>CANTUQ010000018.1:2173333-3389166 GCA_947683425.1 Excoecaria cochinchinensis
GCCCGCCGGTGCCCTTCCAACAAGGCGGCGGTGGGGGTGTTACAATAAATATATAGTAATGATTAGGTGATAAGGATAAAGATATGGTAATGGTTATGATAAAGATAAGATAAGATAAGGATTGAAAATGATAATTAACTTGAAATGGTACTTTAAGGACTAAACCGTAATTTAACGTGAAAATGATTAGTTAGTGGGTTAATTGATAAGTTATAAGTTAAGAAGTGATTAAATATGAAAATATAGTTAATTAGTAGATTAAATGTTAAATTATAAGCTAATAAGTGATTAAATGTGAAAACATAATTAACTAATGACATGATGGTAAATAAAAGAAAAAGGAAGGGCAATATCGTAAATTTGAATAAAGTTTAGGGGCAAAAGGGTAAATATGTAATTAAATTGACTAAAGTAGTGATAAATCTGAAGATAAGTGAGAATGAGACAAAAATGAAGGAAATAGAAAGTTTAGGGGTAAAATGGTAATTTTACACCTAATGGTTAAGTATGAAGTAAGTTAGGTAAAATGTGTGATTAAAAAGGTTAATTATGTAAATAAGTGAAAATGTATGGACTAAATGGTAATTTGGCATTAAGGTAGTAAAGTAGGGACCAAAATGTAATTTGGTAAAATGTTTAAGGTTAAAGAGGGAAATTAAATGTAAATAAGGGTAAATTGGTAATTAAGAGTAATTAAAGGGTATTTCGGTAATTATTGAAAAAGAAGGGACACAGTTAGAATTATGGAAAAAGTGAGGACATGAACATAATTATTAAAATTATAAGGTTAATTAAAGGACAAAGGTGTAAATAGTTGATAAACTGATTATGTAAATAAAGAAATGATTTTTAATGGTGAATTTAGCATTAATTGTAATTATTGTATAATGTAAATGTAAGATACATGAAAAGTGAATTAAGTGAGAATATTAAGTGAAAATGGGACCTAAATGTAATTTAGTGAATTTATAAGGTTAAAAGCAGAATTTAAGTGTAAAAAGGTTAAATTGGTAATTAAAAGTAATTAAAAGGGGTAAAAATGGAAAATAAAAATAAGTGAGGTTAAAAGTGTAAATTATGTATAATTAAGGGCATTTTGGTAATTAAGTGGAAAATTGAGGACATAAATGGAATTAGTGTAAAAGAAGGGACATGGATGGTATTATAGTAAAAGTGGGGATATAAATGTCATTAATGGAAAAGATGCGGACATAATTGAAAATTAAGGAAAAAGATTAAGGATTTAAATGTAATTAATGATATAATGAGTTTCATAAAATGATTAAAATGTAATTAGTGAATAATATGATTTAATGCCTAATTATGTAATTAGATTGATGGAAAAGTTGATTTAATTTGATTAATATAATAAATATAATATAATAGTATAATTAATTGAATATTAGTTAAGTTTGACTATAAAATAGATAACTAAGGACCGTAAAGAAAGTAATGAATAGTGATAGTTATGAATCAAATAAGTGGGAGATATAAAAGATTTATGTGTAAAAATGAATGATAAATTGAAGTAAATAATAGGTTAATATATATATATTAGTCATGTGTGTGAACTTAATTTTAGTAATGGAAATCCTTGGATTTGTAACCACCACTGGGCATATTAATGCTCAGCACGTAGTTTTTATTGACTGCGTGTAGGTACGCTATAGGAGTGGAGCAACATACCACAAGAGGTTTTTGGGAGCGTATCTGTGAAGGAAGACTGAAGTTTGTTTTTGTATGATATGTTGGCATGTATATAAATGTGAAGTTGGTGTATGTATTTGTATATGTATGAATATTTGGTATTGGTATAATTCTGTGATGAATGAATATTTTGGAGCTGTTGATGGTATGAGATAGATGATATTATTGTTGCGCCCTTGCCGGGGCTACGGTTGGTTGAAATTGTAGGTTTGGATAGTTAAGGTTATAAGCCGTTATACTGCCAAAATTTGACCAAATGAATAGTAATAATAAATAGTTATAGGTCAATCGGCAAAATGAGTTACTAAGATATAAAATGGCTAAATGAGTATAATGTTTAAGTGTGGTCATTAAGATTTTAAGACTGTATTTTCAATCATGGAAATCGTGCAACATAGTAGTGAGTGCATATATCATATATGGGTGTTACAACTTCTATGAACGAAAATAAAAGTTTAAAGACTAAAACGTAATTTACCACAAAAACAATTAGTTGTGAGACTAATTGGCAAATTATAAGCTAGGAAGTGAATAAATGCGAAAAGGTAACGAATAAATGATAAAAATGTACTTAAACGTTAAATAAGGGACTAAATTGTAAATTTACATGTATAAAATGTAAAGGAGTGTTAAAAGAATTAGTTAAATGGATAAGTGATTTGATAAGTATTAACAAATATGGATCAAATTGTAATTTGCCAATAAGGAGGGCAAATAAAAGATTGTAGTGTAAACTGACACTAAGTAAGACTTAGTGGGTGATCTAAGTGAAATTAATGAATAGTGTAATTTTTATGCATGGGTATGTGTATAAGTTAGCATTGGAAATTATTAGATTTGTAATCACCACTGAGCATATTTAATGCTCAGCATGTAGTTTGTTTGACTGTGTGTAGGTACTGAGTAAGGCGTCTGGGGAGCAAACATAGCACCGGCTTAGAGATCGGACCAGACCGTTGGATTGAAGTTAAGATAGTATGTTATGTTTATTGTTATTACAATGTGTATAAATAGTCTATGTTATTGGAATAGTTATATGTAAAGATAAATGTTACTGTATTGGATTAGTTTATATGTATTAAGATAGTGAATGGATATTAACTTATGATTGTTGTGTCCCTGAGTTGGGCTGTGTTGTTGTTTGAATTGCAGGGTTTGGGTAGGTAATGTTATAGATGTTATGCTGCCCAATTTTGATTGAATGAATAGTGGTAGTGGCATGTATACGTAAGAGTTAGCATTGATGTATATGTAACACATTGGAATTGATGATATGTATATGTAACGGTTTAGTATTGATTATGTAATGTGTAATATGAACATAGTAAATGTTATAGATCACGACTGAATGATGTGATAAGTTAAATGAAATGGCTAGACTGGAGTGAATAAGACTTGATAGTGTAAAAGGGTAAATGATTTTATAAGGAAAAGAAAAAAAAAAATTACCGCATTTGTCATAAGCATTGATTAGACAATAGTGCCGTGACACCCGATATCCGCACCAATTGCGGGTATGGGGCATTACATTACCTATAGGGGGTGTTACATTTAGTGGTATCAGAGCATAAATTTAGTCGATTCTGGATGATAATATCTCGAAATTTGTGTATATAGTACTTGTATTCGCCTAATGCTGATGTCCTTACCTTTCTTATAGATAATAGATGTGGAAGATTCGCGAGAAGCTATAGGGGAAACAACTGAAAATGTTAATCCTATAAAGCAAGACCCATCTATTTTAGACTTTTTAATGTTTGTAAAACATGAAATGCCTTCACAGGCTTTACCAATAGAAGCTTTATTAAAAATTTCCAACGACATGGTATAAATTCTGGATAGATTTTCTGCACCCAAAGCTTTGATAGATGCAGTAAGAAAGCATGGAGCAAAAGAGTTTATATGAACCACTCTTTAAGAGTCCTATAAAGCCGAATACTGGTTAGAGAGGACCCAAAGAGTCCTAGATGAAGTGAAATGTTCACCGGATCAAATGGCTACTGTAGACACCGGGTCGTAAAACAGTCCAGATCAGAGTTACCCGATGAAAATATCAATGCCCGTTTCCGGGCAAGTGGGCGAAAGTTATGGGCTTTCCCCCTTCAAATTCACAAGGATTGAAGTTTTTTTTTTTTTCAATAATAGCAAGTTTCTGTGCAGTAGGAGGAGTTCATCAGCGGGAAATCTTTTGAGAGATGCCCATCGCTCGTGTCGAGAGACGGCCTCCCCTTGCGCGAGCGGTGCCCGTCGCTCGCTCGAGATAGTCCCGTCTCTAGCGGGAGCGGCGCCCGTCGTTCATGTGTGAGGGCCCATCTCTCACGGGGAGCGGCACCCGTCGCTCACGCATGAGGCGCCTGTCCCTCGCGAGCGACGGCTGTCCCTCGTCACCTATCTCTCGTAAAATGGCTGTCGCTCAAAGATCAAACGTGTTTCGTGACCGACGCCCATCGGATTCCGAGTGACACCCGACGCCCAAATCTCTTCAAATATTTTCAAATTTCGGATTTGATTTTTGAAATATTCTGCAAATCAGATGGTTTTGATTCTAATTTCATAAATCTTTTTCAAATTAAAATTTAAAATTTAAAAGAATTTGAATTATTTTCTTTAGCCTATAAATATAGAGCTAAAGTTCATTTTCTGGGGTTAGCAATTGGCATCAAATATTGGAGGTTTTCTTTGTAAAAATTTTGGAAAAGCTTTTTTCTTATTCTCATAAAAAATCATTCTAAAATCTCTTTCAAACTAAGGTGAACCCGAGAAAATAAAATAAATTCGTTCTTACTCAATCTAACCTTTTTAGCATTTATCATTATTACAAAATATCGAGAAAGAAAAATATAATTTTCTTTTTTTGATCTAATTTCAAAAAATACAATTTTGCGATGGAAACTTTCCCGAAATTGCACATTATGGATTAATTCTTGTAGAATTCAAGGGCAAAAATGACGCGACATTTGCCATCAGAAGATAATATTTCGAGGGTAAATATTCTAGATCAATTTCTAATTCATTTTATTGCTTCACATTAATTTATACGGGTTTGATTTGCTTGAAAGGGTGATTAAAAATGAGAAAATAAAAAAGTTTTAACTGGATTTATTTTTTCTGGATCAGGGGTGACCGACGGGCAGAAGATCCACCAACGGCCGTCGCAGAACTTCGTCTCCACCCGTCAGTCGGCCCAAGGACAGCCGTCGCTCGCGCGATGTGGGCCGTCCCTGGGCCTTTCTCCTCCATTTTCTAAATTCTTTTTTTTACCCCTTTTCATCCTATTTTTTTTATTTTCCATGATGAATTTTTTATAGATTTTTCATCTTTATTCATTTTATTGTGTCTATTTTATTGTTTAATTATTGCACTAACATGCTTTTTGTTTTTTTTTTGTGTGTTTAACTGTTTTTCTTGGATTTGGGTTGTTTAAAAATGGAGAACACCGAGATGATTTATCGAGTTTATTTCTATATCTTATTACCTTTTATTTCAATTTTCATGTACCATTTATCGTAAATATTGTTTTGAGCCCGCTACTGAAAAATGGCTAAAGATTTCTACAAATAAATGGGATTTTCCTAAATAAACTGGGACCGATGTCTTGATTTTTCGTCCAAATAAAACAGATATCTTAATATTATTTTTTCTCTAAATATGCATGCAAAGACCAATGTCTTCATCCTTTAACAAATATCCCATTTTGTGTATGATTCGCATTTATTTAATATTGGGGATTGTATTTCGCCCCTAGTTTTGTTGTAATTTGTTATATCTTTATTTACCCCTTTTTTATTTTTCTTTATTTATCGCTTTCCTTTATGTGGTTGATCATAACTTTAAATTTTTACATCGAAATGTATGAGAAAAGGAATGAAATCTTCTAGATCAAAACTCAATCATAACTTGAATTAAGGTATGAATAAATGGGAAGTCTCGAACCATCTTTGGTTTTAGGCTCCACAAGGTTAGATGAACCTTCTTAATGTTCTATTGAGGAGGGGATTCCAAAATATCTCTTGTTACCTAAAATAGGCCCAAATGCATCGTCTTAGGCTCGACGAGGTTAGACGGACCATCTCAATATTCTATTGGGGTGGGAACTCCAAAATATCTCTGGCTTGCCCAAAATAGACATACATGCATTGTCTTAGGCTTCACGAGGCTAGATGAATCTTTCCAATGTTCTATTGGAAGGAGGATTCCAAAATGTCTCTTTTGCGCAAAATAGACACATATGCGTTGTCTTAGGCTCAGTGAGGCTAGACGACCTTTCCCAATGTTCTATTGGGTGGCGACTCAAAAAAACCTCCTTATTGCCCAAAATAGACACCCTTGCAATCTCTTGCAAGTCTCATCAACCTCTCTCGAATACCCTAAAAGTGGGTCATTCAGGGCCCCCCCAGGTTCGGTGCGAATCACAGTAGTGACTCCACTAGGGACTTAAATGAGACTTCGCTTTGAAAGTACCGTGATTAAAATCTATAATTGAGTTATAATTTTAAAATTTTTGTCATTTATTTAAATTGCATTACATATCACTAGAGACTTAGATCTATGCTAGTTTGCACCCTCTATCAGCCCCGGTGCATTCCCGAAGCACGACCCCACATTCACTCAATGTAGGGAAGTATTGAGGATAATCACCAGCTCAAGCCTCGTACCATTTGGTATATTAAATGGAGACCCGGTCGGTTGTTATGCTCGTGATGAGCTTGACCTGTTGGAAGGGACCATGCTTGGGTAGCCCTAAAGTGTCATCACCCTGTCTAAAGCCCATGAAATGAATATAGATACTTCCCCTAGGTGACATGAACTATAATACTATGCTTTGTATATGGATCATTATGTATTGGACAAACCCAGATAGATTGGTTGGTCACCTAATCAAAGGCTTTCATGCCCCGATAGGCCCATGTCGATTTATTCGGACTGCCTAAATACACAATTATCAAAAGCCATACGTATGAACATTAGATAAGAGAGGTTATGCTGCTGGTTTTCCACCGTGCACCATACGTGTCCATTGTGTTCTCTGCTAACCCATGAGTAAAACCTACATAGGAAAGAGACCGTGTAACCTCGCGTGTGGGAGCGTTAAGGTTCGAAGGATCTACTAGCTTGCATGTGGTTGTGGATGCTGGATAGCATGACCATGCATCGTATGTAATCCATGCATCATCCTGATCAGATATGTTTTGCAGCCATTATAGATCTACTTAGGTGGTCAAGAGGTCCCCGTGGGCGACTACGCAAAAATTCATTCTTTAAGCTACCAGAAAGGGTAGAATATTCAGAGTCACTTTCTGAGAGCAGTCACGCTACCTCCTCGCAATTCTCTCTAGATTGTGAAATGGCCAATTCACTAAGAGGAATGAATGCCACCAGGGTCCTGATATTCGAGGAAGTGGCCAGACAGTTTGAGGGATTCTAGAATAGAATGATGGCAACGATGGCCCAGCCTGCACCGTAGAACCCAGCTCCTCCTCCCATGAGATAAAATGAATAGGAGGAGGTCAAAGAGGACCCGCAAGAAGAAATTCGCCCACCACCAATGGATTTAAGGGCTAAAATGTTGGTAGGGCAGAGAAGAGGGGCTACCGGTAGAGTAGAGGAAGATTTAGAAGAAGATGAATACGAGGTGCCTATGTCAGTGAGGGGAAAGGCACGTTAGATGGAAGAAGCCATCTCGAGGAAGATGTAAGAAAGATTCAAAGCGATGTCACGGATGTTGACAAGGGGGAGAGGGATGAACCCCGAGGACAAGGAATTGGAGGGAGAAGATCTGATCCCTCAGAACTTTAAGATGCCAGACGTTCCAAAGTTTGACGACACCTCAGACCCTACTGCCCATATAAAGCAGTACTTGTTGGTAATGAATGGTACTACTTTAACTAAGAGGCAGAAGATAGAGTACTTTTGCTTGAGCTTAACAGGCCCAGTAGTAGATTGGTACCACAGGCTCGATAGGAGAATCAAGGAGGATTGGGACCTATTAACGGAAGAGTTCTTAAGGCAGTACGACTGCAGTACACGGATGGAAGTGACGCTGAAAGATTTGGAACTCTTACAGTAAAAGCCTGGGGAGTCATTTCACGATGATCTAACTCGATGGAGGAACAGGGTGATGGAAATGAAAAAAAAGCCAAATACCCAGGATCAGATAAGGCTCTTCATCAAGAATGCTAGCCCGTATTTGAAGGAGGAGCTGAAAATGAAGGGCATAAAGGATTGGGAGTCATTAAAGGATATAGCCATTGAGGCTAAAGGGAAGTATTTGGCAAGGAGAGCTAGCAGTGAGACGTACAAGAAGAGCAGTGGTGGTCAAGGGGCAAATAGACCAGCCAGTTCAAGCGGTGGCGGCAGATCAGGCAAGACCACTGAGGTTTCAGTTGCAAGCGCCGGTCTGAGGCATTTTTCAAATTTGAGGAGGTCTCTTTCTTGGGTACTTAGGAGGATGATGAAAGAAGGAAAATTAAAACCCCTACGACCATGACCCGCTAGGACCCTATGTTAGCCGGGACACAAGGATGAGGAGTACTGTGCCTATCATCAGCATACCGGGCACACAACTGATAATTGCAAGGCACTGAGGCATGCAGTTCAGGATCTGATCGATTCCAAGCAGATCACAAATCCGAAAAAAAAGGAAACCAAAAGAAGCCTAGATACAATAATGTGCCCTGACCGATATTCATGATTAGGTCCAGCTTTCTTGAATGTTATGTACTGAGGGATTTGTATGGAGGTGAGAATGCTGCTATCATTTGCTCAAAGGGGGCAAATAAAGAAGGGATTCACATGGCAGCAGTAGATTGTTGGTCCATTGATGACAGTGGAGATGAAAATAATAATAATGTTGATGTTGAAGAGTATGCAAACCCGTTGGGTTCAAAAGAAGATGTAGTAGAAGAAGATGAGAAAAAGAAGGAAGAAAAGAAGGATGGAAAAAAGAAAGTCGGAGCGGTGACCTGAAGCGAAAGAGTAGTTCCAGAAGTCGAAAGGCCACATGATCCCATGGTGGTCCAAAAGGAAAAAGAGCCGGAGGAGGATCCGATGATAAGGAAGTTAAAAAAGACGCCGACTAAAATATCGATCGGGGATCTGCTAAGACAGTCTCCCTCGCATAGGCAGAAGCTAGTGGAAGCCTTATACGAGACTACAGTGGCCACTACCATTTTTCTCTCTGAGCTGCTGGACATAGTACAAGGAAATGCTAGGAAGGATGTGGTGTTTTCAAGTGCTGATTTGCTGGCGGAGGGCTGCAATCTTAATCGCCCCTATACATAAGGGCTCAAATAAATTAGAAGCTCACAACGTGTGCCATGGTGGAGTATGGTTCATCGACTAATTTCTATCCTTTGGTGGCAATGGTTGCCTTTGGGATATCGGAGGATATGCTAAGTAAGTCTGATCTCACAATCACTGCTTATGACAATTCTCGGAGACAGGCATCACGGACATTCAAGGCAGTGGTCAAGACAGGGCTAATTGAGACCGAGGTGGAGCTTGTAGTCCTCCTTATTTTTGCCAATTTTTCAGTACTTTTAGGTAGGCCATGGTTCCATATGCTAGGAGGGGTGCTTTACACATTACACCAAATGATCGAGATTCCTTACGAGGGGTAAGTAGTGGCCATCCGAGCTGCAAGCGAAAACCAAGTATCGGTGCTAGAGATTACCAAAAAACCCTTCAACGGATTTCATATCGCAGTGATCGACGGGGTAGAGCACATCGAGGGAACCCCTCAGGTGGTAAATATGATAAAGATGATGTCTTTCCTCCCCGATGCCAGTTTGGGAAAAAGTTCATAGGGGCTGCAGACTGCCATACCTACGAAAGGTCGGAAGGATTAGAAGGGTCTTGGATATGAGGGCAATACAATGAAGAGTAAGAAGGCAGTGAGTGGGATCCCTCACATCAAGGAAAGTTTTGTGACGGTTGTGTCATTATGCGCATATGCAGGGAGAGCGGAGCCTCAATGGATGGATGGACGGATTGTATCGGGATTTGAGGTCTTTAACAATGTTTTCAATTGGGACATTGGAGTGATCAAGCCAGTTGAGGGTTATTGGGATGAAGAAATCATGACCAATGGGACCTTTGGGGACCGAGAATCACCCGAGGAGATTATCACCAAGATATTGATGGCTGCCTGAGTGAAAGGGAAAGAGAAGATATAAGATGAAGCTGCAGGAGAGCAGACTAAATCTACATAGGGGGTTGCTCCGAAATGCCCGTACAACACAGCAATGTCGGCTGTAACATCTGCATCGGCAGAGAGAGAAGAAGATGATAATTTAGATTTTCTTTTTATACCTAAACTTTTTATAATGTTGATGACATTTCTAGTCCAATTAATAATATGAACAATTTTGCTTACTTGTGCGATGTTTCTGATGATTTCATTATGTATAATCATGATCATGACTCATTCATATTTGACATTGATTCAACTGATGCCACTCCATTTAATCTCAGAGCTTCGGAAAACTCGGAAGAAATCTTAATAGCATTTAATGTAACTCCTGAAGAAAGGTCAAAATCTGAGAGAATTTTAAGAAAATATGAAAAAGTCTTTGCCTGGACCTATGAAGATAGGCCAGGAGTCGATCGAAAAATCGCTAAACATGCTATCCCGATGTATCCGGATCATAAGATGGTCAAATAGAAGCTCCAAAGACTTAGGCCAGAATGGGCTGAGAAAGTGAAAGAAGAGATCCACAAGCAGATTGAGGCCAAGTTCCTTATTAAAGTGCAATATCCAACATGGTTGGCTAATGTCGTCCCGGTAGCTAAGAAACCCGAAACCTGTTACTATCCGCTGAAAGGAAATTATCTGCAGTAATGTCGCCTTATCGCTCTGTGAGAGGTCTTTGGTTCGCCGCCCCTTGAGAGGTCTTCAGATAGTTGGTGGGATTGGTGTTTTGACCGATGTCGTCGCTTGCCCTTTTGTTGGCATTGGCATTGATTCTCTCTTTCTGCAAGACATAGAAAGTAAAATATGCAGGAAAAGTGGTGAGCATGCACGTGAGATGCATATGTATGCAGTAATGCAAGACAAGGATTCATCTAAGTGGATTCAGAGGCGATAGCCGGTTTGGTCGTAATTTGCAGCATGATCGATGCCCTCTGGAATTGCTTTTGAATTTCATGCCTTCCGGGATTACAAGGTTCTCCTCTAATACCTGTAGTAATTTTTTGAAGGTAGTGCGTCCCTCGTGGATTTTCACACTAGTTTTTCTTAGCGGGAAATGCGTCCTTTTCGGATTTTCACACAACCCTATGCCTTATTTTTTGCCTGGAATGGACCCAACCCAATCCAGTGGCTTTTGTTCATTTATTTTTTTTATAGGACTGACTGCTTATTCCCAAGTTTTCACCCTGCCCTTTGGCCTAACTTTTGCTTAGAGCGCCAGTCACGGTTCTCATCTCTAACGGCCTTTTTTTTAGAGAAGTTGGAGTTGTCGTGAAAGATCTCCCAAGTATGATCGGCATGTACTTATGTCTCAGATTATGGTTGTATGAGCTTGGTTCTTATCATGAAGACGCTGTAGAATTGGCTTCACAGTGGATAGCAAGGTGAGTCTACTGAAGCGCTTGAGTAGCGAGAGTAGGAGAGAGGTAGGCAGTAGCAATGGGCTGGTTTTATAACGGAACTAGATGACTTTGAGTGCACAAAATGAACTGCTCTGGTCAGAGACTACACCCTCACCTCCATAAGTGCATGTAAAAGAAGGGTACTTAGTCTCGCAGTAGATGATAGGACCCATCGGCTTGGGCATCTGGTCGGTGAGAGTAGAAGTAGAGTATAGCCATTTAGATTTCACAAATTCAGTAATGAATGATGTTTCTCTTTTTATAAAAGAACTAGGAAATAAACTACTTTTGTTTTATGTATTTGCAAAGGCTGTGTATATTTCAGTATGATTTCCACATACATGATCACCATTTAACATAGATTCAAAAAGCAAAATTACATCTAATCTCGGAGTGGATCTTGTAAGCATCAGACTCATGTTTCTAATCAACCCTCTTGAGTTTTCTTGATTGGATATTTTCTCTTAAGCCTTTAATTTTTGACCAGGATGCCTTTTTTTTGTTTTTATCCTGACGAGGCACCAAATTTTAGCAAGGCCGCCTTTTTTCGGTTTTCAACCCGCGGGGCATTTATCTCTTCTTTTGATTTTTAGTCTTTAGCCATGGTCCTTCTTCGGTCTGTTGATGCTGACTGGTTCTTTGAACTTGCTTCCTTTACCGTCTGTCGGAATGTTGCTCCTTTTGATAACAACTTTTCAAGAATAAATGGATATTCGTACGCTGTCCTGAATTTATCACATCCGTCTGGAATACTCGGACCTATTTGCTCGAGGACCAAATCTCACTCTTTCAATGGGTGTTTTTTGACTTCCTTCCCGAACGATTGAATAAAAGGTTTTTTGATAGATCTGACCACAATAGTAATTCCAAGACCTATTTCTGTTTAACATGCTTGACTGCTGTAGCCATTGCTTCCATGACTGCCCCTCAAAGATTTACCGTGCTTCAACAGGCAGTAGTGCTATCACCTCATGTATCAAGGAGTAAAGCGTGACTCTTATAAGGATTCCGACCGCAGATCGCAGCATGGGTCTCCTCCATAACTTTCTTGGCCCTCCTCTTATCTGGCATCCCAGTTGCATGTCATCTGCTTTCCTTTCATGCTGCACACCCTCTATACTGATGAAATGGGTGGATAGCTTGTGAATTAGCCTTCAGGTCCTTTTCAATAGCCAAGAAGAACGGTAAGATATAGGTATACCTCTCACACTGAACTAGGTGGATACTCGGGAATCGGTCTTTAGGTCATTTTCATTAGCTAAGAAGAACAGCTAAATGCGGGTATGTGTACATCAACGGGATTTGAACAAGGCTTGCCCCCAGATAACTATCCCTATGTCAATGATCAATTTTTTTTTATTTTTTGTGTTTTATTTTTTATTTTTTTTTATTTTTATTTTTTTTTGCTCCCCAGCAAGCTTCATCCAAATCCCGATAGTTTACACATGCACGTACTTCTCTTCTTAACCACTAGGGATGTCTTTGATCCACCTAGTTGGGCATTGCACTTCAGTAGAAAATTAGCCCTGGTTCTGCTCGTGGATTTCCCCTCTTAACCTTTCCTGTCCCTCCTGGCTTAAATCTTCTGAGCTTGTGCTTGGCTGGTTCATGATCGGGATACACTGGCATATCGTGTTCGTCGGCTTTATAATCATCTCCTGGCATGTCTTCATAGGTCCAGGCAAAGACTTTTTATTTTATTTTTTTTATTTTCTGTCTTTTGAATCTCTCTTCAAAAGTTACAACAGATGCTATCAAGATTTTCTTTGGGCTCCCCAAAGTTCCGAGATTAAATGAAATGGCATTTTTGAATCATTATTAAACATGAATGTGTCATGATTATGCATAGTAAAATCACAAGAAAATATCACACAGATGAGTGGAATCATTCATTTCATTTAATAAAAAACCATAATTAAAAATATTATCATTAAATAGTTCAAAAATTAAAAGTGAAAATCTAAATAGCTATTTCCTTCCTTCATTGCCAAGATGGATGCTGTGGTCGACGGTCTATTATCACTCTCAGGAACCATTCTCCTCATCTCTCAGCTCCTCATCAATTAATTAGAGAACTTGCCTTCTCAAAGTTTGGTGCCCATCAGTCTCGTGCCCGGTATGTTGATTATAGGCACAATAAAGATCTGCTCGATGATTGGGACGCCCTTGGCTCCTGGCAGGTTGGGCAAGTATTGGCCGTATTTTCCCCTTGGTAACAAAATGAGCGAGGTGTTTAGACAAGGGCTTCTCTAGTATGGCATAGTAACTTTGAGTCATTCCGAAGGTCGGGGCTCTTGTGGCTCCAAAGTTTTTTCCATCGCTACCCAAAAAACTTGAGCTTCCATGACTACCTTGTCGGTATTCGGGATCTGCGATCTGGTTATTGTTGATCAGCTCCTGAATCTCATGCCTCAGCCTAGCACAATTATCTGTCATATGCCCAGTGTGCTAGTAGTACGCGCAGTACTCATTGTCCTTCTGCCCAGGCTGCCCCTGGGTTTTAGCCGGCCGAGGTGCCAAGGGTTTTAGCTTTCCCCTTCCTAAAGCTTCTTTAAAAAACATGACAAAGGTCGACCTAGGTCGAAAAAGTACCTCTGGCTTGTCCCCTGATCTTTAGCTGGCCTAGCCGATCCTGGTCGCACGTTCTTCTCCAATGTTAGAGGCAAAGATCTATCTAAGCCAAACAGTATTTCTGGGCCGTTCTAGTTGCCGATACTCCTTCCCTTCCCCAAGTGCCGACATAGTCATTACTCCTATACAACTGACCTCTCATGTTTACGTTCATAGCAACTTTCTTGCGAATAACCATGGTAGTTGCTAGCTTGGACTTTAAAATTTCTTCTTCGAGAACATCCACACTTCCTTTCAGGCTCCAAACCCATCCTCTTCGTTCGGATGATGGAGTAAAAGGTGGCTCTCCTCTAGACTCAGTTGGTGGCTGGTATACTCCCTTAGTCCGATCATGCTCTTTTTGCAACATGGTAGGAGCAGTAGGCTGTTGTTCGACAGGTGGCTCCACGGCAGTGACTAAATTCTCCATAGTAATCGTTGTCTAAGGTTCAAACTTTTCAACCCTACCTTTTACCTCCTTTACTACGTTATGCTCTCCCTTGGGGACTTTATTCGTCATAGTCTAAGGAATTACCTACTGATCCTCTTCCTCGACCACGATATCATCTTTCGGGTAAAGAATTTTCTTCGGCTCAAGCGGTGTCGCTGCTCTGGGCTCAACATCTGGTTGTCGTATGGTAGGGACTGTTATAAGAGCCTCTTCCATAATAGGCAATTCAACTTGTTCAACAGTAGGGGCCACAGGCGGTTGGCTGGCATTTGATGTCATTTGGGCAGCAATATTTTCTATCATGGCCAATATCCTCCTTTCAAAATCCCCAAGCCTCTTATCTAGGTCTTGCACCGTCAAAGCATCGGTCTCCCGTGGTAGTTCTGCCATAGAAGATGATTCACTAATCGCTGAGAGTGACTCAAAATCCCAAACAGGCACTAATTGTAACAATCCAAAGGGTGAGTCTGTGATGGCTGACAGACCCAGATTGTTAGAATGATGCATGGATGACATGTATAATGCATGATCGTGCCATGCCAATGGTCTTCGATGAGTGCGAGATCAAAAGATTGCCACGATACGATGGGATGCATATATGTAGGATGATATGTACATGCGAAAAATGACATACAGACGAAAGGATATATACACACATAGCATGAAAGAAAATATATTATTATTTATATATACATATATTGACATGCATGAATGACATGCAATGCATAAGCATGCTGTGCAGTATTCACAACCACATGCAAGCAGATAGATCCTTCCAACCTTATCACTCCCACACACGAGGTCATGCAGTCTCTTTCCTAGGCAGGCTTCATCCGAGGGTTAGCAGGGAACCCATCAGACACGTATGGTGCACGATGAAAAATCGGCAACATAACAGTCTTAATCTAATGCGCATTCATATGGATTTTGGCCATTCGTATTTGGACAATTCAATCAAGTTAAGGTGGGCTTACCGGGGCATGAAAGCCTTTGATAAAAGACCACTTAATTTGCTTGATTTTGTTTAATACGTGACGGCCCACATCACAAGCATCGTATTAAGGAGCATACCACCTAGTGGAAGTTTCTATTTGTCATTACATAGGCTTTGGTCTGGATGATGTTACTTTTGGGCTACCCAAGCATGGTCCCTGCTAATGGGTTTACCTCATCACGAGCGTGACGACCGATCTGGTCTCCATTTGATATACCTTTAATAGTACGAGGCTTGGGCTGGTGGTTATCCTTAACACTTCCCTACAATGAGTGAAAGTAGGGTCGTACTTTGGGATTGCACCGAGGTACTATAGGGGACCACCTAACATAGTTCTAAGGCCCTAAAATGATGCAGTGCAATTTTTGAAAAGAAATAGAATTTTACGTTTTAAAAACTCAATTATATTTTAACCAAATTACTTTCAAAGCGAAGTCTCAAACAGTCCCCAGTGGAGTCGCCACTGTGACGCATGCTGGACCCAGCAAGGGCCCTCGCTGAATCTGCTTTTAGGATTCGAGGGACTGGTTCGCATCTTTTTGATCATGGGCGCCATGAGATATTTTGGATGCTTCCTTCCCAATAGAACATTTGAGAGGAACATCTAGCCCCATGGCACCTTTAGGCACCTTTGAGTTATCATGGAGTCGCCACCCAATTCACGAGGAATTGGAAAAGGTCTCTAACCTCTTATTGGTCAAGACCAGAGATTGGTGTTCAGAACTCCCCTCTTATTCATGCTTTGGTTAATTATAAATGAGTTTTTAACTCCCTAAAATTCTACCTCTCATCTCACACGATCAATGCATTTAAATTAAAGGCGCATTAAAAGCACGTAAAGAAAATAAAGAAAAGCGATAAAGAAAGCGGCAAATGAGGTAACTAAGGAAAGCGATAAACACACCAAGCACACAATTACAAGGAAAATTGGGGCGGAATACAACCCCCTTAAAAGAGGATTAAAAGTGTAAATTGGGATGGAATACAATCCCAAATGGAAATTAAATAATGTTGCCCCAAAATTAATTACAAGGGCCAAAAGAAAATGAACATAAATTTTAAAATAATCAAACAAAATCAAATACAAGGGAAACATACATAAGTCGGGATATTCATTTTGGGTTGGAAAATTGGTTCCTTCGTATTTGTTTAAAGGTTTAGGAACATTAGTTCCTTCACGTTTATTTAAAGAGGGTTCGAAGAGTCATTTGATTGTTGCGTTGAAAAACCGAGATAAATGATCCCATTTTTTTGGGAAAATTAACTCTTCATTTTATTGTGATGTTTTTCATTCCTTGGCTAGAACAAGGGACATTGGTCCCAATTTTATTAGTAAAAATTCTGATTTAATTGTAAAAATATTTTTGTGATTTGTTATCTCATGCATGCATAAATAAAATAATTATTTTACAAGTAAACACAACAAAAAGAGAAGGAATAGGAAAGATCTCACCAAACGATGCGGTCTCCCACGCATGGTGACCCATCAGGGAGATCACGGGAACACTCACATAATGCAAGTCACAATAAATATTAGATAGAAAAATAATATTAAAATATTAGTAACAATTCTAAAAATTAATCCAATAAAGAACAAGATAATGATAACAATAAAATTACAGTGACAATAACGATAAATAATCATGGGATAATGGTGACAATCAAATTATAACAATAATAATAACAATAATAATAATAATAATAACACCCTAATACTACAAATAATAACAATACCATGAAATAATAATAATAATAATAATAATAATAATAATAATAATAATAATAATAATAACAATAGCAACGGGATGATGATAATAATAATAATAATAATAATAATAATAATAATAATAATAATAATAATAATAATAAAAATAATAAAAATAATAATGTTACAACTCAACAAAACAATAATAATAAATAATGATAATATAAACCAAATATAAAACATTAATACCAATAGTAATAATACTAATAATAGGCTCATGCTAACGATAACAAACTAATAATGATGCTAATCACATTGAGACACAAAGAAATCAAGTTAACAACTTAAATAAAGCATCAACAGTGGCAACAAAATTGAAAATACTAGAAATAGATAATAAATATGACAATAATAATGAAAAAATAATATTAACAACGATAAATGATAAAAAGAATAAATAAAAACGGGTCCAAAAATGTTTACACTCAGAGATTATAGATATGAGAAAATGATGTTTTGATCCGTCACCTTGTCGATATTCGGTGGCAAAAATAGAAAATATTCAAGAAAAATCCAAGTTTGAACAAGGAAAGCTTGAGAAAATATTTTAGCAGGGTGATATAAAACAAAGGATATTGTTTTTCCTTTGTTCGAAATAAACTCCCGACTGATAAGAAAATATTTTAAAGAAACAAAGAAGGAGAAAAACCAAATGCTCAAGGAAAAAAATTTGATTATATTTTATTTTTTTTGAAAATAATCGGCTGCTCAAAACCTTGAGAGAAAACTCAAGCTTTTCTCCTGTGTAAAAATGCAGCTCCTTTTTTAAATGAAGACAAGAAATCCTTTTAATTCTTGTCTTCCCCAAAAATGGGTAGAGACCAAGAGCCTTTCTTTTTTAGTTTATCAAAATTGCACAAAAATGTGAAAGAAATGGGAAAAAAATCAGACTGAAAAAATCAGAAAGCGCAGAGAAGAAAGCGACACGGCCAAAAATGGCCGCGTGGAGACAGGTGAGGCGCGCCCCAAGGGATGTGCGCGTCGCCTGGCAAGGCATCCGCCTCGGTGGTATAGTGTGGCCCAGGGGGCACGCGTGCCTCAGCGAGGTGCCCGCGCTCCTGGCCGCCCGAGCGCAGGCGCGCGCTGCCTCCACAGCGCCCGCGTGTCAGTCGAAAAACATAAAAATAAAATAAAAAATATAAATATAAAAAAGAAGGAAAAAAGTAAAAATAAAAATAAAAATAAAGGGAATAAAATAAAATAAATAGATAAACAAAAAAGAGTAAAAATGCAAATTTTTTTTAATTAAAATCTTTAGAGAAACGAAGGAGATTTTCGACAAGGATGACATCATTTTCGACACCTTTACTTGCGGCAAGTATTATTTTCATCATCGGGTAATCCTGATCTTGGACCGCCTCGAGACACGGTGTCTACAATAACATAACAATTTACAGTTAATATACCAATTATTATTTAACTATAAATTATTTACTTAACTCCGAATTAAATATGAATGATTGTAAGGTAAACAATATTTATGCGATACATTCAATATTCTTCAAAATAGTTGAAACTTCATAAAACATTTATAATCAAGTTTCCAAGTCAATAACTGAGATCTCCTTGCATTTTAATAATGTGCAAGACACACTCATCATGCATTATTATACTAATTCCATGGATTATTAAACAGTCAAAAAGCTTATAACATAGTAATTAATGTTTCATTCCTACATTAACAATTATTCTAGCTTTCATCTAACCCAATAATACACAATAATATATATACATGTATGCAGTACACATTGGTGAGTATGAAGTTTGTATACATACCTAAAGCTACTTCATCTAATCATTAATTTCATAAGATTATTTACCAATACCATTTATTTAATTAAAATTCTTATCAAAGAACTATCTGCTATTTCATAATTTAAGATATTAATATGCATTTGTTAACTTTTCAGCTAAATATATATATATTTATATATATATATATATATATTAAACTTTAAACTTTCTTTTAACTCTTATCTATTAATTAACATCTCTTTATTAGCTTTACTATTTTATTATTCAACTTTACTTCTGTCATTCAATTACTTTTTAGTTTCTCAATCCATATTTACTCTCATACTTGCTATCTAACTTCTTAGGTCATACATTTAATTGTTTGATTCACACAATTATTTTACATTCACCAAATTTACTTTTTAATTTACTATTTTGCCCCTAGTATTAATCCGGTAGAAATCTTCGAACTGGATACACGGGACGTGGAACCCACAGATCCACTATATACATTTTAGAGTGATGCCGAGGAATCACTCATACATTCCATTTCATTTTACATTTTTAATATTTGAACATTTCAACATTTAGTAGACCGTCATTGGCCTACTTAAGCGAGTCGCCATGACTCGTACCGCGGTGCGCAATCCCTATGGCTAGCCAACTATATCCTGAACTAGATTAACTACCAGACCACTACTAAGGGCAATTTTATTAAACATTATTCCAGTAAATCAAAATTTTCAATCTTTACATAAAATAATGTCAATATTCATTTTGATCCAAAATGTCAGAAATAATGCCAGTAACATAAGTTATCGTTATCTCATACCACTCCATTTACTTACCACATTTCACTAATTTATCTTCACAACATCCATTAATTATATATATATATATACACACAATTAAAATGCCTTAACAATCATAACATACCTCATATGTAGAAGTATACACTCGGCCACCACTTTTTCTTACCATTCCAATTCACCTTTATTTTTATTTCATCAAACTAAGTTCATTTCATACCAAACAAATTATACATTATTGGTTATATAGGTATTCACTATACTTCACTAATCTAATTCTTCTCACAATTTATCTCATTTAAATGCGTATAACCCATTTACTTTTGTTTACGAGCTGACAATCTGATTTTCTTAACAATTTATTTGATTTTATTATTACAATTATCTTTAGGTATACCTAACTACACTTATTATTTGTTAAACACACTCACTTTCTCTAATTCATTCACTTACCATGAACCTGCTTAAAATACCCTTTAGTCCATTATTTAACAGTAATACGGTTAATTTATAATTTATTCTGCATAATTTTACTAAATTAAAAGTTTACCTTCTAATAGTCTTAAGATTATTGCGAAATCCAGGAAATTTTTTTCCCTAACTATGCCCAACTGTCCTATAACTATTTAGTTGTACTACTCATTCAATTCAAAATACAAATATGCCACTTAATTCTAGCGAAATTTCGGCAGAATTTCCTCTATAATATTTCCTATCTCCCTGTAAATAGGAAATCCTTACACTTCAAATAATCATATATACTCATTCACCCTGCTTCAATTTAAATCCCAACACAAGTTTGCCTATCCTCCAATTTAGGTCCAATCTCACACACATCATAAATTATAATATACTTATAACATCCACTTTCAATACTCAATTCAAATATACAAAATACAAAGATACAATATTAATACATTAAAACTATCAGCTATAAATAATTGTTTGATACAAAATCTTCGATACAATAGTATCCCAATTATCTATGGAGTATACATGCCAACTAGTAATGGGATTCAAGTAATCCATTCCCAAGAATCTTATTCTTAACGCCTCCTTGCCATGCTTTCCATCCCACATTACTCCTTTGGAACAGTGCTATAATTCACTTGATTTCTATTTTAGACCTGCGCGAGGGTAAACCACGCGCTAAGCTTTATGCTTAGTGGTGACTACCAAATTTACTTATCCAAGGCATAAAATATTAAGTATACATGTACAAATTTAAACATATATACATTATAATGTTTTTGTATTGAAGTCACAAATTATTCTCTTTTCATTTATATAACACAACAATTTATAGTTAATATGTCACACCCCGATACCCCTATTGGAAGGATACTGGGGCGCCACATGCACAAACTCAAATAAGTTAAGGAAACAAATACATTTAATCAAAAGATAACAAATCCATATATATAACCATATAGTTTTTACAAAAGGGATTTGTAAACTTAAACATATACATATACAAAATAATTCTTTACAAAAAGATACATTTCCAAAATCAAAACTCCATATGCAAAAAATACTGCGGAAGACAAGACAAACTCCATCTAAAGACTTCTAGTGGCCGACATGCAGATGTCCAACTCCAAAATGAACCTGCCACCTACATGGAAAAAGAGCCCGTGCTAAGGGATAATGCTTAGTGGGGAGGAACAACACACACATGTACATATAATTGCAATAAACATATATATATATAAGCTTAATAATAACAAAAGCATATAAACATATACTACTCATGCTTAAAACAAGTATTCATCTTGCACATGTAAATCAGAAAGTAACCATTCATATCCGAATACAAGTATTACATTTCATCTTGTCACATTGCAAATGCATACACATGTAACATATATCCATTTCATATACATTACAGCTTCATACATCAAACTCGTATAATAACCTCAAGTAATAGCCTGATTACTTGCTAACTAGTGGATACGGGTACTAATGATACTGATCGGATACAGTATCTCAAGCATATGGAGACATGAGTCTCAAAACATTTTATAATCATGTATACCCAAAAGTATACCGGAGATCGAGGCCTCAAACATCTTATATGACCCAAACGGGGCCCGTATGTAACAAATAACATATAGCAGCTGCACTCACATCTCGACCCTTGATAAGCGCTTATCCATCCACTAACTATGACTATCAGGCTCAACATAACAACTCATGTGCACTTTAATATTACTACCATAGAATAAAGAATAACTCAAGTATAATTATACAATTTCATGTATACATGTATTTTTATCAAATTAAGAACATATGCATCGCATATAAATCTTATTTACTAATTAATAATATGCAAATAAAGGTTAAAAACCCAAATTATAAGAAAAAGGATAAAAAAGAAACAACAGAAAACATTTACAAAATCTGGGGTCAGTAACGTTTTACACGGCGGTATGACATTGTCTTACCGCTGTTTAAGACACTTTACGTGGGGGTAAGGCGAAGCCATACCGCCGTGTAAAACGGGGGAGCACGAGTCTTGCATGAGGGATACGACTCGTGTCCTGCCCAGCTAACTGCACAAATCACGTATTTTACACGGCGGTATGGGATTCCTTACCGTCGTGTGGCTCGACGGACAGCAAACCAGAAAGCGGTTACATGGCGGTATGGTCTATCCTTACCACCGTGTAAACACCCCCTGTCCCAGATTTTCCCAGAAAACTCATTTGTTTCCAAAACCAACTCAACAAAATTCATCTCAACATGCATATGACTTCACACAACCTCAATAATTAAACATATATCCTCAATGCATTGGTCATATTATTAGCATATACCATTATGAAACACATATCCAAAGTTACATTTATCATGCTTGATATATATATATATTCAAAACCCAACTCAAATACATGCTAAAACACATTTAACAACCAGATTTCTAGAAATTCATGCAAAAATCATGAAGCACATCAAAGCATATAATTCTAACATCTCAACTTGTATTCACAGATCTATTAACACATACTTTTACATGTATCAAAACACACCAATAATAGATGATCACATATCAACCCAAGATCCAAAGAGAAATGAACAATCATTCTCAAAGTACACAGCCAAAAACAAAATCCCAAACCTGGAAAATTGAGCTGTTGCCACTAGCTTCATAATCCAATATTTCCTTTCCCTTTATCATTCCTCCTCTCTTCAGATTCTTGCAAATAATCCAATCAAAACAAACACCCAATTAACCCAAGATCCAAACCATATAATCCCCAAACCATAACCGAACGGAAATGAGAAGGAGAAGAAGAAGATCCAAATCAAAGAACACAGCCACTTACCTCTTAAAGCAACTCAAATCTCAAAATCCTAGCTCAACAATTAAAGAACACTCATATGCAATGGAAGAGAGCAGAAAAATGGAGAAGAGAAAGTGAGAGAGAGAATGTGAGAGTGAGCCAAAGAGTTGGCTTCCACGGGAAGCTAAGATTTCCAGCCTTCCCTCTCTCTACTCCTTTTAAATCCTCATTTATGGACCCAACAACCCTTACACATGTCACTCTACTATTGGACCTCACTTGTCATGGCCGGACATGAACCTAAAAGAATTAATCTGAATTGGCATGTATGTGAATTGAATGTGTGGCTTGGACTAAATTGGAATGAAGGTAGGACTTGATTGAAAGTTGAGTGGATAGTTTAGTGGCTGATTGGTATAAATATGAGATTAAGTTAGGAATGGTTTAAGGGGCTGATTAGGTTATTTAATGATGGATTAATTAGGAATAAAATAAGGTAAGAAATCTGTTGGTGGAGACAGGTTTTGTGAGTGGAATCCGTGTGGCTTTATGTGTGTGTGCCACCTCCATCTTTTGCATGCTAGTGACCTTGAGGTAGAGAAATGACCCATTCGTAAGGATGGAGTTAATTTCTGAGTTTCTATTTCCTTTTTGATCGTGAGAATAGTCTTTAGGTTCCTAAATCAGTAGCATACTTGTAAGAAGGTTAAGTTGTTAAGTTGCTCAAGAATTAAGTTATTAAACTTTATAGGTAAGAGATTATGAATGCTTATTCTCATCTTCTACACTTCTTCTTCTTGGTTTTGATTTGGTATTGGAATGAGAATTGATGGATTATATTCAATTCTGGAATTGAAGTTGTTTTGCTAGCTGAAGAAGTGAAGAAGGATAAAGGGAAAGCTGTAATCGGAGAGCCGAGCGTTCTTTGAGATTAGGAGCTAAGGCGACAAGGTTTGGGAACAAACCCCAGTTGTAAAATTGTGGAAATTGTGTTGCTTGAAGAGGAATTTGGTATGAATTGTGTGTCTATGAGAAGTAATGGCCTTGAGCATGAAATTGTATGGCTAGGTTTAATATTGGATGTGGAGATATGCTTTGTGGAAATATTGTTTGAGAATATGTATGCTATGTGTATAATGAGTATGATTATGATTTATGCTATGAGTGAATGCCAATGTCAAGATGGAAATCAGGTATGTGCCAACTGGGTATGTGGTTGATGAATTGGGTTAATTTGTTAAAAAGGAAATTGGGTTGGAAGTCCTTGAAAGGAAATGGGAATTGAATAGGGAATTGGAGAAATCTTGCTTGGGTCACGGTGACAATCAAATTGATTGTGACCGTGAGGTATGCTGGAGTTCTGTTCTGCCTAGTTGAATTGGGTATGTCACGGTGACAACCAAAATGATTGTGACCGTGAGGTACCCAAGGAAGCATTCTGCCTTACAAAATCTAATATGTCACAGTGACAATGAAATTGATTGTGACCGTAACATACCCTCAAGTAGCATTCTGCCAAGAATTGGGAACATGTCACGGTGGCAATCAAATTGATTGTGACCGTGACCTGCCCTCAGTTTGCATTCTATTTTGAACTTCAACATGTCACGGTGACAACCAAATTGGTTGTGACCGTAACGTACCATGTTTTGGCAATATAACCCTAATGTGTTTGGACTTCAAAATGGCAAGGCTTTAAGCTGAAATGAAGGACATTATGAGTAAGTATTATGTGTGTATTAAGTAATTTACATTTGCATACTACATGATTCTTGAATGCAAGCAAATATGTGACCATTAACTATAAAGAATGAGTTTGGAAACAATGAGTATGCAAGTGAAATGAATAGCTATGTGCTAATGCGAATGTGTAAAATGAATGTGATGTTGGTTAACATCTTATGCGATATGAAAAGTGATCAATGTGAAATGAATAATACGTTTAACAACTTAAGCCTACGAGTCAAGTAGTGGATAGTTAGGCATGCCTATAGGATCAAGTGCTGCAGCCCAATGCGTTAAATATGTGTGATTCCATGGGAATCACAATGCGAAAACAATGCGAATAATCCTTGCTGGATTTTATTATAAGTGGATTGATATTATGTACCTGAAGGTACCAATGCGTAAATGTAATCTCAATGAGATTCTAGTACCTGAGTGGTACCAATGTGATACCAGTTATCAGCGTCTTTGGATTGTATGCTAACCAACTAATTAATAAGTTGAAATGATTGTGATATAATATAGTATGTGATGTGAATATGTGAATAAGTGATTGGTGCTTTATGATTGAATATAGTAACGAACAATGCTATGCTTGGAATGGTGTTGGATGAAGTAATATTTAATCAAGCATGATTACTAGCATGCACTGAATGGTATCCTTATTTGTGTGTTAAATTACTTGTTATATATGTGTTCCCTACTAAGCGTTATCGCTTAGCACGGGTTTACTCTAATCCGTGCAGGTACGGTCAAGAGGTGACCGGAGGATGCACCCGCATATCAATGGTCAACAATAGGAAGTAGTTGGTGTAGGTTTTGGGATCTGTCACTTGGGAATTTTTGTTTAAGCTTTTTTGTATATTTAATATGTGTATCGGATATGTAAAGGCTTGTAATAATGAGATAACTAAGAATGGTAGTGAAACAGTGGTATAAGTATGTAAGGTGCATGATCGTATGCAATGGAAACTTTTTGTTTTAGGTTTTCATAAGGTTATGCGTGTGTTCTGTATGTGTGTGTACGGCCTTCTCTAACTAAGATTAGCTAAGCTAGTTTGACGTGGGAAAAGGGCGTCACATCACTTTCCTCCTTTGACTTCTTGCTCTTTTGTCTTCTAGCCACTTACTCAAATACCAAAATACCCTCTACAAACTCCTATAATTCCTAACATATAACCCACTTCATTTGTCAATTACCAAAATACCCCTTTATTAATCCAATTAAACATGCAATTTTACTAGACATATTTGGGATGTAACATAATCTACCAATTATTATTTAACTATAAATTATTTACTTTACTTCGAATTAAATATGAATGATTGTAAGGTAAACAATATTTATGCGATACATTCAATATTCTTCTAAATAGCTGAAACTTCATAAAACATTTATAATCAAGTTTCCAAGTCAATAACTGAGATCTCCTTGCATTTTGATAATGTGCAAAACACACTCATCATGCATTATTATACTAATTCCATGGATTATTAAACAGTCAAAAAGCTTATAACATAGTAGTTAATGTTTCATTCCTACATTAACAATTATTCTAGCTTTCATCTAATCTAATAATACCCACTAATATATATACATGTATGCAGTACACATTGGTGAGTATGAAGTTCGTATACATACCTAAGCTGCTTCATCTAATCATTAATTTCATAAGATTATTTACCAATACCATTTATTTAATTAAAATTCTTATCACTGAACTATCAGCTACTTCATAATTTAAGATATTAATATACATTTATTAACTTTTCAGCTAAATATATATATATATATATATATATATATATATATATATATATATTAAACTTTAAATTTCTTTTTCACTCTTATCTATTAATTAACATCTCTTTATTAGCTTTACTATTTTATTATTCAACTTTACTTCTGTCATTCAATTACTTTTTAGTTTCTCAATCCACATTTACTCTCATACTTGCTATCTAACTTCTTAGGGCATACATTTAATTCTTTGATTCACACAATTATTTTACATTCACCAAATTTACTTTTTAATTTACTTTTTTGCCCCTAGTATTAATCCGGTAGAAATCTTCGAACCGGATACATGGGACGTGGAACCCACAGATCCACTATATACATTTTAGAGTGATGCAAAGGAATAACTCATACATTCCATTTCACATTCCATTTCATTTCATTTTACATTTTCAACATTCGAACATTTCAACATTTAGTAGACCGTAATTGGCCTACTTAAGTGAGTCGCCATGACTCGTACCGCGGTGCGGAATCCCTATGGCTAGCCAACTATATCCTGAACTAGATTAACTACGAGACCACTACTAAGGGCAATTTAATTAAACATTTTTCCAGTAAATCAAAATTTTCAATCTTTACATAAAATAATGTCAATATTCATTTCGATCCAAAATGTCAGAAAGAATCCCAGTAACACAACTTATCGTTATCTCATACCACTCTATTTACTTACCACATTTCACTAATTTATCTTCACTAATTTATCTTCACTAATTTATCTTCAAAACCAAATAAATTGTTAAGAAAATCATATTGTCGGGTTAAACGCTTTTAAATGAGGTAAATTGTTAAAAGAATAAGATTATTGAAGTATAGTGAATACCTATATAAACAATAATGTATAATTTGTTTAGTATAATATGAACTTAGTTTGATGAAATAAAAATAAAGGTGAATTGGAATGGAAAGAAAAAGTGGTTACCAAGTGTATACTTGTATATATGAGGTATGTTATGATTGTTAAGGCATTTTAATTGTGTGTGTGTATATATATATATGTATATATATATATATATATATATATATATATATATATATATATATATATACATATATATATATACACACACACAATTAAAATGCCTTAACAATCATAACATACCTCATATATACAAGTATACACTTGGTAACCACTTTTTCTTTCCATTCCAATTCACCTTTATTTTTATTTCATCAAACTAAGTTCATATTATACTAAACAAATTATACATTATTGTTTATATAGGTATTCACTATACTTCAATAATCTTATTCTTTTAACAATTTACCTCATTTAAACGCGTTTAACCCGACAATATGATTTTCTTAACAATTTATTTGGTTTTATTATTACAATTATCTTTAGGTATACTTAACTACACTCATTATTTGTTAAACACACTCACTTTCTCTAATTCATTCAATTACCTTGAACCTGCTTAAAATACCCTTTAGTCCTTTATTTAAAAGTAATACGGTTAATTTGTATTTTATTCTCTATAATTTTAATAAATTAAAAGTTTACCTTTTAATAGTCCTTACTTATATATATATATATATATATTTTTTTTATAACTACTTTTTAATCCACCTTCAATTCAACTGTGTACTAGTGATTTTAATTTCAAAACCTAGATGTCTATTTTCTTATGTATTTTTCCAACCTAAATACCAGTGCTTGCAAGTTGTCTAAAACCAATGAATGTATAAAAGAATATAAAATTTCAGCGGCTGTCCTAACCTTAACAAATCTAAAACTGATACTTATTAACAATATAACACTACAGATTTTTCATCTTACCAATAAGCTTAAACCATACATATAAGAAATCTAATGCAGTAGCAAAATGTTGGGTAACTATTTACACGAGTGTTTACCAACAGAGTATGAAGCTAAATATTGAGTATCAAATTCAAGCAAATTCCTATCAGCTGAAAAATAAATAGCTAAACCAAATCAAATATACCAAACAGTCTAAAACTTACTACAAAACTTACTAATATGTTTATGTTAATTTCACAATTATATATGTGCGTATATACACAGGTACATCTAATTTAATCCAAACAGTAATTTAATTACATGAGTGATGGCTTCAAATATTCACCTAATATTTAAAACATGCACTAACCAAATTCTAACATAATCACATCTCATATCTTTAACCGAATACTTATGAACTATTCTTAATTCAAACCTTTAATAAGCATATTTGGATTTCCCACTTAACATTTAAATTTTCCACCAATTCTTCATGTATTAACAATTACAATACCATTACCTAGATTTGCATATTATGATACCCATTTATATATATAGAGATTTAATTATTATTATGTTATTTATAAATTTAATAACTAATCTGATTTATGTGTCATAATTTAACTATTACAAAAATTATATACAATTTAAATCCTAACTTACAAATTAACCTATATTTGTTCAATTTTACAAATACTATTCTACTTTCCCAAATACATACAAATTTCCAATTCTTTTCATTCAACCCGTAATTATGTAAGTCTTAATTTAATTTCTAATCAGCTATGCCAAAACTCATGACAATACAACCAGCAAATCAATGGAATCCAATAAACATATTGTTTACATAATGCATTTAGTAAAATCACACTCTTAACAAATTTTAACTTCTGTAAAAATCACTTAGAAAAGTAGATTTGGTAGCCACATACCAATTTGCCTACTATTTTTGGTCCCTTCACCGTCGCCAAAGCTCCACCGGAGGCACCGAAACCACCGAAAGGAAGCTCAAAGCGTCGGGGTTGCATTTTCGATGGTCACGCGCCATGACTGGCCTTCATTTTGCCAGAATCGACGTCGGAGATCTCAATTCTTCACAATGCCGATCTGCTCATCGCCGGCGATTGAGGATCACCCATGAGTACAGAAAGCTTCGCCTGCCCTCCAGGAGCCTCATCGTGCCGTTTGTCTCGTCGTTCGCCGTTGGAGCTGGCCAAAAAATACAGAAGAAGCTTGCTATTTTCCTCCCGCTCTCCTGGAACGGCGATGTCACGATGGCGAATAAGACGCCGAGATCAGCATTATGAGGAGCCCGTTGCTCTCCGTCGACTGTCACCAACCTCCTCGCCCCTTCCGTCGTGCTCCGCCGTCTTTCTCTCTCCCTCTCTCTCTCTCTCTTTCTCTTCCTCAGTCTCTTTCCCGTTCTCCCTCCCTTCCATGACTTTCCCTCTCTTTTCTTTTTCTACTTCTCATAATTCCCACTAATTTTAGCTTAATCTCAAATATCTGGATAATTCTAAACCTAAAAAAATTGTCACATGTTATAATTATTTTATTTGCCTAATTAATTATTATTCTTGCGATATATTTTCTTATCTACTTACATGTAAGCATATTTATATATTTATGTATATATTTGTCTAAAATTTATTTGAATAATTAAATTATGTAGCTTTAAGGAAAATTCCACCTCTTATGCCTCAAAAATTATCCTTCGATAAAATTTTGACCTATCAAAGCACTGTTCACAACGTCAGAATTTTTAGGGCGTTACAATGATGGCTTAAGAAGACAAGTTCGGAGTGGATTTTACAGTCTATTACCTTAATAAAAATTTCCTTTCTTATGAGATCAACTATGTAGAAGTGCAAAAGATTTGCCTTGCAGTAATCTAGGCTTCTAAGAAGTTGAGACACTACTTCCACTCTTTCAAGGTACAAGTGGTTGGGAAACGAAATCCTCTTAGATACCTGTAGGAGGCTCCATCTTTGTTAGGGAAAATGGGGAGATGGTTGCTGTTATTACAAGAATTGGATTTCAAATACATCACTCGAAAGACCATTAAGGGGCATGTAGTAGCAAAGTTTTTGGCAGAAGACCCTATCTAAGGGGCTTCGTATGAGTTCAACATCCCGAATAAAGACCTTACCGCTATCACAGTACAAGGTTGGCAGTTGTACTTTAACGGAGTAGTAAACAGCAAAGGGGTAGGAGTAGTAGTCATTCTAACAATTCGAGATGATGAAAAAATCCCGCTCGCTAAGAAACTAAGATATAAGGCCATTAATAATGAAGCTGAATACGAAGCTTGCACTTTTAGGTTAGAAGCCTTAATAGTCTTGGGGGCAAAAAGAGGAGAGGTATTTGGAGATTCATCACTAGTGGTCAATCAGATTTGGGGTGAATGGGCTGTCAACATAGAGCGACTAATGCCATATGTGAAGCACCTAAGGGATCTGAGCAGCCAGTTTGAAGTGTACACCTTCCACTTTGTCTTGAGGGATGAAAATCAGTTAGCCGATGCGCTTGCAACCTTAGTATCAATATGGGATAACCAAAAGGGGCTAGTCATGAAGTCGTTTTGAGTCTAATCCCATCATGAAGGTTAGAGTTATGGATGAGAAGCCATCGTACGACGACATCAAGAATTACTTAGAAAACACAACGTTCCCAGAGGAGGCTGCCGAAAAGGACTAGAGATTAATCCACAAGTTATCCACTCAGTTTATCTGTATAGAGGGTGTGTTGTATAGATGACTAGTTGACGGCATTCAGTTGAGGTTTTTGGACGAGCAAGAAGCCAAGAGGGTAATGGAAGAAACTCATGCTGGAGTTTGTGGGGTCTATATGAACGGACTAACATTGGCAAAGAAGATCACGAGACAAGGGTTCTATTAGCTTACCATAGATATATACTGCTCCAAGTATGTGAAATAATGTCAGTTGTGTCAGTAGTATGAAGATTTGAGGCACTTTCTAGTTTTAAAACTACACAGTTCGACATCGCCTTGGCCGTTCATAGCTTGGGGAGTAGATGTAATAGTTCGAAAACCACCCTAGTAGTATTAAGTATGATTAGTGTAATTAAGTGAGAGTAAATTAGGGTTTTCGGTTGGGGACTAAATTGAAAGAGAAAAGTAAGGACCCATGTAACAACCCAAAAAGGGCCTAGTCGAAATCTGTGTGGTAAGTCGGTAACTAAGGGTATTTTCGTAAGAGGAAAATTTGGATAATAAGGGATTATTTATTAAGAAAATAATTAATTAAGTAATAAGTTAAGTGAAGGAAATGTTATGATGTGCTTGTAGTGTATGGTAGTCGGATGTAAGTGGGCTAAGAGATTTTATTGAGTAGTTTTTGTGCATGGTGCCTTGGATGAAAAGTGGTTTATAAGAAATAATATTGTGTGAGTTAAGTTTGGTGCCTTGGAGTTATTTATTTAAGAGATGGTTGTGTGTGTTTTGTGTATGGTGCCAAGAGTGGATAAGTCAAAGTGGATGGTTTGATTCTCCAGGATTGTGACAAGTGGCAAGGGTAGGTGAGCATTTAATGGAAAAGTAGGAGAGAGATAAGGGGCAGGAAGATTTTCTTGTGAAGCTTCCCGTGGAAGCTGCCCTCTTCCCTTGCTATTCCATTTCCCGTCCCTTCTCTCTCTCTTGCTCCCATTTTCTGCTTTCATCTCCTTTCTCTTGTGTCATCCTTGAGCTTTGAGTAGGATTTCTGAATTTTGAGCTGAGTTCTTGAAGGTAAGTGCTTGGATTTGAGTTGGGTATCTTCATCTTCTTCTTTCCTTAAATTATGGTTTTGAAGTGTGAGTTTGTGGTTTGATTTAAGTGTGTTCTTGGTTTAGTTTATGCAAGAATCGGAAGAGAGAAGGAAAAGCAAAGGTAAAGATAAAGTGGGATTATGAGGAGCCCGGTTTGAAGCTGCAATTTCCAGGTTTGGGAGTTTGATCCTTGTTGTGATGAGTTTTGAGTTATGGCCTAGTTCTCAAATGGATTCTATGTGTAATTGTGCTTTCTAATTCTTGGTGTCTTGAGTGTTTTGTTTGGGTAAATGCATGTGACTAGTATGTGAGGAAATTGAGTGAAATATTAGTAATATAGTGAGCATGGTATGTGTTTTTGGAACATGAACATGTTATGTTAATGAAATTTTGAGTTAAGTTTTGATGGCATTCATGATGAATGGATGGTTGATTATTGTATTAAAATGTGTTTATGTGGCTTTGAGAATGATGCGGTGATGTACTAGAGGCTTGAGGTAAGTGTTTGTGCATGGTAGAATGAATGTATGAAGGGTTGTGTCGTGAAGAGAGTAGGAAAAGTGCAGATTTTGGCAATTCTGGGTTCTATCACGAACGCAACACTGTCGCAATCGCGACAGAATGCAGATTGGTCCCTCATGGCTGGAGAGCCCTCTGTCATGACCGCAATATTTTCAAGAGCGATATAGAGAGCTCGGTAGTCGAGTCCTCCGCGCCAGCATACTGCCGAGCTTGCGCGCGAGGAGGAAGGAACTGGTCTCTATTGCGACCGCGACGTTGTCGCAAGCGTGACAGAGCTCGATTGTGTGAGTCTGCCGTGCATGCGTCGTCACGAGCACACCTCCTGGCTCCTGCTCGCGATGGGGTGCCCCGTGCTCTATCGCAAGCGCGACACTGTCGCGATCGCGACAGAGGCCCTTCCTGCTTGCCCTGTTTTCTGGATGTGTTTCTTTTGTTCCACTTTGCACGGTTTCTCACTATTGTATGGAATATGTTTGTGCATATGACCAGTGTTATCATTATACTAGTGTCTTCGTTATGAATTTAATTGATGTTAGAGTCTTGTGTCGAACCTTGCTTTGATTTTGTATTGTCGTGTTAGAGAATGAGTTGTCGAGCCTGAAGTGTCAAGGTAGTGGATAATTAAGCATGCTTAAGAAGGGTTTGTGAGTGCAGCTGCCCGTGTCCGCCCCGTTTGGGCGAAGCGATCGACCTCCGAGATGGTCATCTTCCGTGTAGTGATAAAACATTTTGAGACTCCGGTCTCCCACGCTACCTTTGGGTATTAAAACTGTTTTTGAGGCTTCGGTCTCCTGTGCCGTGTTCCCGTATCCTCCACCATTGAATTCAGGCTATTGTGTGAGTTGTCTGGTATTGGTGTAGTGGAATGTTCTGATTATTGCGTGATTCTGATTTTAATTATTGCTTCATGCTTTCTGTTTCAATTTTGATTTCTAATAGTGACTCTTGATCTGTGCATATATTTCTGTTCTCTGGTAGTTAGTAAATTCTGTATGTTAGTGCTTAATATCTTGTATAGTATTCTGTTGTGTTTTGTTCCTCCCCACTAAGCGTTATCGCTTAGCACGGGTTCTTTTCCTGTGTAGGTGCAAGGTTTGAGTTCCTGTTCGAGTTCCGAGTCGCGCATCTGCAGGCTGGCCACATAGGAGTAGAGTTATTTATTTTTGTCTCCTCCTGTAATTCTTTTTGTATGTAGTATTTTTGTATAGTGGCTCATGTAACTTTTTGTATAGTTTTTGATGTAATATTTTTGGATATTGTATCTAATGCTATAGTGGCTCATGTAACTTTTTGTATAGTTTTTGATGTAATATTTCTGGATATTGTATCTAACGCTATATCTTGATTATATGAGGTATAAGTTTTACCATTATTAATGTTAGTGAATGCTTCCGCTCAGTGTATATGTATGTATGTTGTGAGTGAACGTCGGGTAGCGTGCCCGTCGGTGTCCTTCCAACGGGGGCGGCGGTGGGGGTGTTACAACCCAATTGAACAAAATAAAATAGTTTAATGGCCAAAGTGTGATTTTTGTATGATTAATGCTAGTGCAGGATTAGATTATGTTAAGTGAGGGTTAATGAGCTTAAGTGGGGTTAATTAACCTAATTGAGAAGATAATGGAAATCCATGTGTTAGACATTGAACTTGCCACCTAGTTTTTACCATGCTTGTCATTAGGTGATCTTCATCAAGCCAGTCACTTTTCTCTTTCGCACATTGTGACGCGTGCCGAACCTATCAAAGGCCCTCGCTGAGCCCGCGTTTTAGGGCTCGAGTGATTGGTTCGCGTCTTTTGATCTCGGGCATCATGAGGCATCTTGGATGCCTCCTTCCCAATAGAATATTGGAAAGCATCATCTAGACTCACAATGCCTTTATGCACCTTTGAGGTATTTTGGAGTCGCCACCCAATTTACAAGAAATTAGGAAAGGTCTCTAACCTCTATTAGTCTAAACCGGAGAAGGTGTCGGGAACTTCACTCTTATTAATGACTTAAGTCTATAAATGAGTTTTTAAGAAATCAAAATTCTATCTCTCATCTCACTCGATCATGCGATAAATTTAAAGTGCAACTTAACCACATTGTAAAGTAATAAATAAAGCAATAAGTAGATAAATAATAAAGCAATAAGTAAATAAATAAATTGCAAACGAAAATTGGGATAGAACAATCCCCCAAAAATGAATAAAAGATGGGACAGAACAATCCCCAAAATAAAATAAGAATGCATAAATAATAAAACTTGCCCCAAAATTAAATACAAGGGCCCAAAAAAAGAAAATAAATAAACACATTCAAAATGAATAACTAAAAATGCATCATGCATAAATCGGGTCATTTATTACATTTTAGGAACATTGGTTCCTTTTTTATTAACTTAAAAAATTAGAGAACCATTTTTTTGGGCATTAATTGAGAAAACTAGGATGAGTGATCCCATTTTATGAAAATTAGTTCTCTATTTGATAGTGAGATTTTATTGGTTAAAATAGGACATTGGTCTAATTTATTAGTAGAAATTCCCAAGTTATTAGTTATTAAAAATGTGATTTTCTATAATGCCGATAATAGAAAATATATTTTACATACAACATATAAAATAATAGAATAAAAGAAAATACAAAATTTAAAATGCAAACCCTAAATGTGAAGGCCTCTAATTCTCCGATTCTTCGACTCGAGCACGAGTGTAACTCGCAAAAATAAATAATTTTTGAGACAATGAAACAACAAAACAACGAAATAAATGTTAGTAAATTATGTCAAATAGATGATATAAACAGATACATTTAATTGAATTAATTAATTAACTAAAATGATTAAATTAATTGGAAAATATACAACAAATTAAAACAATTAAATATAAATAATCAAATAAATAGAAAGAATTAAATATAAAACGATTACAAAAAAACCAAGGCTGTGTGCAGGAAAACAAAGAAAAAGGAAGGAATCAGAACAGTGAGGAAAACATAGCTGTGTTTTCTTATGAAACATAGTTGTGTTTCCTCAGCGAAATGCCTGGCAATGCAGAAACATAGCTGTGTTTCTTGCAAAGCAAAGCTGTGTTTTTGCTTTGTCAAGCAAAAACCATCCTCGTTCTAACAGAAAACACGAATTTTAATTTTAAAACACTACAATCAAAAATACTAGATCCAATAGCATGCATTACAAATGATGAAACAAATTAAATCAAATTCACATCAATTACCATAATCTAATTATAATAGGCAAAGGGTAATAAACAAAAAAAGGGCAAACCAATGGATTAAATCGAACTAAAATATGACAAGAGGAGGTAATGATCATTACAAGAACAAGAAACTACCAAAAATTAAAGGAGGAAACCAAAACAGAAATATACAAGGTAGAACGGGGAGAAAGGACGACCAGGCAAACAGGGGAGATGAAGGATCGGGTGTGCACAACTTGTGCAATCATTGCATGAGTCGTGCAATGCATGCACAATTCGTGCAGTCCGATCGGGAAACATGGCTCTCTTCTATAACGTCCGATCGAGAAAAGGGATTCAACGGCACTATCCAATCAGGAAAAGGCAAAATCCAACCGGAGAAGCAAGACTCAAGCAAAAATAAAGGCAAAATCCGATTGACAACCACAATCCAAGCAAAACGAAACTTACGACTCCAACAACCAAAAAACAGTGGTAAACAGAGGACTAAAAATAGGTTAATAAACACAACAACATGTGATCAAAACATGCGATCAACGGGTTAATAGGATCAAAAGAATAACATATACAATATATATAATGAACAAAACTTACTGGCTCAGCAAAACGAAGAAAAGAAGTAATAAGAAAGAAAGAAAATGAAGAAAAGAGAAAGAAGATGAAAAGAAGAGATGGCTAATCAGTATTTAACCTCAGATATTGATCTTTGATCTGCAAATGAAAGATTTCTGGTTACCTTCTTTGCTCTTTTTGAAATGGTGGTTAAAACAGAGACTCAAAAACTTTTGATAAAATGTTTATGTTGACAAGAAAACAAAACGTTATTGAATCCCAAACACCAGTAATGGATTTCCTGGATTTAAGAGACTATCTCAGAAGCTATATGAGAAACGAGAATTATTTTCTTGGTCTCAAAGTTTTCTTTTTTTCTCTGTGCTTTTTGCTCCTTTCTTTTTCAGTTTTTGCTCTCTTCCCATAATTCTCTTCCTTCAGCTTTCACTTCTATTTTTAATGTATCAGACAGGATTAGTTTGTTTTTCACCAAATCCAACATAAACCATACTTTCCCCACCGAATCCCCGAAATAACGAAATGGAGATGTGCTGGAGCATGGGGCGCGTGAGAGCTGTATCTCATGTTAGTGAGATGGGCCTCAACAACATGAGGCTGCATCTCACATTGGTGAGGCCTCACCAACGTGAGGCAGCATCTCACGTAAGTGAGATGGGCCTCACTAATGTGAGGCTGCATCTCACTTAGTGAGATGGGCCTCACCACACAAGCCCCCAAGGCTCCCTCCTTTCTTCCTTTTTTCCTATCTCCCTTCCACTACTTATTTTTCTATCCCCTTTTTGTTCTAAAAATTAAAAAAATGAAAAAACATTATTTTAAAGGAAACCTTCACTTCAATTTGTCCTCTTGCCCGTGAATAGGCATCCTTTTTGTCATTGGGTAACCTCGGTCTGAGCTGCCTCAGGACCCGATATCTACAGTTGCCCCATGTTTGGGGGAAAGTAGTGCCTGGGTGCCTAAGTGAGCCAAAACTCAAAGAAAGAAAGAAGAGGCACATAACTGAGGCAGCTATCTTCTTGGACTGGATGATGCGCCGAGTTTGTTCCAGACTTACAAAATGAAAGGGTTGCTCTTTTGAGCTGCACCGAGTCTGCTCCAGACTTACAAAGTGTGAGGTTGTTCTTCTGAACTGCACCGAGCCCGTTCTAGGCTTACAAAGTGCAAGGGTGTTCTTCTAAACTGCACCGAGCCCGTTCTAGGCTTACAAAGTGTGGGTTGTTCTTCTAAACTCTGTCGAGCCCATTCCAGGCTTACAAAGTGCGGGTTTTTCTTCTGAATTGCACCGAGCCCGTTCTAGGCTTACAAAGTGCGAGGTTTGCTCTTCTGAGCTGATGGTTCTCATTTAGATATTTCCTGCAAAATTACACACACAGGAGTATAAATAAGAAATTTTTTGTATGATATGGTATACGGATGCTTGTAAAAAATTAATGGACTATGTCCTAGCTGGTCAAGGGTCCATTAGGGATACAGCTTGGCTGCTCCATCATGCCCCTAAGGATACACAAGAGTGTCATCCTGGCTTCAGGGACACTGGCCCAAAACCTATTTTGAAAGAGTCGTAGGACGTGCATCTTTCCCCCATCAATGTTTATATACCCAGGGTTCTGACTCATGTCTCAACAACCGAAGTAATGCTGCCTTATCGCTCCGGGCATCGAAAGTCATTATCTTAAAGGTAGTGCGTCCCTTGTGGATTTTTGCACTAGCTTTTCTTTGTGGGAAATGCGTCCCTCGCTGGATTTTCACATGACCCTATGCCTAACTTTTACCTAGAAGAGACCCAACCCAATCCAGCGACTTTTATTTTATTTTATTTTATTATAGGATAGACTGAATATTTCCTGGTTTTCATCTTGCCCTTTGGCCTAACTTTTGCTTAGAGCGCCAATTACGGTTTTCATCTCTAACGCCTCTTTTTTTTTTTAAGATTAAGAGAGGATTCTCAAACAATAGCCATTAGATAGATCAATGATATATTGCTTTGAAGACAGAATTACAAGACCAATGAAAATGCAAAAGGAACTCTTTTATTCATTGAAAAATTGTGTACAGTTCTATAAGATTTCATCATACATGCTCTTCTTTTGGCAAGAATTAAAAAATACAAGACTGCACCTAATCTCGGAATAGATCTCATAAGCATCAAACTCCTATTATTAATCGGCCCTCTCGGGTTTTCTCGATTGAATATTTTCTCTCGGCCCTTAATTTTTGCCCAGGATGCCCTTTTTCGGTTTTCACTTTGACAGGGCACCCAATTTTAGCAAGGCTGCCTTTTTTTTGATTTTCGACCCACAGGGCATTTATTCTCTTCTTTTTATTTTAGCCTTTAGCCATGGAATCTTTTTAATCTGTCAACATTAACCGATTCTTTGAACTCATTCCCATCGCTGTCTGCTAAAATTGTTTCTTCCTTTGTTAGTAACTTCTTCAGCACAAATGGACCTTCACAGGTTGGCCTGAATTTTCCACATATATCTGGCACTCCCGGCCTCATCATCTTAAAAACCAAATCCCCTTCTTTCAATGGGTGCTTTCATAGCTTCTTACCAAACGACCGAGCTAGTTTTTTCTGATAAACCAGGTTGTGATAATATGCCCGCAATCTATCTTCATCCAACAGATTCAACTGCAATAATCGCTGTTGTGCCCATTCTGTCTCTAGAATCTCAGCTTCCATTGACTACCCTCAAAGATTTTAGCTCAATTTCAACTTGTAAAACTACTTCAGTCCCATATGCCAGAGAGAAAGGCGTTGCTCCCGTAGAAGTTCTCACTGTGGTTCTATAACCCAGAGTGCATAAGATAGCTTTTCTGCCCAGTCTTTATAGCTCTGAACCATCTTGGCTAATATTCTTTTAACATTCTTGTTCGCCGCTTCAACCACGCCATTAGCTTGAGGTTGGTAAGGAGAAGACTTGTGATGCTGAATTCCATATTTCAGGAGCATCTGTTTAGTTTTTGCTAAAAATTGTACCCCATTATCAGACACAATGTGGTGCGAGAGGCCATATCTACATATCAAATTCCGCTCAATGAATTTAGCCATGTGCCTAGCATCAACCTTTCTTAAAGACTCAGCTTTGACCCATTTAGTGATGTAATCAATGGCGACTATGATGAACCTGTGCTCGTTGGAAGCTGTAGGACGTATCTAGCCTATAATACATATCCCCCAAGCTACAAATGGCAATGGAGATGTGTAGACACCGGGTCCTAAGGCAGCCCAGATCAAAGTTACTAAATGATGATAAGATGTCTTGTCACAGGCAAAAAGGTTGAAAGTGGTGATTTCCTGTTTAAATTTGCATTTTGGAGTGAAAAAGTAAAAAAAAATATTTTGAAAATTAGATTTGAAAAATGGGGTTTAGAAATTGTAGTATTTTTTTATAAATCTTTAACAATAAAAAAATTAAAAATAAAAATATTTTCGAGCGTCGGCCGCTGCAGTGCCTTGCGGCAGCACGCACGCTGGGCGAGCGCTCTTGCCCAGCTTGCGCTACGGACGCTCGTCGGGCGTCCGTAGCCCCTGTCCGCTGCAAAATGGCCATTTTGCCCCAAAAATCAATTTTTCCGATTTTTTCCACAAATTTTGATTTTTTAAGGGATTTTCAGGTTTTTTTCAATTTTTAAAATTAAAAATTGTTAATATCTAATTTAATTAGGTCTTACGCATTTAATTATTTTTATTTTCCTATTTTCTTCATATAAAAAGAAAGAGATGGAAGGAGAAAAGGGGGGAATTTTTTAGGGTTGATTTTTTAGGTTTTCTCCTCTTCTTCCTCTCAAACTCTCTAAAGATTTCCAGAATTTTTCCCCAACCAAAGATCAAAAAGAAAAATCAATCTTTCGTTCTTTTTCCAGCACAATTTCTTTTAAATATATTTTGTTGATGGATTTAATTTTGAGACAAATAAATTGATTATTTGCTCTCAAAATTCAGTTTTTTATTTTCTCATTTGTTTTCCATTAGACTTTTTTAAGGTTTTTGTTTAATCAATAAAAATAATTCCTTTGAGCAAAGAAATTAATTCTTTATTCTCAAAGAGTTTTTTTTATTAGTTTTTTTTCAAGCCTATTTTTCTTGGAATAAAATTCCAACATTTATCGTATTGAACTCTAAATTTTTGCAAGTCACAAATAAGGAAATCAATCATCCTTTTTACCTTCATCGAATCCGAAGCTCGGAGGGTAAACATTCCGGGCTCGTTCTTCTTATTCTTTTTGTTCATATTTAATTTGTTCATGTTTAAATTTATTATTTTCAGTTATTTATTTATTTCCTTGTTTATATTTATTTTATTTATTTTGTTTATATATGATTTTATTCTTATTCATGTATATTTTATTGTTTTCATTAATTTATTTATTGTTCTCATTTATTTATTTATTTATTCTATTTTTGTTATATTTGTTTTGTTATGTATATATATTATTACATTTTTATTCATGTGAATATTGATCTCTTTTAATTACTAACATGTAAATAATTTATTTTGCTTTGATTTCTCATTATTTTTAACATGCAATTAATAAATTCATTTTAATTGATATTTTTTTACCATGTAAAGGTTTTATATTAATTGTGATACATCAATTAACCATGTCATTTATTTAATCATTTTTTTATTCTTTTGCATTGTCATTATCATATATTTAATATTTTGTTCATTTATTTATTTTCATTATTATCATGTTTATATTTTTACATATTAATTAATTAACATGTTGTATTTTATTCCAATTATATCTTTTAATCCATTTGTTATTCATAACACATTTTTCTCATTTATTTTAAATTGTAAACATGTTAATTCATTTGTTATTTTGATATCATTTCATTTTATCTCATTTTATTTTATTTTATCATTTATTTTATATTTAATGGATTTTAATGGATTCAATTACTAACATTATTTTATTTGTGTTTTATTTTTATTTCACATCTCATTTTCCCTCTCGGGCATTTTTGCGAGCACATGGAGAGATTCAGAAGGCTCGTTTGGGATTAAGTATTTATTTATTTTATTTATAAAATTTTATTTATTTGGCTTTTCCATTTATTTTGCCATATAATATTCTTGTAAAATTGTTTATTTAGGCCCGCTAAAAAGAAAGTCACTAAGCCATTTTTATTAATTAATTTGGTATTTTTTCTAATAAAAATGGGACCAATGTCTCAATTTTCTCCATCCAAAATCATCACATCAAAACTATTTCGTAATAAATATGCATGCGAGGAGCAATGTCCTCATCATTAATGAATATCCCGATTTATGCATCATTTGTATCTTATTTACAATGGGGCTTGTATTCCGCCCATAGTATTATTGTAATATATTTGCATATACTTTACTTTGCGCTTTTATTTATCGCTTTCCCTTGAATGGATGGCATGCGCCTTAATTAAACTGCAATAAAATGAATTAGAAATAGGATGAAACTCTAAATTCAAAACTGAATCATAAACTTAGCCAAGGTATGAATAAATGGGAAGTCCCGAACCCACTCTAGTCTTAGGCTCAACGAGGTTAGAGGACCATCTCAATGTTTCATTTTGGGCCTTGAAAATATCTCTTGTGGCCCAGCAAAAGGCCCAACTCGAATAATCCTAGGCTCCACGAGGTTAGAGGATCATTCCAATGTTCTATTGGGATGAGGTCTCCAAGATCCCTTTGGCTTGCCAAAAATGGATATATATGCGCCGTCTTAGGCTTACTGATGCTAGACGACCTGTCCCAATGTTCTATTGGGTGGTAACTCCAAGAAACCTCCTCGTTGCCTAACATAGGCGCACTTGTAATTCGTTACAAGTTTTAATAAACCTCTCTCGAAAGCCCTAAAAGCGGGTCTTTGGGGCTCCCCGGGGTTCGGTGTGCATCATAAGATGCCAAATTATGTAGCTCTGAAACTGGTACATGCCTCAAATTCGCGTACTGCGGGCATAACTAGCATTGCTTCACATACCTTGAACAATCTATGTCCATTATGAGCTAATAAAATCCCTGGCGCATGATCTTCTTTTCTAAGGCCAGACCATTCATGTGAGTTCCACAAACACCGGCATGAATCTCTTCTACAACCCTTTCAGCTTCTTTCTCCGCCAAACATCTTAATTGGATACCATCTGCTTGCCTCTTATACAAAGTTCCGTTTACACTAATGAACTGAGAGGATAACTTTCTAATCATTCTCTGGTCTTTCTCAATGGCTTCTTCTGAAAAAACTGACCATTCTAAGTAGTTCTAAATATCATAATACCGACGTTTCCCATCAGCAACCTCAACATCCATTATATGTTCAGCTTCGAAATAAGGCTTTTTCGCACTAGAGATCAGCACAGGTCTCATGTAACCCCCGTTGGATTATCCCACATAGACAGTAATATCGCGAGAGCATTAGCCAACAGATTTTCATCCCTGGGGACGAAGTGAAAAGTGGAGGTCTCAAACTGGCTACTTAACATTCTCAAGTACTTCACATAAGTTAACAGCCTCTCTTTCTTGACTGACCATTCCCCTCTGATTTGATGAATTACTAAGGATGAATCTCCGAAGACTTCTGCAGTCTTTGCCCCCAGAGCAAGCAATGCTTCCAATCCGAAGATGCAAGCTTCATATTCTGCTTCATTATTGGTTGCCTTGTATTTTAACTTCTTGGCTAATGGCAGCTTTTCACCATCCGGGGTTATAAGAATAATCCCTGCTCTTGCCCCCTTTCTATTACCTGCACCATCAAAAACCATCTGCCACCCTTGTATTGTTGTGGCTGCGACATCTTCATCTAGGAGATTGTATTCGAACTGGTCCCCCTCAATAGGGCGTTCAGCCAAGAATTTAGCCACAGCTCTTCCCTTAATGGTTTTCCTGGTAATGTCATCAATATCAAACTCCTGCAACAGTAATGACCATAAGATTGTGGCTAACCTGGTCCGAGTCTCGCGGGGAGTAGCCCCTATAGTATGGGCCGGAGGAGTGATTACCAGATTACTGCTACATCTAGGAGTTAACCCAGACAGTTTCGGGCCTCCATTGGATGAGAGTGTGTACATGGATGCTTTAGCAGCTCTGACCATGTGTATCATTGCATCGGTGGGAGATCGGGTAGAGGAGTATCGGTTGCTATCTGTACATGAGACTAGGCATGTGTTCGGCCTTCCTTCACTCTAGCCAGTAGAGGAGGAGCCTTAGATCTAGGAGGAGCCTCCATAGCAGCCAGAGTATCAAGAGTTGTAGCCCACACAGATACCCCCACAGCAGCCTCAGCTAGAGGAGGAGCAGCCTCAGACGCCATTTGATATGGGCATCGAGTTTAGCGTGGATGAGTTGATTGTCACTACTCCAGAACAGAGAGTTCAGAGCCCCACTCCTCCTCCTCCATCAAGAGTCCAGCGGTTCGTGCTCTGGGAGACTGGGAGGTTCCACCCGTACAGCAGGCCAGGGCACCCGGGGACATCTACTTCCACAGCACCTCCTCTAGAGCATACAGCAGAGCCAGCACCTTCCACTCCATCGCTGCTATCGCAGCCAGCCCAGCCTGATCTCATTGTGGCCATGACCTCTATCCTCACCACCATGGAGCATCGATAGGAGGAGAGAGACCGAGCCCTCCTTTAGCGTCTTGATTGGTATAAGGAGAGGGACCGAGTCATGTTGGAGCGCTAGTAGGGGAGGCTCATTGAGGAGCTGAGGTAGAGTTTGAGTGCCTCCCATGATGCAGCAGCCCAGAGAGTAGATATGACTATCCAAATGGTGGATGAGTCTGTCAGCGCCTTCAGGTTTCGGATAGAGGTTTTGGGGGGTGCTATACTGCCCATATCTGCATCCATTAGGGAGTTCAAAGAGCAGACAGAGACCAGGCTCATGGACATCCGAGACATGGCCAGGGATCAGACCATGAGACTGTCGAGGGCCTTCACAGAGCTGGGGGGCTTGGATTTCATCGGTGTTTGCGCTCAGCCTTTCCTAGATGGATATGCTCAGGTCTAGTTCCAGCAGGCAACCCCAATAGCGGGACAGCCAGTATCCGCACCAGGCATCATCCCACCACGTTTAGATCCAGGGGCTGGGCCCTCAGCACCTCCCAGTTGGCCCTCCACTTCCAGAGCTAGGCCATCCGCATCTTTATCCCATGATCAGCCAGTAGATGTATCAGATGATGAGGAGGACCCGAAGGAGCCCTCGGATTACTGCCCTCTTTAGTGTTCAAGGAGTTTATTTTGTTGTACTTATGTATTTATTGTACAAAATCTGTATTTTGTTAGTGAAAACTTACATTATGTTAAATTTCATGTCATTTTGTATATTTTGCTGTTAAAATCTTACTTGCACTTTCTGAATGTTTGATAACACAATAAGTAAGAATGACAGAAATAAGTAATAACATAAAAAATTTATATGGATTTACGCTTACAAAATGAATTAATCCACAATGAATTAATAAAATCTTTTATAACCACAGTAACATGACTTCACACCGACCCAAGGATGGTCAGCAATAATCAAAAATCATATCTTGTAGGTCGGATGGGGGTCAGCAAATCAAAAATCACACCTTGCAGATCGAATAGGGGTCTGCAAATCTGAAATTATGTCTTGCAGATCGGATGGGGGTTAGCAAGATCATGCTGCGTGGGCCCGAAAGTAGCCAGCAAGACAGAATATTCAATCTCATGCCTTTTAGATCGGATGGAGGGTTAGCAAGGACACCGCGCAAGCTGGGATAAGGCCAGCGGGACACATGTGATAGAACAAGTCACAATCGAGATTGTAGTTAGAGAACACTGCATCTCACACCGTGCAAGCTGAGACGAGGCCAGAGGGACACATGCGATAGAACAAATCGCAATAGGGTTGTAGTTAGAGAACACTACATCTCTCAAACACCATGTAAGCCGAGATGAGGTCAGCGGGACACATGCGATAGAACAAATCGTGATTGGGCTATAGTTAGAGAACACTACCTCTCCCAATATTCAGGCACCGTGCAAGCCAAGACGAGGCTAGCAGTGCACATGGGATAGAACAAATTGCAATGAGGTTAAGGTTGGATAACACTGCCTCTCATGACAGTCAGACATCATGCAGGCCAAGACGAGGTCCGCAAGATGAAGGGGGTTGAAGGAATCGTCAAAGGGTCATGGTAAAATATACTACTACTCGTGAGCAAGGAGTCACCAGCTTGGACGCAACAACAGAAAGGTAAGGACTGCCTCGGGTACTCAATTCTTCCCTTCTTCTCTGAATTTTGGCTCATTTAGACACTAGTGTACTAGTTTCCCAAAAATTGGGGACAACTGTAGACATCGGGTCCTGAGGCAGTCAAGATCAGAGTTACCAAATGAAAATATCAATGTTTGTTTCCAGGCAAATGGATGAAAGTTGTGAGTTTTCATTCTCTGGTTTTACAAGGATTGAGGATTCTTCTTGGTGATAGGGGATTTCTAAACATCGACAGGAGTTCCTATTTTGAAAATCTGGACTTTGTTCCACCCGACAGGTATTCCATCGGTCATACCGATGCCCATCGCTCCTTCCCAAGGACAGCCCCCTCTTGCATGAGCGGCGCATGTCACTCGCGTGAAACGAGCCATCTCCCGCGGGAGCGACGCCCGTCGCTTGCGTGAGAGGCTCGTCCCTCGCAACGAGCACCGACCCTCGCTCACTTACGGAGGCCGTCTCTCACGTTGAGCGACGCTCGTCGCTCGGGCATGAGACGCCTGTCTCTCATGAGCTATGGCTGTCTCTTGGCCTCCGTCTCTCGTGAGTGACCAGTCGCCAAAAAGACCAAGGATGCCCCCATCATCGAAGCTCGTCGGTCGTCGATCTGCCGTTGGTTTGAGAGGGATTTCCTAGATATTCTATATCTTCTTAAATATATTTCATGATTTCCTATATTTCCTAAATCTTTTCAAATATATTTTCAAGATTTCCTATATTTCCTAAATCTTTTCAAATATTTTCAAATTTTGGATTTGATTTTGAGAATATTCTATAAATCATTCGGATTTGATTTTGATTTCAGAAATCTTTTTCGAATTTAAATTCTAAATTTGAATTTATTTGAGTTATTTTCCTAAACCAATAAATAGGGGTTTGAGGCTCATTATTCGGGGTTAGTAATTTTCACGAAACAGAGAATTTTCCTATAAAAAGTTTTTCGCTTTTATTCTCGTCGGATTTTCATCAAATATTCTTAAAATCAAGGCAATCTGAGGGAACGAAACAAATTAATTTCTATCTAATCTAGCCTTTTTAGCATTTATAATTGCTACCGAAACATCAAGAAGGAAAAATATAATTTTCTTTTTTAGATTTGTTTTCGAAAACACGATTTTTGCAGTAAAAAATCTCCTAAAATTACACATCATAGATCAATTCTTATAGAACTCGAGGAACAGAAATCATGCGACTTTAACCTTTAGAGGTAATATTTCGAGGGTAAACATTCTGGATTGGTCTCCATTACATTTAATCACTACATATTGATTTTACACATAAAATCTCATTTTATTTAAAATAAAATGATTTTTGTTTGATTTTCTCTGTTATTTTGGGTCTGGGACGACTGACGAGCAAGAACCCACTGACGGTCATTGCTTATCTGAGCGACGGGCCGTCGAGGGCTTCTACCTCCACCCATCGGTCGGCCCAGGCACGCCCATCGCTCACGCATTATAGGCCGTCCCTGGGTCTTTCCCCCTCCATTTCCTTAACTTTCTTTTCACTTATTCCTTTCTTTTCTTTTCTTTATTTTAATTCTAAATTTTTATAGATTCTTTTCTTCCTCATTTATTTTTTATGTATATTTGATTTTAATTGTTATACTAACTTGATTATTATTTTTGTGAGTTTTGTTGCTTCTTTATTGGATTTGGGTTATATTAAATGGAGGACACTGCAATGATCGGAGAACTTTCGTTCGGGTTTATTCTTTTACCTTCCTCCTTATTTTAATTTTCATTTATTGTATATATTATTTTATTCCGCTAACATGAAAATGGCTAAGTATTTATATTAATTAAATTAGAGTTTCCACTAATAAAATGAAGAATAATGTCCTATTTCTTTCATCAAATAAAATTGACACTTTAAAGTTGTTTTTGTAAGTATACATGCAAGGACTAATGTCCTCACTCCTTAACGAACATCCGATTTTATATATGATCCACATGCCATTCACAGTGGGGGTTCTATTCCGCCCCTAGTTTTGTTATAATTTATAGGATTTTCACTTATTTTAGTCTAATCTTGCTTCCATTTACCGCTTTCATTATATGATTGACTTGTGCTTTAATTAATGCATTAAATTGTATGAGAGAAGGAATGAAATCTTAAATTTAAAATTCAATTATAATTTAATCAAGGCATGAATAAATGGAAAGTACCTAACGATCTCTGGTCTTAGGCTCAAAGAGGTTAGAGGACCATTTCAATATTTTATTGGGATGGGGTCTCCAAAATATCTCTTGTTACCCAAAATAGGCCCAACTGGCATCGTCGTAGGCTCAATGAGGTTAGAGTATCATCCCAATGTTCTATTAGGGTGAGAACTCCAAAATATCTATGGCTTACCCAAAATGGACGTAAATGTTGTCTTAGGTTCACTAAGGCTAGATGACCTTTCCCAATGTTCTATTGGGTGGTGACTCCAAAAAACCTCCTTGTTGCCCTAAATAGACGCACTAGTAATTTCTTACAAGTTTTATGGACCTCTCTCGAATGCCCTAAAAGCAATCGTTCGGGGAGCCCCGGGGTTCGACGTGCGTCACAGTATGCCCAGGTCCAGTTCCAGCAGGCCTCTCAGGCGATGGGTGCAATGGCTTGTTTTATAGCCTAGAAATATTCAGTATTTTCTGTAGAGTCTATTGTCCTATTGGTGGCATGAGATGATATTTCTAGTATCTTATATACAGTAGAGTTTAAAGGTTAAGTGTGCTTGAGGTATAGCAATTCTAGGATGGATGACCTATTGGGTAGGAGTATAGTTGACTGTAATAGCTGTGTGCTAAAAAAATATTATTCCATAGAAATGATATGTGGGCAATCAGGACTCTAGTGGTATAATTTTGTGTGAAATCGAGGTCAAATAGGCCCCCGAAAGTCAGTTTGAAGTTTGCCTCTAGTTCGATTCGATTGAACTGAAGTTTGACAATATTTTTAAAAATTGTTAGAGTGGATAAAAATGTCTACTTTGGGATGTGTACAAGCTCATAATGATTTTTAGAATTTTTTGACAGCCTTAGAATGGTATTTTACGGTAGAATCGAATTGAATCGAATCGAACCGATTTAAGTGTACCGGGCCACAAATGGACTCTGATTGAACTAAAATTTTGGTCGGAGACTATATTCTATATTCTATGAATAATGGAATTGATTGGGAGTGAAAATGAGTTCAGTAACACTCAGTTACCCTTAAACAGTGAAAAATGACCCGAAAGCCAAAAATCGGACAAAACCGGTTCGACCACTCCGGTTGGACCTAGTTCGGTTCAATTGGACCCATATAAATACATCCTTTCAGCTCAAGAAACCTAGAATTCTCCATTTGTGCTGCCTCACGTCCCTCCACATCTTGGCCGAATTGAACATCTTTATTTCTCCTCCATTTTTCTTCCAATCTTTCTCCATTTCTCCCCAAAATCAAGCCACCTTAACATATTCCAACTCCTATAAATTCTATTGGTGGCCTTGAAAGTCAATTTGAAGGTGTATAAGTCAGTAAAACCTAGACTTAAAAGTTTAGGTGTGATTTTGAGGTAAGTGATTTAAGAGTTTTTAATTTGGTTTCAAGGTTCCTAAGTGTACTTTAGGATGTGAATAAGATGTTTATGATGTTTATTTGTTGAAAGGAAGCTTGGTTTTGATGAAATCTTCATCTTTGTGTTTGGCCATGGTTATGTCAACTAGGTGGAGAAAGTTCTAAGCAAGCTAAAGGCAAAGAAAAGGAGTATTGAGAGGTGAATTGCAAGGATATAAGGTTTGTGATTGCTAACTCCATTTATTTCCATGGTATATTATGTGATTTAGGTTATGTTTGTTAACTATGCATGTGATTAAGACATGTTTAATTGAAAATAACTTGATATTCATATTTAGGCATGTTATTAATGATGATATGAATGCTTAAAATCAGAAAAAAAAAATTTTATGAATATTTCTTATGTTGGCCGAATGGTACATTATAGGATTTCTATGCGTTTTGATGATGTTTACGGCATGTTTATCATGTATACATGATATTTGGCATCTGATCTATCTAATGGTATGTGTTAGAGCATGTGGAAATGTCATGATGTATGATGTATGTATGTGGTCGAATGGGTAACATGTATAAAGGTATGATTTTGATGAGTTTTAATGGAAAATAATGGCATGGCTATGTTAGTCAACATGTAAATGAAATAAAGGAATGTTAAAGTTGATGAAAAGAATTAATGGAGAAAAATTTACATGTTGGCCAAATGATGTACATGTATGTTTACATGTGTACCATGATGATAACATGAGAATTATAGTATGTGATGATAAATGGATGTGAATCACATGTGTATTGATATGATAGTATGATAAAATGCCATAGAAAGTATGTATGATAACCTAAAAATGTGAAAAATAGAACACTAATGCCCTATGTAGTACTGTGATAGTCAAGTCTAGTTCTGGATATAGTGGTTAGCCATAGGGACTCTGTAACCGCGGGTGTGAGCATGGCATCTCACTATTTATAGGCCAATGATGGTCCTATTCTGTAATATTCTGTCTTAATATTGTATTTATATTTTTTGTATTATAAGGATTGTCCCACAGGATCCCTCTATTCTGTATTGAACCTATTAGGGTTCACGTCTCGTTTATCCCGATCTTAGATGTCTGACAGATTTATACAAAGGGCAATGTGTTAAAAATAAGCTGAAAAAGGTGAAATTATGACTAAAATAACATTTATGTGAAAAAGGGCATAATTGGAATTATATGGAAAATTTGAGGGCAAAATGGTAATTTTGTACATATGTATGTTAATGGTGGTTAATAAGGGTAAAAATGTAATTAAATGGTTAAATATGAAAATTTGGCACTTTTCAAGGACTAAAATATAATTTGGCATGAAACTGATAATTAAAGGGTATAATGGTAATTTGTATGTTAATTAATGGTTAATTAGTTAATATAAGTGAACTAATGGCATAATTGTAATTTTTGTCAAATAAAATGAACTAAGGGCATTTTCGTCATTATGAAAAAGTTTAAGTTTATAAATGTAATTTCGCCATAAGTTAAGGGTAAAATGGTAAATATGGTTATTTATGTGTACTAATTGTGTAATTGCCCTAAATATGTGATTTAAAGGTAATTAAATGTAATATTGCATGCACAATTGGTAAATAAATAAATAATGTTTAATTATGAATATTTTTATTATATTTATATTATTTATTATGCATGATGCCTTAGTTTAGTGGAAATGCCTGGAATTACAATTACCACTGGGCATATTTAATGCTCAGCACGTAGTTTTATTTGACTGCATGTAGGTACTCCTTAGGACCTGAAGCAGTGCGTACCTCACATATTTTGGAAGCCGATTTGAAGAAGTTATTTTGGAATATTTAAGTACGTTGAGACTTTTGGCATGTATATGACTTATAATATTGTTTTGGGTTTTGGTATGTAATAGACTGTTATAGCTGTCACAAGTTAATGTGTTTGTGGTAGTTTTATTGTATGTGTTTGAATGTCTGTGACTTTGTGTTTGGCATGCCTAATAACTTGTAGAAATTAAGTTAATCAAATTGGTAAAATAAAATGTGTGTTTGTAAGTAAAAAGAAAATTGACCAAATGAATAGTAACTTAGAACAGTTATAGGTCAATCGGTAAAATTGATAATGAGCTAAAATATGATTAGTAAATTTATCAATTGATTGAACATTGTCAATAGACTTAGGTAATTGTAATTTTATGGCCGCCGATTTTTTTTTTAAAAAAAATGTACCGGTTTTAATTAATTGGGTATTTTTAATAATCTGGTTAGTTAATTAAGTTAACCGATATAGAATAAATAGTTTAGTTAATGGATCGTAAGGTATTAGACTGTTATAATGGGACACCCAGCATCTGCACTAGTCGTCGTCTGGCCGTGGCCATCCACAGGGGCCGGGCCCTCAGTGCCTAGCAGCCAGCCCTCTACCTCCAAAGCCGGGCCATCCGCGTCCTCATCTGGTGATCAGCTTATACACATATCTGACGATGAGGAGGACCCGGATGAGCCCTCGGACTATTTTCCCCTCTAGTGTATTCAGGGAGTGTTTTATGTACTTTTATATTTGTTGTACAAATTTTACATTTTATTAGTGAAACTTATGTTTTGTTAAATTTATGTTTCACTTTGCATATTTACATTCTTGCTAACATTTTACTTGCAGTCCCAAAATGTTTGATAACACAGTAAGTAAGAAAGATGAAAATAAATGGAAATACAAAAAATGTATATGGAATTTAGATTTTTGAGATGAATCAATCTCTAATGAATTAATAAAATCTTCTACAACTACAGGGACATGACGCCATGCTGACCCGAGGAGGGTTAGCAATCAGACACTAGGCTAACCGGATGGTGGTTAGCAAATCAGACACTACGTTATCTAGATGGTGGATAACAAGTTAGATATCATGCCGACCGGAGGGGGTCAGCAACAATCATATCCCTTGTGGACCGGATGGGGTTAACAAGAAGATGCCATGCAGATCGGATGGTGGTCAGTGAGACAAACGAATTGCAATAGAATACATTGCAACTCAACAATAGTCCTAGTGATATAAAGATGCCATGCAAGTCGAACGGAGGCCAGTGGGACAAATGCGATGGAACAAATTGCAGTAAGATAACTCTGCATCTCACGACAATAGGAAGATACCGTGCAAGCCGAATGGAGGCCATGGGGACAAATGCGAAAGAACAAATCGCAGTCAGGTTGTAATTAGATAACACTACATCTCACGATAATCATCTCACGACAATCAGAAGATACTGTGGAAGCCGAATGGAGGCCAGTAGGACAAATGCGATGGAACAAATCAGAGTTGAGCTTTCCCCCTTCGAATTCACAAGGATTGAAGTTTTTTTTTTCGATAATAGGAGGTTTATGTGCGTTAAGAGTAGTTCATAAGTGGGAAATCTTTTGATTTTAGTTGAACGACGTGAGGCCCATCGGTCGTGAGAGACGACCGTCGCTTGTGTCGAGAGACAGCCTCCCCTCGCGCGAGTGGTGCCCGTCGCTCACTCAGGACGGTCCCGTCTCTCAGGGGAGCGGTACCCTTCGTTCTCTTGTGAGGGCCCATCTCTCGCAGGGAGCGATGCCTGTCGCTCATGCTCGAGGTGCCTGTCCCTCGCGAGAGATGGCTGTCCCTCATCACCCGTCTCTCGCAAAAATGGCCGCCACTCAAAAGATCGGACGTGTCCCGTGAACAATGCTTATTGGACTCCTAGCGACACCCGTCGGTGGGTGATCTACGACACTATTTCACTGGATTTGTTTAGATTTTGCAAGATTTCAAAAATATCTTTTCAAGATTTTAACAGATCCCCAAATCTCTTCAAATATTTCCTAATTTCGAATTTAATTTTGGAAAGATTCTGCGAATCAGACGGTTTTTATTCTGATTTCATAAATCTTTTTCAAATTCAAATTTAAAATTTAAAATTTAAAAGAATTTGAATTATTTTCCTTTGCCTATAAATAGAGAGCTAAAGTTCATTTTCTGGGGTTAGTAACTAGAATCAAATATTGGAGGTTTTCTTTCTAAAAATTTTGAAAAAGCTTTTTTCTTATTCTCATGAAAAATCGTTTTAAAATCTCTTTCAAACTAAGGTGAACCCGAGAAAACGAAATTAATTCGTTCTTACTTCATCTAACCTTTTTAGTATTTATAAGTGCAACACAATATCGAGAAGGAAAAATATAATGTTCTTTTCTTGATCACATTTCAAAAAATACAATTTTACGGTGGAAAATTTCCCAAAATTGATCATTGTGGATTAATCCGTGTAGGATTCAAGGGCAGAAATCACACGACATTTGCCTTTAGAAGGAAATATTCCAAGGGTAAATATTCTGGATCAATTCATTAATTTATATGGGTTTGATTTGCTTGAAAGGGTAATTAAAAATGAGAAAATCAAAAAGTTTTAACTGAATTTATTTTTTTTCGGATTAGGGGTAACCGATGGGCAAAAGATCCACCGACGGCTATCGCTCACCCCAGCGATGGGTCATCGCGGAACTCCTTCTCTACCTGTCGGTCAGCCTAAGGACGGTCGTTGCTCGCATGATGTAGGCCATCCCTAGGCCTTTCTCCCTCATTTTCTAAATTCTTTTTTTTTACCCCTTTTCATCCTAATTTTTTATTTTCCATGATGAATTCTTTATAGATTTTTCATCTTTATTCATTTTATCATGTCTGTTTTATTTTTTAATTATTACACTAACATGCTTTTTGTTTTTCTCATGAGTTTAACTGTTTTTCTTGGATTTAGGGTGTTTAAAAATGGAGAACACCGGGATGATTCGTGGACATTTATTCGGGTTTATTTCTTTATCTTATTTCCTTTTATTTTAATTTTCATGTACCATTTAACGTAAATATTATTTTGAGCCTGCTAATGAAAAATGGCTAAAGATTTCTACAAATAAATGGGATTTTCCAAAATAAAATGGGACCGATGTCCTGATTTTCCGTCCAAACAAAATAGATATCTTAATATTATTTTTTTCCTAAATATGCATGTGACGACTAATGTCTTCACCCTTTAACGAATATCCCGTTTTGTATATGATTTGCATTTATTTAATATTGGAAGTTGTATTTCGCCTCTAGTTTTGTTCTAATTTGTTATATCTTTATTTACCCCCTTTTTTATTTTGCTTTATTTATCATTTTCCTTTACGTGGTTGATCTGAGCTTTAAATTCTTGCATCAAAATGTATGAGAAAAGGAATGAAATCTTAAAGATCAAAACTCAATCATAACATTAATCAAGGTATTAATAAATGGGAAGTCCCTAATCATCTCTAGTCTTAGGCTCAATGAGGTTAGATGAACCTTCTCAATGTTTTATTGAGTAGGGGATTCCAAAATATCTCTTGTTACGTAAAATAGGCCCAAATGCATCGCCTTATACTCCATGATGTTAGATGAACCATCTTAATGTTCTATTGGGGTGGGAACTCCAAAATATCTTTGGCTTGCCCAAAATAGACATATATGCATTGTCTTAGGCTTCACGAGACTAGATGAATCTTTCCAATGTTCTATTGTAAGGAGGATTCCAAAATGTTTCTTTTGCCCAAAATAAACACATATGTGCTTTCTTAGGCTCAGTGAGGCTAGACGACCTTTCCCAATATTCTATTGGGTGGCGACTCTAAGAAATCTCCTTGTTACCCAAAATAGATGCCCTTGCAAGTCTCATGAACCTCTATCGAAAACCCTGAAAGCGAGTCATTTAGGGTACCCCGAGGTTCGGCACGTGTCACAGCTACATTTGTTGTTTCTCTTTTGTAGGGAGTAATCTATGATTGGTGGAAGCTGGTAATGAAAAATCCATAGCTTCCTAGTCCGGTGACGTGGGAATTCTTTAGTCATGAGTTCTAAAAAAAGCATGTTACAGAGGCATAAAAAAAGGCTAAATGGAAGTAGTTCTTGAACTTTAGATAAAGGAATCTAATAGTGGTTGAGTATGAGAAAGAGTTCAGTCGGCTCAGTAAGTATGCACCCAAGCTAGTTCTAACAAAAGCCTTTAGATAAAGGTAGTTTGACGATGGACTCACTGACTCTATCAAAGAACACTTAGTAGCTGTCACTTCACAGCAATAAGTGATCTACTATTTGTTGATACAAGCTGCAATTAGAGAGGAAAAATTTGAGATAGCTAAGAGCGAAAGAGCTCAAAGAAGGAGCTCCTATAGAGGTGGTTCATCCTTAGGCAAAAGATCTCGGGAAACACAAAGTACACACCTAGTTGAGTCGATGAGCAGTCCTACTACTCGAGGGAGATAATAAGGGCACTTAGCTGTATCGAATATTGGTAGAGGCTTAGCGACAGGTCAGAGTGGGGAATTACAAAAATGCCCACGTTTTGCAAAATGCCATCGGGGTATATGTCGATGGCTGATCAGAATTTACTTCCGATGTGGGAGCACATATCAATTGTTAGCAAATTGTCCTCGAGAACCATTATAGAGTAGAGTTCAATAAGGAAGTAGTAGAAGAGCATTGAATGCACCTCTAGCATTGAGAGGAAGAGGACGAGGTGGTTCAGGCCAATCCCGGGGTAATCCAAGTGTAATTTTTGAGACCGTCGAATGACCAGTTGCTTTAGCAGCTCCAGCTCGAGCTTATGCTATGAAAACTAGTGAGCAATAAGATGCCTCAGAGGTTATAATGGGTATTTTTTCTCTTTTCAATATTGATATTATAATGATCCGAAGAGTACCCTAGTAGGAATTATAGTGATAATTGCGGTATAAGTATAAGTTATGGGTATTTGTGGATGAAATTGAAAGAAAAGTAAAGTAATTATAGGGCAAAAATTGATTGGAGGGACTGATTTGAAGCTCTGCCGTTGACCAAGTGGGAATTTAGGTGTGAGTGGGACATATGTCATGAAGTGGACATGTGGCAAGAGAAGAGAGTGCCACCTAGATTTGTCCATGCAATAAAAGGGGTTTAGTGGGAAATTTTGCCCCATTTCTTGCATGTGGCTAGTTTGTGCTTCTTATTTTCTCTTTGTCCCTTTTCATTTTTTTTCTTCTTCATTTTCGTTTCTTGTTGTTCACATTATGGTTATTTGCTGTAAATTGAAATGATTTGAAGAGGTTTAAAGGATAAGTTGAGAAGGTAAGTGTGGTTTGGATTTTGTAAGATCTTCTTCTACTCCTTTTTCTTTTGTTAATCGGATGTGTTTTTGAATTGGTAAATACTAGATTAAGTGTGTGTTTTTGAATTGGTTGCGCAAGAAGCATCAAATAAGAGGGAAGAGAAGGGCAAGCAGAAGGTTTGATCTTGAAGTGAAGTGATTCAAGCTGCTTCCTTGAGTTTGGGATCGTGTGAATTTCTGTTAGATGTTCTTGTGTTGAATTGATTTTGTGCTTAATCTTTAGTAGATGCATGTTTAAGATATGCATGTTTTAGAATATACAAATAGATGAGTATTGAACTGATTCTATAGCTTTCTTAGTTGTTAAACTAATTTGTCTTAGTTGCATTTTGAGTATGTGAAAGATCATGAGCATATTACTGAATGTATATGTGGAAAGTACTTGTTTTGACCTCAATGCTTGATGACCATTTTGGTTGTTATTGAATATTTGATTGTGTCTAGAATTGTGGTTAGAGCCTTGTAATGTATATGATATGGTTTTGGAAATTATGCATGTGTGTATAGGTTGGCATGTGTATGTTTGTGCATGAGAGTTGTGTAGCTCGGAGGTTGAACACTTAGTTCGGTTCTATTGTGAGCACGACAGAATGCTCCCTGGCCAAGGTCTGCACTATTGAGCTTCATCGTGAATGCTAGCTTGGTAGTTGGTTTGCTTTATCGAGCTTCGTCGCGGGTGCGACAGAAGCTACTTTAGCATTCTATCGCGAGCACGACACTACCCAGAGTTTGAATATAAGTCTCTTATTGTTATTTAAGTGTAATTTTGCATTGGATTATGCATGACCTTGCATTATAATTGGATTAATGAATATTTGAATCATATGCTTGATAGTTTGCTTAGCTATGACATGTATTGAATGGATATGTAATTATAATTTGGATATTTATGTAAATGTAAAGTATATGTATAGAGAATGCTTTGTAATAGTTGATAAAAGGCTTTTGATCTTGTAATATAAGAATGTTAACATTTTGTAATATGAATATTTTAAAAGATTACCAATATAAGTATGTTTTGATTTTGGTGTTCGCTTCTGCTTATATATGTACGAGTATCTTTCTGCTATTATATGTGATTATCATTTTGTATGCATTATTTGTGCGCATGGCGTCTCCATTCTCCTCCTAGGGGGTAATTAGGGCATTACAGATATGCATACTATAATTAATCTGGGTTCTACACATTCTTATTTCTACATTGGGGGTTTATTTGATAAAATGCCACTTGTTAACCAACTAAATTATGATATATGTGTTACAAGTCCTCTGGGTCATAGTGTATATGTGAATTGGGTATATAGGAATTGTCCAATTATGATTCATGATAAAGTATTTGAAGCTGATTTGAACACTACAAAAAAAATAGCCTTTAACGAAGGAAAATCCGGTCGTTAAAAGTCAAAATCCGGTCGTTAAAGTCCAATAACGACCGGAAAATCCGGTCGGTAAAAGCCCCTTCGTTAAAGGTATAGGCGACCGGATTTTGAATCCGGTCGTTAATGTCTTTAACGACCGGAATATTTTCGGTCGTTAAATACTGATTTTTAACGACCGAATTTGCCCTTCGCTGATTGTTTTCACTTTCAACGAAGGGAATTCCGGTCGTTGAAGATACCTTTTAGCGACCGAATTTTCCCTTCGCTGATTGTTTTCACTTTCAACGAAAGGAATTCCGGTCGTTAAAAATACCTTTTAGCGACCGGATTTTCCCTTCGCTGATTGTGTTCACTTTCAATGAATGGAATTTCGGTCATTAAAAATACTTTTTAGCGACTAGATTTTCTTTCGCTAATTGTGTTCACTTTCAACTAATATATAATGCCTTTTGATTTATCATAATACACCAGACATAGATAGTAGAATGGTACTTTATAATATAAACCATTTTATAATATTACATGTACGGTACATATCATTCACATATATTTTATACAAAAATATAATAAATTCTTTTCATATATTAAAAAAAAAAAGTTACAAAGTATAATTATATTTACAAAGTATAAAAACTATCAATGACAAGTTCAAGAAAATAATTCCTCTATACTAATTTATATTCAAATGATTTTTGAGAAAAATGTGAAAAATAAACCTCCTAACTTCACTGTCCAAAATTTTGAAGACCTGCAAAATGTATAACAAAAGCTAAAATTAATATTCACGGGCATAAACAAAAATATCAATAATAGAAAGTATGGGCAACTTATGACCTTCGAGGTAGAGGAGCAATATATCTGCAATGCCTTTGGTGAGGTCAGAAAATTAAAAATAAATAAGTTAGAATCAAAGACAAATACTAATAACTATAATAGAAACTAACCGGTCACACTCCATGGATACATTCTCAAGGTCATCATGGATGCCATAGGACAGTACAAAAAAAAAATAGTCTTACAAGCATTGCCATAGTGATAGAGGTCAAACAAGAAACATACAAGGACACTGATCACGCCATTACTTTTGATTTCATTTACTTGTAGCTTCAGATTGCCCCTGCTGGCTGCTGATTTTGGATATAGAAGTTGGAAAATTGTCAACAATATGCATTTTTACATTGGTTGTGGATCCATATTGACAGTGTACATAAATAATAATCATTCATTGCTACCAATTTCATCACTTCAGTTTAATGCTATCAATTTCAGATTACTGGTATTAATTTTGCTAGTCCTTATTTATTAACAACGTTAACAGCTGAATCAGGCAGGAGAATTGTACCCTCTTATAACGCTTTGTTTCCAAAACAAAAATAAAAATTTGTTAATGATTCTGCAATTATTGAAAGCTATATAGCATATAAGAACTTTAACGAATCAATTGAATACCGACAGCCAAAAATAATAGATGGACAGAATCTATTTGATCCAGAAACTGAAGACTATTAATGAAAAGTACTTACCACAAAAATCCATCACTCCACTGTACAAACTCTATTATACTATGGACTTTCCTGAAATATAATCTTTAGATAAAATGTCAGCATGACAGTTTCAATTTTTCACTGCCTATCCAAAAACATAATTCAAAAAGGGGAGTTTTAGGTCAATAATTATTTTATATATTTATTTTAGAAACACATGTACACATAATATTACGATAGCCATTACTATGGATATGGTGGTTGTGAAAGATACCCTTTTTAAATTATGAAATTAAACAATTTAGTTTTCTCATAGTACAGAACAAAACATCTGTTGTTATCTCATAGTACAGAATAAAACTAGATAGTCCTCTTCATGAACAAAAATAGATATTTGGAGTACATCTGTTGAGTTAGTTAAGACATTAAAGTTTACAATAAAAAGAAAGAAGCAAGATCTGACTTCAAGAAGCTAACTCCCCATGACAACCCTCCACTCCCAACCACCAATTAGTGTTTCCTAACACTGAACAGAATCAGAAAATCTTTGGCATGAACTTGTGTGCATAGCTCATTTAAAAGATCTAAATAACAGCTAATCTACCTTAGAGAAAAAAAAAAAAAGAAAAGGTAATCACAGCTAATCTACCTTAAATTTATGTATGCACATACATAAATTTATTAGAAAAAAGAAAAGGTAACCTAAATAACAGCTAATCTGCCTTAAATTTAAATAACAGCTAATCTACCTTAAATTTATGTATGCACATTATTGATTAGAAAAAAGGAAAGGTAATTAGAGTCATATATATCAAAATTACCAAAAGCAACTTACAACTCTACAGATAAAAGAGTGGAACCTATAAAAACTGGCCAATATATATATATATATGAAATGAATCTCCAAATGTACATAACTAGTAAGTTTCTGCAGAAAATATATGTATTAGTTTAGCCTTACTTGGAATAGCTTTGTAAAAACATCTCTGAAGATCCTCTTTATGCTAAGAGAGGCAAGCATTTCTTCTTTTATATTTATGCTAAAGGGTCGTGCATAAATAAGTACTGCAAAGAAAGAGTCACCAAGTCATTTCTTCTAAAAAAACTATAAATATATAATGAAATTAATCAATGTTATAATCTTCAAATCTATACCTCAAATGATTTTCCTGATCTTTCATATTCTAGCATGCTTAGAGCAACTTCACAGCTTTGTGAGACAATAGGCTCAGGATCCTTGGAGAATTCCTTGAGAAGTGCAACGCTTTGTTCATCTTGAATGTTACCAAATGGAATAAGGCAATTAGATTTAACTTAACACAAATTCAAAATTACAACACAAGGAAACCATTTCAGGCATATATGCCCATGGTGTAACAAGAGCTATAAAATTTTTCAATGATGATTGAGCAATATATCATGTTTTAGAAAGAGAAGAGGTGGATTTCAGCAATCAGTTTCCCACCCCTACTTGGAAATTAAAGCTTTAAAGATCACATGGCATCCTTTTTACTCTCTTTTGAAAAAATATGAAAAAGGTCTCAAGCAACAGGAAGGTCCTACATTTCCCAAAATGAACCTACAATTTCGTGCACATACACACAAGAGTTGCTTGCTTGAGAGGAGAGAACATTATGAACTTCCACCTTTATGAAAAATTCAGCCAGTCTAACAACTGTATGCATCTTACTGAATCCCCATAATGCTAATTTAACCAACAACGAACTATTTAGTAGTCCCTTAATTTTCATAATTTTGGAATCTAGAACAAGCATTTGAATATTTTATATGCCACAAATAAGAAATTCAATAACCTACAAGATTTTCTATCCATTGCTCAGTCAGCATAATTCATGATAAGATGAATCACAATTCACTTATCAAATTGACTGACATACCAGCAATGGAACCAAGAGCTTCTGCAGCTTCATGTCTAACCATTGGATGCTCATTTACATCCCTAAGGATTCTGCTGAGGGTAGCTAAAGCAGCTTTGTTCTGCAATTGGCCCAAAACATAAGCTACCTGAGATTGTGAAAAAGAATGAGAGATAAGAATTCAAAAAGTGGAAATTACATTGGAGAATAAAAAAAATGTCAGACTAGTACCCCACAAAAAGTAATAATTTGTAAGTGATTCAAGCATTCTAATACCAAGTGAACTCAAGTAGCTTACTGGGTATGGTCGGTAATCACTAGAACAGAACCCTCAACAACATCTAACAATTTAGGGAACTTCAGTACAGCCATATTTGCATACTACTAACTCTGATACATCATGACCTAATACAAAGCCCCAAATTGAATAAAACAAATAGACACTAGGAAATCTAACATACCTCATGCTTAAGCAGAGCACTCTTTGAACCCAAAGATTCAAATTAGAAGTGGAATCAAAAACAAAAGAAGAACGAGAATAAAAATTTGAACTGGAATCAAAAACAAAAGAAGAACGAGAATAAAAATTAGAACCGGAAACAAAAACAAAAGAAGAACGAGAATTAAAAGTAGAACAGGAATAAAAAACAGAACGGGAATGAAAAGCAAAACGGGAATCAAAACAAGAAACAAGAATCGGGAATCAAAACAAAATGGGAATCAAAAACAGAACAAGAATCAGAATGCGGTTTTGAAATCAAAAATCAGAATATCAAAAATACCCAATTTATTGAACTCACCTATTATAACAGATCGATTATCTTAGTAGAAATGCAATTCCTTAAAACATCTCAGAGTTGGTATGCCCTATTTTCCTATTCGACGAGAACAAGAGAAGATTAGAAATAAATAGAATGATAATGGTATCAAGGGAGAAGAGAAAGACCATTTTTCAGTTTCTTACCTGTAATCGTAGATCAAATTAAACCCTAGATAGGAAAAGGAAAAGGAAAATTAAACCCTAATCGTAGATCAAAGTTTAGGTTGGAAGATAGGAAAAGGGTTTTGCGTTTTTTTGCTATTTTTCCATCTGTTGGGTTTGCTGGGTTTGCTGGTTTTTGAGGTTATTCACCTTATTTCAGTGAAAAATCGAAGTTTAGGTTGGAAAGCAGTTTTGTGTTATAATTTTTAATGAAATAATGAAAAATGATTTTGGAGGTAAGTTGTAAAGAAGTGCCGCCAATTTTTTAAGACTAGTAACGACCGGATTTTAAACCCTTCGTTAAATGGTAATAAAATTTAAAAATTAACGACCGACTTTATTTCCCTTCGCTACTGGTAAATTTTTACGATCGGATTTTATGCCTTTTAACGACCGAAAATAATTTTATCGTTAAATAATAATAAAATTTGAGTTTTAACGACCGGATTAATTTCCCTTCGTTATTTGTATATTTTAACGACCGGATTTTTATTGTTTTAACGACCGGATTTAATCCCCTCGTTATATAACAATAAAATTGAAGAACTAACGACCGGATTAATTTCCCTTCGTTATTTGTATATTTTAACGACCGGATTTTTATCCCTTCGTTAAATTTTGGTCGTTAAAAGTCAGTTTTCTTGTAGTGGAATTAATTGCCTTTCAATGAATTTCACATGATTCTGGATATGGACTGGCTGTCCAAGCACCATGCTATAGTCGACCGTGGGTTAAAAAAGTCGTGGTTAAGAATCTCGACCAGTCTGAAACTGTGGTCCATAGTATCTAATCCAGTTCCTTAACTAATGTGATACCGGCTATGCAAGCTAGATGACTCCTTAAGAAAGAATGTGAAGCTTTCTTAACTTTGGTGTAATGACCGGTGGGTCCATCCCCGGAACATATCCCGTCGGGAGTCGGTTCACCGTGCCGTACTCACGGTCTTTACAGTTCCCCTTGTGCATTTTTGCCTTTCGTGGGATTCGAACCCAGGACCTAGGGAATAAGTCCTTAATTCATAGAATACCACCACCATTAGGCTAGCCTAATGGTAGTGGTATTCTATGAATTAAGGACTTATTCCCTAGGTCCTGGGTTCGAATCCCACGAAAGGCAAAAATGCACAAGGGGAAGTGTAAAGACCGTGAGTACGGCGCGATGAACCGACTCCTGCGGTGAACCGACTCCCGACGGGATATGTTCCGGGGATGGACCCACCGGTCGTTACATTTGGTGCTTGATTCCAAATAGGAACATGTGAAATTACAAGATATACCTATAGTTAACGAGTTTCCTGATGTGTTTCCTAAAAATTTTCGGGTCTGTCGCCCCTCCAGCAGCCCTTGAGGCATTTTTTGGCCAATTTTGAGTGTTTTTGCTCATTTTTTAGCTAGAATTAAATTTTAAAATCTTTTTGTCTTCTAAACCTTTAAAATTCCTCAGTTTTTTTTTTGGGTTTAATGGAAATTAAATTAATTTAATTTTTTCATGAAATTTGATTTTTTTTGGGGGTATAAAATGGGTTCTTTGAGAGGAAAAAAGGGGGGGGGGGATTTTTCTTAAGAAAATTTTACTTCTTTTTTTTCTTCTGCTTCAAGAACAAATTCTCCCAATATTATAATTTGATTTTCGAAGTTAATTCTTCAGGCAAAGAGAACAATTTTTTTTTGTTGGGAATTTTTTTCTTCTTTTTTTTTAACAATTTTTGCTTAAGACAAAGAGAACAATTCTTTGTTCTTGGGAATTTTCTTCTTTTTTTTAACAATTTTTGCTTAAAACAAAGAAATTAATTTTTTATTTTTAGGATACAAATTTTCTTCTATATTTTATTTTTCTCATCTTATTTTTTACAAAATCAAGACAAGAAAATTGATCATCTATCTTCACTCATCAAATCAAAATCCGAGGGTAAACATTATGGGTTTGATTTCTTTTTTTATTATTATTTTATTTGTTTATGATTAATTAGCAACCATGTAGATTTTTATATCTATTATTGTTTTTATTTTTCGTGTGATTTTGTTCATAGACTTAATATATTTTGATATGTTTTATTTATTTTATTTCTTTTTACTTACTTGATTGTTCATTTTCTTTATTATTATTATTATTATTATTATTATTATTATTATTATTATTATTATTATTATTATCACTATTATTTGTTATTATTATTGTTATTCTTGTTTATTATTATTATTATTATTAGTTGTTATTATTATTATTATTATTATTATTATTATTATCATGTATGGTTTTATGTATGTTAATATGTTAAGTTATTTTATTATGTAATTTAATTAGTTTGTCACTCAAAATGCATTTTTATTTTTTAATTCATTTTCATATGTTATATGTGCAAATTCATTTTTATTACTAACATCACTTTTATTTGTGTCTTTTTATTTCATACTTATTTTTATGTGTGAGCTTTTTCAATGGAAACTGGGAGCCCATGGAGATTTGAAGACACCATTTTGGTTGGATTTGTCATATTTTAGTATTTTTAGTATTTTTCATTTTTTTGATTTTATTTGTTTTTATTATGTAATTTGTAATAAATTTATTTATTTTATACATGTTAATTAAAAGTCACAAAAAAGTTTTATATTAATGAATTGGGATCTTTTTCTAATAAAATGGGACCAATGTCTTAATTTTAACCCATAAAAACTCACTTTTAAAAAGAAAAGTTGACTTTCTCAAAATGGGATCGCTCATTCCGATTTTCCTAATAATGCATAAAAGTAAATCTTCGACTTTCTAAGTGAAAATGAAGGAACCAATGTTCCTATCCTAAACAATGTCTCGATTTATGAATATTTATTTATTCATTTGATCTATTTATTTATTTATGTTTTGCTTGATTTTATTTTGGGGATTGTATTTTTGTCCAAAATTTTAATACGTTTTTTTATTTGGAGGATTGTATTTTGTCCCAATTTTATCTTTTTGTTATTTTTTCTGGCTTGCTTAATTTTGCCACTTTCTTTACTGCTTTCTTTCATGCTTGATTTGCGCTTTATTTTTTAATGCATGACCGTGTGAGAACAGAGATAGAAATTTAAAATTAAAAACCCAGTTATAATTAGCCAAGGCATTAATAAGAGTAAAGTTTTGAATCTTTCTCTGGTTTAGACCCTCGAGGTTAAACGAAGTTTTCCAATTTCTTGTAAATTGGGTGGCGACTCCAAAATACCTCAAAGGTGCCTAAAGACTTCATAGGATTAGATGATCTTTCCAATGTTCTATTAGAAGGAGGTGTCCAAATAATCTCATGATTGCCTAAGATCAAAAGACGCAAACCCTCTCGAGCCCTAAAGGCAGGTTTTCGGTAACTGGTTGGGTTCGGAGCGCATCACAGTATATTTTAGGGCCTTACATTTCTCATCCCCTTAAAAGAATTTTGTCCTCAAAATTCATACTATGCTTACATCTTGTTCATGTCTTTAATTTTTGTTATTTCAATTAGTAATTATATTCATATTACTTTCTTTGAACTTGTTAATACGGGTATATCACTATTAAGAGAAAGAAGTTACTAGCTAAATCTTTTAGGGCATCTTGTTCCTCATCGGCTTTCATCGTATACATCTAAGCGGGACTTATCGAGATAAATAGGACGGTCCACATTTTCCAATGTTGTACTAGGATTAGCTCTAGGCTAGTCAGATCTGTTTCAGCTACTGCCTCTACCTCTTGGTGCAGTTAGTGCACTAGATGCTCCTTTGCCTGCTTGTAATGTTTCATCCTATCCTGTCCCTTATTGGAATTTTTCCATAAAGTGATCTACGTCCCCCACATTAGAAATAGGCCCTAGTTAACAATCTACATGTACCCCAATGATGTCTTGTACAATGTGGGCACTTTAGTGGTTCTCGACTCTGCTTAATTGAGGAGCCTTTTCCAGTATTAGGTGTTGTAGAATGCCCTTGTCGACTTCCTCTAGTGGCAGGACTTTCCACTAATTCAGTTGGGGGCATATAATGTGAATCACAGTTATGACACCACGATTTTCACCCGAGTAGTTTTGAGCTTATGTGTGTGGTAATTGTATGTGTGTATTACGGTTTTATTGTATAATTTATTTAATTTAGAGGGTGTAATTGTATGATAATTTTAATTGTGTGACTTGAGTGGTTTTGAGGAGAAAAGAAGGATAAGATATGAATTTGCGAAAACCACCACAAGATCATGATAAATGGAGGATGGAGATGAGGAAAGAGAGGGAAAAGATTGGGGTTGACTTTTAGTCAAAAGAAAGAGAATGTGTGAGAGAGAAAGGGCATACTTGCCTTCTCTTCCACTCTCTTTTCCTCTCCCGTTTCTACCTCTCTTCTCATCCTCGCTCATCTCAATTCCCCTAAGCTGTTGTGTAGTGTATTGGTTTGCCAAATTCTAGGTTTTGAGTAAGTAATCTTTTTCTTCTTCTTCTTCTTCTTCTTCTTCTTTTCTTTTCCTTGTTTTCCTTGATAGATGTTTGTGTGTTTGGGTTTTTAACTTTGGATGTGATGTTTGGGCATTTTGATCAGAAATTGCACCTAAGGAGCCCAAAGGTAAAGAAAAGGTTGGAGGAAGTGCCGCCGATTTATTTCTGAGGATTTTAGTCACTCAACGTTTGGGAATTTGTGTTTGATTCAATTTGTGATTTTTGCAAGATATTGACTAGGTTTATGAATTTATATGTTTAAGATGCTTATAGTTTGGGTTGGAACTTGATTGAGTTGGGTTTTGAGTGCATGTGTTGAATGTGCTGAAATGTGGTTGAATTGGGGATAGCAATTAGGAAGTGAATTTCTGCGTAAATGTAAAAATCTGGGTTTTTGCTGATCCACACAGCTATCAGGATTTCCATACCGCCATGTGATTGCATTTTGTACTTGTGTTTTTGCTGGTCCATTGCGTCGCACAACGGTTAGGATTATCCTAACCACCGTGTGACATGTTACACGGCGGTTAGGAGTTTCCTTACTGCCGTGTAAATGCATTCTATTTTCATAAATTGCTTTTGTTCACTTTTACATGGCAGTCAGGATTTCCATGTCACAGTGTAAACGGATTCTGTTTTCTAAGAATTTTTGAATAGGCAGGCCACAAGGCAGTCATATTTTCTTGACCACTGTGTGGGATGTCTTACACGGTGGTCAAGATTTTTCATACCGCCGTGTAAATGCATTATGTTTTGAAAAATCAGTTTTTTTCAGTCCTATATAGTGGGCAGGGTCTTATGACTGCCGTGTGAAGCCTATTTTTAAGAATTTGAATTTTGTTTTATTTGTTTCGTTTAGCAAAGCATTGTCATTATTTTGCGTCAACTTGATGAATGTGTTTCAAGGACACTAAATTTGTAAGAATTTCACATGAGTTTTATTATATTGTTAGGTTGTGGATTGAAAGTGATATTATTGATATTATTATTATTATCATTATTATTATTACTATTATTATTATTATGCTTTTAGCCTGCAATTGTAACACCCCCTTCCCATACGTAGGCGATCCCATCCGATAAGGAGTGAGATGCCGTATAGGTCAAGGTGTCACCAAACAATAGCAAAGCAAAACATACATCCATTCATAAGCTACAATCAGAAATACAGAATAATTAAAAACTTTACATGCAGAAAGCAAAAGCTGATCATGCATTACTATAATTAAACTATTACAATAATGATCTGATCAACTAGCTGAAACAAAATAATATTACATATACAAAATATAGATACAAAAGCGGAAGCTGATACAAAATTGATACATGAGAGTTCTATACAAAAAGAAACAACAACTGTTACAAAATTAAGCCCTACACTAACTCTTCTGTGTTGGCTTGATGACGGCGACTCTCTCAAAGCAAAACTCCTTCCGCACCTGCACGGGTAAAAACACCGTGCTAAGCGATAAACGCTTAGTGGGGAAACACACATAAATTATGGACGGCCATTCACAATGGTCGTCAAGGCATAACACATTCACAATGGCAGAATGCAAGGGCTATAACATAATCCGTATAAACATGCTCATAATTAAAAACCATACAATCAGTATCTCAATAATCATATCCATTCCAGAATAATCCAACATATGTTTCATCGTTAAACTCATTCAGACAATCCATTCATAGCCAGATCAGATCAGAACAATTCCATTAACATTTAAAGAACACCTGCTGAATCTAGATAGTGGATAACGAGTGTACTGAAGGTACCTTACGGGTACGAATCGAATACTGAGGGTACCTCACAGGTACAAGTCAAATGTTATTTTATTTATCAAAACATGTTATTCATATACTGAGGGGACCTTAAACAAGATCCTAATACTGAAGGGTTCGCGAGGAACCAAACGGGGACCTGATTGGGGTCCAAACTGAACTGAGGGCTGCAGCTAAAGACTCTATTAGGCATGCCTAACTATCCACTTACTTGACTCTAGCAGGCTATGCGACATTCAATTCCCATTTCAGAGTACAGAATAGAATTCATCAGAAATTCATGATATCATTTATATCAAAGCATATAAAAGTATGGCATGCATCATACCACAATATAAGTCCATTCAGAAGAAACACCAAATTTATTTCTGAGTCAAAAGCCGGGAAAATTTCGAAAAAAGAGCAGAATGGGGAAATGGGCGAGATTGGCTGGTCACAAGGCGTGACTGGCCTCCTCACAGGGCAAGTCACGAGACGTGACTGAGGGTCACGCCTCGTGACTTGCTCTATTCCTCGTGGATCACGCCTCGTCTCCCGCTGATCACGCGACGTGATCTCGCAGATCACGCGGCGCTCTCGCAGGTCACGCGACGTGACTGGACGTCACGTCTCATGACTTGCTTCTCTCTTCAACAGATCACGCGACACGCCTACACTCAGCTGGTCACGAGGCATGACGGGGAGTCACGTCTCGTGACTTGCTTCATTTTAGCTGGTCACAAGTTGTGACAGGCAGCCACAACTCGTGACCGGCCTCAAGCTGGCAGGTCACGAGGCGTGACCTGAGGTCACGTCTCGTGACTTGCCTCTCTCCTTGGCGAGTCACGCGACACCGATCTGGAAACGGAAAAATTCATCAGTAACGCGATTTTCCCATTTCCAGAATTCTCAGAACCCAGAAATCGATCCCAAACTTGATTCAAAACTAATCAAACCCGATCTTACCTTCCAGTAGACATCCCAATTAACATAAACAATATACAAATACCTCAATTTAGCAATTAAACAACCAAATCAAGAATACATGCATTGAAGCTATTCAAGAACATAAACCCTAAAATTTTACAATAAACTCAAAATCACACAATCACAAGCAATAATTCCCAAACCTGAAATCTAAGCTTCTATCACTTAGCTCCACTAGGTCCAGCAACCTCTTTACCCTTTGGATCACGAGGAGCTTCAGCTAGAACACAAACACAATAATGCAACCCTAAGTTAAACCTAAACTCAAGGAAGAAGAAGATGAAAATTACAGTAAGACAAAGACAAGGATATGCACTTACCAAGTTAGGAGCAAGAGTGACCAATTTCCACAACCACACTTAATTAACAGATAGCAAGCAGTAATTAGGAGAGGAAAAAGGAAGAAGAAGATGGAGGTTGAAGGGAAAAACGTGAATCTAATTTCCTTTCACTCTTCCTTCATTTCTTTCTTCATTTTCCTTAACCTAATACACATGTCATCCTTTTTGGTGGTGAAACTTGCTCACTCACACCCTAACTCCACACACAACACTCACACTTAATGTATTCCTAATTAAAACACCCTACATTGGCATAAGCAAGTGCACACAAATGTAACTTAATTAATTCACACCCTAATGCCATGTATGCACCCACATACTAGCAAAACCCCAAACATACATTTTACTAGAATACCCTTATGAAATGCCGAACACATGCGAATGCTTACACATACAGACAGACAGACAGGCTCATTCTACTAGGGGGCAAACGGGGTGTGACAGCAATAGTCGAGTCAGTGGATAGGTAGGCATGCCTATAAAGTTCTGTTAGCTGCAGCCCCAATGTGTTCTGGACCCTGGTCAGGTCATCATTTGGGTTCTCGCAATCCTTTTAAGTTGGATCTTGTTTAAGATCCCCTAATGTGAAAACATTTTGAATAAAATGAAAGAAGTTGCTTGTGTTGTACCCACGCGTTCCAATGTGTTCACTCGTTATCCGCTACTCTGAATTTGCAGGCTTACCAAAGAATCTAATATTGACGTGAAATAATGTGAATGATTAATATAATGTTTATAAGTTATGATGCAAGCCGGTTATGCTTATCTATATGTGTGTGTGTGCCATATTGTGACGCGCGCCGGATCCCCGCGGCCGCCCCTATGACCGCCCACTTGAGGGCGATCGGGCAATTGAGGATCCGTTAGCAACTTGTGAAGATATTTACAAGTGCGCCTATTTTTGGCAACAAGGAGGTTTCATGGAGTTGCCATCCAATAGAACATTGGGAAAGTTTCTCTCGCCTCGGAGAGCCTAAGACTACGCTTATTATCCATTTTGGGCCAACCAAAGGGGTCTTGGAGGGTAAACCTTTCGCCCTAAGGAGCCTAGGATTAACGCCAAGGTCTCATGACACAAGATGTGTCTTGGAGGGTAAACCTCTCGCCTCTTTTAGCCCAAAGACCAGAGCTGGGTTCGGGACTTCTCATCTATTTCTACCTCGATTATTTTATGATCAAATTTTAATTGTCATTAATTCGCTCTCTCTCCACACGATGCAATTGATTAAAAGGCGCATTTATTCACATTTGGAAAGTCGTAAATGAGCAAGTGAATAATGAAAGCAATAAATTACAATAATACAAGGAGCTGAATACAACTCCCTTTCATAAATGTGCGATACATACTCAAATCGGGGCGTTACTTGTTTGAGGACTTTGGTCCTCGCATGCATCATTATTAAAACTGGATATTTTTATCATGAGGGTTTTTATCGGATAAAAATAGGACATTGGGTCCTTATGTTTATGAAAACCTCTCTTTCTTAAATATAAAACATTAATCAATTTTTATATTTAGCGGGATACAAAAAGGGTATACACATGGGCATAAAATAATTAATGAATAAACAAATACAGGAAATAACCAAGAAGGTTAGAAAACTAAACCGGACGGAATCCTCCAAGCATGCTAGGTCGCCCCTCGAGCTCAGAATAGTCCAAGAAAATCAATATATGCTCAAAAAAGGTTAATGGGTGTTAATATACAAAAGCTCAATTATAAATAAAGTTCTAAGACTTGAGAGAGATAGAAAAGATTTGGAAACGTAGAAACAGGACCCAGCGACGGCCTTTGTCGAGTGACCGATGGGCGTCAGTCAAAGTGACCGACATGTCCGTCGCTCACTCAAGAGAGAGGGCATCTGTGAGTGGGGTGACCGACGGGCGTCGGTGAAATGGATGACCCGTCGGTCACCACTGTCTCCCAAAATAAACAGCAAAATATCCCTTTTTCAAAGAAAAAATGAGTTTTTATCACAAAATGAGATGAGAATAATCAAAATAAAGAAAAATAAAAGCAAAAAGCCAAAAGAACAGCAAGAATAAAGAATAAAGATGAAATAATATGGAGAATAAGTCCGAAATATTTACCCTCAGATAATGTTTTAGTGAGATTCTTGGTGTCGATTAGAGTCCCGCACGCTCCACGAGAAATGAAATAAAAGGTCCGAAAAGAGGAAAATAGATTGTTTCCTTCTTAACCCTTCGAAAAGATTGACTTTGGAATCAAAAACCCAAAGAAAACTAATTAGTTTTAGTTTCTTTTTAATGGTTTGATTCTTAAATTAAAAGAAGCTTTCTTGATGTATGTGTTTGGAAGAGAGAGAAAATGTGCTTGAATTTTGGCAGAGTTTCCCCTCTTGAAAATTTTTGGAACCCTTTTTAGGAAGAAATTCAAAGTTTTTATAGGCCAGGCACGACCGACGGGCGTCGGATGTGGAGACGGGCGTCGGAAGAATCCTTCTAACACAAGGATTCATCTGACGGCCCTGCCATTTCCACTGACGGGCGTCGGAGAGGTTGCGTGCTCCGGGAAATCAGGCGGCGTACTCCGGAAGAAGCGGATCCGTCCGACGGGCATCGAAAAAAACCATAGGCCGTCTGTGACCCTAAGCGATGGGCTGGCCTCCCACAGACGGGCTGGCCGTCTGTCGAGGAAAACATACTTTTTGACTCAAAAATTCTCGTTTTCCCCCCCTCTGCCTACGAAAGGTGAAAAGACTCATTTCTCGTGGAGCGTGGGACTAAAACCTCCCAATCCAAACCGTTTGTACAGGCTCGGATACTGATTTCATCATGGGGTAATCTCTGATCCGGACCGCTCCGGGACACGGTGCTCACAGTGGCCCCAAGTTTTAGGGAAACTAGTGTACAAGCGCCTAGGCGAGCCAAAACTCAGAGAAAAGACAGAAAGGAAGAAAGCATAATTATGGCGGTTCTCACCTTCCGTGCCTTTTGCCGGGTAGACCTCGTCTCAGTCTGTTCGGCGTGTGAAGATATCCCTATCGATCTCGTCTCGACCTGTAAGTGTTGGTGAGATGTAGCATTCTCTAGCCACGACCTCAATGTGAAGAGCAGTGTTTCTCTAACTACAACTTCTGTTGTTTCTGCTGGCCTCGTTTCGGCTTGCGCAGTGCTGAGGAGATGTAGCACTCTCTAACTACAAACTCGATGTGAAGAGCAGTGTTTCTCTAAATGCTGCTTCTGTTGGTGAGAAGCGATGTTTTCTAACTGCAGTCTCAAGGTGAAGAGCAGTGTTCTCTAACTGCAACTCCGATCATGAAGTTCCCCTGCTAACCCCCATCCGATCTGCAAGGTGCGTAGCACTCTCTGGCTGCCGCGTGAACTGTGAGATGAGGTACTCTCTGACCGTTAATCTCAGTGTGAAGAGTAGTGTTTCTCTAACCGCAACTTCGATCATGAAGTTCCCCTGCTAACCCCCATCCGATCTGCAAGGTGCGTAGCACTCTCTGGCTGCCGCGTGAACTGTGAGATGAGGTACTCTCTGACCGTTACTCTCAATTTTGTAGAGGAGGAGACCTCGCTGGGTTCCCTTTTCCTAGAAGACATGAATCTTAGGCGCCCATGTTCGGGCTCTCGATCGATGCTCATGCTCGGATCGATGATTCTCTGTACCTGTGTGATAAAAGGTTTTGTTAATTCATGTTTGAGTTTTTATCCTTTAACATGCCTATGAATGGCGTGGTTTCTTTTTATCATGTTATGTTTCATTTACATTCTTTTTTAATTTTATTAAGTCATCGTTTTTCCAATCTTGGTTGTCTTTTGTTATTATTTCCCTTCATTTGTTATGTTGTTATTTTAACACATGAGAAAATGTGAAAACATATTCTTATTTGTAATATAAATGGATCATAAATGAATGGATGTACCAAACTGAAAACAAAAAGTTTTTCACTAGAAATCCTCTTTTGTACAATGTAAATAAAAAGTAGAAATATGCAAAAATACAAAAATATGACTCCCTGAATATTAGAGGGGCGAGTAGTCGGAGGGCTCCTCATCAGGACCCTCGTTATCAGATATGTGCACTGTCCCCGGCGGAGGTGGAGGTGGAGCTGGCTGTGCCGGCGGCGGAGGCTGAGCCGTGGAAGGTCCTGCCCCAGTATCGTGGGTTTGTCTGAACCGGATCTGAGCATAGCCATTGACACGACCTCAGCAAGTGTACTGAATCGACAAGTAATATAATGGAGTATTTTTAAGACTCCGAGTTATCGTACCCAAGAGACTGTGTGCAAGTAATGAAAATCAAATGTATGCTAAAGAATTCCCAATTATTTGAATTGATTAAATTAACTACTGATTAAAAACAATGAATTTAAATAACTAAAATAAGAAAGCGGAAATAATTAAATTAAATTGATGGCAATAATTGCAATAAACAAAATGACAAAAAAATTAACAAGACAAGAATTCAAAAATAGACAAACGTTGCTCAGGTTCACTCATCCACCCCATACCCAGATATGAATAAAATTAATCCAAGAATTATTTATGAAAGAATTCGGGATAACCCTCTTAACCCAGGCTTTCCAAACGGAGTCAGCCACTCTAATTGTATGAATCCCAAACCGGAGTCAGCCATATAATCAGCCTATGCACGGGTCTAAAATCCTAAGTTTAGTTTATTTTCCCAATACGGAGTCAAATAACCCAAAACTTAATTATCTCACTCACCATTCTAGTCTTAAATCACAAAATCCTGCACTTCTAGATTTCCAATCGGAGTCATCCAAAAGACACAGCAAGAATGATAAAACTGAACATAGATAACTATGGTATTCAATCCATACAACTCAATAACCAACAAAGATAATGAAATAAATCATTCATCAAAACTGGAAATTAACTTGATAAAATAAATTCCATGAATCAATAATAAATACCAGGGAAATAAACCACTCAATCATATTTAAATTCAACGTTGTTCAGAATTCACATCATGGGTAGGGGATTCAGAGATCCCCAAACAACTAAAAAACTACTCACAACCCATCACAAAATCAAAAGGAGAGAGGAAAGAATAAACCCAGAAATTCATTGAGGTGTAGATCCCGTTGAACCCTTAGTTTCTCAATCTCCTTCTTCAAATCTTCAATGGAAAAAATCTGGAAATTCTCTGAATGTAAAAACTCCTCTTGAAACTAAAACTAGGTATTTCTAATGTAAAAACTCTTGAATTGCAAAATCCAATCTCAAGATAAAATCCGAAATCTTAATTAAGAACAACTGAAAAACTATCCCAAAAGTCTATCTCTAAAACCCTAACTTGAAAATAGATTCAAAACTAGTAGCCGCCCCTCAAAATCAGAAACTTCTCTTTTTAAATCGCGATGGGTCACGGTGGTAACCAGATTGGTTGCCACCGTGAGGTGATTGCGTGTGGGATCCGGGGTCACGGTGGTAACCAAGATAGGTTGCCACTGTGACATGCTCAACTTTTTGATTCTGTCCAGGAATTTCCTATGTCACGGTGGCGACCCCATTACCTTGCCACCGTGAGGTAACTTCTCACTTGATTCTGTCTTGGTGCGAGCTAGGTCACGGTGGTGATAACATTGTTTACCACCGTGACCTATGTTACTCCTGCATTCTGCTTTTAACTCCTTTGTATGTCACGGTGGTGGCCAAAGTCATCAGCACCGTGAGGTACCTAAAAATTCTGCACACAAATTTAAACTTAATAAATAACTAACAAAAATTACATAAAAACTCTAATTTCATTAACATTGACATAATTAATCTAAAATGAGCATATCACGACAATAAACACTACTAAACACCATAAATCATACGAAAACACTACCAAATCTAAATACTAAATTGAAGTTATCAAATACCCCACACTTAGACTTTGCTCGTCCTCGAGTAAACGAATTATCCACATTCCTGAAATTTCAAACTCTAACTAAGAATACGAAAACTTAACAACAATCATAGCACCAAGTAGAAGGGTCTTAGTTACAAATACTCAACTCAATTTATATCAAGTAATTTCACGTGTGTGTGTGCTAGGCTCAAAACATATTCTCTCTTTTCAAAAAAAACAACCAATGCATTCCAGCAATTTGAGCAAAGAAATTAAATATGCAAACGAATTTACATACAGGTCTCGCGCTTAAAACTCAGGAAAATCATACGCGTCTCCTTTAGCACCGGAACCACAAGGGTCATCTCCACTTAAACAACTCAAATCAAGAACATAATCAAAAGGACTTATTCCAGGGTTGTAATGTTAGGTTAAGGTATTGGCTAACAAGAAAAGTTAAAGAATTCAAACAAAGAATTAGCCACTCTACCTCAAGTTCCAACTACCCAAAACTGAACAAGATTGTCCAGATCCTACCTTCAATTCACCCATAATTTCCAATGTTGTCTAAACTTCCCCATACATAATATGCATCGAACTCAAAACAACAAGGTGATGAACTTCCCTTTTAATTCACTTTTAAACTCAATTCTATAAATATGAGTATGTCTTTTTCTACTCAAAGGTACCCCACACTTGAATTTTTCTATATTCAACACATCAAAATTGACTAAAAGACACAACAAAACTCATTAAATTTTCATTTTTTTTTTCATCATTTTTTTCTTTCTCTTTTTTTTTTTCTTTTTTTCATGATTTTTTTCTCTTTTTTTTTTCTTTTCTTTTCATTATTTTTTTTTTCTATTCATGATTTTTTTTTCTGGGGTACCCAAAGTCTAGAATTTCTTATACCTATTTTTTTTCTAATGAGGGAAAGTTTAACACCATACTAAATAATACCCACAAAATTCAACAATTCTTCTCACACTTCCACTATTTCAACAATAGATACCCTTATTCAACTTTCAATGATATTCCAACCCAATTCTAGAGTGGCCAAGTCTTAGAAACGGGTAGGCAAAGGCATTTAGGCTAAATGGTAAAATAATAGTGTAACAAGAAAATTCCCTAGTATGCTTTTAGCATAATAAATCAGCTCAACGGGGCTAGCAATGGAAATAACATAAACAGGTAGGTCTAAAGCTATTTAAAAGTGGTTATCAAAGAAACAAATTGCCTTAATCACGTCCTAAACTTGTTTAAGTTGTTATCATGTTTCGAAGGGTGATGAGGAAGGTTCTAATTATCCTACCATTCCTTCACTCAAAAACTCTTACGGACTGGATTTTTTTCAAATTTTTACAAACAAACCTGTAGTGCATAAAAGATTGGAAATCACAAGATATATGACCGATTGAGATTCAATTTGCTTCTAAAACTTCCACCTACTCATTTGCTAAGATTGATATTTAAGAAATTCCATTCACAACTTAAAGTTCAAAACATTCACAACAGGAATAACTAGAGGCAAACTAAACTAAGATAGGAAAAATTCTCACAACCACAATTAAGTATTCAAATCACCTGAACTCAATAAAATATGCAAATATAATTAAGATAAAACATCAAACATGCAAAAACATAAAGAAAATAAAATAATTATTTACATACTAAGCTGTTGGAGTTAGTCGTCCTACCCCCCACTTAATACCTTGCTGTCCCCAACAAGTTAAAAATAATTACAAAACACAGTTAATAAGAAAATCCAAATAAAAAAAAACAAAAAGATAATAGGTCTCCCTGGTCATATCTCTGGAGGTGATGGTGACAGTGGGAAATGGGCATCATCCTGTGCAAACCAGGCGAAAAATCCCTGGATCAGTTGGTCCATCTGGGACTGCATGTCTGCCTGAGACACTGAGATGGTGCCCACAGATGTGGCAAGGGTATCCACTGACGCAGCGATGATGTCCATGCGAGCCATCAGAGTGTCGTACTGCTGTGATGATAATTGCGCAGGCTCTGGTGCTGGAGGTGTCTCCGGATCGTCCTCGTGCTCATAGGGCAAGCCTCCTAGACCCCGCTGGACTCCCTCAAGATACTCGGCGCGGGTAGTCAATCTGTATCCATGTCCAGTCATCGCGTCATCCACTACAACTTTCATGTTCTTCAACAGCTTCTTATCAATAGTCGCAGTGGAGGAAAGTGGCTTGGGTCTCCTCAAGGGGTGATGCACAGCCTTAGCAATTACTGTGACCAACCCACCCAAAGCAATCTTCTTCACCTTCTTGGGGTGCCATTGCATCTCTTCCAACTTATACCACAGATGGGGTGCCCCATTAATTTGCACACCACACACCATACAAGCAAGAAATAATGCTTCCGGTAAATTAACCTACCCTGGTGAGTCCACATGACTCATGAAAGATAGTGAGAAAAATCGATGGAGGATCCGCATGGCATGAGTATCAAGATGGTGGGCCTTTGTCCGGCCCGATACATATTGCGTGGCTGTCATAGAATCTCTAATGATTGCCCAGGCGTCATCCTTGTCATAATCCGCAAAATAGTCTGGAGCGAGGGCAGGAAAACCTAGCATTTCAAAAAAGTCAACAAAAGACCGCTCATACTTTGTACCCTCCAGAAAAAAAGTTACTCTTCCCGGATCTTGAGAGAGGTCGCGGCTAATCCTACATTACACAGTGGACACCAAATCTCTTTTAAACCCCGGATAGACTTTCTCGTTAATCGCAAACAGCCACTCCCAACCAATATTAGATATTAGCCGCTGTATGTCGTTTTTTATTCCCAGCTTTTCCAACAGATCAAAATCCAAATAGCTCGTTGGAATGTACGAGCATTTCGTAAACAGAGCGTATGCAGGATTCTGACTGATCGGAACCCAGGAAGGCACATGGGAAATATCGACAATCGGCTGACTGGATGTTTGTCCTGATGAACTAGAGGCAAGAGCCGAACTTTTGCGGTTAGGAGCCATTGTTGTAGGTTGGCAGAAATCGAAGCCTAAAAGAAAGATTGGAAGGTCGAAATAGCAGATGAAGTGAAATATTGAAATTTTTTGAGAGTGCGATGTGCGGGTGAGTGAGAAACAAAACATGAAAAACTGGAATTTTAAAACAAATGTGCGCGTGGGTCACGGTGGTAACCAAATAGGTTGCCACCGTGAGGTACCTTAAACTTGTAATCCAGAATTGAAATGCCCCTTGGTCACGGTGACAACCTATTTCTTTGTCACCATGACATACAAAAATTGCAAAATAGAATGGAAGTGTCAACATGTCACGGTGGTAACCAGATTTCATTGCCACCATGACATGTGCAAACTCAAAACAGAATGGGACTTACCTTTTGGTCACGGTGGTAACCAAATACCATTGCCACCATGACATACGAAAAACTTCCAATCCAGAATGGCTTCCTCATTTGGTCACGGTGGTAATAAGATTCCATTGCCACCGTGACATATGTACATCCCAATTCCAGAATGCATTCTCCCTTGGTCATGGTGGTGACCAATATCCATTACCACCGTGACCACCTGCAAACATGCAAACACATTTCATTAACAACTCAAAACTTCAGCTATTAAAACCTTGAACAGTCTCCCTTTAACAACATAATTTTCTTATGACGACAAACCAGCCAATCTCAACAAAAATAAACAGGATTAACTACCGAAATAAAAGAACTATAAATATAAAATAACACAAAAGGAGAAAAAGTTCTGCATTTAATAAGTCCGCAGCTGGACTTTTAAAACCGTTAAGGATCCGCAAGGTGGACAATCGCCAAAGCCTCATCATATTTTGATTCAAAATAAGGCTTCACACGGTGTCCATTGACCTTGAACTCATTTTCAGCATTCGGGTGCTTCAATGTGATCACTCCAAACTGATCAGCTTTCACAACCTCATATGGCCCCTTCCATCGAGATTTTAACTTTCCAGGAAACAAACGCAACCTGCTATCATATAAAAGTACTTTCATACCTGGAGTGAATTCTTTTGGGACTAATCTCTTGTCATGCCATTTCTTTGTGTTTGCCTTATACTTCTCTGCTTGTTGGTAAGACCAGTAGCGTATCTCTTCCAATTCGTTCATCTGGAGAAGTCTCTTCTCACCTGCACTCTTAATATCAAAATTTAAAAACTTGGTTGCCTAATAAGCCTTGTGTTCTAATTCGACAGGGAGATGACAAGATTTGCCAAAAACAAGCCTAAATAGGGATAATCCTATAGATGTTTTGAAAGCAGTTCGGTAGGCCCACAAAGCTTCATCCAACCTTAAACACCAATCCTTTCTAGATGAATTCACAGTCTTTTCTAGGATGGCCTTAAGTTCTCGATTGGACACTTCAACCTGCCCATTAGCTTGAGCATGATAAGGGGTGGTTACCTTATGCCTAACTCCAAGTTTTTGCAATAAAGCCTTAAATTGGTGGTTAACAAAATGTTTACCACCATCACTAATAATTGCTCTAGGGGCTCCAAATCGGGTGAATATATTCTATCTCAAAAATTCCAGAACAACCTTGGCATTACAAGTTCTAGTGGCTATTGCTTCTACCCATTTACTCACATAGTCCACTGCTACCAAAATATACTCATACCCATAAGAAACCGGAAAAGGTCCCATAAAGTCTATCCCCCACAAATCAAACAATTCTACCTCTAGCAAATTGGTTAAAGGCATCTCATCTCTCTTAGAAATGTTACCTACTCTCTGACACCTATCACAGGTTTTCACAAAAACTTGCACATCTTTAAACATAGTAGGTGTTGTGCATTTTCTAATGATGCAACATACCGCAAGTATACGGTGTACCGAAATAGTACTTTAGATATCGATCCCACAGGGAACGTGTTACACACTATTACTAATTGATTTTAATCTTGTTTACAATGATTAATTAATGGTTGAGTTGGTTTTAATCTAATCTAACATGTAAACTAATTAAACCTAGTTAATGATAGTCAAAAGAAGATAAAATAAATCATGAAGAATTAAAAACAATGAACTTGATTCCATCATTTAGATTAACATCTTTCATCTTTTCTTGCAAGCAAAGTTAGAATAAACTTTTAACTCACTCTCTCGACATGAATTAAAATGCCTAAAACATATAATTAAAATTCTAACTCACAATTTTCATTAATGAATTAGAGGTTTCTAATTACATATTTTAAGAATAATCACTAACCTATAGCAATTATCTCAATATACCAATCTCTCAAATATACCTTGATAATGAATCTCTATTAAATGTCGGATAAAGTAAACTCTCGAATTACTTTAACTTGTAAAGATCATGCAAAAGATATTAATAGAGAATCTACAATGAAAGATTATGAAAGTAGATAGAAATAGAAAGAATTATAATATGCAAGTTCATTAAAATAATATTCATAAAAATAGTGGAGAAGAATTAAAAATAAGAGAATAAGATAGAAGCCTTTCAACCCTTTTTCCCAATCTCTTGAAATAGATTTTCTCCTCCTTGATCTTCTTCTTCAAATCATAGAACTAAATAATAAAATTTAACTAAAGAAGAACTGTTTACAAAATACAGAAAATTCCTTAACTAAAAAATTCATCTCTTATTATCTATTGTATATTAAAACTACAGTTAAACTACATATTTATAGAAAATAATTGAAAGCTTGTGTCTCTTGAAATGACCCTTGAAAATGGTTGCAAACTTTGGTGAAAAGATGTGACTTTTGAAGTGATTTTTGGCTGAAAACCGTCCAATGGTCGCCTCTGTCGCGCTCGCAACGGTGTCGCGCTCGCGACAGAACGCGCTTGCCCATTTCTTCCTTCTTTCCCCTCTTCGGTTTTCTTTTCCTCTCTCTGGCCAGTCACGTCGCGTGACTCCCCATCACGGCTTGCCTTCTTCGCATGTGGCGTGACTGGCGCTCACGCCTTGCCTCCTCTCTTCTCCTTTCTTTTCTTTCTCTTCTCTTTCCTGGCCTCTCTGTGGCGTCACGTCGCGTGACCATTGCTCACGCCGTGACTCTTCTTCTTTCAGTCCTTCCCTTCTTTTCTTTCTCTTCTTCAGTCACGTCTCGTGACCTTGGCTCACGGCGTGACTCGTCTCTTGCAGCTCTTCTTTTCCTCCTTCCTCTTCATTCTTCTCAGCAAGTCACGTCACATGACTCCTGGTCACGGCGTGACCTGCTCCTCTTCTCGTGATCTTCTCCTTCTTCTACCTCTTTTCTTCATTTTTTCACCTAAACATACCAGTAAACATAAAAACTAACAGACTAATACTAATATACATAAACTAACACATATAACATCAAATATTCACTTAATTATATAATTAATTAATTAAACTCATACTAAACATATACTTAATTATACATTAATTAAGCTCCTATCAAATTCCCCCACACTAAACCCTTGCTTGTCCTCAAGCAAGATCAAAGAAATAAGAAAATTTAATAACCAGTAAAAATTTCTACAAAACACTGTTATTTAGCACATGTAATAGAATTGAAAAGAACCAAAATATCTCATACACTCATAATAAAATAAAATCAGTAAGTCAAAATTTAAGAGCATGCATCACAAATTCAACAAATTACTAAACTTTACTAATGCCAACATAAAGAGTATGAAGTCTATTAAAACTAAACATGAAATAAAGAAAGAAAATTAATCATAAAGTTTAAATTCTCAAGCTACTAGTTGTACTTAGGACATTTTGAGCTCACTTACCCTTAATCCAATCTCATGGCATTTTTAGACTTTGCTTTTTCTTTTTCTTTGATTTTTCTTTTTGATTTCTAGCAAGAGAAAGTATATGGGTGCGTTTTACGCTCCATCCCATATTTTTGCAATTTTTGATATATATCTTGCTTTTCTTTTAACTTTTTTTTTTTATATGACTTTAGTGGGTGCATTTTATGCTCCATCCCACTTTTAACTTTTCTTTTTAAATTTAGTCCTCATCCATTATTGAAAAGATAAAAGGTAAGTATTATGGCTATAGTTTCCTTAAACAACTAGAAATTGAAAATTATAAACTAAATGAGTAAATTCTAACTTTAAAAACATGGTTAGTAAGAAAGACTAAATAATCTATAATGTTGAAATAAGTAAAACAAAATAACTTGAAAAACTTAAAATACATGCTAAAAATTTTTGAAAAACTGATAAAAATGAGCATAAAAAAATAAATGACTTAACAACCTATATAATACACCAAATAAATAATGCTTTATAATAAAGTTTACTTAAAAGCCTAATTAAAATATAAAAATACACAAACAAAAATAATCATGCACTTGACATACATAATATATATACAAACTCACAAATACAGTCACAAACATCACAACACATAACACAATCACTCCCACACACTTAGAACCAACATTGTCCTCAATGTGTAGGAATGACACACAAAAACAAGTAAAAAGAAATAAATAAAATGAATAAAAAGAAAACTCCCCTATCATGGTGATGGTGGAGGCGATGGAACCACAAAACCCGATTGTATTAAGAAGTTATCAAACTTGTACTCCAGCCTCCTTTGACGTCGCTCAATGGAAGATAATTGCTCTTGCATATTAGATAGCATTGAGGGAATGTTATGGCTGGATGAGCCAACTTCAGGAGCAGTAGGAACCTCAGCCATTACGTCATCTTCACTTGCCTCTTCCTCTCCTTCTTCTTCTTGTTCCTCAACTAGTGGCGCAGCATTTCCAGCAATATCCCTCCAACATGATCGAGCACGTGCCGGAATTTCCTGAAAATTATTTCCAACAACTTCTCCACGAACTAATATAGTCTTATTAAAATACTGGCAAGGAAAAACTCTATAGTAGGCATCAAGATCAACAATTAAATTATTTGCAATACTAGAAATAACATGCCCATGTGTTAAAGGTGAATCATGCTTATGTACACATTGCAACAATTGACTTACTATCCAAAAAGGCCAACATATGTCCTTGCGTTTATGTACACACCACATCAAAAACAATTCATTATATGAAACTCTATTGAATTCGGACCTATTAAAAACCAAAGAAGCTAAAATCCTATGCAAAATCCAATACCTTAAATCTTTAATAAACATGGATTTAGCATCCCTAGCTCTATAACGTGTTTGTAAATCAGTCAAAAATGTCCAAAATTCATGTGGCTTAAACGATTTAGGTGGCTCGGTCAAACCAGCTTGAGAAAATCTAAATATCCTATGCAACATAAAATAAGTTAAAGTATAAGTTTTTCCAGCCATCCTAAAGTCTAACCAATTCTCATTATCATCATTTTTTTTTCAATGTGGTATAGAATTCTAAAACTAAATCAGGACGCACAACTTCATGCATAGAGGCAAATTTAAACAACCCACATACTCTTAACATGTCATTAACTACTTCTAGCATACCAATTTGATTAAGTAAAGAGTTAGGAAAATACTTACAGTGCATCAAATGCCTATTACGAAGTAGTAAATACCTACTACCTTCATCTACAGATAAAATGGGAAATAGAGCACCATAGTGAGAAGCAATGTTCACCACTTCAACTTCCTGCTCTTCTTGGTCAGTTCGGGGAACAGTGGGATTCTTTGTTCTCACCATATTTACTTGAGTTTGTTAAACAGATAATGAAACTATAGGGAAATAAATATACAGTCAAATGAAAGAAATCAACAATAACAAATACACTAAAGGAAAACAGAAAAGAATAAAGAAAAAGAAATAGAAACAGAGAGAAATTACAAAAGAAATGTGATTTAGTTATACATAGATGCAACCGATATACACTAAATAAAACACAAAAGACAGAAGAAAAAGAAATAGAAACAGATATAGAAACAGATAATAAACTACAAAAGAAATACAACTCTGTTATGCAAGAAAATTGCCAAAACCAAATGCGTTAGGGTAAAGAAGAAAAGAAAAATGAAATTAAACTAACAAACCTGGAAATAGAATGAACAGCCCGTAATCCCTAAGATGAGTGAAGAAAAGAGAAGAAATGAAATAGAGATACAGTGCTGGAATGTAAAACTAGAAAAACGAAATAAGAACAGAGGATTGAAGGTAGAAGAAGAAACGAAAAAGGAAAAGAAGAACTGAAGATTTCGGCGGAAAAAGAAGAAAAAGAAGAAAGGAAAGTCTTTTACTCGTGACCTGTGTTGGGCAAAAGAAAACTAACAGTGAAATGAAATAGAAAGGGAAGAAAATGAAGGGTCACGACTTTTAGGGTTTTAAATTTAGAATTCCCGCTTTTAATTCTCCTTTTTCTGTGTTTGTAATGCTTAAATGTAAAATTAGGTTAATGTAACTAAAATTAAATCATATAAATTAAAAAAGAAAAGAAAACAAACCCAAATAATAGACAAATAATAAGTGAAATAAGAAAATAAAAGAAAAGAAAAAAAAAAAAATTAAAATATACCTGATGGAGGCGTCACGGCGTGAGGTAAAGTCACGACTCGTGACGCTTCACTTACCTGTGCGAAAGCGAAAACCAAAGAGCGGCACGTCGCGTGAAGGTACATCACGCCGTGACGCTTCGGCCTTACCTGGGCGAAGTCCCTCGCCTCAGCCCCTCACGTCACGTGAAGCTTCATCACGTCGTGAGCCCTGCAGAAAACTTGTTTGCATTTGCGATCAATGCCTTCTGTCGCGATCGCGATACTTGCCGCGATCGCGACAGAAGCCAACGTCTGAAAAAATTTTTATTTTTTTATTTTTTAAATATTTTGTTATTAAAATTTTTTATAATTGAACAACTCTAAACTTACTAAATTAGCTGTAAAATAAAAATAAATGTATTAGTAGCATGAAAATCTATAAAATAAAATATATAAACAAATTGAAAACAAAGAACAAAACATAAATAAAAATAAAATAACTAAGTAACCTAAATAAAAGAACTAGATATATCATGGCTTAATATGTGCCCTAGGATTCTCCTCAGTATTGCTTGGAAGGCATCCTAGATTTCTTGAAGGTAAAGAATTAGCAAGTTGGCCTATTTGAACCTCAAGATTATGAATAGAGGCTGCATGATTTTTAGAAATTTGATCAATTTTTGCCTCAAGTTTCTTTTGGCTTTCATCTTGAGAATTCATCTTATAATTAATTTCCTCAATAAACTTATCAAGTTTTCCTTCAAAAGCACCAAACCTATCTTGTGGTTGTTGATATCCTACTCCCCTATTTTGGTTATTATTGTTATTTCCCCATGAAAGGTTAGGATGGTTTCTCCAACCAGCATTATAAGTGTTAGAATAAGGATTTCCACGACCTTGACTTTGAACAAAATTAACTTGCTCTTTATTAGCTATGCCTAAAGTGCAATTAGCACTATCATGCCCATTTTGACCACACACATTGCAAGCATTTGATACATTACCTCCCATGCCTAGGCTATTAACTCTATGAGTTAAAGCCTCAACTTGAGCTTGTAATGCAACCATAGAATCAACTGAATGTATCCCCCTAACATTAGAATTATTATACTCTCTTACTCTTTCAGGAGGCCACATACAATTGTTCATTGCCATTTCTTCCAAAAGCTCATATGCTGCATCAATTGTTTTCCTCATTAAAGATCCACCAGCAGCAGCATCAATAGTACCTCTTGTAGTTGAATTTACACAATTATAGAATGTTTGCATCAACAACTCTCTTGGCAAGTTATGGTGTGGACACATTCTTTGCAATTCCTTGAATCTTTCCCAAGCCTCATATAATGATTCATTTTCATTTTGAACAAATGTAGTAATATCCTTTATAATTTTTGCGGTTTTGGCCAATGGAAAATATTTTGATAAAAATGCTTGGGCCAATTGGTCCCAAGTAGTTATAGATCCTCTTGTCAAAGAATTCAACCAAGCCTTTGCTTTATCCTTCAATGTGAATGGAAAAAGCCTAAGTTTGATTGCATCATTTGAAACCCCATTTATCTTAAAGGTATCACAAATCTCAAGAAAGTTTGCCAAATGAGCATTTGGATCCTCATTTGCCAAACCATAAAATTGAATACTATTTTGAATCATTTGTAATAATGAAGGCTTAATTTCAAAGTGATTGGCATTTACCGTTGGTCTTACCACTCCTTGTTGAGCACCACTGAAAGCAGGTGTGGCAAAGTCCATCAATCTTGGTGGATTTTCGTCAGCCATGATAATTGATCTTCTATTTTTGTTCTTCTTTTTATTGGATTTCCGGTTACTCAATAAAAACCTCTCAATTTCAGGATTTAAAGGCTCAAGCTCTTCTAAAGAACTCCTTGTACTAGGCATGAACTTCTCAAATCCTGTAAAACAAAACACAAAATTAATTTAAACAAATAAACAAATTAAAACAAAACAAAATATTGTAATCCAAAATCATAAATTAATTTTTATAATGGCAAACAACCGTTCCCCGGCAACGGCGCCAAAAACTTGTTGTGCATTTTCTAATGATGCAACATACAGCAAGTATACGGTGTACCGAAATAGTACTTTAGATATCGATCCCACAGGGAACGTGTTACACACTATTACTAATTGATTTTAATCTTGTTTACAATGATTAATTAATGGTTGAGTTGGTTTTAATCTAATCTAACATGTAAACTAATTAAACCTAGTTAATGATAGTCAAAAGAAGATAAAATAAATCATGAAGAATTAAAAACAATGAACTTGATTCCATCATTTAGATTAACATCTTTCATCTTTTCTTGCAAGCCAAGTTAGAATAAACTTTTAACTCACTCTCTCGACATGAATTAAAATGCCTAAAACATATAATTAAAATTCTAACTCACAATTTTCATTAATGAATTAGAGGTTTCTAATTACATATTTTAAGAATAATCACTAACCTATAGCAATTATCTCAATATACCAATCTCTCAAATATACCTTGATAATGAATCTCTATTAAATGTCTGATAAAGTAAACTCTCGAATTACTTTAACTTGTAAAGATCATGCAAAAGATATTAATAGAGAATCTACAATGAAAGATTATGAAAGTAGATAGAAATAGAAAGAATTATAATATGCAAGTTCATTAAAATAATATTCATAAAAATAGTGGAGAAGAATTAAAAATAAGAGAATAAGATAGAAGCCTTTCAACCCTTTTTCCCAATCTCTTGAAATAGATTTTCTCCTCCTTGATCTTCTTCTTCAAATCATAGAACTAAATAATGAAATTTAACTAAAGAAGAACTATTTACAAAATACAGAAAATTCCTTAACTAAAAAATTCATCTCTTATTATCTATTGTATATTAAAACTACAGTTAAACTACATATTTATAGAAAATAATTGAAAGCTTGTGTCTCTTGAAATGACCCTTGAAAATGGTTGCAAACTTTGGTGAAAAGATGTGACTTTTGAAGTGATTTTTGGCTGAAAACAGTCCAACGGTCGCCTCTGTCGCGCTCGCAACGGTGTCGCGCTCGCGACAGAACGCGCTTGCCCATTTCTTCCTTCTTTCCCCTCTTCGGTTTTCTTTTCCTCTCTCTGGCTAGTCACGTCGCGTGACTCCCCATCACGGCGTGCCTTCTTCGCGTGTGGCGTGACTGGCGCTCACGCCTTGCCTCCTCTCTTCTCCTTTCTTTTCTTTCTCTTCTCTTTCCTGGCCTCTCTGTGGCGTCACGTCGCGTGACCATTGCTCACACCGTGACTCTTCTTCTTTCAGTCCTTCCCTTCTTTTCTTTCTCTTTTTCTTCTTTCTCTTCTTCAGTCACGTCTCGTGACCTTGGCTCACGGCGTGACTCGTCTATTGCAGCTCTTCTTTTCCTCCTTCCTCTTCATTCTTCTCAGCAAGTCACGTCACATGACTCCTGGTCACGCCGTGACCTGCTCCTCTTCTCGTGATCTTCTCCTTCTTCTACCTCTTTTCTTCATTTTTTCACCTAAACATACCAGTAAACATAAAAACTAACAGACTAATACTAATATACATAAACTAACACATATAACATCAAATATTCACTTAATTATATAATTAATTAATTAAACTCATACTAAACATATACTTAATTATACATTAATTAAGCTCCTATCAGTAGGCTAATAAAAACCAGAGGATAAAATTTTCGATACCGTTCGATTTGGTGCATAGTGCCCACCAGCTTCCCCACTATGACATGCCTTGACGATCGCTCCCTTCACTTCATCCGAGATACATCTCCTCAGCACTTGATCAGCACACAGACGGAACAAATAGGGGTCATCCCAAATGTAGTATTTGTCATCAGCTTTCAGTTTCTTCTTTTGCTGCCAAGTAAAATCTTTAGGCATAAAACCTCCTGCAAGAAAATTTGCTATGTTAGCAAACCAAGGAACAGAAGTGTCATAAGCAAATAAAGCACAAATGTGTTCATTAGGAAATAAATCTAAAATTTCCTCCTTTCCAATGTGGTCATTTTCCATTCTTGACAAATGGTCTGCCATGAAGTTTTTAGTGCCCTTCTTATCCTTAATTTCTAAATCAAACTCTTGCAAGAGCAACACCCAACGAATCAGCCTTGGTTTGGATTCCTTCTTGGCAAACAAATGCCTCAAGGTTGCATGGTCCGACCACACTACAACTTTTGTACCCAGCAAATATGGCCTGAACTTCTCAAACGCATACACAATTGCAAGAAGTTCTTTCTCTGTGGTGGTGTAATTAACCTGTGCTCCTGTCAAAGTGTGACTAGCATAATAAATTGCACAGAATATCTTATCACGACGCTGTCCCAGTACCGCTCCCACTGCATAGTCACTAGCATCACACATTAGTTCAAACGGCATAGTCCAATCCGGAGATATAATCACCGGAGCTGAAATAAGACGTTGCTTTAATGTTTCAAAAGCTAGCAAGCATTCATTATCAAAATTAAAAACAGCATCCTTCATTAGTAAATTAGACAGGGGTTTAGCAACTTTTGAAAAATCTTTAATAAAACGCCGGTAAAACCCTGCATGTCCTAAACAACTCCTTATGCCCTTAACACTCGTCGGAGGCGGTAACTTCTCTATTACTTCAACTTTTGCCTTATCCACTCCTATCCCTCTCTCTGAAATTTTATGCCCTAACACAATGCCCTCTCTCACCATAAAATGGCATTTTTTCCAATTTAAAACTAGGTTCGTCTTTTCACACCTCCCTAGCACTAAATCAAGATTCTTTAGATAGCTCATAAAATTAGCTCCATATATTGTGAAATCATCCTTGAATACCTGCATAAATTTCTCTATAAAATCATGGAAAATAGCCATCATACACCGCTGAAACGTAGCCGGTGCATTACATAACCCAAAGGGCATTCTTCTATAAGCAAATGTGCCATATGGGCAGGTAAAGGTCATTTTCTCTTGATCCTCAAGGGCTATAGGAATCTGCAAATATCCCGAATACCCATCTAAAAAATAGTAGAACTTATTACCTGCTAAGCTCTCTAGCATTTGATCAATAAATGGCAAAGGGAAATGGTCTTTCCTAGTGGCAATATTCAACCTTCTATAATAAATACAGACTCTCCAACCCGTAACTGTACGAGTTGGAATCAGTTCATTCAGTTCATTCTTTACCACTGTCATCCCCCCTTTTTTAGGCACACATTGCACTGAGCTAACCCATTTACTATCAGAAATAGGGTAGATTATACATGCATCGAGGAGTTTAAGTACCTCCTTCTTTACTACCTCTTGCATGGTCGGGTTGAGTCTTCTCTGAGGCTGAGCTACCGGCTTGCATTCCTCCTCCATTGGGATCACGTGTGTGCAGTAGCTTGGATCTATCCCCTTCAAATCTGAGGTTTCCGATCCGATGGCTCCCTTGTGCTTCTTCAGCACCTCTAGCAGCAGCTATTCTTCATCACCTGACAACAAAGAAGATATGATTACTGGTTTCTGTTCTTTCTCTAAAAACACATATTTTAAATGAGAGGGGAGAGGTTTAAGTTCAGAATCTAAATCCCCCTTTTTAGGGTTAGACTCTTCATTCTGTGACTCATTCTTTTCATCTTCTATCTCCACATTTTCTATTTCTTCTCCCCTCATCTCTTCTTCCACTTCTTCTCCTTCCACTGAATGTAACAAACTCAAATTTTCTGAATCAGCTCCAACCACATTTTCCTGCACTTCTTCCACACATTCGTCTATTACATCAACAAAATAAACAGACTCCTCCATATCCCCAGATGGATACTTTTGAGCCTTGTTCATATCCACTACCAACTCTTCATTATTGAACCTCAGGGTGACCGTTTGACCATGAACATCGATCAATGCCTTCGGTGTGTTTAAAAATGGCCTCCCCACTATCAGTGGCACCTTCCTATCCTCTTCCATTTCCATCACCACAAAGTCCACTGGGAAGATGAATTTCCCCACCTTCACTAATAGATCTTCTATCACTCCTTTGGGCCGCCTCAATGATCTATCTGCCAGTTGGAGTCTCATTCCCATCTCCCTTAGGTCCCCAAGATTAAGCTTCCTGCATATAGAATAAGGCATCAAATTTATGCTGGCACGCAAATCACATAAAGCATTATCATAAAAATCTTCACCAATAGCACAGGGTAAAGTAAAGCTACCTGGATCTTCCAATTTTTCGGGGATCTTATTCATAATTATAGCACTGCAATTTTCTGTAAGCTGTACAGTTCTATGCCCTTCTAATTTCTTTTTATTAGAACATAATTCTTTCATAAATTTAGCATAGTTAGGCATATGAGCTAAAGCTTCAGCAAATGGTAAATTGATGTGCAGTTTCTTAAACATCTCTAGAAACCTAGCCTTTTGCTCATTTTTCTTTTCGTGTTTAGCAATTGCAGGAAATGGCAGTCTATTTATATCAAGATCCTCTACAATCGGATTCACTAAACTTTTACCCTTATCACTTTTAGGAGCATCTTCATTAACTTCTACTCTAGAGTTAGAATTACTTACCGTCCGTGTCGGCTCCTCCTTTTCTGATGATGAAGAATTTTGACCTTGGCTTTCTCTCAGTACCATTTCCTTACCACTTCTCAGTGTGATGGCTTTAGCTTCCTCTTTTGGATTCCGATCCACATTCGAAGGAAATGTTCCCGGTTGTCTTTGAGACATGGAATTTGCCAGCTGTCCCACTTGAGTCTCTAAATTCCTCATGGAAGCATCTTGGTTCCGGTTCCACTGCTCTTGAGATTTCCACCTTGACTCTTGATTAGCCATAAACTGCTACTAGCTATTTACAAACTGTTGTTGACTGTTTATGAAAGTAGCCAACATGTCTTCCAGATTTGTCTTCTTTTCTTGCACAGGTGGCCTCGGTTGGTATCCTGGTGGGTGGTATTGCTGCCCTTGGTTGTGATGGGGTGGATATCGTTGTTGATACGGCTGCCCTTGGTTTTGATGAGTGTTTTGGTTGAAGGGAGGTCTAACTTCTGGTTGAGAGGATGAAGCATTTGGATTTCTCATTCCTTCTGTAATCCCCTATGGCATTTATATCTCCCATTGCCCCACTCTCTTGACCAGCTTGCCCACTTTCATACCATCCACTCTCTTGAGCCACAGAGGCTATATTCTGCACCTTCAGACTACTCATCTCCTTCCTCATGGACTCAATCTGTGCCTTCAGCATCGACACCTCATCCACGGCATATATCCCTTGGCTTTTTGGAACTGACCTAGGATTAGACCATTGAGCATCATTCGCCGCCATTTCATCTAGTAGATGAAAAGCTTCCTCTGGTAGTCTATTCATGAATGACCCTCCTGATGAAGCATCCAATAAAGATCTTGTCTGTGGTGTAACCCCAGAATAAAATGTTGTCATCAGGTGGTATATGGCTATCTCATGGTGTGGACAGCTTCTCAACAGCCTTCTAAACCTTTCCCAGGCTTCATGAAATGGCTCCTCACTCATTTGACTAAAACCCAATATATTGTTACGAATGTGGGCAGTCGTTATTGGAGGGAAGAATCTCATCAAAAATCTCTCTTGTAACTGGTCCCATGATCTAATCGACTGTCTAGGTAGCATTTACAACCATTCACGTGCTTTTCCAATCAATATGAAAGGGAATAAATTTAATCTTACCGAGTCAGATGATACTCTAGGAATCTGAACCGTATCACTGACCTCTAAGAATATGTCTAAGTGCTGTGCGGGATCTTCCACTTCTGAACCTGAAAACTGATTCCTCTGTACCATATTGATGGTGGCTGGTTTAAGCTCAAACTGCACTGCCCTTGGCAGCACAATCGTCCGATTATCCTCATTCCATCTTGGTACTGCATAATCCCTTATTGTCCTCTGCCTCGGGACCTCTTCTCTATAATTCCCTTGATTTCCATCTTGTGCCCTCGGCACTTGTTCGTTCTCGGGAGGAACTTCACCAATAGGAAGAGGATTGTATTCCATATTATAATTTCTGTTGGCTCTCCTTCGTTGATGCAAAGTCCTCTCGATTTCAGGATCGTAGGGTGCGATTTGTTCCTATCTCAATCTGCTCATGCACCACAACAACTACCTGAAAAGAATAAACAAAAATAAAAATAAAATAAAATAAAATAAAAAAAACTGAAAAACACACACAAATAATAATCAAAACTTAAAACAACGCCAATCCTCGGCAACGGCGCCAAAAACTTGACGCGACCTCAGCAAGTGTACTGAACCGACAAGTAATATAATGGAGTATTTTTAAGACTCCGAGTTATCGTACCTAAGAGACTGTGTGCAAGTAAGGAAAATCAAATGTATGCTAAAAAATTCCCAATTATTTGAATTGATTAAATTAACTACTGATTAAAAACAAAGAATTTAAATAAATAAAATAAGAAAGCAGAAATAATCAAATTAAATTGACGGCAATAATTGCAATAAACAAAATGACGGAAAAATTAACAAGATAAGAATTCAAAAATAGACAAACGTTGCTCAGGTCCACTCATCCACCCCATACCCAGATGTGAATAAAATTAATCCAAGAATTATTTATGAAAGAATTCGGGATAACCCTCTTAACCCAGGCTTCCTAAACGGAGTCAGCCACTCTAATTATATGAATCCCATACCGGAGTCAGTCACATAATCAGCCTATGCACGGGTCTAAAATCCTAAGTTTAGTTTATTTTCCCAATACGGAGTCAAATAACCGAAAACTTAAATATCTCACTCACCATCTAGTCTTAAATCACAAAATCCTGCACTTCTAGATTCCCAATCGGAGTCATCCAAAAGACACAGCAAGATTGATAAAACTGAACATAGATAACCATGGTATTCAATCCATACAACTCAATAACCAAAAAAGATAATGAAATAAATCATTCATCAAAACTAGAAATTAACTTGATAAAATAAATTCCATGAATCAATAATAAATACCAGTGAAATAAACCACTCAATCATATTTAAATTCAACGATGTTCAGAATTTACATCATGGGTAGGGGATTCAAAGATCCCCAAACAACTAAAAAACTACTCACAACCCATCACAAAATCAAAATGAGAGAGGAAAGAATAAACCCAGAAATTCATTGAGGTGTAGATCCCGTTAAACCCTTAGTTTCTCAATCTTCTTCTTCAAATCTTCAATGGAGAAAATCTGGAAATTCTCTGAATGTAAAAACTCCTCTTGAAACTAAAACTAGGTATTTCTAATGTAAAAACTCTTGAATTGCAAAATCAAATCTCAAGATAAAATCCGAAATCTTAATTAAGAACAACTGAAAAACTATCCCCAAAGTCTATCTCTAAAACCCTAACTTGAAAATAGATTCAAAACTAGCAGCCGCCCCTCAAAATCAGAAACTTCTCTTTTTAAATCGCGATGGGTCACGGTGGTAACCAGATTGGTTGCCACCGTGAGGTGATTGCATGTGGGATCGGGGGTCACGGTGGTAACCAGGATAGGTTGCCACTGATACATGCTCAACTTTTTGCTTCTGTCCAGGAATTTCCTATGCCACGGTGGCAACCCCATTACCTTGCCACCGTGAGGTAACTTCTCACTTTATTCTATCTTGGTGCGAACTAGGTCACGGTGGTGATAACATTGGTTACCACCATGACCTATGTTACTCCTGCATTATGCTTTTAACTCCTTTGTATGTCACGGTGGTGACCAAAGTCATCACCACCGTGAGGTACCTAAAAATTCTGCACACAAATTTAAACTTAATAAATAACTAACAAAAATTACATAAAAACTCTAATTTCATTAACATTGACATAATTAATCTAAAATGAGCATATCACGACAATAAACACTACTAAACACCATAAATCATATGAAAACACTACCAAATCTAAATACTAAATTGAAGTTATCAAATACCCCACACTTAGACTTTGCTCGTCCTCGAGTAAACAAATTATCCACATTCCTGAAATTTCAAACTCTAACTCAAAATACGAAAACTTAACAACAATCATAGCACCAAGTAGAAGGGCCTTAGTTACAAATCTTCAACTCAATTTATATCAAGTAATTTCACGTGTGTGTGTGCTAGGCTCAAAACAAATTCTCTCTTTTAAAAAAAAAACAACCAATGCATTCCAGCAATTTAAGCAAAGAAATTAAATATGCAAACGAATTTACATACAGGTCTCGCGCTTAAAACTCAGGAAAATCATACTCCAAGCAGTCATTGTCCATCGTAAGCCAATAGAAGCCTTATCTCATGATTTTCTTTGCCAGAGTTAAACCGTTCATGTGAGCCCCACAGACGCCTGCATGGGTCTCTTCCATTACCTTGCGGGCTTCTTTCTCACTTAAGCACCTGAGTGGAATCCCATCTGCCTGTCTTTTGTACAACATTCCTTCTAAGGATATGAACTGAGTAGATAGCTTCTGGATCATTCTCTGGTCTTTCTCGATAGTTTCTTCTAGAAACCTATTGTTTTCCAAATAATTCATAATGTCAAAGTACCATGGTTTTCCATCCGCCACTTCTACATCCATTACTGGCTTGATCTCAAAGCTAGGCTTATCAGAACTCGAAATCAACACCGGTTTCATAGCTACTCCTGCAGGATTATCCCACATCGACACTAGGGTTGCCAATGGATCAGCTAGACAGTTTTCGTCTCTTGGCATGAAGTGGAAAATGTAGGTTTAAAACTGCCCACATATCTCCTTCAAATATTCAACGTAGGGTACCAACCGCTCTTCTTTTATAGCCCACTCACCTCGGATCTGATTAATCACCAAGGATGAGTCACCAAAGACTTCTATGTTCTTTGCCCCCAAAGCAGCTAAAGCTTCTAACCCGAAAGTGCATGCTTCGTATTCAGCTTCATTGTTGGTCGCTTTGTACCTCAATTTCTTGGCTAAAGGGAGATTCTCATTATCTGGGGTTGTCAAAATAATTCCAACTCTAGCCCCTTTGTTATTGACTGCCCCATCGAAGTGTAACTGCCATCCTTGGACAGAAATCGCGATTATGCTCTCATCAGGAAAGGTAAATTCGGGAGTGTCCCCTTAAATAGGATGTTCGGCAAGAAATTCAGCTACGGCTCGCCCCTTAATAGTTTTACGGGTGATGTATTCAACATCAAACTCTTTTAGCAAAAGCAACCACTTCCCCATCTTACCAAGCAAAGACGGCGCTTCTTGCAAATATCTCAACGGATTCTGCTTGGCCACTGCCTGAACTTTGTATGAATGGAAGTAATGTCTCAGTTTCTTTGATGCCCAAATCACTGTAAGGCAGATCTTCTATACTTAAGCATATTTAATCTCATAACCCAGGAACTTCTTGCTGAGGTAATAAACTGCGAATTCCACTCCAAATTCATCCTACTGAGCCATCATGGCACCTACAAAACTGCCTTCCACTGCCAAATACAGGAGAAGAGGTTTGACTGGTTGCGGCGGCCTCAATACCGGCGGATTCAACAGATATTCCCTGATGCTATCAAAGGCTTTCTGGCAGTCTTTATTCCAGACCACGGGCTGATTCTTTCTAAGCAGTTTAAAAATAGGTTCGCATATTGAAGTGAGCTTGGCAATGAATCGGCTGACGTACTGCAGGTTGCCCAGGAAACTCCTAACATCCTTCTCCTTTTGCGGCATGGGCATCTCTCTGATGGCCTTTACCTTGTCCGGGTCAATCTTTATTCCCCTCTGGCTGACGACATGTCCCAACAGTTTCCTTGACGTTACTCCGAAAATACACTTCTTGGGGTTGAGTCGCAGATTGTACTTATCGATCCAGGTGAAGAACTTCTCTAGAGCTTCAAAGTGGCCCTCTCGGGTGGCTGACTTGACCATCATGTCATCAACATACACCTCTACCTCCTTGTGAATCAGGTCGCTCAGAATCTTGGTTGCCTTCCTCTGGTATGTGGCCCCTGCATTTTTCAAGCCAAAAGGCATAACTCGGTAAGCATAGGTCCCCCATTCTGTGATGAAAGCGGTCTTAACTCGGTCAGCTATCTTGTTCAGGATCTGGTTGTAGCCCACATAACCATCCCCAAAACTGTACATCGTGCAGTTGGCGGCACTGTCTATCAACACATGAATGTGGGGTAGTGGAAAATCATCTTTAGTGCAGGCCTTGTTCAAATCTCGATAATCCATACATACCCTGACTTTCCCATTTTTCTTCGCTACAGGGACCACGTTTGCCAACCATGTAGGATACTGCACTTCAACAAGGAACTTGGCCTCAATCTGCTGCCGAATCTCCTGTTTGACTTTGTCTGCCCATTCTGGCCTGAGTCTTCTCAACTTCTATTTCACAGGCTTAAAGTCTGGATAAGTCGGGATAGCATGTTCTGCTACGTCTCGATCGATTCCTGGCATGTCCTCATAGGTCCAGGCAAAGACTTTTTCATGTTTTCTTATTATTCTCTCAAATTTTTTTCTATCATCAGGAGTTATATTTGACGCTATTAGAATTTCCTTCGGATATTTTGAGGTCCCAAGATTAAAAGGCGTTGTATCAGTGGAATTAATATCAAAAATTGATGGAATATGATCATGTTCATGCATGTTGAAATCATTAGAAACATCGCACAAGTAAGAGAAATCATTTGCCTTATTAATAATATTATAATTGTCATTTACATCATAAAAAGGTTCTGGGATAAAAAGACAATCTAAGCTAGAGTCTTCTTCTGCCTCCCTAGAGGTTGATGCTGCTACAGCTTGCTCATCGGCTTCTTGAGTCAGCAGAGGCCCTTCAAGTACGTCTGAGGAAATCTTTAAATCCCCCATCTTCGGTTCTATTTCTGCCATCTTCTCTTTCCCTTTCAGCCTGGCCAACAACATCCTCTCGGTGACAACCTCTTCGGGCTCGCATCTGTCCCAAGCAATGCACTGAGTCATGACCTCTTTATCCCAAAAGTTCTCACTAGTCTTGATAATCCCGACATCCCAATCAAATACATCGTTGAAGATCTCAAATCCAGGGACAATTCTCCCATTCACCCACTGCGGCTCATCTTCACCAGTATAAGCGCATACTGAGGATGCAGGCACAAAGCTTTCTGAGATATGAGGGGTTTTACCTGCCGTCTTCTTCTTGCCAAAACCACCTCTGTACCCCAGACCCTTCCGGTTCTTATGACCTCGAGTGGTGATCGCAATCTGTATCCCCTGAGAGTTTCTACCCAAACCAGCCCCAGGGAGATAGTGCATCTTTTTCATCATGTTAACCACAGCTGGGTTGTCCACTGACCCGTGCTTTTCTCTTATCATTGACATGTGGAAACCGCTGAAGGGCTGATTAGCAATTTCAAGAGCTGACACCTGATTCTCTCTGGCCACCTTAATAGTTATCACCTCCCCTTCGTGCGGGAACTTTATCATTTGGTGCGGCGTGGATGGTACTCCTCCTAATCTGTGAAACCAAGGCCTCCCAAGCAAGGCTGAGAAATTAGCTGGGATGGGCAGAACCACAAACTCTACTTCTACCTCAATGGGTCCTGTCTTGACCAGGGTCTTGAATGTTCCCGAGGCTTGCCTTCTAAAATTATCATAAGCTGTAATCGTCAAGTTCGATTCTCGGAGCATGTCCTCACTCAATCCAAAAGCCTGAAGGGCTATCAGAGGGCAAACATTGATAGAAGATCCATCATCTACCATAACACAAGCAGTGTGCTTATCGTTAATCTGCGCTTTGATGTACAGAGGTCGGTTATGATCGCGGCCCTCAACTAGCAGGTCGGCATCGAAAAAAAGTTCTGATGGGGAAATCGTGGTTGCAACAGTGGACTCAGTCAAAGCCTCTACCACTTTCTACCTGTGAGAAGGGGACTGCCATAAGAGATCCTCGATGGATATCTGAGCTGCGGTCTTTTTCAACTGCTTAACAATCTGATTCTCCTCCGGCCCTTTTTTCGTCGATGGCTGCACTGGTTCCGGTACCCTTGTAATCTCAGGGACCACTCTCCCACTTCTTGTCACAGCCCCTATCTCTTCTTCATCCTCATTAGATCCCCACAAATCAGAGCTCACCTCTCCTTCTTATCCGGCCTCTTCACCGCTCTCACTGCTTGACCAACAATCAATGGTCGCTGCAACAGCTCTTTCTTCTTTATCCTCAGAACAAACAACAGCAATACCCTTACTGCCAAATAAATCCTGCAGCACGTAACACTCTGGCAAGCTGGATCCGATCATAAAAACTGGTGGTGGTACGGCATTGTAACCAGGCTTCTTCTTGTCTTCCCTCTCCTCGGGGTCAGAAATTTGCTTGTCATCGATCAGATCTTGGATAGAATGCCTTAGCGTCTTGCACTTGTCCTTTAGATGGCCTGTGTGCTAATGAAATGCACAATATTCATTGTCCTTGTGACCCGGCTTCCCTTGTGTCATAGCAGGCCTAGGAGCCAAGGGTTGCAACTTTCCTTCTTTCATCAATCTTCTTAAGACCCAAGACAGTGGTCTTCCTAAGTTCGAAGACTTCCTCGGGGTAGTTGCATCAGTAGCAGACACCTCAACCATTCTTTTGGTGCTACCACTGGAACCAGTTGGCCTGCTGGTTCCCTGACCGGTACTAGCTCTCTTTGTAAACTATCATTGCTGGCTTTCTGGGCCAAGAAATCTCCCTCTGCCTCAATGGCTATATCTTTCAGAGACTCCCAATCCTTCAACCCTTTTATCTTCAAACCATCCTTCAGATATGGGCTTGCATTCTTGATAAACAGGCGGATCTGGTCCTGGGTGTCTGGCTTTCTTCGCATTTCCATCACTCGGTTTCGCCGACGGGTGAGATAATCGTGAAAAGATTCCCCGGCCTTCTGCTGGAGCAATTCAAGATCCTTAAGAGTCACCTCCATCCTGGTGTTGCAATCATATTGCCTTAAGAACTCCTCTGTGAGTAGATCCCAATCTTCCTTAGTTCGACGATCAAGGCTATGGTACCAGTCAATGGCAGGGCCAGTCAGACTCAGACAAAAGTACTCCACCTTCTTCCTCTTAGACAAAGTGGTCCCTTTCATGACCAGAGAGTATTGCTTCACATGGGCAGTCCGGTCAGAAGTACCGTCAAATTTTGGCACATCAGGCATCTTGAAGTTGTCAGGAATCGAATCTTCTCCCTCCAGTTCTTTGTCCTCCGGGTTCATCCCCTGACCTCTACTCAGCATATGGGCCATGGCTTCAAACCTCTCTTCCATCTTTTTCAGAATGAACTCATCAGTCTGGGTTGCCTTCCCTTTCTCAGATACAGAACTCATTTTGTCGTCTTCATCATCCCTGTCATCATCTACCCTCAGCACTGGTCTTCTTCTCTGTCCTCCCGAAGCTATTAACCTCAGCTCTATTGGTGGCGGCCGAATAGGTTCTTCTTGCCTCTCAGCTCTTTCCTCTTCTTGCTCATTTTGTCTCACGGGAGGAGGAGGTGGTGGATTCTGCGGAGCATTCTGTTATGCCAAAGCGGTTAGCATGTTCATCATTTTGCCCTCAAATTCCTCAAACCGTCAGCCCACTTTTTCTGCAATCATGGCCCTGGTGGCATCATCTCCCCTAGGTGAGTTTGCCATCTCAAATACGGTACAACTGACTTCCGGTAAAATTTTTGGAATGCCTTCTCTATCTAGCAGTTCAGATGCAGGAACTCGGATCAATCGTCCGGTAGGCGATCTAGTCCACTTGGGCAAATCTATGATGGCTACAGGGACAAGGCGTTAGATGTGATGCATGGAATACAGATGCAATGCATGGTCGTGATATGTAACACCCACAAAACACAATCAAGCAAGTAGGTCCTTCCGCCCTTATTTCTCCCACACACGTGGTCGTACGGTCTCTTTCCTAGGTGGGGTTAGCCCAAGGGTCAACGAGGGACCCAATGGACACGAATGATGCACGGCGAAAAACCGGCAGTATAACACTCCTATACTAATGTACAAACGAATGGATAATGATCATCATATATTTTGGACATTCCAAAAATTTTGACATGGCCCTACCGGGGCATGAAAACCTTTGGCTAGGTTGTCAAGCGAGACATCTGGACTCACCCAATACATGAGGATCCATGCAGTAAGCATGGGATTACGGTTCATATCACCTATGGAAGGTAGCTACGGCCAATACATGAGCTTTGGACAAGGGAGATGTTACTTTAGGGCTACCCAAGCATGATCCCTGCCGACAAGTCTAGCTCATCATGAGCATAACGACCGATCGGGTCATCATTTTGATATACCATTGAGGTACGAGGCTTGGGCTGGTGATTATCCTTAACACTTCCCTAAATTGAGTGAAAATAGGGTTGTGCTTCAGGAATGCACCGGGGCTAATAGAGAGACCAAACTAGCATATTCTGAAGCTCTAATGGGATGTAATGCAAGTTTGAGAGAAAGCAAATTTATGAATTAAATTTTAATCATAAATTTTAAATGAGGTATTTTCAAATTGAAGTCTCAAACCATATGTCCCCAGTGGAGTAGCCACTGTGACGCACGCCGGATCCCCGCGGCCGCCCCTATGACCGCCCGCTTGAGGGCGATCGGGTAATTGAGGATCCGTTAGCAACTTATGAAGATATTTACAAGTGCGCCTATTTTGGGCAACAAGGAGGTTTCATGGAGTTGCCACCCAATAGAACATTGGGAAAGTTTCTCTCGCCTCGGAGAGCCTAAGACTGCGCTTAGTATCCATTTTGGGCCAACAAAAGGGGTCTTGGATGGTACACCTCTCGCCCTAAGTAGCCTAGGATTAACGCTAAGGTCTCGTGACACAAGAGGTGTCTTAGAGGGTAAACCTCTCGCCTCTTTTAGCCCAAAGACCAGAGCTGGGTTCTGGACTTCTCATCTATTTCTACCTCGATTATTTTATGATCAAATTTTAATCGTCATTAATTCGCTCTCTCTCCACACGATGCAATTGATTAAAAGGCGCTTTTATTCACATTTGGAAAGCCGTAAATGAGCAAGTGAATAATGAAAGCAATAAATTACAATAATACAAGGAGCGGAATACAACTCCCTTTCATAAATGTGCGATACATACACAAATCGGGGCGTTATTTGTTTGAGGACTTTGGTCCTCGCATGCATCATTATTAAAACTGCATATCTTTATCGTGAGGGTTTTTATTGGATAAAAATAGGACATTGGGTCCTTATGTTTATGAAAACCTCTCTTTCTTAAATATAAAACATTAATCAATTTTTATATTTAGCGGGATACAAAAAGGGTATACACATGGGCATAAAATAATTAATGAATAAACAAATACAGGAAATAACCAAGAAGGTTCGAAAACTAAACCGAACAGAATCCTCCAAGTATGGTAGATCGCCCCTCGAGCTCAGGATAGTCCAAGAAAGTCAATATATGCTCACAAAAGGTTAATGGGTGTTAATATACAAAAGCTCAATTATAAATAAAGTTCTAAGACTTGAGAGAGATAGAAAAGATTTGGAAACGTAGAAATAGGACCTAGCGATGGCCTCTGTCGAGTGATCGACGGGCGTCAGTCAAAGTGACCGACATGTCCATCGCTCACTCAAGAGAGAGGGCATCTGTGAGTGGGGTGACCGACGGGCGTCGGTGAAATGGATGACCCGTCGGTCACCACTGTCTCCCAAAATAAACAGCAAAATATCCCTTTTTCAAAGCAAAAATGAGTTTTTACCACAAAATGAGATGAGAAGAATCAAAATAAAGAAAAATAAAGCAAAAAAGCCAAAAGAATAGCAAGAATAAAGAATAAAGATGAAATAATATGGAGAATAAGTCCGGAATATTTACCCTTAGATAATGTTTTAGTGAGATTCTTGGTGTCGATTAGAGTCCCGCACGCTCCACGAGAAATGAAATAAAAGGTCCGGAAAGAGGAAAATAGATTGTTTCCTTCTTAACCCTTCAAAAAGATTGACTTTGGAATAAAAAACCCAAAGAAAACTAATTAGTTTTAGTTTCTTTTTAATGGTTTGATTCTTAAATTAAAAGAAGCTTTCTTGATGTATGTGCTTGGAAGAGAGAGAAAATGTGCTTGAATTTTTGCAGAGTTTCCCCTCTTGAAAATTTTTGGAACCCTTTTTAGGAAGAAATTCAAAGTTTTTATAGGCCAGGCACGACAGATGGGCGTCAGATGTGGAGACAGGCGTCGAAAGAATCCTTCTGACACAAGGATTCATCCGATGGCCCTGATATTTCCACCGACGGGCGTCGGAGAGGTTGCGTGCTCCGGGAAATCAAGAGGCTTGCTCCGGAAGAAGCGGATCCGTCCGGCGGGCATCGAAAAAAACCATAGGCCGTCTGTGACCCTAAGCGACGGGCTGGCCTCGCACAGACGAGCTGGCTGTCTGTCGAGGAAAACATACTTTTTGACTAAAAAATTCTCGTTTTCCCCCCCTCTGCCTACGAAAGGTGAAAAGACTCATTTCTCATGGAGCGTGGGACTAAAACCTCCCAATCCAAACCGTTTGTACAGGCTCGGATACTGATTTCATCATGGGGTAATCTCTGATCCGGACCGCTCCGGGACACGGTGCTCACACATATGTTTGTGAATTGCCTTAACGTCCACTGTGAGTGGTGGTTCATCTTTTGGTTTTTCCCCCACTAAGCATTATCGATTAGCCTATGGGTTTTTATCCGTGTAGGTGTGGAAACGGTAGAAGTTTTTGGGAGGTTCGATCTGCAGCAGCCTAGGCCAACACAATAGGAGGGCTTTTGTTGAGGCTTAATAGTTTTTGTATTTTTTATACTCCTGATGTGTAGCCTTTAGTGGTAGCCATTTTTGTATTATGTAATTCTCAAGTTTGTAATCATGTACTTGATATTATAAAATGGTATTGTGATGTAAATATTTTTGTATATCAATGAATGAGTTTTGATTAATTCAATTTGGGCTCAATTGTGTTTCTATTTCTTAGTGTGGTTATTTTAATAGATTTTATGGGTTCCGATTCCTTTTTATGTATGTCTGTTCTTTAGTTATGATTGATATGTTTTGTTCGGTGTGGTAATAACTCTTATCTATGCGGGCACTCACTCCTCCATACGGGTGAGCTCCCCTACTTATAGGTAAGGGGTGTTACAATTTTATTGGTATTAGAGTATAGGTTTAGGCGTTTCTGGGCGACCGTAAAATAGAATTTTGTTTAGGATTGTGTTGGCCTGATGTGGATATCCTTATGTTTTGTAGTTAGATGGAGTTTGCTCGTGGATCTCTCGAGGGGTCAGTTGAGAGTGCGAATCCCCAAGCACAAGATTCATCGATATTTGGTCTTACTCAGCGACTTAGGGTGCAGCCTGAGGTTCCAACCATACCTTTTGAGGATATGCTCTAGATATTTCAGGATATGGCTAGAGTCTTGGAGAGGGTGACGGCACCAAGAGCTCCGATTGAGAGTATGAGAAAGTCAGGAGCTGAAGATTTTTATGGGACAAGTTTAGATGAGTCTGATAAGGCAGAAATGTGGGTTAAAAAAGTGAAGAGGGTTTTGGTAGAGATTCGCTATCCTCGGGATAGGGAGGTTGAGTTTGTAGTCTCGCCAAGGTTCCACCTATGATTGGTGGAAATTGGTTCTAAGCCAACCTCAGTTGCTTGACCCGGTCACATCGGAGTTCTTTGAGAGGGAGTTCCATAATAAGTATGTGACTAGGGCGTATAGGGCAGAAAAATGGGCTCAGCTTTTAAGTTTCAAGCAGAGGGCTTTATCTGTAGCAGATTATGAGAAAGAGTTTAATCGGCTTAGCAAGTATTCTTTACCGGGTATCATCATAGAAGATTTTCACTGCTAGCACTTCGAGGTGGGCCTAAATGAGACCCTTAGAGCAATGTTGATTTCTTTGATGAGTTCTCCGACGGTTAGCTATTACTAGATTATGCAAGCGGCAATGCGAGCGGAACGCTTGGAGACTATTTTGAGGGAAAGAGCTCAAAAGAGGAATGCCCCTCATGGAGGCTCATCTTCGGGAAAGAGATTCAAGAATTCCTGAGGGAATCCCCCAGACGAGACTGTGACGCGCGCCAAACCTAGCAAAGGCCCTCATTGAACTCGCTTTTGGGATTCGAGGGATTGTTTCACGTCTTTTTCATCTTTGGTGCCATGCGACATCTTTGATGCCTCCTTCCCAGTAGAACATTGGAAATGATCATCTAGTCTCATGGTACCTTTAGGCACCTTTAAGGTATTTTGGAGTCGCCACCCAATTTACGAGAAATTGGGAAAGGTCATCTAACCTTTGCGGTCTAAACTAGAGATGGTGTTCGGAACTTCACTCTTATTTACGCTTTGTTAATTATAAATAAGTTTTTAGCTTCCTAAATTCTATCTCTTATCTCACACGATTAATGCATTTAAAATAAAAGGCGCATCGCAAGCATTCAAAGGCGATAAATAAAAAGCTGTAAATAAAGCAGTAAATAAAGCAATAAAGAAAAAGCAATAAACACACCAAGCACACAATTATAAGGAAAATTGGGGCAGAATACAACCCCCTTAAAAGAAGATTAAAAGTGTAAATTGGGATGAAATACAATCCCAAATGGAAATTAAATAATGTTACCCCAAAATTAATTACAAGGGCCCAAAAGAAAATGAACGTAAACTTAAACAATCAAATAAAATCGAACATAAGAAAAACATACATAAATCGGGGCATTTGTTTGGTTTAGGAACATTGGTTCCTTCGCACTTATTTTGAAAAGGGATCGAAGAGTTATTTGATTGCTAGTTTGAAAAACCGGGATGAGTGATCCCATTTTTGGAGAAAGTTGACTCTTCATTTTATTGTGATATTTTACATTCCTTGGCTAAAATGAGGGACATTGCTCCCAAATTTATTAATAAAAATTCCAATTTAATTATAAGAATATTTTTGTCACTTTTTATCTCACGCTCGTATAAAGAAAATATTGATTTACAAACAAGCACAGTACAAAGAGGGGGGAAAAGGAGAGATCTCACCCAACTGATGTGTTCTCCTATGTGTGGAGGCCCACCTGGGAGGTCATGGAAATGCTCACACAATGTGACTCAAATTAAATCTCAAACAGAAAATAATATCAAAAATATTAGTGATAGTTCTAAAGATTAATCAAATAAAGACGAAATAAATGTTAGGCACAATAATAATAAATAATGATAACAACAACAATAATAATGCAATACAACAAAATGATAATAGTGATAAATATGACAGTAACAATAACGATAATAATAATAAATACAATAATAATGAGAATAGTAGTAAGAGTAACCATGTCATAAGAAAAATATTGGTCCTAATAATAATTTTAATAACAATATTGCAACGTATTAATAAAAATAATAATAATAATAATAATAATAATAATAATAATAATAATAATAATAATAATAATAATAATAATAATGATGATGATGATGATGATGATGATGATGATGATGATGATGACGATGATGATGATGTCAACAGGAACAGTAGCATAATAATACTAATAATAATAATAATAATAATAATAATAATAATAATAATAATAATAATAATAATAATAAGACAAATAAACATGAGGTAATGATAAATAGATAATGGGATAATAGTAATAATGATAATAATAATAATAATAATAATAATAATAATAATAATAATAATAATAATAATAATAATAATAATAATAATAATAATAATAATAATAATAATAATAATAATAAGAATGAAAAGAAAGATGGAGGCTACGGCAACAATAGATGAAAATAATGCTATAAAAGTCAAATAAAACACCCACAAAGAGATTAAACGAAAAAAACTAAACTTAAGATGCCAAATAGTATCAAAATATTAAAAATGTTGGAAATAAATCATGAATATGACAACAATAACAAAAAATAATGATATTAACAACAATGGATGATATTATGAGAAATAAACGGGTCCAAAGTGTTTACCCTCAGAATTTATGAGTCGAAAAAATGGTGTTTTATTCCGTCCTCCTTGTCGAAATTTGTGGTGATGAACACAAAAAATAAGTTGAGAAAATATTTTTGGAGGATGATTGAACAAAGGAAATTAATTTCCCTTGCTCAAAATCAATCCGAGAATGAAATGTGTTTTTGAAGAAAAAATAAGAAAGGATTTGAAAACCTTGAAATTTTATGAATTTTTTTTCGAAAAAACTATGGCTGCTCTTATTCTTGAGAGAAAACTCTCTCTTTTTGCTTTGTAAGAAAATTGCAGCTCCCCTTTTGAAATGAAGACTGAAACTTCTTTATTTTTCTGTGGATTGTCCCAAAACGGGAAAACACCAAATGATCTTTCATGTTTTCCTTCCCAAAAAATGCACAGAATGGTGAAAGAAACAGAAAAAATCGGACTAAAGATTTACCAGAAAACACAAACATGACCGCGGGCCAAAATGGCCGCATGTGGAGGCAGGCGATGTGCTGCCAAGAAGCACGCGCCTCGCGCAGGCGAGATGCGCCCCAGGGGCGCACGCCTCGCCCAGGCAGTGTGCGCCTAGTGGGGCACGCGCGCCCTCGGCAGCGTGCGCTCACCCGCCAGGACGTGCAGCCCTCGCGATGCACACGCTACCCTCACGCAAGCGTGGCCCGCACTTGGTTCGCGAAAAAAATGAAAAATAAAATATAATAAAAAATAAAAAATAAAAAATAAATAAAATAAAAAATAAAGAGTGAAAAGAGATAAAAAAAAAAAATTTTTAGAAGAGCAAAGGAGATTTTGGACAAGGATGACATCATTTTCAACACCTTTACTTGTGGCAAGTATTATTTTCATCATTGAGTAATCCTGATCTTGGACCGCCTCGGGACCCGGTGTCTACAGAGACCTCCAACAGTCCTAATATGAGGGGTAGGAGATAGGGATCTTCTCATGTGTCAGGTGCTAGTAGAGGTGGTTCGGGTGGTAGAGATGAGGTAGTACCGGAATGTTTGCATCGCTATAAGGGCGAGTGTCGTTTGGTTGACTGTGGGTTATTTCCGATGTGGCAGTATGGATCATTTTCTATTTAATTGCCCAAGGTTGATTAAGAACACTCCGGATCAGCAGGAGGCCAGTCGAGCGGGATCTAATGCCCCTCAGGCTAGCCAAGGTAGAGGTAGAGGACGAGGTCATGGTGGACAGCCTAAAGATGGAACTTCATCTGAGTCAGTGGATCATCCTCAAGTGGCAATGGCGAGAGCTTATGCTATAAGAGCCCGGGAGGAGCAGGATGCACCTGAATTGATTGTTGGTAAGTTCCTACTCTTTGACATTGAATTGCATGCTCTCATAGATCATGGGTCCACACACTCATATTTATGTTCTGATAAGTTGTGTGCTAAATTGCCTATTGTGGATTAGTTAGATTATGAGATTTATGTGACTAGTCCCTTAGGGTATAGTGTCAATATGAGTAGAATGTATAAGAATTGTCCCCTAATGGTGCAAGGCATAGAGTATCTAGTGGATCTGATTAGCTTGTCATTCCATGAGTTTAATCTAATTCTGGGTATGGACTGGCTGTGTAAGCATTGGGCTGTGGTAGATTGTCATAGGAAGACTGTTGTGCTAAGAGATAGCAATCAGTCTACAGTGGTTATGAGAGGTTTGGGTTCGGATTCCCTGTATAATGTGATCTCAGGTATGCAATCTAGGAACTTTATTGGAAAAGGATGTGAGGCGTATTTGGCCTTCGTTTTGGATTCTAAGCAGAATCAAGTTAAAGTTTAAGATATTCTGGTAGTGAGAGAGTTTGTGGATGTATTTTCGGAAGAGTTGCCTAGGTTATCTCCAAAGAGGGAACTAGAGCTATCCATAAAGATCCTACTGGGTACTACTCCTATTTCTAAAGCTCCTTATCGAATGGCTCCTATGGAATTGAAAGAATTAAAGATTCAACTACAGCAGCTATTGGATAAAGGCTTTATTAGACCCAGCATTTCTCCATGGGGTGCTTTATTATTGTTTGTTAAGAAGAAGGACAGCACCATAAGAATGCGTATTGACTATCGGCAGATTAATAAGCTCACTGTGAAGAATAAGTACCCATTGCCTAGGATTAAGGACTTATTTGATCAGTTGAGGGGAGCCAGAGTATTATCTAAGATTGACTTGCGGTCCAGTTACTATCAACTCAAGGTTAAGGTTATAAATATCACTAAGATTGCTTTTCGGACACAATATGGCCACTACGAGTTCTTAGTAATGCTGTTTGGGTTAACGAATGCGCCAGCAGCTTTTATGGATTTAATGAATAGGATGTTTAGGCCATATCTCGAACGATTTGTAGTTGTGTTCATCAATGATATCTTGGTATATTTGAAGAATGGTCATGAGCATGAGGAGCATTTACGGGTTGTGCTTCAGGTTTTTAGGGATCATCAGTTGTTTGCGAAGCTAAGTAAGTGTGATTTTTCGTTAAAAGAGGTGTCTTTCTTAGGACATATAATTTCTTCTGAGGGTATTCGAGTTGATCCATCTAAAGTTGAGGCAATTGTGAATTAGATACCACCTAGGAATGTGTCGAAAGTGAGGAGTTTTCTTGGATTAACTGGTTATTACAGGCGGTTTACGTAAGGATATTCGGTTATTGCTTCACCTTTGACTAGGCTTCTTCGGAAAGGAATTAAGTTCGAGTGGTCCGACAGGTGTCAAGCGAGTTTGGATCAGTTAAAGAAGATGTTAGTTGAGGCTCCTGTACTTACTCAACTCATCTAGGGTAAAGAGTATACTATGTACAGTGACGCTTCGGGTATTGGACTCGTTTGCATTTTGATGCAAGACGGTAAGGTGATAGCTTATGCATCTAGGCAATTGAAGCCCCATGAGCGAAATTATCCGACGCATGACTTAGAATTTGCTATGGTAGTTTTTGCTCTTAAGATTTGGTGTCATTATCTGTATGGGGAGAGTTGTCAAATCTTCATCGACCATAAGAGTTTGAAGTATCTGCATATGCAGAAGGAATTGAATTTGAGACAATGGCGATGGTTGGAGTTATTCAAGGACAACGATTGCATAGTGGACTACCATCGTGGTAAAGCAGATGTGGTCGCTGATGCTTTGAGTTGGAAGTTAGTTTTGGCTCTAGCATTGCAGCTTGGTTACTGGAGATTTGATTCTAAAGGAGCTCTGATTGCCTAGATGAAAGCTAGCCCTAGTCTGAAGTAGTTGATTGTTGATGCTCAGATGAGTGATTCTAAGTTGCAGCATGTTCTACAGGTGGTTAGAAGTGGAGATTAGACTGAGTACTCTATGGACAGTGAAGGGGTGCTAAGCTATAGAAATCATTTGTGAGTACCTAATGATGGAGAATTGAAAAGAAAGTTGTTGCAGGAGGCGCGCACTACGATTTTTACTATGCATCAGGGAGGTGACAAAATGTATAGAGATCTCAAGCAATTCTATTGGTGGCTCGGTATGAAGAAAGATATTGTAGACTTTGTTTCCAAGTGCCTAACCTGTTAGCAGGTGAAGGCTGAGCACTAATTTCCATCGGGTTTGCTCACTCCTTTGCCTATTCCTTAGCGGAAGTGGGACAATGTCACTATAGAATTTGTATCAGGTCTGCCTTTGACTCAGAGGAAGCATGACTCCTTATGGGTAATAGTCGATCGGCTTACCAAGTCAACTCATTTGTTGCCGGTTTGACTTGATTACCCGATGGAAGGGTTAGCTGAGATTTATGTGAATGAGATAGTTTGGCTTCATGGAATTCCTCTATCTATTGTGTCAGATTGGGATCCTAGATTCACGTCAAAGTTTTTGAAAGAGTTATAGTTAGCTCTGGGTACTCGATTAAATTTCAGCACTACTTTCCATCCTCAGAACGACGGTTAGTCGGAGATAGTTATTCAGATTCTTAAGGACATGTTTTGGGCTTGAGTTTGATTTTTCGGGCAGTTAGGACAAATATATATCTTTGATGGAGTTCGCATATAACAATAGTTATCAAGTGAGCATTGGAATGGCTCCGTATAAGGCTCTCTATGGAAGGAAATGTAGGACTCCAGTTTATTGGATTGAATTGACTGAACGTTCCATTGTTGTTCCGAAACTGGTTAGGGACATCGAGGAAAAGATCAGAGTGGTTCAGCAGAATCTAAAAGCATCAAGGGACCGACAGAGATCCTATGCTAATTTGAAGAGGAAAGACATTTAGTTTTAAGTTAGGGATAAGGTTTTCCTGAAAGTGTCGCCTTGGTGTAAAGTTCTCCGTTTTGGCAAAAAGGGAAAGCTAAGTCCAAGGTTGATAGGGCCATATGAGATTTTGGAACGGATTGGACCCGTTGCCTACCGGTTAGTATTGCCATGGGATTTAGCAAATCTACACGATGTGTTTCACGTGTCAATGCTTCATCGATATAGGTCTGATGCATCTAAAGTATTATCGATTTAGGATATACAAGTTCAATTGGATTATTCTTACGATGAAGAACCCAAGTAAATTTTGGCTCTGGAGGAGAAACAGCTCAGTAACAAACAGATTACTTTAGTTAAAGTTTTATGGAATCATCACGGGATTGAAGAAGCTACTTGGGAACCAGAGTCAGCCATGAGATCTCAGAATCCGCAATTGTTCAGCTCAGGTGAGAATTTCGAGGACAAAATTCATTTGAGGAGGGGAGAGTTGTGACACCCCGATTTTCACCCTAGTAGTTTTGAGCTTATGTGTGTGGTAATTGTATGTGTGCATTAGGGTTTTATTGTATGATTTATTTAATTTTAAGGGTGTAATTGCATGATAATTTTAATTGTGTGACTTGAGTGGTTTTGAGGAGAAAAGAAGGATAAGATGTGAATTTTCCAAAACCACCACAAGATCATGACAAATTAGGGTGGAGATGAGGAAAGAGAGGGAATAGATTGGGGTTGACTCTTAGTCATAAGAAAGAGAACGTGAGAGAGAGAAAGGGCAGACTTGCCTTCTCTTCCTCTCCCGTTTCCTCTCCCCATTTTTTCCTCTCTTCTCCTCCTTACTCATCTCAATTCCCCTAAGCTGTTGTGTTGTGTGTTGGTTTAGCAAATTCCAGGTTTTGAGTAAGTAATCTTTCTCTTCTTCTCTTAATTTTCCTTGATAGATGTTTACGTGTTTGGGTTTTGAAGTTTAGATGTGTTGTTTGGGTGTTTTGATCAGAAATTGCACCTACGGAGCCCAAAGGTAAAGAGAAGGTTGGAGGAAGTGCTGCCGATTGATTTCTGAGGATTTTAATCACTTAAGGTTTTGAATTTGTGTTTGATTCAATTTGTGATTTTTGCATGATATTGACTAGGTTTATGAATTGATATGTTTGAGATGCTTATAGTGTGGGTTGGAACTTGATTGAGTTGGGTTTTGAGTGCATGTGTTGAGTGTGGTGAACTGTGGTTGAATTGGGGATAGGAATTGGGAAGTGAATTTCTGAGTAAAACGTAAAAATCTGGTGTTTATTGATCCACATGGCAATCAGGATTTCCATACCGCCATGTGATTGTGTTCTGTAGTTGTGTTTTTGCTGGTCCGTTAGGTCTCACGGCGGTTAGGATTATCCTAACCACCGTGTGACATGTTCCACAACGGTTAGGAGTTTCCTTATTGCTGTGTAAATGCATTCTATTTTCATAAATTGCTTTTGTGCATTTTTATACGGCGGTTATGATTTCCATACCTCCGTGTAAATGCATTCTATTTTCTAAGGATTTTTGAATCGGCAGGCCACACGGCGGTTAGATTTTCTTGACCACCGTGTGAGATGTCTTACACGGCAGTCAGGATTTTTCATACTGCCTTGTAAATACATTCTATTTTGAAAACTCAATTTTCTCAGTCTTACACAGTGGGCAGGGTCTTGTGACCACCATGTGAAGCCTGTTTTTCAGATTTAAAATTTTGTTTTATTTGTTTCGTTTAGCCAAACATTGTCATTATTTTGCATCAACTTGATGAATGTGTTTTAAGGAAACTAAAAATTGTAAGAATTTCACATGAGTTTTATTATATTTTTAGGTGGTGGATTGAAAGTGATATTATTGATATTGATATTATTATTATTATTATTATTATTATTATTATTATTATTGTTGTTGTTGTTGTTGTTGTTATTGTTGTTGTTGTTGTGGTTGTTGTTGTTATTATTATTATTATTATTATAATTATTATTATTATTATTATGCTTTTAGCCTGCAATAGTCGAGTTAGTGGATAGGTAGGCATGCCTATAGATTTCTATTAGCTGCAACCCTAATGTGTTCTAGACCTTGATCAGGTCATCATTTGGGTCCTCGCGATCCTTATAAGTTGGATCTTGTTTAAGATCCCCCAATGTGAAAACGCTGATCTTGTTTAAGATCCCCCAATGTGAAAACATTTTGAATAAAATGAAAGAAGTTGCTTGTGTTGTATCCACGGGTAGCAATGTGTTCACCCTTTATCCGCTACTTTGAGTTTGCGGGCTTACCTATGAATCTGATAATGACGTGAAATAATGTGAATGGTTAATATTATGTTTGTAAGTTATGATGCAAGTTGGTTATGCTTATATATATGTGTGTGTGTGCCATATGTTTGCGAATTTCCTTAACATCCACTGTGAGTGGTTGTTCATTGTTTGGTTTTTCCCCACTAAGCGTTATCACTTAGCATGGGTTTTTATCCGTGCAGGTGTGGAAGCAATGGAATTTTTTGGGACGTTCGATCTATAGCAGCCTAGTCCAACACAATAGGAGGGCTTTTGTTGAGGCTTAATAGTTTATTTATTTTGTATACTCCTGATGTATATAGCTTTTGGTGGTAGCCATTTTTGTATTATGTAATTCTCAAGTTTGTAATCATGTACTTGATATTGTAAAATAGTATTGTAATGTCAATATTTTGGTATATCAATGAATGAGGTTTGATTAATTCAGTTTGGGCTCAATTGTTTTTCTATTTCTTAGTGTTGTTTTTTTTTTTATAGATTTTATGGGTTTCGATTCCTTTTTATGTATGTCTGTTCTTCAGTTATGATTGATATGTTTTTTTTGGTGTGGTAAGAACTCTTATCTATGCTGGCACTCACCCCTCTATGTGGGTGAGCTCCCCTACATATAGGTAAGGTGTGTTACAACGGTTCTCTTCCCTAAAGATGAAGCACCTTTAGAGAGACTTTTTCTTTGTGCCTTTTCTTTTTTATTCATTTCACATTTCTAAACTCTAATGGCTGCTTGAACCTATTAACAATAGCACATTTGTTGTGAAGAAGTAATTGCCACTTTGAGCTCTTTAGTAGAATCATTTAACCCCTCTTCAAATTATCGACATCTAAATGCCTCTATAAGAATGGTCTCGAGTGCATATTTTTCAAGTCAACTAAACTCCTTTTTGTACTCGGCCATGGTCAAATTCTTTTATTTCAAATTCCAGAACTACTGCCATTTAACTTCTTTATATGCCTCAGCAACATACTTCTTCTGGAACTCTTGACTGAAGAATTCCCATGTCTTTAGGTTAGGAAACCGCAAATGTTTCTTCACCAACTTCCACCAATCATAAGTCGCTCCTTTCAAAAGAGAGACAACACAAATTGCCATTTGATCTAGTGCACATTTCACTTCATCTAGGACTCTCTGTGTCCTTTCCAGTCAATACTCTGCTTTATTAGATTCCTCAAAAGTCACCCCAAAAAACTCCTCTGCCCCATGTTCCCTTGTGGCATTTATCGGGGCTTTAGGCACAGTAAGCCTATCAAGTACCCGTGAAATATCATGAGAGATCTTTAGTAGAGCCTCCATTAGCACAGCTAGTGTAGGCATTTCAAGCCTTACTAACACATTAATATTATATAATGGTTTTCTTCACATTAATATTATTGGCATGTTACATTATTGTAGTGTTTATTAATAAATATATTATTGGTGTCATCCCTAGTCATTTATCACTAAAGGGCATAAAAATAAATTAAGACTAGTATAGATTTGATCGATAATCATAAGATGATTATATATGGTGATATAAATCAAATATGTCGGTACTTGTTAGAGAATAAGGTACTGGATAGACCCACTATGAGATCAATACACGGGATAGTGTCATAAGTGATCTCATAATAGTTATGTTATTAAATCCTTATACCTGAGATTTTCACAGATTCCTACATGAGGAACATTGTGTTTTGACATAATAAAACGTTATCTTTAATTTGATAATCACAATGGTTATGATTTGGCATGATGTGAATTGTGCAGAGGAAAGTGAATAATCAAGATGGAATTTGTCCCTCTCTTATGAGAGAGATATCTATTAGGCTACTCGATAAGTAGGACTATAAAATGCATGGCAATGCTCAAAAGAATTGATAGTGTGATCAATGTCATTTGAATTTATCAGTCTACTTAGTGATCGGAAAATTATATGTTTGTACAATATAAGTTTGACATGGACCATGACTTATGTTCAAATAAAGTATTGTGTGACAAAAGGATAATAACATGTTATGTTGTCAAGTTAAAATTGGACTAATGATATTTATATTATTTTGGTAGTCATAATGTCTTACTAGAGACCAATTATGACTTGTGGGCTTATTATGGAATTGGGTCCACTGCCAACTTAATATAAACCTATTGGGTGATACACCAAGGCCATAATGAACAAAACAGATTTTAATTAGGGTATTTTGAAATTATATAAGTATAGATATTTATATTTAATTTTAAAATTATATAAATATATATATACATATAATATTTCTTATTATTTTGAATAAAAAATAAATAACTAAATAAATAAATAAATATATACATATATATATAAATATATATATATATATATATACTTATTTTGGATAAGAGATAATATCCCTAATTTATCTCTCTAAGGTTTAAGTAGATACATATATATATGGATATATGTTTAAAATAACCTAACCCTAATTTTATTTTTTAAAGAGGGCTGCATAATAACCTAGCCGCCACTTTTTCTTTGTGAAAGAAAATGTAGAGAAAACGATTTTAAAAATTCAGTTGCACGAAAGGAAGCTAGCACCCCGGCATTCCTCTGTTCATTTGTTCATGCATGTGGATACTGGTAGAGGGCGTTCGTGATTGGAGCAGCGCCTATAAACTGATTAAACTAAGGTGTTAGTTCATATTTCAGCAGACTTAACATGTCAGTATTCTATATCACTCCTTTTGAATCAATTGGATCGCATGGATCCTATTTGGGTTTTATTTCATTCCGTTGCGCGATAATTTGAATTATTTCGTATAAAACCCAGCATGTGGGTCACGTTCAATTGGATTAACACCTTTAACTGTTTCTTCTACAGCTTCTCTAGAATCTTTCATCTCTATTATATATAAGGAAATCAAGGACGTCTACTTTAGGCCGACACAAGTACTTTATAGACTCATTTCTAAACTCCTATTGTTGAGAATTGACTGAAACTATATTCTGATGCCACTAAATGTAGCACCCCCTATAGGTAACATGTTTCTTAAGAACATATAACTTATTTCTGATAGAGGGGTGTCACACTACGAGACTGTAACATATTCAGCATTCCTAACACATACATGTTCCTGGTATATCCTGTTATGCTCATAAACTTATACACATGATATTTTAATTTTTTAAAAATATATGTTTGTAATATAAAGTTACCTATTCACAATTCCTTATGTACTCGCATATACATATTTATAGCCTTTACATATTCTTTTGCAATACAAAAATAGTTACTATTATAGTTAAATATTGATTCATTTACAGAAAATTAATATTGCTTTACATATATTTGAAAACCAAAAGAAACCTACATTAAGCTTTTCTTCCTAAGCTAGTGTTGGATTTAATCCCTGCGGAATGTCCTTAAAGGCGACATTGATACCCGAATCTACACGGAGTGAAAACTCATGCTAAGTATAAAGCTTAGTGGGGAAAATGCAGACAACTTCTCACAAAAGGTGTAGAATGCACACTCATACATATGATCATATATATATTCATATAATTATGTATTCATTTTCAATGTATAAAATTAAAAAAGTGAGTAGATACTTCAGTAACACAAATTCATAACCATCAATTTAGTTGTTATGGAGTATTATTTATGCCAATAGTCATTTAGGAATGTATTATACTAATCACACATTTAACTTATCTGAGTCCAAACTTAAATCACATGCTACGTATATATATCCATACGTTTCTAAACATCATACTTTCATGCATAAGTATACATACATATACATATATATATACATACATACATATACATGTACATATACATGTACACACACACACACACACACACACACACACACACACACACACACACACACACATATATATATGTATGTATGTATGTATGTATATATGTATGTATATGTATATATATATATATGTATCTATATATATATGTATATATATATATATATGTATATACATACATATATATATATATATATATATATATATATATATATATATATAGAGAGAGAGAGAGAGAGAGAGAGAGATTCACATGTGTTAATACATTTCTATATTATTATCGTTTAATGCTAGTAAGTTATTTTTAATAGATAATGTTATTAACTATTTTATCAAATGTTCATATACCATAATCTTCTAATTTCTTCTTATATTCTTTAATCTTTTCCTCTGTATCTGTAATTTGCCTACATACTATCCATAGGTGTGGATAACATGAACTATGGATAGCACCAGGCTTTCGATTGTGGATATTGTATATTCAGTATATATAACTATGGAGACATTATTGACTGAGAAGAACTATGGACACTAGTGGTGTCGAGACTATGGACACAGTAAACATGTCAAACTATGGCAGTTGCAACTTTATCCCTATAGGCATGCTTATCTATCCACGACCCAGACACATACCAGGCCTTATAATTCATAATTATCTATCATAATATCAATAAGATCTATGTACCCTTTGTGAACTGTAATGCATAAATATTTTTCTTTGTATCATATGCATTTATAGCATATTCATGTTTGCTTATCTTTAACATACATTCCTTATATATAATAAAGCATGCAGATTCTATAATTTTGTATAATGCTAACAGACACATAACAACTATGGATCGTGTATACTCTCTATACTCATATTCACATTTTTAGCAAATTATTTAATTTCAAACATGTACACTACATCGTATTTACTTATATCCTTTAAAGTATAACATCTTATGTGTATGCATAGCAATATTTTAATATCCATTTCATCATCTTTCATATATATGTGTGTATATATATGTGTGTGTGTGTGTGTGTGTGTGTGTGTGTGTGTCTGTATCTATAACATTTCAAAATCTAACCACTTGTAGCTGTATACTCATCATATATAATCAAATACATATATCCTATTATATTCGATCATTTTCGGTGGTTAAATAGTGAATGTACTAACAATTTCTTTATTAATATCATATGTTCGCATTAACATACCATTTATGCAAATAACCATTACATATGTTCAAATATGTACTATATAGATTTTGGGAACTTTTGGTGAAGTTCGAGTATGATTTTGTGATAAAAACTCACTTTATTTGGTTATAAATAGGAGTTTACAAGGTGGGTAGAACTGGTCACACAGTGGTCAAGAATTCCAGACCACCGTATGGCCTACTGGATTTAGATTCCTTTAATCCATAACTATTTTATAAGGTGGTGATGGATTCCACATGGTGGGCAAGAAAACCACATGGTGGGCAAACATTCTCTCATGGTGGGCAGGAATTCCCGACCACCATGTGGGTCATTTATAAGGAAAATTTTATTGGGCATAATCATGTCACATGGTGGGCAGGTTTTCCTGACCATTGTGTGACCTTATTTAATTATCTTGAAAATAGAGTATAAGTGGGAAAAATTTTTGTTTCACCTTGTCTTAGGTTTTCTACCCAGACAAAGGCATTTTTAGACAAAAGTCTCTTCTTAACAAATGTTCATCTATGTCTTAAGTTTTATATGACACTCACACCATTTGGACATATAACTTAGGAAATATGCCCTTAGGAATAGAGACTGCACCCATTTTAGGGGCTGCAACAAGTCTGCATTTTCAATCTCAATTTCAAAGGCTTCAAAGGAAACTAGACTTGGATTCCTTCTTAATGTTTATAGATCTATGTCTTAAGGTTATTATTCAATTGGAATCACTTTATTTGGAGGCTATAGGACAAGTTATGGCCTTGATGCCAAAACTGGTTCATGTGAACCTAAAATAGGTTTTTGCAAAAGTTAATTTCTAGGGCTCTTCACCAAATTCATGTATAAGGGCTATGAATTTAATTAATGTTAATATGATTAACATAACTCATGATATTTTGAGTTAATGTGATAAACGAATTCTATTAAGTGTTAACATGATTGATAAGGTTTATGATTAACGATATTAATTTTATTAGCATGATTCTATAAATATGATTAATATGATTGTATTAATCTGATTAATACACAATTAATTTTGGTGGCATTCTGTATTTAATAATGATTATTTAATATGATTAAACCATGTTGATGTGATTAGCAAACTCGATTTTAAAAAATGCAGAATGGGGTTTTGGAAATAATTAATGAGATTAATAGTTAATAGGACTGTCGTGCTATTTAATCGTAGCACCTTATATGTCATTCAAAATTATTATTCGGTAATTTTAATAAATCATTTTTATGAAAAAGGGTATATTATGCATGATATGAAATAACATGATTTATTTTATATATGTATGATGTCTTTGCATGGTGCATAACATGGCCAATTGAACCTCACGTGGAAGAGATCTATTTTATCTATTTTAAAGGTTTGTAATTTTAAATATGACTAGAGTGTCATTAATTTTATTGTAATCTTTATTTTTCTTAATAGTTGTTGTAACACCCCAAAACCACCCCAGTAGTTTGAGCCTGTCCGTGTCTGTATGTGTGTATTTCTCTGTGTTGCATGTATGTGTTAAATTGGTTTATTTATTTAAATTGTGTGTATTAGTTTGAGAAGAGGAATTAGGCTAATGTATAAGTGGGTGTATGGAAATAAAGTGTGAATTGGAGATAGCTTAGTGTGTGTAGTAGTGTATGGGAGTAGGGTGTATTATGGGACATGTGTCTTTTGGAGAGGATGACATGTGGCATATGGATAGGTTAACATTTAATGGGTTAGGTGAGGAAAGAGAGAGAGAAAAAGCAGCTCTTCTTCCCTTTGATTCCCGTTCTTCCTCACGCCACTCTCTTCTTTTTTTTTTCTTTGTTCTTCCTTTTCTTTGCACAATCTTGCTCCCTCTTCTTTATTTGAGTAATTAGAGTTGTTTGGATAGTGATTTTGAAGCTCAAAGGTGAGTAAGGGTTAGGGATGCCTTAATTTCTTCTTCTTCCTCTTCTCTAGGTTTAGGTTATAAATATGTTTATATGTAGATTGCTTTAGAATTGATCTTGGCTATTGTGGGTTTGTGGTTCAGAGGAGGCTCCTAGGCCGGATAAAGGGAAAGAAATCGCTAGCGGGAGCAGAGCTCGCGATTAGGAGCTAAGGAGAGAAGGTTTGGGCATGTTCATTTTTTGGAATATATGTGAATTGAGTTGGATAATTATGCTTTTGGTTTTGATTGTGGTTGTAAGTTGTGTTGTTGTAATTTAAATCACATTATTTATGATATAAGATGCTAGAGAATGAATGTTGTTGAAGGATTTGTGAGAAATTATGTGAATAGTGATAATTGATGTTAAATGTGCTGTTTTGGAAATTCTTAGAATTGGACATGTAACTGACTTGATTTAATTGAGATAAATGGTGATAAAGCCGGGTTTTTATTTATGTTATGAGTTGTGGATGCCTGGATTGCTGAATTTTGAGGTTTGGAATCAATTTTGGAAGTTTGGATGTGAAGATTGTGTGAATTCTGCAGATTTTGGGCGTAAGAGCTGAAAAACCCGTGTCTGTCGCGATCGCGACACTGTCGCGAGCGCGACAGAATGCGGAGGTTTCAACCCTCGTGCCGGCGCGAGAGATGTCGCGCCAAAGAACTCGAGGGAGCTCTCTGTCGCGAGCGCGACAACTATCGCGAGCGCGACAGAGTGCTCGAGCTCCGAACTTGTGCAAGGCTCTCTTCTGTCGCGAGCGCGACAGAAGAGCAGCACCTTCGCCCTCTCGCGAGCACGAGATCCCTCGCGATCGCGAGACGAGGCGGGGAGGTGTAGCTTGGCTTCTGTCGCGAGCGCGACAGTCGTCGCGAGCGCGACAGACGTGACTTCCAAACTTGATTTCTTCTCCTTTTTGCTTAATGACTTAATTTCTTTTGCATGCAGTTTTCATTAAGCTTTGACTATTTATTTGCATGAATAATATATATGTAAACGTGATAAGACTTTGCATAACCTGCTAATGTCGGATAAGTGGATAGTTAGGCATGCCTAATAGAGTTATGTGCCGCTGCAGCTATGTGTACGACTTTGGACCCTGATCAGGTCCCCCGATTGGATCCTCGCGATCCCTCTGTTTGAATCTTTCTTAAGATTCTATGTGAAAATAATTTGGAATAAAACAAATAGAATATTTTGATACCTCCGGGTATCTATGTGTTTGAAATATGATACCGATACTCTTAAGTATCTATGTGTACTCGTTATCCACTCATTATGATTAAGCAGGTGTCATTGTGTTTCGTATAAGAATCTTTAGATGAGAATGCAAATATCTGAATTAACTATGTATGTTTATATGCCCATAATTGTATTGTTATCATATGTTTTCTGTTATCGTCACTGTGAGTGGCGGTTATGCATTTTGTGTTTTCCCCACTAAGCGATTTCGCTTAGCACGGGTGTTTATCCGTGCAGGTGTGGAAGGTTTTGATTACCGTGGGTTGGGCGTGTCGCATCGGGAAGGCCAACGCAACTAGAGATCGGAAGTGTTATAGTATAGGCTTTCCTTTCCTTTGTAATAGATGTAATGTTTTGTTAGCCTTTGGAACAGTGTATCTTGGGCTTTTGTAAATTGGTTCTTTTTGTAATCCGATGTAAGATGTAAAGACTTTCTTTTTGTATATTAATAAAAGTATCCATTTTGTTCTGTATCCCTCTTCTTTATAATAAAGTTTTCATTTATACCGAATATGTGATTCCTATGTGATGTTTGCATATTTGTACTAGTGGGGTGTGACACTCCTATCTATCTTGGGTCTTTCTCGCTCTAATCACGAGTAGAAGTATCCATAATATAGGTTGGAGTGTGACATTAGGTGGTATCAGAGCAATTGGTTTAGATGTTACTGGGTTTCAGTGTGTTAGTCAGTTTGTTGGGGGTTGTGTTGGCCTGATGCGCATTGCGTTTATATTTTGTAGTTATGGAGTCCGCTCGTGGATCACTTGAGGGGTCAGCAGAAAGTGCCAATCCCCAAGAACAGGATCCCTCAGTTTCTGGTCCGGCTCAACCTCCTAGGGGGCGACCTGAGGTGCCTATGGGACCGATGGAAGCGATGCTTCAGAGTATGACAAGAGTACTTGAAAGAGTAACAGCGCCAAGTGCACCTATTGAGAGGTTAAGAAAGCATGGTGCAGAGGATTTCTTTGGTACTGGCATAGATGAATCTTATAAAGCAGAGATGTGGTTAGAAAAGACATCCAGAGTACTTAGGGAGATAAGATGCCCACCGGAGCAAGAAGTGGAGTGTGCCTTGTCTTTGTTACAAGGTTCTGCCTATGATTGGTGGAGGTTGGTGGTTAGTCAACTGCAAGTTCCTGAACCGATTTCTTGGGAGTTCTTCGAGGGTGAGTTTCAGAACCGGTATGTGACCAATGCTTATAAGGATGCCAAGTGGGCACAGTTTCTCACTCTTAAGCAAAGAATGATGTCTGTGGCTGAGTATGAGGATGAGTTCAATAAGCTCAGTAAGTATGCGCCGCTAAGAGTTCTCACGGAAGAGTTTCGATGTCAGCATTTTGAATCAATCTTGAACGAGTCGTTAAAGGTGATGTTAATTTCATTGATGTCGGCTCCAAATGTGAAGTATTATCAGTTGGTTCAAGCAGCCTTGAGGGCGGAGCGTTCTGAGAATATATTAAGAGAAAAGGCTCAAAGAAGAAAGTCTGCAAGAGGTGGCTCTTCTTCAGGCAAGAGACCGAGGGAATCGCAAGGAAACTTTGCTGATGAGTCTACAGCTAGTCCGGCTCCTAGAGGGAGGAGACAGGGTTCTTCCAGGGGAGCGGGCTCAGGTAGAGGAGATGGCACTCCCCGATGTACTTATTGTAACAAACAACATTGGGGTGAGTGTCGATGGTTAACGGGAGGCTGTTTTAGATGTGGTTCTACGGACCATTTACTTGCGAACTGTCCGAACCGATTTGGAGATTCTTCGGGACAACAGGAAGGGAGCCGAGCTGGATCTAATGTAGCCCAAGGAAGTCGTAATAGGGGTAGAGGAAGGAGTCGAGGTGGACGGCCTCGAGATAGAGAAGCCTCAGAATCAGTAGATCGCCCTGTGCCATCGTCTGGTAGGGCCTATGCTATGAAGGCCCGAGAGGAACAGAATGCTCCTGAAGTGATTGCCGGTAAGTTCTCTTTGCTTGATTCTGAAGTTTATGTTTTGATTGACCCGGGCTCTACCCATTCTTATGTGTGTTCTGGTAAGTTGTGGGATAGTTTGGGTAGTGAGGAGAAGATGGAATATGAGATTTGTGTATCCAGTCCGCTGGGTCAGAGTATTATGGTTAATCGTGTATGTCGGAAATGTCCTTTAAAGATTCAGGGTACAGAGTTTATAGTGGATTTGATTTGTTTGCCATTCCATGAGTTTGATATTATTTTGGGAATGGATTGGTTGGATAAGCATCGCGCGGTAGTGGACTGTCATAGGAAAGTAATGGTTTTGAAGGATAAAGATCAAATGCCTGTTGTGGTAAAGGGAATTGGAAGTAGCTCTTTGCATAATGTGGTATCAGCTATGAAAGCCAGAAGATTTATCAGGAAAGGATGTGAAGCGTTTTTGGCGGTGGTTTTGGATTCTCGGAGAGGTCAAGTTATGATTCAAGACATTCCGGTTGTAAGAGATTTTGTAGATGTTTTTTCGGAAGAATTACCGGGATTACCTCCCGAAAGAGAGGTTGAACTGTCAGTAGAAATTTTGTCGGGGACAGCTCCGATTTCTAAGGCTCCTTATAGAATGGCTCCAATGGAATTGAAAGAATTGAAGAGTCAATTACAAGAGTTGTTGGATAAAAGATTTATTCGGCCTAGTGTGTCACCGTGGGGCGCTCCAGTGCTGTTTGTTAAGAAGAAAGATGGAACCCTTCGGATGTGCATTGACTATCGACAACTTAACAAAGTGACTATCAAGATTAAGTATCCATTGCCAAGGATTGAAGATCTTTTTGATCAGTTGAGAGGAGCTGGGGTATTCTCTAAGATAGATTTGAGGTCAGGCTATTACCAGTTAGGGGTTAAGGAAGCAGATGTGGCTAAGACGGCTTTCCGGACGCGTTATGGTCATTATGAATTTTTAGTGATGCCTTTTGGTTTGACCAACGCGCCTGCAGCCTTTATGGATCTGATGAACCGAGTTTTCCGACCGTATCTGGACAAGTTTGTGGTGGTATTTATTGATGACATTTTGGTGTACTCCAGAGACCGTAAAGAGCGTAAGGAACATCTTAAACTGGTATTGCAAATGTTAAGAGATCATCAACTGTATGCGAAACTCAGTAAGTGTGAGTTTTGGTTGAAAGAAGTAGCTTTCCTTGGACATGTGGTATCAGCAGAAGGTGTACGGGTTGATCCTAGCAAAATCGAAGCGATTGTTAATTGGATGCCTCCGAAGAATGTGCCAGAAGTAAGAAGTTTTCTGGGATTAGCAGAGTATTACCGACGGCTTGTTCAGGGGTTCTCAGTGTTAGCATCCCCTTTGACCAAGCTACTTCGGAAGGATGTCAAGTTTTTATGGACTGAAAAGTGTCAAGCCAGTTTTGATCGTTTAAAAGAGTTATTGGTTAAAGCTCCTGTGCTCACACAGCCGGTTTCGGGTCAAGAGTACACTATGTACAGTGATGCTTCGGGAATTGGGTTAGGTTGTGTTCTGATGCAAGGGAATAAAGTAGTAGCTTATGCATCGAGACAGTTGAAGCCTCATGAGCGGAATTACCCGACTCACGATTTGGAGTTGGCAACGGTAGTGTTTACGCTTAAGGTTTGGCGACACTACTTGTATGGGGAGACGTGCAGAATTTTCACGGATCACAAGAGTCTTAAGTATTTGTTAACACAGAAGGAGTTAAATTTGAGACAGCGGAGATGGTTAGAGCTCTTCAAGGATTATGATTGTATCATTGACTATCATCCGGGTAAGGCTAATGTGGTGGCGGATGCTCTTAGTAGGAAGTCTTGGTCTGCGTTACTGGCTAGTAGAGGCAGATGGAGATTTGATTCTGAAGGTGCTCTGATTGCTCAATTTAAAGTTAAACCAAGTTTGAGGTCAGAAATTGTAAAGGCTCAGTTAGATGATCATGTGCTTCAGCGTGTTTGTCAAGCAGTGAAAGAGGACAAGCGGACTGAGTACTTATTAGACAGTGAAGGAGTGTTGAGGCACGGTAATCGGTTATGTGTACCTAATGTGGGTGAGTTAAGAAAGAAGCTATTGCAAGAAGCTCATTCATCAGTCTTCACTATGCATCCTGGTGGAGACAAGATGTATCAGGATTTAAAGCAATTTTACTGGTGGCCAGGAATGAAAAGAGAGATAACAGAATTTGTTTCAAGATGTCTTACTTGTCAACAAGTGAAAACCGAGCATCAAGTGCCGTCGGGATTGCTTCATCCCTTACCCATTCCCCAATGGAAGTGGGATGACATCACGATGGATTTTGTATCTGGTTTGCCCATGACTCAGCGTAAGCATGATTCTGTATGGGTTATAGTAGATCGATTATCGAAATCTGCGCATTTTCTGCCAGTGCGAGTGGATTATTCAATGGACAAGTTGGCAGAACTTTATGTGAATGAGATAGTTCGATTGCATGGAATTCCATTATCCATTGTATCAGATAGAGATCCCCGTTTTACATCCAAGTTTTGGAAAGAACTTCAGGTAGCCTTGGGAACACGGTTAAATTTCAGTACTGCTTTCCATCCGCAGACTGATGGTCAGTCAGAGAGGGTTATCCAAATGTTAGAAGATATGCTCCGGGGTTGTGCTTTAGAGTTCTCAGGAAGCTGGGATTGGTATGTGTCTTTGATGGAATTTGCGTATAATAACAGCTATCAGGTAAGTATTGGTATGGCTCCTTATGAAGCACTGTATGGACGGAAATGTAGAACGCCAATATGTTGGACTGAACTGTCAGAAAAAGCTATGATAGGTCCGGATATAGTGCGGGATACCGAAGAGAAGGTAAGGGTTGTGCAACAGAACTTGAAGGCAGCTAAGGACCGACAGCGTTCTTATGCTAATCTGAAGCGCAGAGATATTCAGTATGAGGTGGGTGATAAAGTTTTCTTGAAAGTGTCACCGTGGCGTAAGGTTCTCCGTTTTGGAAGGAAAGGCAAACTAAGTCCACGCTTTATTGGGCCATATAAGATTCTGAGAAAAGTAGGTCTAGTAGCGTATCAACTAGCTTTGCCTTTGGAATTGGCTAGACTACATGATGTTTTCCATGTGTCTATGCACAGGAGATATCGGTCAGATCCTTCTCTTGTGTTACCAGTGCAAGATATTCGGATTCAGTCAGACTTTTCTTTTGATGAAGAACCGAAAAGGATTTTGGATAGGGAAATTAGACAGCTTCGGAATAAGCAGATACCGTTAGTCAAAGTTCTATGGCAGTACCACGGTATTGAAGAAGCTACATGGGAACCAGAAGAAACTATGAGATTGCAATATCCTCAGTTATTAAGAACAGGTAAGAATTTCGAGGACGAAATTCTGTTAAGTGGGGGAGTATTGTAACACCCCAAAACCACCCCAGTAGTTTGAGCCTGTCCGAGTCTGTATGTGTGTATTTCTCTGTTTTGCATGTATGTGTTAAATTGGTTTATTTATTTAAATTGTGTGTATTAGTTTGAGAAGAGGAATTAGGCTAATGTATAAGTGGGTGTATGGAAATAAAGTGTGAATTGGAGATAGCTTAGTGTGTGTAGTAGTGTATGGGTGTAGGGTGTATTATGGGACATGTGTCTTTTGGAGAGGATGACATGTGGCATATGGATAGGTTAACATTTAATGGGTTAGGTGAGGAAAGAGAGAGAGAAAAAGCAGCTCTTCTTCCCTTTGATTCCCGTTCTTCCTCTCTTCCTCACGCCACTCTCTTATTTTTTTTTTCTTCTTTGTTCTTCCTTTTCTTTGCACAATCTTGCTCCCTCTTCTTTATTTGAGTAATTAGAGTTGTTTGGATAGTGATTTTGAAGCTCAAAGGTGAGTAAGGGTTAGGGATGCCTTAATTTCTTCTTCTTCCTCTTCTCCAGGTTTAGGTTATAAATATATTTATATGTAGATTGCTTTAGAATTGATCTTGGCTATTGTGGGTTTGTGGTTCAGAGGAGGCTCCTAGGCCGGACAAAGGGAAAGAAATCGCTAGCGGGAGCGGAGCTCGCGATTAGGAGCTAAGGAGAGAAGGTTTGGGAATGTTCATTTTTTTGTATATATGTGAATTGAGTTGGATAATTATGCTTTTGGTTTTGATTGTGGTCGTAAGTTGTGTTGTTGTAATTTAAATCACATTAATTATGATATGAGATGCTAGAAAATGAATGTTGTTGAAGGATTTGTGAGAAATTATGTGAATAGTGATAATTGATGTTAAATGTGCTGTTTTGGAAATTCTTAGAATTGGACATGTAACTGACTTGATTTAATTGAGATAAATGGTGATAAAGCTGGGTTTTTATTTATGATATGAGTTGTGGAATCCTGGATTGCTGAATTTTGAGGTTTGGACTCAATTTTGGAAGTTTGGATGTGAATATTGTGTGAATTCTGCAGATTTTGGGCGTAAGAGTTGAAACACCCGTGTCTGTCGCGATCGCGACACTGTCGCGAGCGCGACAGAATGCGGAGGTTTCAACCCTCGCGCCGGCGCGAGAGATGTCGCGCCAAAGAACTCGAGGGAGCTCTCTGTCGCGAGCGCGACAACTATCGCGAGCGCGACAGAGTGCTCGAGCTCCGAACTTGTGCAAGGCTCTCTTCTGTCGCGAGCGCGACAATCCTCGCGAGCGCGACAGAAGAGCAGCACCTTCGCCCTCTCGCGAGCACGAGATCCCTCGCGATCGCGAGACGAGGCGGGGAGGTGTAGCTTGGCTTCTGTCGCGAGCGCGACAGTCATCGCGAGCGCGACAGACGTGACTTCCAAACTTGATTTCTTCTCCTTTTTGCTTAATGACTTAATTTCTTTTGCATGCAGTTTTCATTAAGCTTTGACTATTTATTTGCATGAATAATATATATGTAAACGTGATAAGACTTTGCATAACCTGCTAATGTCGGATAAGTGGATAGTTAGGCATGCCTAATAGAGTTATGTGCCGTTGCAGCTATGTGTACGACTTTGGACCCTGATCAGGTCCCCCGATTGGATCCTCACGATCCCTCTGTTTGAATCTTTCTTAAGATTCTATGTGAAAACAATTTGGAATAAAACAAATAGAATATTTTGATACCTCCGGGTATCTATGTGTTTGAAATATGATACCGATACTCTTAAGTATCTATGTGTACTCGTTATCCACTCATTATGATTAAGCAGGTGTCATTGTGTTTCGTATAAGAATCTTTAGATGAGAATGCAAATATCTGAATTAACTATGTATGTTTATATGCCCATAATTGTATTGTTATCATATGTTTTCTGTTATCGTCACTGTGAGTGGCGGTTATGCATTTTGTGTTTTCCCCACTAAGCGATTTCGCTTAGCACGGGTGTTTATCCGTGCAGGTGTGGAAGGTTTTGATTACCGTGGGTTGGGCGTTTCGCATCGGGAAGGCCAACGCAACTAGAGATCGGAAGTGTTATAGTATAGGCTTTCCTTTCCTTTGTAATAGATGTAATGTTTTGTTAGCCTTTGGAACAGTGTATCTCGGGCTTTTGTAAATTGGTTCTTTTTGTAATCCGATGTAAGATGTAAAGACTTTCTTTTTGTATATTAATAAAAGTATCCATTTTGTTCTGTATCCCTCTTCTTTATAATAAAGTTTTCATTTATACCGAATATGTGATTCCTATGTGATGTTTGCATGTTTGTACTAGTGGGGTGTGACACTCCTATCTATCTTGGGTCCTTCTCGCTCTAATCACGAGTAGAAGTATCCATAATATAGGTTGGGGTGTGACAGTTGTAGTAGAATTTTTTTGTATCATTATTGTTATGAAGACGAAGAGCAACAATGGAGATCAATCCAAGTCCGTAGCAATGGAGGTGTAAGATGGAAGCTGTTGATCAAGTCCATGTATTAACACCTAGGATTGACCTTTGATCTTCATATTGGCTTAGGAGGATCAAGATTGATTTTGGCCATGCCATGACATGTTTTATATATTATGCATATTTTCTTAGTATATGATGCGATGAATAATTATATATGTGTATGAGATGCCATCTATGAAATAATATATGATTTATATAAATAATTAGACATCATAAGTTAAAATTAAAATCCCTCACCATAATTTAAAGTCATATACCACCCATGAATAAAACACCTGTCAAGACTAAGATGACCAAAATGTGGTTTCTACCAAAGCGAATAACATTAGGTTATCCTAGTAAGGTAGAATTTGTAAGGGTGATACCTATATGTTTAAAATGGTTAGACTTAATTAGGCTATCAAAACGGTTTTGGGCCTAAGGGCATAAGATGGGATTAAAACATGTCAGAACATATGATGTCAAAATCCCATGAATGATCTAAGAGTTACATAAGATGTAATTGGTAAAGAAGCTACCTACCTAAATAACTTAACTTTAAGAGTCATGCTAAAGTTGACTTAGAGTTAGGTGAAATATAGATCTTAGCCCACTAAATTATTACAATTGTTTTAATTATAATTGAGGGTTATTATTTTAGTGGGAGTTTATGAGAAAACCTAAAAAGAAATTGGCACTAATATTATTTATCTTGCATGTTTGTAGATTAATGGCATCAAATAACACTTCCACTATGTCACTGTGATCTCTCCTTGAGAAGGACAAACTTAAAGATACTGGCACAAACTTCCTTGACAGGTTTAGGAACTAATTGTTCTCTAGTAAGAAAGGAAGCTATATGTGCTGCATGAGCCCATTCCTAATAACCCACCTACTGATGCCACACGGGCAGTCAAAGAGAAACACAAGAAACATATTGATGATTCTGTGGATGTTGGTTGTCTTATGTTAGCTACCATGGCTCCAGAACTTCTGAAGCATCTAGAGAATATGGAGTCTTATGAGTTGAGTACTCATCTCAAGCAGACATTCCAATAGCAGGCAAGGCAAGAAAGGTATAAGACTACCAAAGCATTATATTTTTGCAAGATGGCTAAAGGTGCTTCAGTTAGCTCTCATGTTCTAAAAATGAAGGGCTATATTGATCACCTTGAGAGGCTTGGATTTCCCCTTAGTTTAAAACTGGCAATAAATTTGATCCTTAATTTATTGGCTAATAGTTATGACCATTTTGCCGTGTATAATATGAATAATATGGAGAAATTTATAGCTGAGTTACATACGATGCTCAAAACAGCTAAGCAAAGCATCAATAAGAAGCTTGGCTATGTACCAATGGTTAACAAAGGGAAAGGGATGAAAATTAAGGGTAAGGGCAAAGCTAAGGCAAAATTTGGTGGTAAGCCTAAGCCCAAACCCAAGCCCAAGCCCAAGCCCAAGGCTAAAGCTCCAAAGGAGGGAGTTTGCTTCCACTATAATGAACCTGGTCATTAGAAGAGGAACTGCAAGCTCTACTTGGAAGAATTGAAGAAGAAGAAGAGTGGTGAGACTAAATCTTCATGTATTTATGTTATAGAAATTAATTTATCTACTTATACTTCTTGGGTATTAGATACTGGATGTGAATCTCACATTTGTACAAATGTGCAGGGACTCAAAAGGAGTAGGCAACTAAAAAAGAGTGAAGTTGACCTACGAGTAGGAAATGTAGGAAAAGTCGCAGCTTTAGCTGTAGGCACTTATGAAGTGACTTTGCCCAATGGGCTTTTGTTAGTTTTTAACAATTGCTATTATGTTCCTAGTTTGAGTAGGAATATTATTTCATTTTCAAGTTTAGATCATAAAGGTTTTTCTTTTCTTATTAAGAAAAAGAAATGTTCTATTTATTATGATGGCATGCTTTATGGTATTGCTGATTCATATTATGGGCTTTATGTCCTAAATCTAGAAACATCTGATAATCATGATATTTATAACATAACTACAAAGAAATCCAAAACAAATGATTTAAATACAACGTATTTATGGCATTTTCGCCTTGGTCATATAAATGAAAATTGCATATATAAACTACATTAAGATGGATTTTTGCAATCATTTGATTTTAAATCATTTGATAATTGCGAATCTTGTTTATTGGGCAAGATGATAAAGGATCCTTTCGCTGGATATAGTGAAATGGACACAGACATATTAGGCCTTATAGATTCTGATGTATGTGGCATATTAAGCATAAATGTCAGGGGGGTATTTTAGTACTTCATTACATTCACTGATGATTTTAGTAGATATGGCTATGTCTATCTAATGAAACATAAACATGAATCATTTAAAATGTTTAGAACCTTTCAAAATGAAGTACAAAATTAGCTTGGTAAAACTATTAAGGCACTTCGATCTGATCGAGGTGGTGAATATTTGAGCCAAGAGTATGATAATCATCTAATAGATTGTGGAATTGTTTCATAATTAACTCCACTTAGAACACCACAATGGAATGGTGTATCTGAAATGAGGAATCGTACTTTATTAGATATGATTCAATCTATGATGAGCCAAACATATCTTCCTTTATCCTTTTGGTGTTATGCATTAAAAATAGCCGCATTCACTTTGAACTGAGTTCCATCTAAAGCGGTTGAAAAGACACAATATGAGATAATGACTGGGATAACTCTTAGTTTATTTTTCCTAAAGATTTGGGGCTATGAGGCTTATGTAAAATGACAAGTCTCGGATAAATTAGCACCAAAATTTGATAAATGTCTTTTTGTGGGATATCCTAAGGAAACTAAAGGATATTACTTTTATAACCCTTCTGAGAACAAAGTGTTTGTTGTTCGAAATGGTGTCTTTCTAGAAACGGAATTTATTTCTAAAAAAACCAGTGGGAGTAAAGTACAACTTAAAGAAATTCGAGGACCACAAGATAACATCGAACCATCGATAGAAACTCAACAAGTTTCATAAACAGTTGTGGAACCTGTACTTATTACACAAGTACCATATAGATATGATAGGATAAGACACAAACCCGAGAGATATGGATTTCTCATGACGGATAGTCATGAAGTAATGCTCATGGATCAAGATGAGCCTACTACGCCTACTACCTATCAAGATGCTGTGCCAAGTCCAGAATCTGAGAAATGGCTAGAAGCCATGAAATTTGAGATGCAGTCCATGTATGATAATCAAGTTTGGAACTTGATTAATCCACCTGAAGGAATTAAATTCATTAGGTGCAAATGGGTTTTCAAAAAGAAAACTGACATGGATGGCAAAGTAAATACCTTTAAAGCAAAGTTCATTACAAAAGGCTTCAAGCAAGCTCATGGTATTGACTATGATGAAACCTTTTCACCAGTCGCGTTGCTTAAATCAATAAGGATTCTTATTGCCATTGCTATGTATTATGACTACGAAATATGGCAAATGGATGTCAAAACAACATTTCTTAATGGAAATTTAGTTAAAGATGTGTACATGACACAACCTAAGGGTTTTGTTTATCCTGAGAATTTTAAAAGGGTTTGCAAGCTGCAAAGATCCATTTATGGATTAAGGTAATCTTCTCGAAGCTGGAATCTTCATTTTGATGAACTAGTCAAAGAGTTTTAATTCATTAAAAATGAAGATGAACCTTCTGTATACAAGAAGATTAGTGGAAGCGCTGTGATGTTTCTTGTATTATATGTAGATGACATATTACTCATTGAAAATGACATCCCTATCATGCAAAATACAAAAGAATGGTTAGGTAAATCTTTTTCAATGAAAGATTTTGGTGAAGTTGCTTATATCTTTGGAATTAAGATCTATAGGGATACATCTAAAAGGATAATTGGTCTGAGTTAAAGCACTTATATAGATAAGGTACTAAATAGATTCAGCTTGCAAAATTCCAAAAGAGGTTTTTTGCCAATGTATCATGGCATTTCTCTTAGCAAGACTCAATGGGCCATGACATCTGATGAGTGAGATCGCATGAGTATGATTCCTTATGCTTCGACTATAGGACCTATCTAGTATGCCATTGTGACGTGCGCCGAACCCAGGCCGGCTCCGAATGACCCACTTTTAGTGTATTCGAGAGAGGTTCATAAGACTTGCAAAAGATTGCAAGGGCATCTATTCTTGGCAACAAGGAGTTGTTTTGGAATCGCCATCAAATAAAATATTGGGAAAGGTCGTCTAGCCTCACTGAGCCTATAACAGCGCATGTGTGTCTATTTTGGGCAATCAGAGATATTTTGGAATCCTCCTTCCAATTGAACATTGAAAAGATTCATCTAATCTCGTGAAGCCTAAGACGATGCATATACGTCTATTTTGGGCAAGCAAGAGATATTTTGGAGTCCCCATCCCAATAGAACATTAGGATGGTTCGTCTAACCTCATAGAGCCTAAGAAAATGCAACATGGGCCTATTTTGGGCAGCAAGAGATATTTTGGAATTCCCTTTCCAATAGAACATTGGAAAGGTTCATCTAACCTCATTGAGCCTAAGACCAGAGATGGTTCGGGATTTCCCATTTGTTCATATCTTAATTAAATTATAATTTAGTTTTGAATTTAAACTTTCATTCCTTTTCTCATATATCTTAATGCAAAAATTAAAGCGCAAATCAATCACCTTGTGAAAGTGGTAAATAAAAGTAAATTAAACATAAAGTAAATAAAAGCACAATAATTTACAATAAAACTAGGTGCGGAATACAAGCTCCACTATAAATGAAATGTAAATCATACAAAAAATGGGGTATTTATTAAGGATGAGGACATTGGTCCTCGCATGCATACTTACAGAAAATAATTTTAAAGTGACAATTTATTTGGATGGAAAACTAGGACATTGGTCCTATTTTATTAGAAAAAAACTCAATTTATTAATAAAAATATTTTTTATGATTTTCTTTTAAATGTGCATAAAATAAATAATTTTATTAGAAATTACAATGCAAAATAAATGAAAAAGCCAAATAAAGAAAATAATACAAATAATAAAACTAAATGATCAAACCAAACGAGTCTCTTGGATCTCCCCATTTGTTCGCGAGAATGCCTAAACGAGGAAAACAAGTATTGGAATAAAAAACAAACACAAATAAAATTAATGTTAGTAATTAAGTCAAGAAAATTAATTAAACACATAAAATAATTAATAATAAATGAAAATAATGCATTATGAAAGTCAAATAAATTAAATGACATGATTGAAACAAATAAAATAACATATTAATAGATTAATACATAAAAACATGAATAATAATAATAATAATAATAATAATAATAAAAGAAGAAGAAGAATCAATAATCAAATAAATAAGAAAGAACAAAGAAAAATGTAAAAAATGTTAAATTTATACCTAAGATATCATAAAATAAATAAACAAACAATAAATATGAATATCTACATGATTACTCATTAAATATGAACAAAAAACAAAATAAAAGAAAATAAAAAATAAGAGATCGAGCCTAGAATATTTATCCTCAATATTCGGATTCGATGGAGGGAAAAATGTGATTGATTTCCTTGCTTTGTTTCGCAAAATTAGACTTAAAGATAATAAAAATTGGAATTTTATTTCAAGAGAGAAATTTTCTTAAAAAGAAATGATGAAAGAAAATAAAAATAAATCTAAGACTATTCTCTTTAAAAAAATAATTGTAAAAATCTTGTTTTTTAGAAAATCAAATGAAAAAATTGGATTTCAAGAACATAGAATTATTTTGTTTGTCCCAAAATCAATTTTTCATCAAAAAGATTCAATCCAAAATTTTTAAAGAAGTTAATTAAAAATAATTCACAAAAAAACAAGTGAGAAAATTAGATTTTAAGAGCAAACAATGATTTTATTTGTCTCAAAATCAATTTTTGATCAACAAAATTCCATCTAAAATCTTTGAGAAGAAATTTTATTGGAGTAAAAAGAAGAAGAACAATTGAAGGAGAAGAGAATTTTTTAGAAGAAGAAAAGTAAAAAATCTGAATTTTTTCTTTTGGTAGCCTCCCCCCATTCTCTTTCTATAATTTTTTATTTATATCCTTTAATAAAAAAAACCCTAGTTGATTAGGAAAGAAATTATATTTAAATCAGATTATTTGTTATCTTAATTTTAAAAATGGAAAAAATCATGAAAATCCTTAAAAAATGGAATAAAAAATCAATTTTGTGGAAAAAATCCCGAAAAAAGGCAAAAAATAACGTTTTAAGCGAAAATCGACGGACAGGGGCGGCCGACGGGCGTCTGTGGGCGCATGGACTACGCGCTAGGGCGTAGACGGGCGACACCCGCACCCGTGCTATGAGGGGCACTGCGTGTTGGCGGGCGACGCCCTCTCGCCCACTCCGCGTTGCGCGCTACCAAGGCACGCCGACAGCCAAATTTTTTTTTTAATGTAATTTTGACTAAAACACTATAATTTCCAACCTCCCTTTTTTATTTTTATTTTTAAAAATTTTTTATTTTATATTTTTTTTTATCTCTAAAAGGCCAATCTTGACAAGGACATCATCACTTCCAACCTTTTTGCCCATGAACAGGCATTTAATCATCATTTGGTAACTCTGATTTGGGCTGCCTTATGACCCGGTGTCTATAGTTTGGGAAAACTAGTGCACTGGTGCCTAGATGAGCCAAAATTCAGAGAAGAAGGAAGGATATATGTACCTGAGGTAGTCCTTACGTTTATGTTGTGTTGAAGATCTTGGCTTGTCACTGCTGAGTTGTAGCCTATTCTACTACGACCCATTTGCAATCGTTTTGCTGACTCCCATCTGGTCTACATGGCATGTCCTTGCTAACAACCATCTGCTATGCATGGCATCTGATCGCTGCCATTGAGCTGTAGTGTATTCTACTACGACCCCTTCATTATACCACATTTGTCTTGCTGGCCACCATCCGGCCTGTACGGCATACCCTTGCTAACCCCCATTCGGTGTTACTTCAGTTGATGAAGAGCCATCTAGCGCCGCCTTCTTGTTGAAAAGATCTGCGTGCCTCTTAAGAGGGCTTTGCTCACAGGGAGACTTTAAAAATTTATGCTCACTGAGAGGCTTAGATGCTCACTTAGAGACCTTGATTGCTCACTTAGAGACCTTGATCGCTCACTGAGAGGCTTTGATGCTTACTGAGAGACTTTGATGCTTACTGAGAGACTTTGATGCTCACTGAGAGACTTTGATTTTGAGCCTCCTGAGAGGAAATTAGATTTGAGCCTCCTAAGAGGAAATTATATTTGAGCCTGCTCAGGGGAAATTAGATTTGAGCCTCCTCGGAGGAAAATTAGATTTGAGCCTCCTCAGAGGAAAATTAAATTTGAGCCTCTATAGAGGAAAATTATATTTGAACCTCCTTAGAGGGAATTAGATTTGATGTTGGCCCATAGGCGAATTGGTTTCAATGTCGTTGGTGTCTATTAAAATGATTTTTTTTTATGTAAATTTTTTGAATTTTTACATTTTGAATGTATTTGAATTTTTACAGTATTTTGGATTTTCAAGGCCTTGAAAACACCTTTTTCTTTTTATTGTTTTGTTTTGTTTTGTTTTATTTTGCTTTGTTAAGAATTTGTGTTCTTTGTACCTTTGAGTTCGGATTTTTGTACACTTATTGTGTGGTGTGTTTAAGCATACATCTTATGATAGAGAAACTTACCTGATTGCCCCCAGCCTGGTGTGCTTAAATAGGCTTGCTCTTTTAAATATCCTCTTTCATGCGAGTCCGCGGGATTCCTTTTCCATGAGGACTTCATTTTTATCTGATTATCCAGTATAGATGAGCATCGATATTGAGCTAAAATTGTACCTCGGCCCGCTTTTGTGTCTGATTGCCTCCAACTATACGTGTGGGTAGTCCAGCTTCCCAAAGGATCTTTTTTTCTGTAGATTTGTTTGATTCTGGATTGCCGTTAGCATGATGTGCCCGAGTAGGCTTGTTCTTCTAGGTGTTCCTCCTCTATATAGGCTCACTTGATTTTATGCTGGATACAGTGGCTGACGATGTTGAGCTGAACCCCATCTCTTGGATCATCTTTGCACATGAGGTCTATTCAAACCTTTCCCTCAGAGTTATATACACAGCAATGTATACAAAAGATTGTGCGTGCGTATGGAATTCTGTGTGTGTAATATATATATAAAACTAATATACAAGAACATATTGGGATGCGCGCGGAACCCCGCGAGGCCCGAACCGCCCGCTTTTAGGGCGATCGAGAGAGGTTCATGAAACTTGTAAGAGATTTACAATGGTGTCTATTTTGGGCAACAAGGAGGTGTTTTGGAGTCGCCACCCAATAGAACATTGGGAAAGGTCGTCTAGCCTCACTAAGCCTAAGACAGTGCATGTGTGTCTATTTTGGGCAATCAGAAATATTTTGGACACCTTCTTTCAATAGAACATTGGGAGGATCGTCTAATCTCGTGAAGCATAAGACGATGCATATATGTCTATTTTTGGCAAGCCAAAGATATTTTGGACACCTCTTTCCAATAAAATACTGAAAAGATCATCTAATCTCGTGGAGCCTAAGACATTGCAAATTGGGCCTATTTTGGGCAGCAAGAGATATTTTGGAGACCCCAGCCCAATAGAACATTGAGATGGTCCTCTAACCTCGTTGAGCCTAAGACCAAAGAAGGTTCAAAACTTCCCATTTATTCATACCTTGGTTAAATTATAATTGAGTTTTGAATTTAAGATTTTATCTCATTTCCCATTCAACTTAATGCAATTAATTATAGCTAAATTTAGACATACAAGCAAAGTGGTAAATAAGAGTGTAATTAAAAAAAAAGTATATAAAAATAAATTACAATAAAACTAGGGTCGGAATACAACCCCCATTGTAAATGGCATGCGATTCATACATAAATCAGGATATACATTAAGGATGAGGACATTGGTCCTCGCATGCATGTTTATTACAAAACAATTTTAAAGTGTCGATTTTGTTTGCTGAAAAATAGGACATTGGTCCTCAATTTATTAATGAAAACTCCGATTTAATTACTATAAATTTTTAACCATTTTTATATTAGCGGGATAAAAATAATATTTACAATAATAATATATAAAGTAAAATAAATGAGGTAAAGTTAAAAGAATGGATCCGGATGAAGATTCTGAGATCACCGTGGCGACCGCCATTTCAACAACCCTAAATTCATCAAACAAGTCAAATAAACCTCACAAAAACAAAAATCATGTTAGTGCCAAAATTAAGGTGCCAGAAATTAAATAACAAGGAAAATCCATGAGAAATTGCCATAAAAGATGATGGGAAAATAAGTGAAATAGAAAGAAAGAAAAAATGGTAAGAAAAGGCCCAGGGACGGCCCAAAACACGCGAGCGACAAGTGTCCCTGGGTTGACCGACGGGTAGAGGCAGCTCCATTGACGGCCCGTAGCTCGCTTGAGCGACGGCCGTCGTTGGACCCTCTGCCCGTCGGTCACACTAGATCTTAAAAAAAACGTAAAAAATCAAATAAAAATTAATTTTATTTTAAATAAATTAGATTTTTGTGTGTAAAATCATTACAAAATGATTAAATACGAAAATGGCAAATCAAGAATATTTACCCTCGGATTTTTACCTTTATAGATGAATGTCGCGTGGTTTTTGTTCCTTGAGTTCTACATGGATTGGTTCGCGATGTGTGATTTTTAGAAGATTTTTTGATTACGAAAATCATTTTTTGAAAATAAATCAAGAAAAGAAAATTATATTTTTCTTTCTCGATATTTCGATAGCAGTTGTTAATGCTAAAACGGCTGGATATGATAGAAACAAATTTGTGTTGTTCCCTCGGATTTGCCTATATTGAAAGAATATTTGATGATGATTTTTCGGAAAAATAAAAGTAAGAGAACTTTCGTAAGAAAATTTTCTATAAAAATAACTAAAATCCTCCTTTTGGTCAAAAATTGTTAACTGAACAATGAGCTCCCAACCCCTATTTATATGCTTTAGGAAGAAAATAAAAATAAATTCAAATTTAGAATTTAAATTTGAAAAGGATTTCTGAAATCAAAATCAAAACCGAATGATTTTCAAAATATTCTCAAAATCAAATCCACGATTTGAAAATATTTGAAAAGATTTAAAAGATTTTGGAAAAATCTTAGAAATATTGGGAGATCTCTCTAAGAATCTGGAAAATCCCGCTCAAATAACGTCAGATCATCGACCGACGGGCATCGGTGGAGTACCGACGGGCGTCGCTGATGGGGACAGCTTGGTCTTTTTTTCAGTGGGCCCCTCACAAGAGACAAAATCGGGAGAGATAGGCGTCCCTCACACCGGCGACGGTAGTCGCTCCATGCGAGAGACGAGCTCTGCAAGTGAGCGATAGCCGGCGCTCGTCGTGAGAGATGGGTCTCTCATGCGAGTGACGAGCATCGCTCCTACGAGAGATGGGGCTCCGCAAGTGAGCGATAGTCGGCGCTCATTGCGAGAGATGAGTCTCTCACGCGAGCGACGAGCATCGCTCCCGCGAGAGACGAGTCTACTCGAGCGAGCAATAACCGGCGCTCATCACGAGAGATAGGTCTCTCATGTGAGCGACAAGCATTGCTTCTACCGACAGTATACCGGTCGGTGGAGCAAAACCCAAATTCAAAAATTTTAATTCCCCCCGATTCCCCGAAATCTTCTATGGCCGAGAAAATATCCTCAATCATTATAAAACTGGAGAATGAAAACTCACAACCTTCATCCATTAGTCTAGAAACAGACCTCGATGTCTTCATGAGGTAACTCTAAACTGGACTGCCTCAGGACCCGGTGTCTACACATACGCAAAGGATTAATGTACAAAGATTATGTGTACACAACTATATGTGTAAAGGATTGAATGCATGTGATATGCTCTTGTGAGATGCATGCTCAACATGTGCAAAGAATTATGCGTTACATGTATAAAAACACTATGCACACGGAATGTGCATGAAGAATTGCATATGCGAGATATATACAAAGTTCATGCATGTGTGAATGCTTGCTGGGCATTGTGAAAGGCTACGTACGTGTAAAGTTATGCAAAGAGATACGCAAAATAGTGTACACGCGGGATGCACATGATATGCAAAAATGGATAGACCACATCCTAGGTGCTTAAGGGACTCATTGAGGTTATTGTTTATAATATCTGATGCCCCCAAGGATATAGAAGGGTGTCATCTTGGCTTAGAAATTCTGACCCATAATCCTTTCAGAGAGAACTGTCCCGTGTGCATCTTTGCCCCTCAGTCAATGCGCATGCACCTTTTGTTGTGATATGTACAGCATCTTGCCCCTAGGACTCTGACTAATGTCCTGAATTATGCACTATCCACCTAAAGGGAGGTTATTCAGACCGTGTTATCGCTCCAGGCATTGGAAGGCATTGTTTTAAAGGTAGTGCATCCCTTGTGGATTTTCACACTAGCTTTTCTTTGCGGAAAATGCGTCCCTTTTAGGAATTTTTCACATAACCCTGTGCCTAATTTTTTCCTGGAATGGACCCAACCATTCCAGCAGCTTTTATTCATTTATTTTTTGTAGGACAGACTTACTGTTTCCAGGTTTCACCCTACCCTTTGGCCTAACTTTTGCTTAGAGAGCCAGTTACGGTTTTCATCTATAACGTCCTTCTTTTTTTTTATTTTTTTGTTTTTGTTTTGTTTTTTTTAATGGTATGGCTGTGAGAAAAGTTGAAGCTACTATTAGAGCCCCCTCCTAGGGTAATCGGTAGTTATTCCTTAAGGCACTTCCTTCGCAGATAGCAGTTGTATTCCTTTGCCTCTCCTGACGAAACTGTTGCTGAATTAGGCGAGGTGGTGGATGAGGACATCAGCTTAATGTGCGCCTAGATCCCCCTTTCTACTGTGACTCTGGATGGTTCTTTGGGATGTGTCCCATTGTTTGGGCCTCACAAGGCTACCTTTTATATTCCCGCCCGTTATGCTCAAAAGTTTGGGGAGGCAAGATGTACTGAGACATCCTCTATATTTCCAAGGTGGCATCTTATCCTCGACCTTCACCACCAGGTACCATAGTCTCTGGACACAGCTACATACAAAGACCATTACACCACAGATTGGAGATTGCACCTTTGCTTCTTACGAGGGCCCAGAAGAGGTGGGTGATTAGTCCTGCAGTTGATAACAGGACCCATCGACTTAGGCATCTGGCTAGCGAGAGTAGCAGCAAAGTGTAGCTATTAGATTTCATGCATTCAATGAAGAATAATGTTTCCTTTTTTATAAAAGAACTAGAAAAAAATGATTAACAAGTTGAATTGTTATAATTTTATGTATTTACAGAGATTGTGTACATTTCAGTATAATTTCTCTATACATGATCATTATCTAACATCTATTAAAAATGTAAAACTACATCTAATCTCAGAGTAGATCTTGTAAGCATCAAACTCCTGTCTCCAATCGGCCCTCTCAGGTTTTCTTGATTCGACATTTTCTCTCGAGCCTCTAATTTTTGCCCAGGATGCCTTTTTTCGGTTTTCACCCTGACGAGGTGCCCATTTTTAGCAAGGCCGCCTTTTTTCAATTTTTGACCCGCAGGGCTTCTATTCTCTTCTTTTGATTTTTAGTCTTTAGCCATGGAACCTCTTGAGTCTGTCGACGTTGACTGGTTCCTTGAATTCGTTCCCATTGTTATCCATTAGAATCGCTGCTCCCTTGGATAAGAGCTTCTTAAGAACAAATGAACCTTCCCTTATTGGCCTAAATTTATCCCGTATGTCCAGAATACCTAGTCACATTTGCTTGAAGACTAAATCTCCCCCTTTTAGCGGTTGCCTTCTGACTTTCTTCCCGAATGACCGAGCAAGCCTTTTCTGGTAGATCTAGTTGTGATAATAGGCTCACAATTTGTTCTCGTCTAGCATGTTTAGCCACTGCAATCGTTGCTGCGCCCAATTATTTTCTGGAATCTGGGCTTTCATGACTACCCTTAATGTAACACCCCATACCCATACGTAAGGGAGCTCATTCACAAGAGGAGTGAAACCCTGTATAGATACGGGTGCCACCAAACTGAATCACAACCAAGCATACAAATAACAAAATAAATAAAATAAATAAAAATTTGATAACTCAATTAACATACTCAAAACGACCAATAGAAACCTCAGGATCTTTTCATTGATATAACAAAATACTCATTACAATGATAGGAGTACTATATCATTGTTTACAAAATTTCAAAGTGCAAAGCTAAAATATTACAAAATCAAGATAGAACCAAAGGTTATACAAAAGAGTAAAATATACAAAACTAAGTCTCTCCATAAGCCTTCCTACTGTGTTGGCCTAGACTGCTGTGGACCTCCCAAAATATTCCACTACTTCCGCACCTGCATGTATGAAACACCCGTGCTAAACGATAATGCTTAATGGGGAAAACAAAAGATGAACGACCATTCACAATGGCCGTGAAAGCAAAACACATACATATGGCACATACATATATACATAAATCCATATAGAGCATAGTATGATTATATCATGCATTGCATTCACAAGGGTTTCACAGCATATATACATTTATATAGCAGATTCACATTCAAGTGATAACCATAAATATGCCTGCAAAATCAATGTAGCGGATAATGAGTGAATACATTGGTACCCGTGGGTACAATCAAAAGCAACTTCTTTTATTTCCATCAAAAAACATTTTCACATTGGGGGATCTTAAATAAGATCCAAACACATTAAGGATCACGAGGACCCAATCGGGGATCTGATCAGGGTCCGAAACACAAAGGGGCTGTAAAGACTGGTGGGGTAAACTGAGGGCTATCCCCGAAACATATCCCGTCGGGCCTCTCCTTAGCTTCTAAAGCCACCGCACCATAATCACGATCTTTATTCTTCCCCTTGTACATTTTTTCCTTCCATGGGATTCGAACCAAGGACCTAGGGAATAAGTCCTTAATTCATAGAATCCCACTACCATTAGGCTAACTTAGCCTAATGGTAGTGGGATTCTATGAATTAAGGACTTATTCTCTAGGTCCTTGGTTCGAATCCCATGGAAGGCAAAAATGCACAAGGGGAAGTGTAAATAATGTGAGTACGGCACGGTGGCTTTAGACTCGCAGGGAAGGCCCGACGGGATATGTTCCAGGGATAGCCCTCGGTCTACTCCACCGATCGTTACAAAAACGGCGCGCCGTACTCATGATCTTTACACTTCCCCTTGTGCATTTTTGCCTTCCATGGGATTCGAACCAAGGACCTAGGGAATGAGTCCTTAATTCATAGAATTCCACTACCATTAGGCTAACACAACTTGTGGCACCCCATTGCCCCTCGAGAGGAACATTGGGATGCCACAACGGAAACACGTAAAAGACACAAGCTAAACACTGAAGCGGAAACATACATATGATAGCGGAAAAGAAAGCAACTCAGAAGCAACATAAACTTATATATAAACTTATATACAGAACTTAAAATGTAAACATATACAAAATCATAACATGCCACTGATAAGAATTACATGCCTTACAGAACGTTTACAAAATGCTATACAAAAGTCCTATAGATAAGGAAATAGCATAACTAATACCAAAAGGATCAATTCAAGACAACCCTAGTGGCCAGCAGATGGGGATTAGCGCTACGAACAGAACCTGCAAACCTACACGGAAACAAACATCCGTGCTAAGTGATAATGCTTAGTGGGGATGAACAGAAGCAAAGGACTTCCAAAGAAGTCACAGTAAATCATAACACATACATAGCAGTAACAGATAGTCAAATCAAGATTTAGAAGCTCATCATATACATAGCAAGTAGGAAAGTACAATACTCAAATCAAAGCAGATTTAGAAGCAATAACAATTGCTAGCACTCAAGAGTATCAGAATATACAATTGCTAATATCAGGAGTGTACCGAACAAATAACCAGACTCAGCTTTACATAAAACCTTACATTCAAATAAACAATTAGCCTGAGTTATAAAGATGGTGGATACAGGTGTTCAAAATACTGGCTAGCAGTATCAGAAGACCGAAGCCTAAAAATTTACAAAAATAGAAGATCGAAGCCTCAATTGTCAGATACCCAAAGGTTGATACATGGATGTACTGTAACACCCCCATCGCCGTCCCCGTTGGAAGGACGCCGACGGACGCGCTACACGACGCTCACATATACAGATATACACATGCACAATGCGGAAGCATACATTTACACATAACATACATACAGAAATACGGGTTAATTAAAAACTTACCTTTACTTACCTTGCGGTACAGACAGAACATGCAATAATTCGCACACATGCAGACACTAAGCAGAAGCATACACAGAAGCATACATATGACCATTCAACGGAAGCATAATCGACATAATAAAACAAAGGAATAACTAAACATAAAGACATACTAACTATTACATTCCCAAGAGAAAACTCAAGAACGAAACATAATAAATTACATATACAATGCTACAGAATTACAAAAGCTGAAATACAGAAGCTGAACAAAATACAGAACTTCTAACTCCTATGTGGCCGACCTTGCAGAAGCGCGACTCGAACAGAACCAAACCTGCCACCTGCACGGAAAGGAAATCCGTGCTAAGCGATAAACGCTTAGTGGGGAGAACACACAGAATATGGACGGCCATTCATAATGGTCGCCAAGACAATACACATTCAAATGACAAATGCGGATATTCATAACATATAAATAATCAGACTTGCATATTAAAGGCATTCATTTCAATACTCACAATCGAACCATAACTTCACGTTCAGGATAGACTAAAACAGATGTAATACAATACACATTACAAGCATCATCATGCTGAACCATATACTATATCTCAAGCATAAACCTACATGGGTAGCAAATATCAACATCTTACTGTGCAGAATCACAAGAGCTTTACTCATGCAATTGACATAACTAAATACCCATGTATGAACTGACAACCAAACCATCATGTTAAGAATGCTAGCCATCTAACATACTTAGACATGCCAAACACATACACTAGTCAAATATCCAAAGGATAACATTTAGAGCATCACAATACCGCTGCGCAACTCTAAATATATAACAAGCGTCATGCAAAAACACTCTGATAGCGGAGACTGAAGGCGTAACCACTAAGTATCACATTCATATCATCATCATGCAAAAAGTACAGTAATCATCACATACTTACCATCACAGCTGCTTCGGTTCACATGCTAATATATATAACAAAACTATGCTGAAGTCATATACTTAAATACATCAATCACATCATTTCAAAGCAATCAGAAACTTATAACCAATCACATGACAAGTACGGATATCACATTCGAAGACTAAAACATAATCCATATAAGTATACTTATATAATAAAGCCATACAATCAGTATTTCATAATCATATTCAGTCAGAAAAATCCGATATACATTACCTTAATATACTCATTCAGATTAATCCATTTATAGCCAAATCAGATCAGAGCAGTTCAGATAAACATTCAAAGAACACCTGCTGACTCAAGGTAGTGGATAACGAGTGAACAGAAAGTACTTTACGAGTACCAATCGAATACGAAAAACCATTTTAACTTTTCAGTCATAAACATTTCCAGAAGGACCTTAAACAAGATCCAAACACAATACAGAAGTTCGCGAGGAACGAAACGGGGACCTGATCGGGGTCCAAACGGAAATACAGAAGCTGCAGCAAAGACTCTATTAGGCATGCCTAACTATCCACTAGACTGACTCTCGCAGGTCATGCATAAACCAATTCACATTTCGGATCGCATAATGCATAAATATATAAACATCATGCATAAATCAGAATACCGTAGACATATAAATATGCTCATAAAGTCGGTCATATATCATGCAATTCACATTGCGAAACGTATTACAGTCCATACACTTTAACATTAAACAATGTTCTAAAGCATGCCAAGAATCAGGTAAAGAAGCACTACCATGCCAATGAGTATCAATACAAAATCTTAATAATACATTAGGTGCAGATACTAAGCATAAATCATGCGTAGTCCAATTTACATTTAATCATAACCCATTGAGTTCCCAGGCTAAAGCATAATCATGCATTCAGACATTATCCATATTATTCAAATAAATATAGCATAGCATATTATCACTCATACCTCATTCAAGTCATACACTGGAGCATGCAATAATTCCATTAACTACATCTAACAATACTCATCAAATCAAAGCATGTCAGGAACACATGTGGAGTCATATTATGCCCATGATCAATAACACATAGTCTAAATCATGTAATGATATTATGTATTTCTGATCATGGCAGATTATTCTTAGAGAGGAATTCAATTAAGGACATGCATAACATACTGCTAATCATAACTGAAATAGGCTAACCAATCAGATGAGCAAAATAAGATAGCACACAATAGAGGAAAAAGCCATAAAAGCCTTTGAAAGTCATTTTGTAATAAATTAGTCACAGGGGAACAAATCAGAACAGAAAAGCTATACAGGAGCATATAACTGTATGACATAATTTATACAGCAGTGAAGACCCCATACAGAAGAAATAGGAAATTCATTTTGGTTAACACTGGGCAAAAATCGGAAAAAGGAGCTGAAGAGGGGTCGGTCACGAGCCGTGTCACGACTTGTGACTGACCTCACAAGAGGGTCACGGCGTGACCTAGTGTCACGTCTCGTGACTCTCCTAGAGAATCACGGGACGTGACTCTTTGTCATGCCTGGCCTCACAAGAGTCACGCCGTGACTCTAGGTCACGTGACGTGACTTCCCTCTCACAGAGAGAGGAGTCACGCCTTGCCCTTACCAGAGTCACGCCGTGACTCTAAGTCACGAGACGTGACTTCCCTCTCACAGAGAGAGGAGTCACGCTTCGCGACTGGAGTCACGCTTCGCGCTATGCCAATCACAAGGGTCACGTCGTGACCCTAAGTCACGAGACGTGACTTTCCTCTCACAGAGAGAAGAGTCACGCTTCGCAACTGGGAGTCACGCTGCCCTTCACACGAATCACGCCGTGACTCTAAGTCACGCGACGTGACTCGCTTCACACAGAACAGAGACGCGATTTTTCCATTCCCAGATACCCAGAACTCCAAGAACTCGATAAATTCATTTTCACTTTGATTCAAAACACAAACAAACTCATTTTACCTCCCGATCGATCTTCCAAACATCAAATTAACATAACACAAGCTTAATCCATCAATTAAAACAATCAAAACCATGCATACACACATTTAATCCATTTAAGAACATAAACCCTAAAATTACAGTAAGTTCAAAACCTAAACTCAGCAACTTCAAATTCAATTCATATCATGCATTGCCAGCACATCCACTCACATATATCATGCATATACATATACATAAACACATCAATTTCAGAAATTAGACCATGCAAACCCATTTATAAACCTAGTGAGAAAAATAGGGCAGAAACACACAAAACTTCACATGCAGTAAGCAAAACTCCCAAACCTCAAAAATCACGATCCCAAAAATCAGGCTTCTAGCTTCCAGATCAAACCTCTCTCCTTTCCTTGCCTTTAACCTTCTTCTTATCATGCAAAGCTTGCACAAACAAAACCCATAATATCTTTAGTCCAAACCCTAACTCAACCAAAACCAGGAGAAGATGAAGAAGAAGAAGAACAGTATGTAGAAATCTTAATCCAACTTACCTCTTCAAGCAAAGAACAATCCAAGCTAACACAACTCCAAGCCAAACGTGAGAGAAAGGAGAAGCAAAGAAGGGAGAAGAGAAGAAGAAGGAGGAGCGTGAGAGAGGGGGACGGGAATGAAATCTGTGTTCCCTCTCTCTCTTCCACTTTCCTTTCTTTTTCTTCTTTCAATGCCCACCTAACAGTCCACTTGGCAACATCTAATTGGACCAAAATATCCACTCAAACTTTCCAAATCAAAGCACCATACTTGAGTCATACACAATTATTTCCAATAACCCACTTATATCCTACTTCCATACACCACTAGCACACACTAGCACTTCTCTTCTTAACACACTTAATTAATTAATTACCATTAAATCCTTATTATCCACATTCTCATACATAAATTACTGAAATACCCTTTTCGATCCCGACTTAGCATGCACAATCCGACCAGGGCTATTTTGGGGTGTGACATGTACAATTTTTAAAAACCCAAAGGTACAAAAACTAGACCCTTAATAAGCATGCTTACCTATCCACTACCTTGACCGATCAGGCTTACAAACAACTTAAGTAACCAAACTTCTACTCATGCACTCAAGTACGATCAAATTTAATCAATTCAGTACAAGTCAAGTAATTCATCATACTAAAATATAGCTTTAAGCACATATCAATCCTCATAGAATGATGTTAAACTAGGTTAAAATGATGCTCAAACTCATGCATAACAATTACAATTGAAAATAAATCATAGAGCAAAAAAGGGTACCTCACGGTCACAACCACTTGGTTGTCACCGTGACATACCAAGGATGCAAAACAAAAAGCAACATAGGGTACCTTGTAACACCCCTTACCCACGTATAGCATACTGTATGGTAACATAGGCAATATGCTACGATGAGCGAGGAATGCTACACGCGATAACACACAGGACACCATAATACAAACAAAACTATATAATTTTTTTCAAACATAAACATTCGCATAATATAAAAGACATTCATATACTTGGCATTACACTCCTCATTTGCATTTTATTACATCCAAATCACTTAATACAATACTAATAAAGAATTACATTACAACAATTATGTAAAACCTCTAAACAATAAATACTTCTACGGACTTGTTGGCCAGACTGCTGTGGATTGTCCTTGGCGACATGACTAACTTCAAACCTGCATGGATACACACCCATGCTAAGAATAAAGCATAGTGGGAAAAACACATAGTATGGACAACCATTCACAATGGCCGTCAGTCACCACACACAATAAATATCCAAAATCAAATCATTTAATAAATACATAAAATTGATCATAAACAAAATATTTTAATCATAATCATTCATAAGGTAAAACAGGGTAACAATATTAATCAATACATGCCTTTCATGTCTTATCATTCATATGTCTTAAGTCACACATATCATTGTATTCAGCCTATAAACTGTTCTCAAACTACAATAATTCTCACACATCAAAGAGTCATGAATAGTCGCTAATAATCTAAATTCATGTTCTAGTATATAGATGCATACTATACATATAGTTACTTTCATTTAATCACTTAATTCAAATTATTGCATTACCTTCGTGACATTAACTCATGTTAATATTTTAAAAGGAAATAACCAAAGCTAGACCATGTAAGCTTTCAAAGATGTTACAGCATTTTCGCATAAGGATCCTACAGGATCCAAAACACATAGGTGCGCGAAGCGCAAACTCATGCCATATATATATAAGTCACAGCGTACAATGTGATCACATTCTCATTGAGTTCATAATCTTACACAAATCTTCACATATCTTTATCAATTCACACTTATTGTTCAATTCACATAATTATGTTCGTTTAATGCCTGCTAAGTCAAAGGGGTGGATACCGAGTAACGCATAGATGCCCGAAGGTATCAATACTATTCTCATAACTCATAGATACCCGAAGGTATCAACACTATTTTTTCAGTACATAGGGATCACGAAGATCCAGTCAGGGGACCTGATCGGGGTCCAAATCATACACCGGCTACAGCAACACTAACTCTATTAGGCATGCCTAACTATCCACTACTCGACTAACGCAGGCTAAATGCATTCTTGTTTCCTTTCTTGATGTACACGATCTTTCTAATACTATTTTCAAGATGTATACTTTGATTATAATCTTATAATTAATCACATGCAAAAATTCATTTACAATGGAAGCAATGGCTCCTACAAATCATAACAACTATCACTATTGATTTCAATCACGTCTTAATCTTATTACATGCTTAACAATTTATTTCAACCATAACTTGCATGGTAGAGTATATCATAGTTTATACACTATGTCATAAGTAAATCACCAGTCACAACCCATGTCAAATAGCTCAACGAACATACGTTCATAACATAGAAAAGAGTCGCGCTCGTGACGTTAGTCGCGATCGCAACAAAAAGCTAGGTGGCCCCTGTCGCGCTCGCGGCAGAGCCAAGCCTCACACTCCTATCAAACCTCAATTGAATACAATTTCACATAAAAATATGCTCACTTTTATAATGTCCATAAATAATTTCATAAACATTATTTTCCCCAAATTCATGCATTAAATTCAAGAACTTCAACACAAGTATCTTAAACTATTTAATTTATTAAGAATCTTTCTGTAATTAGACAGTGATATCAAAACTGTTTAGAGATACAAGGGATCTATTTCTGTCTCAGTTATAACACACCTAAACCAATCCTCTAATTCAATCTTAATCTCGCATACAAATTCTGAAACTATAACTATGTCTACTCGAGACTTGATTAATTAATGGCTCAACAAACATTTACCAATCTATGCATACATGCCACATTTATTTTTAACGAATACCAAGGCATTACTAGATCTCACTGGTCCTTTACCTTTCAAGTTTGAATAAATTCCTATACTGTGGTTTGGACTTGGAAGAGTGTTCTAAAATTCTTATGTATCCCTAAGAATTAGGAATCCCAACCCTATAGTTCCACTAGTTCAAAATGCAATTTATAGGATTTCACTTCAATTTATCTAACATAAAATAAAATGGGTCAATATTGTACATATTCGAAAGTATTCGACTCATTAAGCTTTTAAGTAACCAAGTCCATATTCTTATTTATAACCTTAGACACTTGTACTCCTAAATTATAGCCATTTATTTACTCTTTTCCCAGCTCTAAACATATGATGAATATGTCTAAAAAGGTTCCGAGTAAGTTTGGGTGTATTTCGGAAGGAAAAACATTACAAAATACACAACTAGAGAAGGGTGAAGAGGGGCAAGGGTTCACACAAACCATGGGGATCAAAATAGAATGAAAAACCTTCAGCAAGCAAATTATGTCGCGCTCGCAATAAGGGTCGCGCTTGTGACAGAAGCCTCCGCCACTAGCCCTATGAAAACAGTCTAACATGATTGCTTCTCGTCCCTGACTTTGTACTGCCTAAATGACCCATTAAAACTCATTTATAGCCAAAGCTTCCTGCTTTATAAATGTTCCTTAGGATGTTATCTTTCATGTGCCACAAATTTTAGATCAATTCGACATCTATAACTCCAGATATAAGCTACACAACCTACACTACTCCAGTGAACCCGTCTAAGCAAAGACACCTAGGTTTTTACCATTTTAAAGGATCTTAGGGCAAGAATTGGCTTCTGGTCCCTCAAAAACAATTTCAGTTAAGAATCTTATCTTTCTATTGGCACTGGAATCATGCAATTTTAACAATTATAACTTGACTAATAACTAAAACAAGCACTAAAGGTCCAATGAAATCTGGGCAGAGTTCCCGCAGAAAATTTAGACTCTCCAAACCCAAACAAATCCACACAACCACATCAACACAACCAATCAAATTTCAAGAAAAATACACTTTAAAATAGCAACTCATCAATACACAAATCTAAAACTAAAAATTTTCATTAAATCGTATAAATTTCCCAAACCTCAAACTCCTTTGCTCCATTAGCTTAAAAGGGTTGCACTTCCTCGCTCCCATACTCTTCCACACTCACAATCATCCAATTCCTCAGCAAAAACATATAATATTACTTAAGATTTCTAATTGAACAAAGAGAAAATTTTAGAGATTAAAACCCATAACTCTAAAAAACCCATAACTTACCCTTCCATCTCAAATCTCTCATTAAAAGCACGTGAGCTGCGATTTCCATTATTCACATTTTGGGCTTGCAAGGAAAGGAAGAGAGGTCGGCGTGAGATGAAGAAGAAGAGGAAGAGAAGAAGAGAAAGAGAGAACATGAGGGAGGAGAGGGCAATGAGCAGATATCTGCTCCCTCTCATCTTTCATTCTTATCCACCTTGCCAAGTGGCACCATCCTATTGGCCCAAAATAGATTTTTATAACTATTCTTCAATTTGGTCCACCAACTCTCCATTAATCTTACCTTGGCACAATACATAAACATATTTCTTACATTGGCCCACAATTAATGTAACAACCCGATTTGGCCCTAGTGGAATTTCGGAATTTTGGTTCGGGAATTCCAGAGTTTGTGTGTATAAGAGAGTGTATTCGAGTGAGTGGCTTGGTGTGGGTTCTGTCGCGAGCACGACAGTGTCGCGGGCGCGACAGAATGCTCCACGGGAAGCCTAGAGTAAGTTGGATTAGTTGATGTGTATTGGACATGTGGCGGCATAGGAGGTTGACAAGTGGTATTGTAGGAGAGCGACAAGTGGCATGGTAGGAGAGTGACATGTGGCATGTGACTTTTTGGATTGAGATGGATTAAATGAGGTTGGTTGGCTTTTAATGTGGTTAGTGGGTAATTGATTGTTGCTTTTCCTTGGGTTGACCGGCCACTATCTTCACTTATTCCTTTCATTATTCTTCTTTTAGGCCATTGGGGTTCTTCTTTCTTTCTTTGCTCTTGGATTTTTGCCGTGCTGCTCTTACCTTGCCATTTTCTTTGCTTTTCTTCTTCATTTGTCTTGTTCTTTGAGAGAACCATTTGAATTAGTTTGAAGAGAGTGAGTTAAGGGCCTGATTAGGTCTCCTCAAGAAGGTAAGTAACATGATTTTATGTATATTGGCCTTCTTCTACTACTTGGTTCTTATTTCTAATTTTAAATGAAGAGAAGAGTAACTCTAGTGTTTTGAAAGGTTTGTGCATGAGAGCTATGGACATGAGATTGGACAAGGAAAGGAAAAGAGGGAGCTGAATAGAGTATAGAGTTCAAGCTTCCTAGAGGTAGGGATCGAGTGTGATTTTTAATATTCTTGCATGTGTTTACATTAAAAATGCTTGAATAGAGACATGTTTGAATAGAGAGATGCTTGATGAGCTTTAATTAGCTCAATTGTTCTTTTAAGGGTATATGTGTTAGATGTTCATTTTGATTGCTTGCGGTGCCTATGATATGTGTATATATGCTTAGAAGTATGTGAATTGATCAATTGAGTGTGTGTGTTGATGATAAAGTTGGATATGGTAAATTCTGTTTAATTGTCATCTGACCTTTGTGTAATGTTTTTCTCATAAGTATAGTTATAGACCTCGCAATTAAGTGATTCTTGAGCCATTAGAACCCTAATGTCTATGGTAAGAAATATCTCAGAAATGATCTTGAGCAGATTCTTGCTCTAAGACCCTGAAAATCGGCAAAAATAGAGGTGTCTCTACCTTGGCCAGTTCATTTCACCAGTTCAGCTTATTTAGAGTATATCTGATGTTATAGATGTCAGATTGACCTGAAATTTTTCCCATTGGAAATATAAAATCCTAGGGAACAATTTTTTAAGAAGAGAGTTTTGCATAAAAGTGAGGTTTAGACGTTGGTTTAGGCTGTACAAAATAGAGTAGTGATGCAGTCCTGAGTTTTTGCTTCTGTTTTGCTATTTTGGTATGTCACGGTGGCAACCAATTGATCACCACCGTGACCAATGCCCAGACAAGGTAGAATCTAATGTTTTTGGACCTCACGGTGATAACCAATTTGTTACCACCGTGACCATCCCCTGATATGCATATTTTGAGTGTTTTTCTTCCCGAAATGCACCCGAACTTCATGGTAAGTTCCTATAGCATGTCCAACCCATTTCTAACCTTATGAAATGAGTATGTGAGTGGTTGTCAATTGAAATTATAGGTGATTAAAGCTATGGCATAAGAGTTTAATAATGAAATAAAATGTATATATAAGCTTTTTAATTATTGAACATGATATGCATGTGATATTGATCATGTATGATTGAATCATAATGTGTGAAGTCTATAAACATGTAAATTGCATTGTGTATTTGATTAATTAGTAATGTAGAGTGCAAAGATGCATTGATATTATATGGTTACATGCGAGTATTTGCATTGTGTATATGTATGCACATGGTTTGCTCCATTAATATGTAAATAGTGTATAGTGTTCTTGAATGAACAGTAGAGTACATGCAATGTATATGATGATGTGATATAAGAGTGTATGCATGGAATTTAAATGTTACATGCTTTTAGTTGTTGAACATGATTAATAAAGATGGTACATGAATTAAAATGCCTATGAAGTTGATGAGTGCACTTGAGTTATAACCTATGCTTTGGCATCAGAGTAGCGTATAAATGAGTTGTTCTCTTTTGAGCCTAATTACCGTTATAGTGGATAGATAAGCATGCTTATAAAGGGCTAGAGTGCAGCTGCTAGAGTTGGCCTTAATTGTGCCCAGAGTTCGGAATACCTCGTGTATTCCATAGAGTTTGAGTTAATTCTCCATATGTAAGATACTGTAAACAGTATCCAGAGTTACCCGTATCCACCATGAAAGGAATTCAGGCTTATTGTTCTTATTTTTGTTATTGTATAGTGAACATGAGCTAATTTAAAAGTATTCTTCTGAATAAATGTTATAGTACATGAGAGTAATGTTTAAGTACATTACAGTTCCGTACATGTTTACAGTTTTATATACAAGTATATGTTTACATGGATGTGGACACATGGTTATTGTTGTATTTGAGCACATGATCTATGCAAGTGTGAAAGATTATATGCATGAGATATTTGATTGTACTTATTATAAAATGAGTGATTTATTTGTGACTTCGTAAAAGAAGTCCTTTGTATTATTTTCATCCCCACTAAGCGTTATCGCTTAGCACGAATGTTTGCTTTCGTGTAGGTTTACAGGTTCGATCCAGTGAGAAGGCATCTGCAGGTCAAGGCCACTAGGAGTTCTGTTGTGATCTCTTTTTGTACAAGATAGAAATAGAGTTCGTGATGTTTTGAGTAACATCATTATGTAATAAAAGAGTATAATTGTTACATGTAAATGTTAAAAGTATTTGTATATGAATCAAAAAGGAACATGTAATAAGTATAAATCTTTTGTTATATGTACCGTTTATGTATGTTAAAGAGAAGTGTGTTTTGTTTGGCCCTAAAGATATTCTAATTATTTATTGTTATCGCTTCCGCTAGTGTATGTATATGTATATGTATATGTATACGTATGTGCCCGCGTGATGCCCCAATATTCCTTACCGGGGGTATGGGGGTGTTACAATTAAATCCTTATCCCCTTCAATTAAGTCCCAAATTAATACCTTCCAATTTTCGAAATTGGCCGCACTTGCCGAAACTTTTGCATTAATACTGAATTCGTCCTTTCGGCACACTTGACACCACATCTCACATACATTCTATCTAATACTCCATTCTCATAAATTAGCCCTCATAGTTATTTACTCGATTAAATCAAATCCATATTTGCAAAATGACCAAAATACCCTTGGCTCTTTCTTTCTTAATTCTGATCATATCTTTTCCTCTTACTTAATCACTCCGACCATCAAATCCTACGATTTCGATCATCGAAATCCCTAGAAATATACAAATTCTTCTAGGGTACATTCCGGGGTGTTATATACCTCACGGTCACAACAACTTTTGTTGTCACCGTGAGATACCACACACTATCCGGGCAGTAAGCAATCAAGGGTATCTCACGGTCACAACCACTTTGGCTATCACCGTGATATACCAAAGATGCAAAACAAAATGTAAACTTAGGGTACCTCATTGTCACAACAATTCTAGTTGTCACCGTGACATACCACAGAATACTCGGACATAAGCTCTTCTTTCATACCTCACGGTCAAAACCACTTTGGTTCTCACCATGACTTATGCAAAAATGCCAAAAACATAATTGCATAAAACTTTTGCACAACTCGACTAAAAAGCCATTTGACCAACATACTCCTCTAAAACTTCAAATGCATAAATCTAAGACTTGCCGAACAATATACCAATAACATTTCAAGGCTCTATAACAATATTTAACATATAATTATATGCCAAATTCAAGCAAGAACATAAACAACCAATCATAAACACATGCCTCTCAAAAGCAAAACTAATCATGCTCACTAATCATACTTTAAACAGGCCTAAGATTGTCAAAAATCAAACTAATAGCACATGCATATATGCAATCCAATCTCTTAACACAACATGTATCACATGTACTCAATTCAATAACACATGCACAATCTATAGGGCACACGATCCCAACCTCTTAAAGCAGCCGAAGCACTTCCAAAATCAAACCTTGTCCTTGCCCTTATCAATCCTTCATCTAACCTCAGCTTCTTGCAATCCAAATCAAAACAAACTCTTAATCCAAATTACAACCAACTAACCACAAAGAAAGGAGTAGAAGAAGAACTCAACCAGAACACTTACCTTTAAGACTTAATCTTAACAATCACCCTTCAATCAAAATTAAAATGCAGAATCCAAAATAAGAAATGATAAAGAGGAAACAAAAGGAAAGAACCAAGAGAAAGAAGAGCAAATTCGGCCACATGCAAGAGAGAATGGGAAAGAAAATCCCACTCACAACCCAGATATTGCATGCCAAGACACAAGTGGCAAGCTCTCATTAAGCCAATTATACCAATCTGCCACATGCTCCACTCACATATAAATTCTCTCTCAAGTCCACAGAAAAAGCACCTTACGTCCCTCAAATCCAATTCTTCCCTCACTCAACTTCTCATTTCATTCAGTTAAGTCCTCTCTTACACTTAAATTTGTACAAATATAGAAATTTGCACTAACAAATTACTTAGGTGCAAATCGGGTCGTTACAGGGGCTGCAGTTAATAGAACTCTAACACCACAGAATATACCCTAGTAGGATTAAAGCAAGTTTGGGGTGTAATGGAAATGGAATATGTTTGATTTAGCGATGGAAGAGTAAAAAAGGACACAACCGTTATTAATTCAAAAGTTTCGATAAGTTTCAGTAAATTGGACAATTATGTCATTATGCCTTAAATGGCATCAAAAAATTTATTTTGGCGACTAAACATGTGTAATTGACGGAATAAAATGGTTAAAGGTAGTTAAGCACATGTTTGGTATTAATAGAAATGCTGAGGGCAAGTTGGGCATTTCACAATTATGGATTTAATTGATGGAATTAATTGGATTTTGTGGGCCAATGTACTAAATAGAAAAGTTATTTATTAGAGGTAAGAATAATTAAGAGTTGATGTATCAATTGGAATTTTGTGATAAAAAAATCAACTTTGGACCAATATTGGGGTGACATGTTGCAATAGGGATAAGTGTTGGTAGGTGGCCCTATTTAAGCCATTTTGGCTGTTTTCTTAGGCCACCATTGGCCAGCCTTAAGGTAAAAAGAAGGGAGCAACCTTTCCTCTTAAAAATTTCTTAAAAATTTCTGCTCTCTCCCTCTTTTTCTTATACTCCCCAAATGGGTGTTTCGAAATTCAAGTGCCTAAATGAAGTTAAAAAGGTAAGTTGTGTAGTTGCATCTATTCTTCTTCTTTAATTGTGAGATTTAAAATTTATATGGAAATTATGGTTAGTAGGGATGCTAACATGTAATTTTTTGTGTTTTGATGAGGAAATTTGATGATTGTGATCATTGAAGAGTATAAGAGTAGGAGAGTGCAACCATTGAACTAAACGGAGCACAGGAAGTGAGGTTTGGAAACTGTTTTGATTTTATGAGTTTTGATATCAAATAATGTGATTTGAGATATATTTGAATGATATTTGTTGAATTTAAGATGAGGATAGTGAGTATTGGCTTTGGATTGTTAAAAATGTGAATGTGAATAGGGTTTGATGACAACAGTGTTGGGACACACTTGACCCCTCTTTACTTATTAGGCTCTATTTGGAGTTTCACAACTCCAAATGGTATGCAACTAGTTTCATTGGAAGGCTTATCACAGACCTAAGAATGTCGTAGAAATAGACATAAGCTAATTTTAGCTCTAAATGCTCCAAATTTTTCCACAAGTAGGGTGCCTCTGCTTTGGCCTGCTCATTGGAGTAGTTTAGGATATTTTGATCATATCTTGTGATTTAGAGGTTGAAAATATCTAAAAGTTGTTCCATATGAAAGCTAACATCCTAGGGATTATTTTTTTAGAGGACATTTTGCCTAAAAATGAGTTTTAGACGTTGTTTTAAGTGGCTTAAGTTTAAAGTGACAAGCAGTCCTGTTATCTTATTTTCGCGCGACAATTGTTGGAGGCTTCTGTCTTGAGTGCAGCCAGGGTTGTGAGTGCGATAGAACCTACTTGATGAGGGATTTTCTTCTTCTTTTGAACCTCATGGTTGGCATGAATTATTTCCCACCTTTACCCTCCTCTAGTTTGTGTATTTTGGTATGTTAATTTTTTTGGAAAGCACTCGAATTTTATTGAAACATCCTAAGACTTATCTATCACATGTTTAGAGTTTGTAAAAGAGTAAATAAATGGTTATCACTTAGAGATACAAGTGAATAAAGTTGTACATAAGAATAATAGCTAAGATACCTAAAAACTTATTGAGTCGAACACCTCCAAATAAATCCAGAAGTGGCATGACATGATATGTTAATGGATTATAAGTGAGAATAATACAATTTTGTACATTGAATCTTTAGAACTGCGGGGTTCTGATTGCTAATCCCTTGGGATACGTAGGAAGCTTGGAACAAAAGTATAGAAAGTTATTTGGGCCATTAATGATTCGAGCCTCGAGTAGGCTTACTTATGGGTTAAAATTGTTAAAGGGTGTTGTGACTGAATTTAATGATTTTGTTAAGTGTGTCATAATCTGAAAATGAAAAAAATCTTTCGTATAAGCAATAGTTTTTGAATGAGTATCTAAATAATGAATAATCTGAGATGTTTGGATGTGTGCCAGTGGGCAAAGAGTTAGTCAGTGTTTTCGAAAGGTATTGTTTGATGAGAGCTATGCAGGACAGTGACGGAATGTGATACTCATATCTGTTGTGAGCCCAATAGAGAACTTGTGTTATGATCTTCCATAGGATGCTCTCTGTCGTGGGCACAACCTTATGCATGAGCGTGATAGAGGTCATCCTGCTTTCAGTCGTGAGCACGACATAAGGTGTGATTCATTTCTATCGCGAGCTTCACTATAGTCGCAAGCTTGACCCTCCTTTGTGCTATGAATGCTTACTTGTTTATTTTATTTTGCATAGTTTTTCATTTCTGGATTATATATGATTCAATATCTAAATTATACTGTGATATCACCTATTGAAATTACCATGCTATATTATGCAAAGAATTGAATAATAGATGACCAAATAATTTAGCCTGCAATAGTCGAGTCGTGGATAGATAGGCATGCCTATAGACTTCTCTTTGCTGCAGCTATGCGTTCTGGACCCTGATCAGGTCCCCGTTTGGGTTCTCGTGATCCCTATGAGTTTGGATCTTATTTAAGATCCCATGCGAAAATGTTTTGAAAAGAGCATAAAAGAAATTATTTTTATACCTATGGGTACCATGCGTTTACTCGTTATCCACCCCTTTGACTTAGCAGGCAATAAATGAACAAAAGAATGTGAATGAAATAATAAGTTATGAAATGATAAATGTGCTTGATGACTTATAAGGAAGTATGAGATTAAGCTTTAATATGAATGTGAACATATTGTTTGTTGTGACTTATATGATGCCTGAACTAGTGCTTAGTGCACCTATGCGTTCTTGGATCCTGTATGGATCCCTATACGAAACTGTTATAGCCCCATTGGGTGTTTTTGATTTTTAGTTTTGTTATTCCTTTGGAATATAAACATGAGTAAATGACATAAAGTAAGTGATTAATTGAATATAACTATATGTGTGACATGCATTAATATGCTATGAAAAGAACTTACACTATTAGCTTCTTATTCATGATTCTTTAATGTGTGAGAATTAATTATTAGCTGAATCTAATTATAGATGAGGCATGAGAAATATGAGTAGTCAATCATGAAAAGCATGTATTAATTAAAATTATCACTCTATTCGACTATGTTGATGAACACGGTAAATATATCTCATTTATGATCAAATTTATGCAATGACCTAATGAAATCATTAAGTGTGCTTAGAACATGTGTTTATATACATATGAATTTATATTGGATATTTTTATTGGGTGTTTTGGCTGTCGACTACTGTGACTAGTCGTCCATATTACGTGTTTTCCCTACTAAGCCTTCGCGCTTAGCATGGGTGTTTATCCATGCATGTTTAGAGCTAGTCGTGTCGCCGAGGACACTCTACAGTAGTTTGGCCAACAAGTCTATAGTAGTTTATTTATTGGATTTTATAGTTAATACTTTTAATGTAATTCATTATTGTTATAAGATTTTAATAAAAAGTATGATGCAAGTTATATGTGATTGTATTTCGTATTATGTGAGTGTTTGTGAATTTAAGAAATTTTATAGTTCTGCTTCTGTTATTGTTCCTAGCTTGTTTTCACTTATAGCATCCTTCACTCATCGTTGCATACTACTTATGTTATAATACAGTGTGCTACGTATGGGTAGGGCTGTTATATTTAGTGGTATCAGAGCATATGTTTAGTTGATTCTGGATGATCAGAGTTTAGAGATTAGTTTATATAGTGTTTATATTGGCTAATGCGGATGCCCTTGTTTTGTATAAGTAATATGTTAGGAATGAATAGATGCTGACGATATCATCGATAAGATGGTTAGGTATGGTGTGTGATGAGTTGTAATCAATCTATTGTGAATCCATTTGTGGTTAATAAATTATTGGATGTAGCTATGGAGTTCTATTTAGAAATCGTCTGCAGTATAGCATAAGTTATGTGTAAGTTTGCTCTGAAGAGAAATGGGAAATAAAGGGTTAGATAGCGTCATATTTTTGATGATTGGAAGTATCTCAAGGATTGTAACACTCTGTACACCTGTCAGCTACTTTACTGATGAGAGAAATTATTCGAAGGGCAACTTGCATTGCCATTATATGAGCTGCATTGATACGTTGCATCATTCTGTATACATCAATCATTTAGCATCCATTACATTCACTTCAGTTATTCATTCTTAATGAACATCAAACATGTACATTTACCTTAAGTGATAGGAAACTGAAAGGATGTGCATTGAGTGTAACAAAGCTGAATGAGTGTGGTAAAGAGTTAGTGATATAAATTAGAAATTGATAAGAGAAAAGAGAAGGATCACTAAATGTGTATAAGTATAAGTAAGAGATTTGTATTTATAGAATTTGTGGGTTAGACCCTTTTTTGTCAGTGAGTTCAGGTATAGAATTTGATAAGATTTTAACATGTTTTTAGAGGAATGGAATTGTATTTGATTAGATTGAATTATTTGTTATGGATTTGAATTTGCTTATAAGAGTGATTGATATAATGGACTTTTAGTAGAAGTGGTTAAATGATAAGTAATATAAGATATATGTAATGTTTCAGAAGTGATAGACAGATTGTGATCAGAGATACTGGTACTCTAGGAGGAATAATATTATGGTTATTTTGATTAAGAAAAGAGTTTAGTAAGTATGTAACGGTTTGTCAGAAAGGCGTTGGGATGATATGCTAATTGTGCAAGGTGAGGCATAGTTTGAATGATTAAAGTGTAAATGGTTTAAGCGAAATAAAGTAAACAATAAAAGATGAGAATGATATTAGGGTCCTGACTATGATAGAGTGCAAACGATCCGTAACTCAAATTTTAGAGATGATGATATTAGTAAGAAGGATTGGATTGTATAATGATGATGCAAGGTGGCATATTGTAACAATGACAGTTGATGATAATTTGAGTGAGATGACTTGCTATATGCATAGCAATGTTGACATTTTCCCAAGTAAGCTTCCATTATTTCTAAATAATAACAATTGGGAATAAGGAAAATAAAGAGTTTAAGTAAATATTTATATGGTTTATAATTATACTATGAAACAGGAAATAGAAATTCGGGTTATATGAAAAGCAAACTGTACATGTTATGTGGTAGTATAAAGTTAGCGTATATGAATATTAGCGATAAGGAGTTTAGTATTCAGATAATCGAGTACGAGTGAATTTTGAGGATGAAATTCTTTAAGGAGGAGAGAGTTGTAACACTCCAAAATATACCCTAGTAGGATTAAAGCAAGTTTGGGGTGTAATGGAAATGGAATATGTTTGATTTAGCGACGAAAGTGTAAAAAATGACACAAGCGTCATTAATTCAAAAGTTTCAGCAAGTTTTGGTAAATTGGACAATTATGTCATTATGCCTTAAATAGCATAAAAAGAATTATTTTGGCGACTAAAAATATGTAAATGAAGGAATAAAACGGTTAAAGGTAGTTGAGGACATGTTTAGTATTAATGGAAATGTTGAGGGCAAGTTGGGCATTTCACAATTATGGATTTAATTAATGGAATTAATTGGATTTGTGGGCCAATGTACTAAATAGAAAAGTTATTTCTTAAAGGTATGAAGAATTAAGAGTTCAAGTATCAATTGGAAGTTTGTGATAAAAAAATCAACTTTGGAGCAATAGTGTGGTGACATGTGGCAATAGGGATAAGTGTTTGTTGGTGGCCCTCTTTAAGCCATTTTGGCTATTTTCTTAGGCCACCTTTGGCCGGCCTTAAGGGAAAAAGAAGGGAGCAAACTTACCTCTTAAAAATTTCTGCTCTCTCCCTCTTTTGCTTATACTTCTCAAATGGGTGTTTTGAAATTCAAGTGCCTAAATCAAGTTAAAAAGGTAAGTTGTGTAGTTGCATCTATTCTTCTTTTCTAATTGTGAGATTTAAAATTTATATGGAAATTATGGTTAGTAAGGATGCTAACATGTAATTTTATTGGTTTTGATAAGGAAATTTGATGATTCTGATCATGGAAGAGTATATGAGTAGGAGAGTGCAACCAATTGAACTAAAAGGAGCAAAGGAAGTGAGGTTTGGAAACTATTTTAATTTTATGAGTTTTGTTGTTGAATAATGTGATTTGAGATATATTTGAATGATACATGTTGAATCTATGATGATGATAGTGATTTTTGGCTTTAGATTGTTAAAAATGTGCATGTGAATAGGATTTGATGAAAGCTGTGTTGGGACACACTTGACCCCTCTTTACTTTTTAGGCTGTATTTTGAGTTTCACAACTCCACAAGGTATGAAACTAGTGCCATTAGAAATCTTAATCATAAACCTAAAAATGTCTTAGAAAGAGACATAAGCTAATTCTAGCTCTAAATGCTAATTCAAGCCATAACTAGGGTGTCTCTGCTTTCGTCGGCTCATTGGAGCAGTTCAGGTTGTTTTGATCATATCTTGTGATTTAGATGTCCAAATGATCTGAAAGTTGTTCCATATGAAATCTAACATTCTAGGAATCATTTTTAAGAAGGAATTTTTGAATAAAAAGGAGTTCTAGACATTGGTTTAGGTAGTTCAAATTTTAATTGAAAAGCAGTCTTATTATCTTGTTTTCGCGAGACACTTGTTGGAGGCTTTTGTCGCGAGCGCGATCATGGTTACAAGAACTATAGAACTTGCTTGATGAGGGATTTTATACTTCTTTTGAACCTCATGGTTGGCACGAATCATTTCCCACCTTTACCCTCCTCTAGTTTGTCTATTTTGGCATGTTTATCCTTCCGAAAAGCACCCGAATTTTACTGAAACTTCCTAAGATGTATATGTAACATGTTTACAGTTTGTAAAAGAGTAAATAAATGGTTATCACTTAGAGCTACAACTTAATAAGGTTGTACATAAGAATAATGGCTAAGATACCTAAAAGCTTATGGAGTCGAACACCTCCAAATAAATCTAGAAGTGGCATGACATGATATGTTAATGGATTATAAGTGAGAATAATAAAATTTTGTAAATTGAACATTTAGAACTATGGGGTTCTGATTCTCATTCCCTTGGGATACGTAGGAAGCTTAGAATACCATTCTAAGTCCGAACTAAAGTATAGAACGTTATTTGGGCCATTAATGATTCGAGTCTCGAGTAGGCTTACTTATGGGTTAAAATTGTTAAAGGGTGCTATGACTGAATTGAATGATTTTGTTAAGTGTGTCATAATCTGAAAATGAAACAAATCTTTCGTATATGCAATAATTTTTGAATGACTATCTAAATAATGAATAATCTAAGATGTTTGGACGTGTGTGATGTGGGCAAAGAGTTAGTCGGTGTTTTGGGGAGGTATTGTTTGATGAGAGCTATGCAGGACAGTGACGGAATGTGATGCTCATCTCTGTCACAAGCGCAACCTATGTCACGAGAGCAATAGAGAACTTGTGTTATGATCATCCATTGGACGCTCTTTATCGTGAGCACGACCATATCCGCGAGCACGATGGAGGTCATCCTACTCTTTGTCGCGAGCGCCACATAAGGTGTAATTCGTTTCTATCACGAGCGCGACCCTCTTTTGTGCTAGGAATGTTTATTTGTTTATTTTATTTTCCATAGTTTTTCATTTATGGATTATATATGATTTAATATGTGAATTATACTATGATGTCACTTATTGAATTTACCATGCTATATTATGCAAATAATTGAATAATAATTGGACAAATAATTTAGCCTACAATAGTCGAGTTGTTGATAGATAGGCATGTCTATAGAGTTCTGTTTCCTGCAACTATGCATTCTGGACCCTGATGGTAACTCCACCAACTTCCACATATAGCATTTCGAAGGGTGAAGAGCTACGGTGAGCAGAATGCGCCACTAGACAAGGAGACACATGGCAATGCAGAAATCAGAACAATAAAATTTCTAAAATCATAACCTCAAAACATGCACGTCCTAAACCTATGTCATCCACACACTATTATTCGCATTAAAGATTATTACAACTTATTACAAATGCTAATAAATAAGCTTAATTACATGCCAAAATCAAAAACACTTCCTATGAAAATTTAGCGACTCGTTGGCCAAACCTCAGCGGACCGCTGCGCTACTCTGATCCCCTAACCTGCACGGACAAACAACCATGCCAAGCGATAATGCTTAGTCAGGCTAAATAAATAATGGGCAGCCACTCATAGTGGTTGCCGAGGCATACACATAAAAATCAATAGATATATGTATATAGATATAAGCATAGAGGAAACTGGCTTCAGTTAATGTGAACTCATATTGTTACTTTCATACGAAAACTTAAGGAATTGTAGATGCAGATTTATTCATATACCATAACCAGAAAATACTATGTTACAGTGTATTCACAATTACATTAGACATACTTATCGTTTACTTGACTCATTAATTAATTCCTAAGTCAAAACATTTCATTTAATCAAATCGTTATTTGTTCAAAACTAAACCAAACACTTTAGTTCTTCGATTTGATTTGGGCTTCAAATAAGCATTCCAAGCTTCCCACGTGTCCCTATTGTTGGGAATCAAAACCACGTAGTTCTACAGAAACTTATGCACACATATTCCAAATTTAATCTTAATTCATTTCCTAAATTCAATTATCTATATCATGCTGAACACTTTATTATTCCTTACTTACCAATAAATATATTGATAACTTACTGTATTTATTAAAATCAACAGCAAGGCACATGAATTCCTTACAAAAATACTTACAGTAATTATCCAGGCAAAGATCTAGAAGGTATATAACACAATACATGCCTGTATTCTCAATTTAAACATATAAACGGATATATTCATAGAGTTCATTTACTAAGTACTTAACTATAGCAAATATGCATATCAATCATTTCAAAAATTCTTACACAGACATTACATAGACAATCATACTCATAACTTATGAATAGATTAATAACAGGCATTTTTCACATACGAATTCTTATGCAAACAGTATTCATTCATACACACTTATTAGAACAACATCATTTGTTATATCTCTTTTCGATTAACTGACATTAGATTCAGATACAAAACCATTTAGGTATCCGAATATACGACAAAAATCCACATTTGAGCCCATAAAGGATCTAGAACAGAGAGGTGCGTAAAGCACCAGTCAAATGGCATTTATGACAATTGCATCAAATGTTTATTCACATAATCATTTTGCAAATCATCACAAAACTTATCCATTTAATTCACATTAATTTTACTCTTTTGGTTGCCTTCTAAGTCATAGGGGTGGATAAGCGAGTGAACACATTGCGGTACCTTATGGGTACGAATCGAACTGAACACATGGCTGTAGCTTACGGGTATGAATCGAAAAGCAACATCACATTTTCTCAATCAAAAACATTTTCACATTGGGGATCTTAAACAAGATCCGTACACATTGAGGTTTGCGAGGAACCAAACGGGGACCTGATCAGTCAAGAACAGAACAGAGGGATGTAGCTAATAGAACCCTATAGGCATGCCTATCTATCCACGACTCGACTAACACAGGTTAAATTTCCATATCATTATTAAATTCTTTTACATTTTACACATATATACCCATTTCATCAACATTAGCATTATTCTTTTATGATCACATAGATACATGTACCAATATATATATATGCCTATCACATGCATTAATTTCATTTATCACATTCAAAACTAGTCATGTGTAGTTTCATAGATTAAGATATTCACATGAACATATTAAACAAAATGATATTATTAAAATCATATTATTATTCACATCATGCACTCATTGGACTTAACAAATAAAATACAATACTTTATGCACAAGCAGCCATTAAATAATAATAATGGTAGACAAAAGTCTCATAATTCAATTACTAGCATGCATAAAAGCATTTGAATAATTCACAAATTAAAGTACTCATTTTAATTTATAAAGACATAAGAGAAATGAGAAACCATGCAGAGGAGAAGATTTTCAAAACATTTTAAGATAGAGCGGTCTGTCGCACTCGCGACCGATGAGTCCTAGGAGGAGATCACGAGTCGTGCTAACTGTCACGACTAATGAAGGCATATCTATCAGAGCATAACAAAAGAACAGAGAAAAGGGGCGGGAGTGGTCACGACTCATGCTTGCCAGCATGAGACATGCTCTCGAGCACGAGACATTCTGCCCCAAACCGAACGGCTTTCACGCCGAAAGAAATCCCTTGCCGAGCGAAATCACTAGCATGAGTCATGCTCCACCAGCACAAGACGTGCTTCCGAGCACGAGACGTGCTTCCGCAAACCAAACGAGCTTCCAGCCGAACGAGCTCCTAGTCGGACGGGCACCCAGAACGAGTTGTACTTCACAGGACAAGTCATGCTCCCATGCTATGCTAAGTAAGATCTCACACACCGAACAAAATCCTCAAGCCGAGCAGGCTCTCACACCTAGCGAAATCCTCATGCCGAGTCGTAAAGTTTGACACGACTCGTGCATTCCTCTGCTCATAACTTGGCCGATCGGGAGATGCTGGAATCACTAGGCTCTGTCGAGATTGCGACAATGTCACACTCGTGACATAGTCGCATTTCCAGATCTCCAACGAACTACATAATTTCTTTTCTTTCAAACTCATACGCAAAAGCTCCTAATCAATTCAAACTTTAACACAACTAAAATGATTCATTCAAAACCTCATAATTAACACAAAACCCATAACGTTTGAACAAATATAAACAACTTTAACTCCATAAATTTCCAGAAAATCCAATCAAAACACCAAAATCAGAATAGGCATCAAAAAATAACAAAATCCCTAACCTTAACTCCTTTGGTCCTAATCACTTTCCTTTGTTGATCTTTCTTATTCCAAAACCCATCCAATGTCTTTCTCATCCAAAATCGTCAGCAAAACGCACAAATTCACAAAACATAAATCTAGGGTTCCAAAAATCACTCAAAGAAATGGAAGAAGGAGTCAAACTTAAACTTACCTCTTCAAACCTAGCTCAAACCTCAAACAAAACACCCATCACCTTACAATAACTCCATCCAAAACAAGATGGATCAAGATAAAACAAGAGGAAGAAGAAGAAGAGAAGAGGAACATAAATCTAGGGTTCCAAAAATCACTCAAAGAAATGGAAGAAGGAGTCAAACTTAAACTTACCTCTTCAAACCTAGCTCAAACCTCAAACAAAACACCCATCACCTTACAATAACTCCAGCCAAAACAAGATGGATCAAGATAAAACAAGAGGAAGAAGAAAAAGAGAAGAGGAAGTAGCGTGAGGAGGAGAGAACGAGAGAACAAGGCAGCTAAAAATGCTACTCTCTCTTTCTCTCTCCTTGCTATTTATACCCCTCTCTAATTCCTTGCCACATGTCATCTTTCCATAGGTCCAATTTAGATATTTGTGTCCAATTCTCCTTTTAATCCTCTAACTTCTCATATCCTTATGCACGAAGATTTTATAACTTAATAATCCGTCACATAGACCCACATAAATAAATTTTATTCCTTCAATCATGTCCGAATTTCATACTTCACAATTTTACCATTTGCCGCACTTGCCGAAACTTTTACTTAAATCCTTAATTTGTCCATTTGGCAATACCTAACCCGTCAAATTACACAACTTTGATCACTACTCATCCGCAATATGCCCAAATCCTTCTAGGGTACATTTCGTGGTGTTACAATTCTTTCCTCCTAAAAGAATTTTTTCATGAAAATTCACTTTCATCAAAAAAATTTAGAAATATACTCCAATTCACTATCATTTACACTGATCATTTCCGTATCATCATATAACACTTACGTTCTACGCTTATAATACATACATTTGACTTATTCCCATACACTGCGCTTTTAAGATACTCACTTGTTATTACTTATTCTTATCACTATACTCTCAAATCACTTCTTTAAAATCAAAAAGACTACATAAATCATAACTTTCTCTTGTACATATCTAAACCCAAACTCATAAAATCGATTTAAAAAAATCCCATAATTCCCTTTTCATTATCTTACGCTTAAATCGATCACATTCATCAGAGCAATCATTACTTTAACTACCACTAGGAACCCAAAGCACATACACTTCACACATAAATCATTTACTGATAAAATTTGCTACACAATTCCTCATTACTTCAAAAACATCCAGCACATACGCTGCTTTCTTTACTGATAATACCCGTATCTTACTCCAAAAATCCTTCTACATTCATCGGTACAAGATTCTAAAAAAAAATTTCTATTACTCTCTAGCTGTACACACTACATTCTCCTTAACAATTGCTATGCTCAAAATTCACATACTTAGTCTCAATATCAAATACTCAATGTACACCCTGTCAACTTGCTCTCTATCAAAATGTATATGCAAATGTTTCTCACTTGTGATCAAAGGGACGATGATGCAATGAGGATGCAATGTTCATGTATGTAAAATAATGGAGAAATACGATTGATGCTATGATAATGCATTTTTCCCATCCCCATGGTTCAATATACTTATTTTCAAACAATTTTCTGGAGATAGCTGATAGGCATACAAAGCATTACCAAAACCTCACAAAATGCAGATACTCTACCATCTCAAAATACAAAAACATCTATTCTCCCAAGTCAACCACATTTCAATACACTTTAAAACTTCTGCAAAACCTTCTCTTTAAACAGATAAAATCAAAACAAAATTCCTAACAGAATCTCTGATAACTCATCTGACAAACACATCCCAACTACACACATACACAAATAATGATAAAGGATAGGTAGATCATGATCTACCGAGCCAACACTTAACTAAACACTTTATCTAATCGGGACGTTGCCGTACCCGACACATACTTGAAAAAAAATCATCCGCTTTGCCCAACACTAAACTATACAGACACACTTCAAAATACCAAGTTAACCAGAACCGACTAAACCGGAGCTCTGATACTAAATTGTAAGACTCCCAAATCCCACACATAGCATTTCGAAGGGTGAAGAGCTACGGTGAGCAGAAGGTGCCACCAAACAAGGGCACACATGGCAATGTAGAAATCAGAACAACAAAAATTTCTAAAATCATAACCTCAAAAGATGCACGTCCTAAACCTATGTCATCCACACACCATTATTCGCATTAAAGATTATTACAACTTATTACAAATGCTAATAAATAAGCTTAATTACATGCCGAAACCAAAAACACTTCCTATGAAAATCTAGCGACTCGTTGTCCAAACCTCAGCGGACCGCTGTGCTACTCTGATCCCCTAACCTACATGGACAAACAACCGTGCTAAACGATAATGCTTAGTCGGGCTAAACAAATAATGGGTAGCCACTCATAGTGGTTGCCGAGGCATACACGTACAAATTGATAGATATATGTATATAGATATAAGCATAAAGGAAACTGGCTTCAGTTAATATGAACTCATATCGTTACTTTCATACGAAAACTTAAAAAATTATATATGCATATTAATTCATATACCATAACCAGAAAATACTATGTTACAGTGTATTCACAATTACATTAGACATACCTATCGTTTACCTAACACATTAATTAATTCCTAAGTCAAAATATTTCATTTAATCAAATCATTATTTGTTCAAAACTAAACCAAACACTTTATTGAAATAAGAATTCCAAGCTTCCTATGTATCCCTATGGTTGGGAATCAGAACCACGTAGTTCTACAGAAATTTATGCACACATATTACAAATTTAATCTTAACTCATTTCCTAAATTTAATTAACTATATCACGCTTAACACTTTATTATTCCTTACTTACAAATCAATATATAGATAACTTACCGTATTTGTTAAAATAAACAGCAAGGGACATGAAATCCTTACCAAAATACTTACAGTAATTATCCAGGCTAAGATCCAGAAGGTAGATAAAACAATACATACCTGTACTCTCAATTGAAACATATAAACGGATATATTCATAGAGTTCATTTACTGAGTACTTAACTATAGCAAATATGCATATCAATCGTTTCAAAAATTCTTACACAGACTTTTCATAGACAATCATACTCATAACTTATGAACAGATTAATAACAGGTTCTTATGCAAACAGTATTCATTCATACGCACTTATTAGAATAACATCATTTGTTATATCTCTTTTCGATTAACTAAAATTAGATTCAGATACAAAACCATTTAGGTATCCAAAGATGCCACACAACTCCACATTCGAGTCCACAAAGGATCCAGAACAGAGGGGTGCGTAAAGCACAAGTCAAATGGCATTTAACACAATTATATCAAATGTTTATTCACATAATCATTTTGCAAATCATCACAAAACTTATCAATTTAATTCACATTAATTTTACTCTTTTGGTTGCCTGCTAAGTCATAGGGTTGGATAAGCGAGTGAACACATTGCAGTACCTTATGGGTACAAATCGAACTGAACGCATGGCAGTACCTTACGGGTACGAATCGAAAAGCAACATAACATTTTCTTATTCAAAAACACTTTCACATTGGGGATCTCAAACAAGATCCGTACACATTGAGGTTCGCGAGGAACCAAACGGGGACCTGATCAGGGTCTAGAACAGAATAGCAGGCTGCAGCTAACAGAACTCTATAGGCATGCCTATCTATCCACGACTCGACTAACACAGGCTAAATTCCCATATCATTATTAAATTCTTTCACATTTTACACATATATACCCATTTGATCAACACTAGCATTATTCTTTTATGATTACATTGATACATGTATCAATATATATATGCCTATCATATGCATTAATTTCATTTATCACATTCAAAACTAGTCATGTGTAATTTTATAGATTAGGATATTCACATGAACATATAAAAGGAAATCATATTATTATTCACATCATGATCTCATATATACTTAACAAAAAAATTATAATACTTTATGCACAAGCAGCCATTAAATAATAATAATTGTAGACAAAAGTCTCATAATTCAGTTACTAATACGCATAGAAGCATTTGAATAATTCACACATTAAAGTACTCATTTTAATTTATAAAGACATAACACAAATGAGAAACCATGTAGAAGAGAAGATTTTCAAAATATTTTAGGACAGAGAGGTCTATCGTGCTCGAGACAGGTGTTTTGCTCGTAACAGACGAGTCCCAGGAGGCAATCACGAGTCGTGCTCACTGTCACGACTCATGAAGGCAAATCTACCAGAGCATAACAAAAGAACAGAGAAAAGGAGAGGGAGTGGTCATGACTCGTGCTGCTCGCCAGCACGAGATGTGCTCCCCTAAACCAAACGGCTTTCACGCCAAACAAAATCCCTTGCCGAGCGGAATAACCAGCACGAGTCGTGCTCCACAAGCACGAGATGTGCTTCCGAGCATGAGACGTGCTTCCGCAAGCCGAATAGGTTTCCAGCCAAATGAGCTCCCAGAAGAACGAGCTCCCAACCGGACGGGCACCCAGCACGAGTCGTGCTCCCATGCCATTCCGAGTGGGATCTCACACACTGAACAAAATCCTCATGCCGAGAAAGCTCTCACGCCGAGCGGAATCCTCATGCCGTGTCATGAAGCTTGAAATAACTCGTGCATTACTCTGCTCATAACTTGGCCGATTGGGAGATGCTGGAATCACTAGGATCTTTGCGATCACGACAATGTCACGCTCGCGATAGAGTCGTGTTTCCAGATCTCTAGCGAACTGCAGAATTTTTTTTCTTTCAAACTCATACCTAAAAGCTCCTAATCAATTCAAACTTTAACACAACTCAAATGATTCATTCAAAACCTCATAATTAACACAAAACCCACAACATTTGAACAAATCTAAAAAACTTTAACTCCATAACCCATCCAGAAAATCAAATCAAAACACCAAAATCAGAATATGCATCAACAATAACAAAATCCCTAACCTTAACTCCTTTAGTCCTAATCGCTTTCCTTGGTTGATCTTTCTTGTTCCAAAACCCATCCAAAGTCTTTCTCATCCAAAATCCTCAACAAAACACACAAATTCACAAAACATAAATCTTGGGTTCTAAAAATCACTCAAAGAAATGGAAAAAGGAATCAAACTTAACCTTACCTCTTCAAACCTAGCTCAAACCTCAAACAAAACACCCATCACCTTGCAACAACTCAAGCCAAAAGAAGATGGATCAAGATAAAAAAACTGGAAGAAGAAGAAGAGAAGAGAAAGTAGCATGAGGAGGAGAGAATGGGAGAACAAGGCAGCTAAAAATGCTGCTCTCTCTTTCTCTCTCCTTGCTATTTATACCCCTCTATAACCCTCTATAATTCCTTGCCTCATGTCATCTTTCCATAGGTCCAATTCAGATATTTGTGTCCAATTCTCCTTTTGATCCTCCAACTTCCCATATCCTTATGCACGAAGATTTTATAACTTAATAATCCTTCACATAGGCCCACATAAATAAATTTTATTCTTTCAATCATGTCCGAATTTCATACTTCACAATTTTACCATTGGCCGCACTTGCCGAAACTTTTACTTAAATCCTTAATTTATCCATTTGGCAATACCTAACCCGTCAAATTACACAACTTTGATCACTACTCATCCACAATATGCCCTAATCCTTCTAGGGTACATTTGAGGGTGTGACACTGATCAGCTCTCCATTTTGGTCCTCGTGACCCTTATGAGTTTTGATATTGTTGAAGATCCCATGTGAAAATGTTTTGAAATGAAAAGAAAATAAATTATCAAACTCTAACACTGTAACACCCTAAGGTCTTACTAAGATACTGTACAAATTAAACCATTTAACTAATTAACAAAAACCGCAAATTTTTTTTTCTGACATCATTAGACATAAATTGTTTATTCGATTCCAATGCGGAAAACCATTTTAAAAACGGAGTTACCGAACCCATTTTATCAAAATCAGAAGTTCGCAAACTAACCTATAACTATCTAAGTTGCTATTCATTTGGTCAGTTTTCACTTAAACATATAACATGCATTTGTCATTACTAATTCCATTCACTTACTTTTCTATCATATCACTTGGCATGCCAACATATACATACATGCATCAAAGCATACCCAAACCACACACTCATAAAATAATATCAGTTATACAGACCCAAAATGAATACTAGGTACCGATTTCAATATAAGTCATATACATGCCAACTCTGATGCGTGCACAGGGGGGGTCAACATTTCAAGATTATAAACAATGGAAGTTCATATTCATGGAGATCAAATTTGGAGAAGTTAAAGAAGGCTTGAAGGAAGTCCGTGGGCTAAATTTATGAAGAAGCCAAATTGAAGATGGACATGTGCTAGTCATGTGACGACTTAACATGTGCAGGTCATGTGACACTAGTTGTTTGGGGGTTCTTTAGATTGGGGGTTTATTCTTGTTCATGTTCATGCCATATTGTATGTTCAAGGGTTTCGGGTTCTTTAGCCTTGGGGTTCCGCATCAAACTCTTACATACTTTAATAATCCAAAATATTCTCCAATTAAGCTACCAAAATAATGTAAGGATGCATTGCTTCCAATCCTAAGGCAAACCTACACGCAGTCAAATAAAACTACGTGCTGAGCATTAAATATGCTCAGTGATGATTGCAATTCCAAGGATTTCCAATAAACTAATTTTACATGCATAAATATACTTAAAATTCACTATAAAATAAACATTAATAATAAAATTTAATTAACTCAAATTAATATTTACTCATGCCATAATCCAATTAATTACCCATAAATTAATTATTTAAGGCCTTTAGTGTGTTTACCATAAATCAATTACCTTAATTACCAATTTGTCCTCATTTTGTACCAACTTTCCAATTTACCCTTACCTTTTTCAAAAATTACAATTATGCCCTTAGTTCATTTTAAACATACCATATTTACATAAATGCCATTAGTTCATTTTCTTTTCACATTATTTACAACTTTGCCATTAGTTCAAAACCAATTTCATCAAAATTTCCATAATGCCATCAATTCACACATATTTCACCAAAATTACAATTTTGCCCTTTTTACATATAATGACCAAAATGCCCTTAAATACATTTCTTTATACCCTTTTTCACTTTTTAGCATGCAAAATTACTATTTTACCCTTTTATCACAAATGTCACGCCAAATTACCAATTTGCCCCTGTATAACACTGGCAGACTCTAAGCACAGGATAAATGAGACATGAAATCCTAATAGGCTCACATAAACCCGAAAAGACCTCAATTGATCAGTCCGATACATTCCAACCTGAAGAACCCCGAAGGATTACTCTAGTACATTCCAATACAGATACTTTTAAATATTATACAGAATAGGACCATCATTGGCCTATAAAAATAGTGAGACGCCATCCTCACTCCCGCGGTCTTATGTCCCTATGGCTAGCTATCATATCCTGAACTAGACTTGACTACCAGCACACCACATAGGGCATTATAATATTATTTTCCACATCATTTTCATTTCATACATATTTTTCTTGCCATAACATCATTTTATCTCATTCTTCTTCATGTCATTTCATCATTTTACATGTGATTATCCTCCACGCATCATTACATGGCATGTTAACATATAAAATCATCATGATACACATGCACACACCATGTACACCATTTGGCCATCATATGAATTTCTCACCATTAATTCTTTTAATCAACTTTATCATTCCTTTAGGCCAATTACATGTTGAATAACATCACTATACCATTTATTTGCATTAAAACCTATCAAAATCATACCTTTATGCATAAACATCATTCGTCCACATGTACATCACATGCACAACACATCTTTCACATGCCATAACACATTCCATTCACTAGTTCACATGCCAAATATCCTAAGTCCATCTTAATCAAGCATTAAACATCATAAAATCACATATAAATGCCATATGTTCAATTCGGCCAAAGAAAGAGATTTTCATACAAAATTATTTTATTCATTTTAACCATTCATTCTACCTTTTTTAACATCCCTAAGCATGAATATAAGGTTATTTTCAATTAAATATGCCTTTAACACACACATGGTTCATAAACATAACCTAAAACACATGTTCACACATGGAAATAGTTGGAATTTGCAATCACTAACCTCAAATCCTTGCAATAAACTTCCTAAGCTTCATTTTCCTTTCCTTTATATTGATTGGAAACACCTTCACCTATTCGACATAATAGGTGTCATACACAAAAATTCAGATCTATCAAAAACTAAGCTTCCTTTCCACAAACAAACTTCATAAACCTCTTATACACATCCTAAAGTACCCATAGGAACCCTTAAACAAAATTAAAAACACCTAAAACACATACCTCAAATTTACACCTAAACCTTTAAGTCTAGGTTTCACCAACTTTTAATCCACCAAATGGACGTCCAAGGGCATTAATAGAAACTAGAGGAGCTGAAAGTTAATGGGGAGGCTGAAATATGGGGTGAGACGGAGGAATTTTAGGAGAAAAATGGAGGAAAAGAGGAGAGTTAAGGTTATGCCAAGAAGAAGAAGAGAGGAGGTCAGTTTGGATGGAGAAATCTGGATTACTCCAGCCTTCTCCATCAATTTATATTAGTGAAATTTAACCAAACCGGGTCCAAGCAAAGCGGTTGGACCGGTTTGGTCCGATTTAAGGTTTTATGCTCTTTTTGCACTATTTTTGGTATTCTGACTATTCTTGACCTCATTTTCACTCCCAACCAATTCCATCATGTTTAAAATATCAAATATAGCCTCCACACAAAATTGCAGGTCAATCGGAGCCCATTTGGGGTTCGGTTCACCTAAACCGGTCCGATTCGATTCTGTCGGTTTCTACCGTAAAACTCAATTTTAAAGCTGTCAAAAAATTCAATAAATTATTTTAAGCTTGTACACTTCCCACACTTGACCTTTTTATCCACTCTAGCATTTTCTAAAAATTCAGTCAAAGTTTGGTCAAACCCCTGTTCAACCGAACCGAACTTCAGACAACTATTCGGGGACCCAATTGACCTCGTTTTCTTACAAACCTGTACCACCCGACTCCATTCACGCTACTGATTATTTCTATGCCACATAATATTTTTTACTTACTATAGTATAGACTTCCCAGAAGGTCACCCATCCCAGAACTACTATGACTCTAGCACATTCAACCTTTAAACTTCTCTAAATACAAAATAGCAGAAACACAATCTAATGCTGCAAAACTAACAACAGATATTACAGACAATACAGAATAATCCTAGGGTGACATGGAGGCCATTACAATTCTCTCCTACCAATAAAAATTTCGTCCTCAAAATTTACCTGAATCGAGAAGTTGGGGATACTGTTGCCTCATTGTCTCCTCAGGTTCCCATGTCGCTTCCTCGACATTGTGGTGATTCCAGAGGACCTTTACTAACGGGATCTGCTTGTTCCTGAGCTGCTTTACCTCACGAGCAAAAATATTGACTGGATACTCCTCATAAGTCATATCAGGCTGAACACGAACTTCTTCAGGCTTGATGACATGACTGGGATCTGAACGGTATCTCCGGAGCATCAAAACATGAAAGACATCATGAATCTTTTCTAACTCCTGAGGAAGCTTCAACTTGTAGGCTACTGGCCCTACCCGCTGAATAATCTCATAAGGACCAATAATCCTCGGACTCAACTTGCCTTTCTTCACAAATCTAAGAATCTTCTTCCATGGAGAAACTTTCAGGAACACTTTATCTCCCACTTGAAACTCTATGTCCTTTCTCTTTAAGTCTGCATAGGATTTTTGTCTATCCATAGCTTCTTTCAATCTGTCTTTTATCACTCTGACCTTTTCTTCAGTTTCCCAAAACAAATCTGATCCCACAATTTTACTTTCACTGAGTTCTGTCCAACAAAGAGGAGTTCTACATTTTCCTCCATATAGAGCTTCATAAGGAGCCATCTTAATGCTGGACTGGTAACTATTATTGTAAGCGAACTCAAGCTAAGGGCAAATACCTCTCCCAACTGTTGCTAAACTCAAGCACACAACATCTCAGCATATCCTCCAAAATTTGAATCACATGCTCAGATTGACCATCAGTCTGGGGATGGAAAGTTATACTGAAATGCAATCTGGTTCCCAAAGCTTCTTGCAATTTCTTCCAAAACTGCGAGGTAAACCTTGGATCACGATCAGAAATGATGGATGAAGGGACTCCGTGCAGTCTAACAATCTCACTAATGTACAACTCAGCTAACTTGGACAATGAGTAGTCCATTCTAATGGGCAAGAAATGAGCTGACTTAGTGAGTCTATCCACAATGATCCACACCGCATCATGCTTCCTTCTGGAGAGAGGGAACCCTAACACAAAATCCATAGTAATTCTGTCCCACTTCCATTCAGGTATAAGAATAGTCTGGAGCAAACGTGAAGGAACTTGATGCTCTGCCTTGACTTGCTGACAAATCAGACACTTGCTCACAAAATCCGACACATCACGTTTCATACCTGACCACCAAAACTGCTTCTTCAAATCCTGATACATCTTGTTACTACCAGGATGCATGGCAAAGCTGCTATGATGAGCTTCTGACAGAATATTCTTCCTCAAGTCCCCCTGATCAGGTACACACAAACGCTGTTTGTAATACACTCCCCCATCTGAACCCAAAGAATAATCACTGATATAACCATCACGAATCTGAGATATAATAGCAGACAATTTATCATCATTCTTCTGAGCATCAATCACATGCTGAAGAAAATCTGGTTTAACTCTCATTTCTACAATCAAGGCACCATCATTTGAAACATCCAAGCTCACATTCATAGCTCGAGGAGAAGCCATGAATTTCCTGCTGAGGGCATCTGCTATCACATTACCCTTACCAGGATGATAGTCAATGAAGCACTCATAATCCTTTATCAGCTCTAGCCAACCTCTGTCTCAAGTTAAGCTCCTTCTGAGTAAGCATGTACTTGAGACTCCTATGATCAGTGTAAATATAACATCTCTCACCATACAAATAATGTCTCCAGATCCTCAAAGCAAACACAATGGCTGCTAGCTCAAGATCATGAGTAGGATAATTTTTCTCATGAGTCTTAAGCTATCGGGAGGCATATGCAATCACCTTGAGAAGAGAGTAGGTCGGTTTGGATGGAGAAATCTGGATTTCTCCAGTCTTCTCCATCTATTTATATTAGTGAAATTGAACCGAACCGGATCCAACAAAAGCGGTCGGACCGGCTTGGTCCGATTTAAGGTTTTATGCTCTTTTTGCACTATTTTTGGTATTCTGACTGTTGGTGACCTCATTTTCACTTCCAACCAATTCCATCATGTTTAAAATATCAAATATAGCATCCACACAAAATTTTAGCTCAATCGGAGTCCAATTGGGGTCTGGTTCACCTAAACCGGTCCGATTCGATTCTGTCGATTTCTGCCGTAAAACTCAATTTTAAAGCTATCAAAAAATTCTAAAAATTATTTTAACCTTGTACACTTCCCACACTTGACCTTTTTATCCAATCGAGCATTTTCTAAAAATTCGGTCAAAGTTCGGTCAAACCCCGGTTCAACCGAACCGAACTTCAGACAACTATTCGGGGACCCAATTGACCTCGTTTTCTTACAAAACAGTACCACCGACTCCATTCACTCTACTGATTATTTCTATGCCACATAATGTTTTTGACTTACTATAGTACAGACTTCCCAGAAGGTCACCCATCCCAGAACTACTATGACTCTGGCACGTTCAACCTTTAAAATTCTCTAAATACAAAATAGCAGAAACACAATCTAATGCTGCAAAACTAACAACAGGCATTGCAGACAATACAGAATAATCCTAGGGTGACATGGAGGCCATTACAAACACAATCAAAATCCAGCCTTCAGTACACCATATACAACACAAAACCCAAGTTTTATTCTACTTAACATGAATTAAAACATCAAAATAGGCAATCAAAACAAAAAGTTCTTCAAACCCAGAAATTTTTGCCAAAAACCATGCCCAAATCACAATTCTACTATCAAATTCCCAACTTCACTTAATTCATCATCACACACTTCAATTAAACACATATATACACAATTACCTAAAATCAAGATAGAAATTCAAACATAAATAAAACTCAAACAAATCCCAAACCTTAAATTCCTAAGCTCCTCAGCTGTCAATTTGGAGCACTACAACTAGCAATATCCTTCCCTTTTGGATCTCTAAGAGGAACCTCTGAACCAAAAATCATAACTTAACACATACCAATTAATAAAACACAATCACAGCCACAATAACCCACTCACACACACAACTAATGGGAAACAAAAGGAGAAGCGGAAGAAGAAGAAGAAGAAAAAGAAACTTACTCCGAGCTTTAAAATTTGGCAACCCAACTCACAAGCACAGCAAAGGAGGAGAAGAAGAGAAGCAAGGAGGAGAAAGCAAGAAGCTTTGGCTGAGAAAGAAAAAAATGGGAGGGATAAGAGAAGGAACAGCTATTCTCACACTCTCTCTCTCTTTTTCTCTTTCATATGACTAAGACTTGAGCTCCACTTTAACAGGTAATACTACTTTCGTCCCATATACCAAGGAAGAAGGTGTGGCTCCTGTAGAGGTTCTGACGGTGGTTCTCTAGCCCCAAGGTGCAAAAGGCAACTTCTCTGCCCAATCCTTATAGTTCTTAACCATCTTGGCTAAGATCTTCTTGACATTCTTATTAGTAGCCCCTACTGCCCTATTGGCTTGAGGGTGATATGGAGAGGACTTATGTTGCTCAAAGCCATACTTTTGGAGTAACTTCCTAGTTTCAAGCATAAATTGCATCCCGTTATCAGACACAACATGGTGCGAAGGACCATATCAAATTCTTCTATATGAACTTGGCCATATCTAGATACCAATTCTTTTCCTTCCCCCCACCCCCCCCCCCCTTTTTTTAGTCAAGCTTTGTTCAAGTCCTGATACTTTGCAGATAAACACACTTCTCTTCTTGACTATTGGGACAACGCTGACCAACCAAGTCAGGTGTTGTACTTTGATAAGAAATTTGGCCTCGATTTGTTTGTGAACCTCTTTTTTGACCTTTTCTGCCCATTTTGGCCTGAGTATTATGAGCTTCTACTTGACTGATCTATAATTGGGGTATGTTGGAATGGCATGTTCGGCGATTCCATGATCAACTCCTGGCATGTCTTCGTAGGTCCAGGCAAAGACTTTTTCATAAATATTTTTTTAATATTATCTAAAATTTTAATCTCTCTTTAGGAGTTACATAAGATGCTATCAAGATTTCCTTCGGGTTTTCCAAGGTTTCGACATTAGATGGAATGGCATCAGTTAAATTAATATCAAATATAAATGAGTCATGATCATGATTATGCATAGTGAAATCATAAGAAATATCAAACAAGTAAGCCAAATTTTTCATCTTATTAATAAAACCAGAATTAAAACGTCATTATTAAATAGTTCAAAAATAAAAAGGATATCGAAATAGCTAAGATCTTCCTCTCCCGCCAACACAGAGGTCATAGTTAATGGCTCATTATCATCCTTAGGCACCGTCTTCCCTTCCCACTTAGGCACTTAATCTGTCTTACTCTTTCCCTTTCACTTTTCTGGGTTAGAGATCTATTTGGAATCAATTATATCTTGAATAGCATGTCTCAAGGTCTTGCAATTGTCTGCGGTATGCCCGGTGTGCTGGTGGAAGGCACAATACGGATCCTGTCACATCCCGTTTGCCCCTTAGAAGTTTGAGCCATGTTGTGCATATGCATCGGGTGTGTTTTGGCTTTTGATAAGGGTATTTTGGGTATTATGCATGATTTTGGGTTTTATTTTAGTGTGGGTGCTCGTATAGTATCAGAGTGTGTGTGTTTGTTGGGTTGTGCTTGTATGTGTTGCTCACACATCCGTAGGGTATAAGTGAGTTGGGTTAGCATTGTGTGTTGTAGTGTGTGTTGTTGCTTGGGTGTGAGTGGTCAAGTTCCACCAATCTTAGGATGACATGTGGTTAGGGTTTTTAGAAATGGGTGTAAAAAGAAAGAGAAAGAAGGGGCAGCCACTTCTACTGCCTCTCATCCCGTTTTCTCTTCCTTATTACTCCTTCTTCCTCTTTTCCCTTCCCATTTGTGTCATGGTATTTGATTCAAGTAATTTGTGGTGGAAATTGATCGCTCCTCAACCTCCGCTAGGTAAAGTTTTCTGCATTTTCATCATCTTCTTCACACTGTTCATTTTTTTCTTCGCATTTCTAGATTGAGTTTTGATCTAGGGTTTTTGTTTGTGTGTTCTTAGTGTGTCGGCTGTTAGTTGAGCCTCCCCGTGACCCGAAAGGCAAAGAGAAGGCTGGGAGTAGTGGAACCAAGTGACTGAAGCTAGGATTACAAGTTTGGGAATTTTTGCATTTTCTGTGTTCTTGCTGTGTTTGATCATTTTGTTGGTAATCTATTGTGTTAATAATGCATGCTGGGATAATGGATGAGTGGGAGTTGATTTTAGTTTAATGCATGAAGGCTAAAACTTTGAGAATGGAATTGAAGTTGATTTGAGTTTACTGTTATTTTCTAGGTTTTGGTATTTGTGAACTTTTGATTAAGCTATTCTGTGTTTTGGAGTGGGTATTTGTTGAAGGAAGTGTTTATATGTTGTTTACGTTAGTTCTGAATGCTTGGGGAAGCTTGATTTCCAGGTAAGATTGAATTGGATTTAAGTGGGGATGATTTTCTGGTAATTCTGGGTTCTGTGCTAATTTCACGATGTTAGGGTTTGAAATCATCGATGTCAGGGACGATCTCTTCATGGCGTGAAGAGAGAGCAGGAGCACGAGTCGTGCTGCTGGCTGGAAGCCGAGCACGGGTCGTGCTCTGGGAGCACAACTCACGCTCCCTTGGCTGGGAGCAGGAGCACGAGTCGTGCTCCTCAGCATGACTCGTGCCCCCTCTAACCCCTGTCCCTTACAAACGTATTTGGGTCCTTTTCAATCCTTTTTCTTCTATTTTGAGTTCTTTATCCTCATTTATGTGTTTTTAATGTGCAAATGATATAATGTGTATTTTAACTTAGACAAATAATAAGTAATGTATACGATATTGCATGTTATAGGTTGTTGAATGATATTGGATTATGCATGTCGTATTTATGATTCCTTGTTATGAATGTGAGTATAATTATGTGTTACACTTGGAAGTATGATCTGAATGATGCATGACCTGCTAGAGTCAAGTAAGTGGATAGTTAGGCATGCCTAATAGAGTCTCTTAGGTGCAGCCCTCAGTTCTGTCTGGACCACGATCAGGTCCCCGTTTGGTTCCTCGCGAACCCCTTATGCGTTTTGGATCTTGTTTATGGTCCCCCTGTGTAAAATGTTTTAAATGCGACAAAAATAAAATGGTTTTCGATTCGTACCCGTAAGGTACGCTATGCGTTCTATTCGTGCCAATAAGGTACGCTATGCGTTTACTCGTTATCCACTATTGTGAGTCAGCAGGTGCTCTTTTTGTTTTGTTTCGCTTTGATATGATTACAAGAATATGGTATTCGGATGCGTATCATGATAAGTTTGAGAAATTAGTTAAAGTGCGAATGAATGTGGATGTGAATATTTGAATGCATGTCTTTATTATACAAGTATGATCATATAGCTGATATCATTATTCGCATTTGTCATATTGTATATGTATTGCATTGACGACCATTGTGAATGGCCGTCCACTCTTTTGTTGTGTGTTCCCCACTAAGCGTTTATCGCTTGGCATGGTGTTTTATCCGTGCAGGTGCGGAGGATGGTGTTCTTTTGGGAGAGTCGTCGCCAATCAAGCCAACACAGAGGGATTAGTGTTAGGGCTTTATTTTTTTATAGCATACTAATTCTTTTGTAGAGGAACTCTCTTTACACCATTATTGTGTAAAGCTTTCGCATTTATATACTTTTGGGATATGTAATTATTTTATTCTGGCTTTTGATCCGAACAATAGTGTAACGAATTTTGCTATTGTAATGATGGATTATTTTGATGCTTAAGAAGGTTTTAATTTTCCCGTCATGATGTATGGTTATTATGTATGAATGTATGCTTTGTATCTTTATCTGTTTGGTGACACACCCGGCTCATACGGCTTCTCACTCCTTGAGGATGGGTACGTCTACGTATGGGTAGGGGGTGTTACAGATCCACCTTGTGATTGGGTTGCCCTTAGTTTTTGGAGGGTCTAACCGACAATGGCTGTAACATCCTCTCCTTCATTAGCCTCTTAAGGATCCAAGATAAGGATCTGCCCAAATTAAAATAGTGCTTTTGATTTATTTTTGTGGTTGGTGCTTCTGCTATCTTAACATTGCCCTAACTATTATTGTGGATACCTGACCTTTAATTTTTCAGAGTATGCATCATCGCAGGGTCTCTACGCGCTTCAAACACAATGTTATATTCTAGAGTAGGCTATTTATTTACTTTTTGCTCAACTGGTGAATCAAGTGGCACGTTGCCTCCAGGCTTGGAAGTAAATGAAAGCACCGCGGCTGTTTGTCACACCCCAAATCAGGCCTAATCAGAATTGGCAAGTTAAGTCGGATAAGTGATGGGTATTTATGTAAATTGTGCATGTGGAATTTGAGTAACTAAGGACCTAATTGAAAAGATAATTAAAGTTCAAGTGGGGAAATAATTCTGTTAGTGAGGGGAGTGTAAGTTGCAAACGATTTAAGTGGGATTTGTAGGGACCAAAAGAGGAATTAAGTCAAAAGTGGAATTATGGGTCGAATGAGAGCTTGCCAAGTGGACTTGGTTGGTGGGCAGTGAATGAGAAAAGAAGAAAAGAGAAAGAGAGAGAGAACACAAAAAATCTGCATTCCCGTTCTCTCCTCCCTCTCACGATTGCCTTCTTCTTCTTCTTTTCTTCCTTCTTTGTTCCTCCTTCTTGCTTCTCTTTTGACTAGAGTTTATACATGCTTAGAAGTGATTTTGATAGAGATTTGAAGGCAAGATTGAGAGGTAAGTTGGGGTTAGGGTTCCTGCGTTTTGGGTTTTTCCTGTTCTTCTTCTTCTGGTTTTTGTTTAAGTTAGGTTTTGGACGAGTAATTTGTGGGTTTTGGTTTGTGCAAGCTTTGGGTTGCAAGAGGAAGCTTAAGGACAAGTAAAGGGTTGAAGATCGAAGCTTGAAGAGTGATTTTGGATCTTCAATTTCCAGGTTTGGGAGTTTTTGAGTTGTCTCTGCCCTAATTCTCTTTTGGATGGTAGTTGTGTTTGTTTTGTTTAATTTCTGGAATTGTGAGTTTATTTTGATCATGAGTATGTTTTGTTATGCATTAGAGTGATAAGGTAAGAGTTTGTGCATGATTGAATGGATTCTAAGAGGTTTTAAAAAGGATTTCTGGAAAACGATGAAGATTCTGCATTTTACTTTTACTATTCATCGCGATTTCGGGAAAGAAGGAAGTGCAACGTGAGCAGCTCACAAGATGTGAGCAACGCTCACGAGTCATGAGCTTTAGACATGAGCAAAGCTCACGAGTCGTGAGCAATGCTCACGAGTCGTGAGGCAAGCTCACGACTCGTGAGCAACCTTCACGACTCGTGAAGGTTGCTCAGGACTCCCTCGGCTTTTTGGCTTTTCTGTTTTGTCCTATTCCCCATATGACCAGTTTTTATAAAATGATTTTTAAATGCTTTTTATGGCTTTTTCCTCTACTGTGTGCTATATTACCTTGCTAATATGAATGATTATCTTAATTTATTTGCGATTAATAATATGTTATCCAGGATAAGTTATATGTGGTATTTTGGAATAAGTTTTGGATTATAGTGATCCTGTTAAATGATTGTTGGATTTAAACTGTATGGTTTGGATTTAGATATGTTAATTGTTGTGATTTGTATTGCATGTCGTATTTCGAATGCGAAGGAATTATGAATGCCAAGTTCATGATGGTTTAGTCCGGAACATGGTATATTAAAATGTAAAACATGTTATGCATATCTTTAATCTTATCCTTCTCTAAGAATAACATGCTATGCTTAAGTGTATATTGTATCATTCCATGATTAAGATTATGCGTTGTTAATCATTGGCATAATATGGTTCCACATATAATTCTGATATGTTTTAGAATATTAAATAGTGCTAAAGTGTGTTGATTGAATTATATTGCATGCTTCATAATATGAATTGTATGAGGTATGATTTATATTATGAACATATGTATTTATCTATTAGACTCTGGATTATGCATGATGACATATATATATATATATATATATATATATATATATATATATATATATATATATATATATATATATATATATATATATATATATATATATATATATTGTGAATCGACAAATGATTTGGATGATGCACGTGGATAGTGTGAACTTAATTATATGTCTATTATGCTCAGTATTGTGCATGATGAATTATGTCATGTGACTTGAAACATGCTTTCGTTTATGCATGACCTACGAGAGTCAGTCTAGTGGATAGTTAAGCATGCCTAATAGAGTCTCTTTAGCTGCAGCACCTTTGGACGTTTGGACCCTGATCAGGTCCCCGTTTAGTTCCTCGTGAACCCTTTTAATGTGTACGGATCCACGCGATCCTTTTTTATGTGTTTGGATCTTGTTTAATATCCCCTTTAGTAAACTGTTTTAAATGTGATGAAATTAAATGGATTTCGATTCGAACCCGTAAGGTACCCTTTGACCGATTCGTACCGGTAAGGTACTTTCCTCACACTCGTTATCCACTATTTTGAGTCAGTAGGTATTATGTTTGTTTTGCCTGATATGAACACGAGAATGTGATATCTGAATGAGTATGAGTTTTGACATGTGACTCATTTATGTATCCGAATGTGATTATGAATCTCTGAATGGGTTAAGTGTGATTCAAACATGTGAATTGAATTATCTGTATATGTATATCATATTGTGAATGTATTTGTAAACCATCAGTTATGGATATAAGTACAGGAATTAAGACGTGTATGACTGTGACCATGATTTTTCGAATGCCATGAGTATAGTCATTATGTTATGCTTATGAGAATTTGAATTTGACCAGTTATGTTATAAGCATATGAATTAATATGTATATGAATGCGAGCTTGAATTATGGACTACTATGGTTAATTAGTGCATATACGAATGTGATTTTGTCTATTAACTATTATTGTTTAGCATGTGAATTCGTATGCGTAAGGAGGCAATCTTGACTATTGAATGATTATATGTGTAATATTTAGGGTGCAATGCATGTGAAGCATCTCCGGTAGGTGCAGGTCTGGTAATGTGGGATGTCTATATGTCTAGGTGGTTAGTGACCTCACAATGCAAATGTATTTACTTTTTATGATGTACTGATAAATGCAGTAGATGTGGTAATATGCATATATTACGTAATAACATGAAAGTGTGGTGTTTGACGTCTTCCCTTGAGTTCGGCTAGTGTGTGTATTATGGCATGACAAAAGTATGTTTAGATAGCTAGTGTTCTAAGCATGATAGTTGGGTACGTTATTATATGGTAATTGTGTCTCATGTGAATGGGTTTTAAGTTAATGGATGGGCACTTTGGCATGATAGTTGCATGTGTAATATCTCATGTGACTATGCACGGTAAGGTACTGATACTTGATACCTCGGTAAGTATATGCATGTGAGATTGTATGTAGTTCTGCATGATAATACTTGTATAGTGTATGGTATTATATCTGCTTCGGCTTGTTTTCGAGATAAGTATATGGATATGGATGTGAGTTTTCGAATGAATGCCTTTACTATGCAAGCATGATCATATATGTGTTATGAATGTCTGCATTTGCCATTGTGAATGTTTTATGCCTTGGTTACCATTGTGAATGGCCGTCGATATTCTTGTGTGTTCTCCCCACTAAGCGTTATCGCTTAGCACGAGTTCTTTTCCCGTGCAGGTGTCAGGTTTGGTTCTTTTGAGTTGCGAATCTGCAAGGTCGGCCACATAGGAGTTAGAAGTTTTGTATTTTGTTCAGCTTTTGTATTTTGGCTTCTGTATTTCTGTAGTCTTATGTATATGTAATTATATGTAAGGATCTAGATGTAACATTTGGGCTAAGTAAATGTTATTATATTTATGTTTAAAGCTGTTCCTCGATTTTATCGTTCGCTTTATACTTCTGCTGATTGAAAGAGGGAATGGGGATAGGCATGTGCTTATCCTTCCGCTTAGTGCCTACGTGTATGTGAGTTAATGCATGACCTGTTTTTGCCCCCAAGATATATTTTTTAATTATCCCGTATTTACGCATGTATGATTATGTATGAATGTATGCTTCTGCATAGTGTATGTGTGCATGTATGTGAGTGAGTGTCGGGTAGCATGCCCGCCGGCGTCCTTCCAATGGGGGCGACGGTGGGGGTGTTATAGTTAGTGGTATCGGAGCCCAGGTTTGGCGGTTTTGGTTGTCTTTGTTTGTTTGAGTGTCGAGTCTTTGTATGCTGGTTGGTTATTTATCATGTTTTTGCATGCGAGTCGGTTTTGTGTCGTGGCCTAATGCAGATGTGTCCTGTCTTGTGTCGTGTCTAGATTGAGTCTGATCCTAGGGAGAATGTGGGCGAGACAACGGAAATTGTGAACCCAGTTAGTGCTGATCAGAGTGCTTCCGAGCATCCTTCGGTTTGAAATTTCACACCTGTTTCTGATGATAGGACCTTAGTGCAAGGGTTGATTCGGATTTTGGATAGATTGACTGCTCCTCGAGCTTCTCAAGAAATTGTTCGAAATGTACCCCAAAAGAGAAAAGGATCGGGTAGAGAGATGTAAGCGGGTAAGAGGATTCCAGAACCTCCTATTTGTCAACTTTGTCAGAAGCAACATTGGGGCAACTGTAAGAAGAAGTGGGTACCGCCGATATGTCAGCACTATCAGAAGCGACATCGGGGTCCGTGTTAAAAACTCACGGGTGCTTATTTCAGATGTGGCAGCTTGGAACACCAAATTGTTGATTGTCCTAAGACGAGTGAGAATCTAGCTCAGCAAGCTAGGAAGGATGTAGAGGAACTGCTTAGAGCCACCCGTGTGCCATCGGGATTTGTTACGCAGCGCAGTGAAGTGATGGAGCCTGTAGAGCCTTCCGGTGAGTTTTATTTTGATATATTCAAGTAAAGTTTGTTTTGGTACTTTGAGAAAGAAGGGTATTTGGATTCTGTCAGGTTTTGGTAATACTCTGTATACCTGTCAGCTATCTGCAGAAAAAGCATTTGAATAAAAAGCATATTGAATAATGGGGATAGGACAAAGTGCATCATTATAGCATCAATTGCATTTCTTCTGCATCACTCCGCATACATGAGCCATCACATTCTCATTGCATTATCATCCCTTTGACCATACATGAGAAGCACTTACATATGCGTTTTGATTGAGAAAAGCTGACAGGGTGTACATGGAGTATTTCAGAATCTTATACAAGTGAATGTAAAATGATTTTTGGGTTTGACAGAAGCATTGTTAGGGGAACAGCATGTATGATGGACATCTTTGAAGTATTAAAGGATTTGTGTAGCTACCAGTGAAAGTTAAATGGTTTATGTGTGAAGTGTTTGTGTTTTGATTTCTGATGTGCAGTTGAGTAATGATTATTTAGGTAAATATGATTGATTTGAATATAAGAAAGTGATTTAAGAGTATAGCGATGGCGATGAGTGTAAGCAAGTGAGTAGTTTGAAAGTGAAGTGTATGAGTTTGATGGGATCTTGGGGTGTAGTGTTGGGAATTCTTTCCGGTGTAAGTGAATTTCGAGGATGAAATTCTTTTAGGAAGGAAGAGTTGTCACACCCCAAATCGGGCCTAGTCGGAATTGACAAGTTAAGTTGGATAAGTGATGGGTATTTTGGTAAATTGTGCATGTGGAATTTTAGTAACTAAGGACCTAATTGAAAGATAATTAAAGTTCAAGCGGGGAAATAATTCTGTTAGTGAGGGGAGTGTAAGTTGCCAAGGATTTAAGTGGGATTTGTAGGGACCAAAAGAGGAATTAAGTCAAAAGGTGAATTATTGGTCGAATGAGAGCTTGCTAAGTGGACTTGGTTGGTGGGCAGTGAATGAGAAAAGAAGAAAAGAGAAAGAGAGAGAGAACACAGAAAATCTGCATTCACCTTCTCTCCTCCCTCTCAGGATTGCCTTCTTCTTCTTCTTCTTTTCTTCCTTCTTTGTTGCTCCTTCTTGCTTCTCTTTTGACTGGAGTTTGTACATGCTTAGAAGTGATTTTGATAGAGATTTGGAGGCCAGATTGAGAGGTAAGTTGGGGTTAGAATTCCGGCATTTTGGGTTTTTCCTGTTCTTTTTCTTCTCCTGGTTTTTGTTTAAGTTAGGGTTTGGAAGAGTAATTTGTGGGTTTTGGTTTGTGCAAGCTTTGGGTTGCAAGAGGAAGCTTAAGGACAAGTAAAGGATTGAAGATTGAAGCTTGAAGAGTGATTTTGGATCTTCAATTTCCAGGTTTGGGAGTTTTTGAGTTGTCTCTGCCCTAATTCTCTTTTTGATGGTAGTTGTGTTTCTTTTGTTTAATTTCTGGAATTGTAAGTTTATTTTGATCATGAGTATATTCTGTTATCCAATTGAGTGATAAGGTAAGAGTTTGTGCATGATTGAATGGATTCTAAGAGGTTTTAAAAAGGATTTCTAGAAAATGATGAAGATTCTGCATTTTACTTTTACTGTTCATCGCGATTTCAGGAAAGAAGGAAGGGCAACGTGAGCAGTTCACGAGACGTGAGCAATGCTCACGAGTCATGAGCTATGCTCACGATACATGAGCTTTAGACGTGAGCAAAGCTCACCAGTCATGAGCAATGCTCACGAGTCGTAAGGCATGCTCGCGACTCGTGAAGGTTGCTCAGGACTCCCTCGGCTTTTCGGCTTTTCTGTTTTGCCCTATTCCCCACGTGACCAGTTTTTATAATATGATTTTCAAACGCTTTTTATGGCTTTTTCCTCTACTGTGTGCTATATTACCTTGCTTATATGAATGATTATCTTAATTTATTTGCGATTAATAATATGTTATCCATGATAAGTTATATGTGGTATTTTGGAATAAGTTTTGGATTATAGTGATCCTGTTAAATGATTGTTGGATTTAAACTGTATGGTTTTGATTTAGATATGTTAATTGTTGTGATTTATATTGCATGTCGTATTTCGAATGCGAAGGAATTATGAATGCCAAGTTCATGATGGTTTAGTCCCGACATGTTATATTAAAATGTAAAATATATTATGCATATCTTTAATCAGATCCTTCTCTAAGAATAACATGCTATGCTTAAGTGTATATTGTATCATTCCATGATTAAGATTATGCGTCGTTAATCATTGGCATAATATGGTTCCACATTTAATTCTGATATGTTTTCGAATATTGAATAGTGCTAAAGTGTGTTGATTGAATTATATTGCATGCTTCATAATATGAATTGTATGAGGTAAGATTGATATTATGAACATATGTATTTATCTATTAGACTCTGGATTATGCATGATGACCTATATATATATATATTGTGAATCGACACATGATTTGGATGATACACGTGGATAGTGTGAACTTAATTATATGTCTATTGTACTCAGTATTGTGCATGATGAACTATGTCATGTGACTTGAAACATGCTTTCATTTATGCATGACCTGCGAGGGTCAGTCTAGTGGATAGTTAGGCATGCCTAATAGAGTCTCTTTAGCTGCAGGACCTTTGGACGTTTGGACCCTGATCAGGCCCCCGTTTGGTTCCTTGCGATCCTTTTTAATGTGTTTGGATCTTGTTTAAGATCCCCTTCAGTAAAATGTTTTAAATGTGATAAAATTAAATGGATTTTGATTCGTACCCGTAAGGTACCCTTTGGCCGATTCGTACCCGTGAGGTACTGTCCGCACACTCGTTATCCACTATTTTGAGTCAGCAGGTATTATGTTTGTTTTGTATGATATGAACAAGAGAATTTGATATCTGAATGAGTATGAGTTTTGACATGTGACTCATTTATGTATCCGAATGTGATTATGAATCTCTGAATGGGTTAAGTGTGATTCAAACATGTGAATTGAACCTAATTATTTGTATATGTATATCATATTGTGAATGTATTTATATACCATCAGTTATGGATATAAGTACGGGAATTAAGACGTGTATGACTGTGACCATGATTTTTTGAATGCCATGAGTATAGTCATTATGTTATGCTCATGAGAATGTGAATCTGACCAGTTATGTTATAAGCATATGAATTAATATGTATATGAATGCGAGCTTGAATTATGGACTATTTTGGTTAATTAGTGCATATATGAATGTGATTTTGTACTATTAACTATTATCGTTTAGCTTATGAATTCGTATGCATAAGGAGGCGATCTTGACTATTGAATGATTATATGTGTAATATTTGGGGTGCAATGCATGTGAAGCGGCTCCGGTAGGTGCAGGTGTGGTAATGTGGGATGGCTATATGTCTAGATGGTTAGTGACCTTGGATTGTACATGTGTTTACTTTTCATGATGTACTGATAAATGTATTAGATGTGGTAATTTGCATATATTACGTAATAACATGGAAGTGTGGTGTTTGACGTCTTCCCTTGAGTTCGGCTAGTGTGTGTATTATGGCATGACAAAAGTAAGTTTAGATAGCTAGTGTTCTTAGCATGATAGTTGGGTACGTTATTATATGGTAATTGTGTCACATGTGAATTGGTTTTCAGTTAATGCATTGGTACTTTGGCAAGATAGTTGCATGTGTAATATCTCATGTGACTATGCACGGTAAGGTACTGATACTTGATACCTCGGTAAGTATATGCATGTGAGATTGTATGTAGTTCTGCATGATAATACTTGTATCGTGTAAGATATTATATCTGCTTTGGCTTGTTTTCGATATAAGTATATGGATATGGATGTGAGTTTTCGAATGAATGCCTTTACTATGCAAGCATGATCATATATGTGTTATGAATGTCCGCATTTGCCATTGTGAATGTGTTATGCCTTGGCGACCATTGTGAATAGCCGTCCATATTCTTGTGTGTTCTCCCCACTAAGCATTATCGCTTAGCACGGGTTCTTTTCCTGTGCAGGTGGTAGGTTCGGTTCTGTTGAGTTGCGCATCTGCAAGGTCGGCCACATAGGAGTTAGAAGTTTTGTATTTTGTTGAGCTTCTGTATTTTGGCTTCTGTATTTCTGTAGTCTTATGTATATGTAATTATATGTAAGGATCTGGATGTAACATTTGGGCTATGTAAATGTTATTATATTTATATTTAAAGTTGTTCCTCGATTTTATCGTTTGCTTTATACTTCCGCTGATTGAATGAGTGAATGGGGATAGGCATGTGCTTATGCTTCAGCTTAGTGTCTGCGTGTATGTGAGTTAATGTATGACCAGTTTTTCTCCACAAGGTAAGTTTTTTAATTATCCTGTATTTACGCATGTATGATTATGTATGAATGTATGCTTCCGCATTGTGTATGTGTGCATGTATGTGAGTGAGTGTCGGGTAGCGCGCCCGCCGGCGTTATTCCAATGGGGGCGATGGTGGGGGTGTTACACTGTTGTTGTATGAGCCTTCCTGACTGTGGCCAATTCGACTGGGTTAAAAATAGTAGCCATAAGTTAAGCTTGAAGAACGAGCACCATGGCATCCATTCTTTCCTTAATCATGGCTAACAGCCTTTTTTTAAGCTCCTCAAACCATCTATCCATCTCCTAGGCAATTAAGGCACAAGTCTCATCAATCTGCCACGAAGCATAAGCCATTTCTAATGCCTACGAATGTCCTATTAATGATGCTAGATCTCTATCCACCAACCAAACCTCTGAATTGCTCTTTAGACAATTAGAAGAATCCCTAAACCACCCAAGCAAATGGTCTACAGTGGCTGAAAAGTTGAGAGGTTAGAATGATGCATGCGATGCATGTAAATTTTTTTGCATAACATAATATGTATATGTGAAAATTATACATATAGGATAGAATATACACACACAAAATGAAATGCATATGCTTTTTTTTTTATGTGCATGAATGATACGTAATGCATAAATATGCAATGGAACATCCACAACCACGTACAAACATGTAGATCCTTCCAAACTTACTACTCCCACACAGGAGGTCATGCGATCTCTTTCTTGGGTGGGCTTGATCCATAGGTTAATAGGGAACCCAATGGACACGTATAGTGCATGGTGGAAAACAGGCAGCATAACCTCTCTTAACTAATGTGCATACGTATGGCTTTTGACCATTGTGTATTTAAGCAGTCAAAAAAAATCGAAATGGGCCTATCGGGGCATGAAAGCTTTTGATTAGGTGACCAACCAACTTATCTGGATTTGTCCAATACAAAATGATCCACATAGCAAGCATTGTATTATGGTTCATACCACCTAGGGGACGTATCTATTTTCATTACATGAGCTTTGGCAAGGGTGATGATACTTTAGGTCAACCCAAGCATGGTCCCTGCCGACGGGTCTAGCTCATCACTAGCATAACAACCAATCGAGTCTCCATTGAATATACGCTGATGGTACAAAGCTTAGGCTAGTGAATATCCTTAACACTTCCCTACATTGATTGAACGTAGGGTTGTGCTTCGGGAATGCACCGGGGCTAAAAGAGGGACCAAACTAGTGTAAATCTAAGACTCTAATGAAATGCAATACAATTTCGAAAAAGGGATAAAATTTCAAATTAAAATTCAATTGTATATTTTAACCAAGATACTTTCAAAGCAAAGTCTCATTTAGTCACCAGCGGAGTTACCACTGTGACACGCGTTGAACTCGAGAGGCCCCGAATGACCCGCTTTTAGGTTCAAGAGAGGTTCATAAGACTTGCAAAAGATTGCAAGGGCATCTATTTTGGGCAATAAGGAGGTGTTTTGGAGTCGCCACCCAATAAAATATTGGGAAAAATCGTCTAGCCTCACTAAACCTAGCGCATGTGTGTCTATTTTGGGCAATCAGAGATATTTTGGAATCCTCCTTCCAATAGAACATTGGAAAGATTCATCTAATCTCGTGAAACCTAAGACGATACATATACGTCTATTTTGGGCAAGCCAGAGATATTTTGGAGTCCTCGCCCCAATAGAATATTGGGATGGTTTGTCTAACCCCATGGAGCATAAGACAATACAATATAGTCCTATTTTGGGCAGCGAGAGATATTTTGGAATTCCCTTTCCAATAGAACATTCGAAAGGTTCATCTAACCTCATTGAGCCTAAGACCAGAGATGGTTCGGGACTTCATATTTATTCATACCTTAATTAAATTATAATATAGTTTTGAATTTAAACTTTCATTCATTTTCTCATACATTTTAATGCAAAAATTAAAGTGCAGATCAATCACCTAGTAAAAGCGGTAAATAAAATTAAATTAAACATAAAGTAAATAAAAGCACAATAATGTATAATAAAACTACGGAAGGAATACAACCCCCACAATAAATGAAATGTAAATCATACAAAAACTTGGATATTTATTAAGGATGAGGACATTGGTCCTCGCATGCATACTTATAGAAAATAATTTTAAACTGACAATTTATTTGGATGGAAAACTAAGACATTGGTCCTATTTTATTAGAAAAAAACTCAATTTATTAATAAAAATATTTTATATAATTTTCTTTGAAACGTGTATAGAATAAACAATTTTATTAGAAATTACATGGCAAAATAAATAAAGAATCTAAATAAAGAAAATAATACAAATAATAAAAATAAATGGTCAAACCAAACTAGTTTCTTAGATTTTCCCATTTGCTCGCGAGAATGCCCAAACGAGGAAAACAAGTATTGGAATAAAAAATAAACACAAATAAAATTAATGTTAGTAATTAAGTCAAGAAAATCAATTAAACACATAAAATAATCAATAATAAATAAAAATAAATGAAAAGAATGACATGATTGAAACAAATAAAACAACATATTAATAGATTAATACATAAAAACATGAATAATAATAATAATAATAATAATAATAATAATAATAATAATAATAATAATAATAATAATAATAATAATAATAAAAGAAGAATGAATAATCAAGTAAATAAGGAAGAACAAAGAAAAATGTAAAAAATGTTAAATTTATATCTAGTATAACATAAAATAAATAAATAAACAATAAATATAAAAATCTACATGATTACTAATTAAATATGAACAAAAAAAATAAATAAAAGAAAATAAAAAATAAGAGATCGAGTCTAGAATATTTACCCTCAGAATTCGAATTCGATAAAGGAAAAAATGTGATTGATTTCCTTTCTTTGTTTCGCAAAACTAGAATTGAAGATAATAAAAATTGAAATTTTATTCCAAAAAATAAATTTGCTTAAAAAAATGATGAAAGAAAATAAAAATAAATCTAAGACTATTCTCCTTAGAAAAATAATTGTAAAAATTTTATTTTTTAGAAAATCAAATGAAAAAATTGGATTTCAAGAATAAACAATTACTTTTTTTTATCCCAAAATCAATTTTTCATCAAAAAGATTCAATGGAAAATTTTTGAAGAAGTTAATTAAAAATAATTCACAAAACAAGAAGTCAGAAAATTAGATTTTAAGAGCAAATAATTATTTTGTTTGTCTCGAAATCAATCTTTCATCAACAAAATTCCATCTAAAATCTTTTAGAAGAAATTTTATTGGAGTAAAAAGAAGAAGAACAATTGAAGGAGAAGAGAATTTTTTGAAGGAGAATATGAATAAAAAATCTGAATTTTTTCTTTTAGTTGCCTCCCCCCATTCTCTTTCTATAATTTTCTATTTATATCGTTTAATAAAAAAACCCTAGTTGATTAGGAAAGAAATTAAAGTTAAATCAGATTATTTGTTATCTTAGTTTTAAAAATGTAAAAAATCATGAAAATCCTTAAAAATGGGATAAAAAATCAATTTTGTGGAAAAAAATTCCAAGAAAAGGCTAAAAATCACATTTTCAGCGGATTTGGTTGGACAGGGGCGAGCGATGGGCATCGGTGGGCGTACGGACTGCGCGCTGGGGCGCAGGCGGGCGACGCCGGCATGTGCGTTACGCGGGGTGCTAAGCACAGGCAGGCGACGCTCGTGCGAGCGTTACATGGGGCACTGCGCGCAGGTAGACGACGCCCGCACGAGCACTGTGCGCAGGTGAGGGGGACGCCTATGTGTTGGCAAGGCGCACTGATGCGCGGCCAACGATCGAATTTTATTTTTGTAATTTTTTTAAGGTAATTTTGACTAAAACAGTATAATTTCCAACCTCCCTTTTTTATTTTAATTTTAATTTTTTTATATTTTATATTTTTTATTTTTTATCTCTAAAATCAGTTAACTAGATCTCATGTCAAACATTACGAATATACTATTTATATGCATTGAACATCAAAGTATACCTATGTATACCTAATCATACCATTCGGCTTACATCTTGTCCATGGTATAAAGTTTATTTCTTTTTATTTTAATCATTCAAAATCTCATTTTTCAGCTTCCTAAACGTGACTATATGCTTTGATTTAATTAAACATACATATTTCATGTACTTTATGTTTAAACATAACAAAAAATTATACTTTTAACATGGAAAAAGAAAGATATTGCATCCACTAACCTTATTTTCTTGTTATCCACATCTTCAACATGCTTTCCATGCCTTTTCTCCTTATAAATCCTTTCTCTCCTTTAAAATCCTCAATTTTAGGTCATACCCTTCTCTACTTACTTTTTCCCACTTCTTTTACTTCAAATGAACTTTAAAGGTTACTATCATTGAAAAGAGAGGCTGGATTTTACTTGGGGAGGGTGGATTTGGTGAGAACTTGAAAGAAGAATGAAGAAAATTCAAGAAAAGGTAGAAGAACACCATTCGGCCAAGGAGAAGGAGGAGAAGGTTGAAGAGAAATCTAGAAAATGGAAGATATTTTAGCCTTATCTAGGGGTCTTGAGTGGGATTAGGCTTGGTTCAACCAATTAGGCCAACCTAAAAGCCCATTTAGGTTAATAAGCCAATTTTCTAACCCAAAATGATTTTTATTACTTTCCAAAACTATTTTCTCCCAAAATTAATTCCATAATTCTTAAAATATATAATTTAGTCTCCACATAAAATTTCGGCTTAATCGGAGACCGTTTCCCGATCCGGTAATTTCTTACTAGCCCGATAACTCAATTTTTTGTCTTGCCATAAAATTTATTTTTCATTACCATTTGATTCCCCATAATATTTCAAGCAAACTCATGCGTTTAGATAATTTTCCAAAGATCTTTAACACCATTTAGAGTTCGATCAACTCTTGGTCAAACCCGTTAACTGTGGTCAAACAGGTCCGACCGGTTTGATTCACTACTTGAACCGTTTCAGTTCACTTTTCATCCGTAACTTCCTTTTTTGCCCTTAATAGCTTATTTGGCCTAAATTCCATCTTAATTAGGGTCTATTTTCGGTCCAGTTTAATTAAACCTATCCGATTCATCCATTTTTTAATGTCACCATAAAATTACTTTTTCACTGCCAAAAATTAAGAAATATTATCTAGAGTCCATCCATTCCTTCCAAATAATTTTTGGAGCTCATTTGCTGTTTTTAAAAATTCAGTCAAAGCTTACTCAACTTTACCTATTTATAACGGGTCGGAGATTTTTCTTATTTTTGAGTTTTGGAGACCTATCCGAGCTCATTTTCACTCCAAATTTTATCACTGGACTCCACCATATAACTTCTATTCTCTTATGGCAAAAAATATATATATATATTTTTCAGTTCTGGGTCCCTAAGAGGTCACCCACTAGTGGCTTCTTTAGGGACCGCTCATTTAACCTTATAACTCCACTAAATTTCAAGTCATAATTACAAGTATTTTCACACTCAAACCATACTATACACTCTATAGAATTCACTGATCGATACTATACTATTATTTAAGCCATTATATGCCATCTATGGCAAATTTGGGCCATTACACCATTTGGGACGACAAAGAAAGGTTTGAAATTTAGCCAATTCCACTATTAAATGCTCTATTATATTTTCAAAGAAATCCTAAGATAAGTTCAATGATCTCAAAGGCAAAGTGAGCCAGCAAGAAGATAATAAAGGAGTTTGGGAAAGAATTCGTAACAAAATAGGTTTGGGAACCATATTTGTTTTGTATGCATTTGACGAATGATTTACATAATCTTAAGTGTACATGTGTTGATTTGAGTTGATTTGTGATTGTTGATCTTGTAAAAATGGTTGAATTGGGCATATAAGAGTTTTAGGGGAAACTCTGTCCAAATCTGGTATGACCTTTTGGTGATAGTTTTGACTATAAATTGGGTTATAGAACTCCAAATTGGATGCTTCTAGTTTTAGGTGAAATTTAAGATCCACACCTAAATATTTCTAGAAGAGGTTAAGAGCTGATTTTTGCTCTAAGTGTCTCAAAGTTGAGCCCAAAATTAGGGTAACTATTCTGCCTAGGTAATAGGAGCAGGTTTTATTCGTAGGGCCATTTCTGGAGTTATAGTGAATCTTCAATTCTTTAAATTCTGTGGTTGCCATGCGATACGGAGCAATGGAAATAGCTGCGCTGCCTGGAGCCACATCTATAATGAACTCAATTTCACGATCGGGAGGTAACCCTAGCAATTCCTTTGGAAAGACATCAAAGAATACTGTAGGTATATCCTCTAATCTAGAACCCTTCTTTTTAGACTCCAGGGCATAATACAATTTGGCAATGTATCCTTTTCTCAACAATCTTCTCGTAGCAGTGGCTGATATAACATCAGAAAGAAAATCTGTTCTTTCCCCCACAACCGTAATCTCTTGATCATCTGACACTTTAAGAGCTACTCTTTTCTGTTTACAATCAATAGTCTGTTGGTGGGTGGATAACCAATCCATCCCTATAATGACATCAAATTCATGGAAAGGAAGGTTAATAAGATTGGCTAGAAAGACATGACCTTGAGCACTAATGGAGCAATTCTTATACACCTTATTCAGTATAACGCTATGCCCCAAAGGGTTACTCACTACAATATCTTGATATAGACAGGAATCTATCAACCCTTTCCCATGTGCAATATCAGAATTTGTGTAAGAATACATAGAGCCCGGATCAATAACTGCATAAACTAAAGCAGATAACAATGTAAATATACCTGCGATCACATCGGGCGCATCCTTATCCTCTCTGGTTCTGAGTGCATAAGTGCAGCCTATATCTTGTCTCTGACTCTGAGCTGATTGAGCAGGAGGATTGCAGGTTGCTGGACTAAGGGCCGCTCCCTTACCTTTGCCTTTAGTGGCAGCTGGTCCTGACCTCTATGAAGGTGATGTAGCAGTAGAACCCTAATCCTTAGGACAATCCTTGACCTGATGTTCACTGGACCCACACATAAAGCAGGCTCTTGTCAAATACCTACATCCACTTGGATGGTTTCTACCACAATGGCCACAAACCTAAGCAGTACCTCTTCCTCTACCTCTAGGCGTGCTACCAATCAAAGTAATTGGAGCATTACTACCAGCTGGATTCCACTAGCTACGCTCTAGTGCTAAAAAAGCATGACTTTGTGATGAAGGGGCTCCCTTCGGCTTCTTACTCTATCCCCTAACACTACTAGCCTGACCAGGTCTTCTCTTCTACTGAAATCTAGTCTATCTCTCAACTTCATCAGCATGACTCAACTCTACCTTTGCGGCTACCTCAATCAGAGAATGTATGTCTTGATGCCTCTGAGCACCCACAATCTGCCTGATTCTATTGTACAAGCCTCTCTCAAACTTCTGGTACAATCTCTCCTCAGTCATCTGCTCCTCATCTAGATAGGCACTCGGGCGCTCACACTCTGCCACTGTCTTATTACCCTGCCTGAGTCTCCATAACGCGTCTTGAATGGAGGCTCGATACTTAGACCCAATGTATTTATTCTCAAACTAAACCAAAAACAAACCCCAAGTCAGTTGATCAGCTGGAATATGCTTCCTAACTGCGTGCCACCACAAAAGGCTAGACCCTACAGTAAGGCCACTATCCCCAACAACATCTCATCAGGAGGATTCTGGGTGACCTCAAAAGCTCTTTTAACCTTGAAAAGCCACTCCTTAGCCTGGACTGGCATTAATGGGTCTCATCCATAAAAAGCCTCAATCCCCAGTCTCTTTAACTGCTAAAAAATTGACTTCCTTTTTGGTGGACCTAGAGGCTGTCCTGGAGCTTTAGGCTATGGCAGCTAACCCTGCTGAGTCTGCAGTCGACTTTGCATATAACTGCCATCAAATGAAGAAAGTCTGGCTAAGCAGGAGGAGGTGGTGCCACTAGAGGAGTAGCTTGCACTGATAGCGACCTAGTTCCTTCAACACTGATGGAAACTACACTCTTAGCTTCACCATTGTGATGCTCTTCTTCGAAGGCCATCACTCACTATAAAACAAGAGGAGCAAGCATACATTAAGTTCATAACACTTTTCATTTACTAATTAGCCTGTATATGAATTTAACTAACTTTCTTTGATTCCACTTAAATCTCATAATCACCTAAACCCGCTCTGATACCAATAAAATGTAACACCCTTACTATCCTCTTACCTATCACACGTTATGAGCGCTCAATTTATATGGAAAAAATTCGGGTATATTGTTTTTATCTTACTTATATGAATCTCATTAATTCCCATTAACTATTCAATCATACTAAGGTTACTATTTATCTAGGAGAAAATCAGTAGTATAACGTCTATAATATCGATAAACCACCCTGCAAAACAAACAATACACAGCCCATCCTGGGCACAACTATAGTAATAACCCATCTGCCAGCTCAACATCATCACAATATCTATTAATTACAACCCATCACATTCATTCATTCATATACATGCTATTACAATATCCAAAAGATTTAGATTAATACATAAACATATTCCAAAAGTTTATACAAAAAGATTCTTCAATAACTATACTTCTTCAGCTCCCAAAAGTCTTGAGGTATGCTTACTTCTCACAAAAACTCGTTTTACCTACACGCAGTTAATAAAACTACGTGCTGAGCATTAAAATGATTAGTGGTGGTTACAAATTCAAAACTTTCCACTAACCAAACTTTAATACACACAAACACGCACATGCATAACCATTTATTTTATAACAGTTATTACTATCTACTTCTCATTACCAACTTACTTACAATCTCATACTTTATTTTCAATATTATCATTAACTGATCATATTTCTAGTTACCTTTTTACTAATGTATCAATTCATTTTTGAATTCTTAATTCACTTTTATGATCTCATGTCATTTTTCAATTGATCAATTTTAATTTAGTTTCCATCATATTGCCCTTAGTACAATTCTGGTAGAAATCTGTGAACCGGATACATAGGGCGTGGATCCCGTGGTCCACAACACTATAGAGTGACCAAGAAGGACCACTCAGCACTATCACTTAATAGTATATCACTTTTCACTATGGTAGTCTATCATTGGCCTACCCAACGGAGTCGTCATGACCCCAATCACAGTACAGTTTCCCTTTGGCTAGCCATCATATACTAGACTAGATCAACTACCAGACACTACTAGGGGCAGAACAATTCATATCAATTAAATCCTTCACGTTAACTCATTTCCATTCTTCTCATATAATCAATTTAGCACTTAACATATATTAAATTCACTTTTTAATCATTATATACTCATTTATTCACTTCCAGTCATAATACCCTTTTAAATAAAGTCACATTCGATTAGTTTCAATAATTTATATAAAATTATTATACACTTAAAAATGTTTTCTATAATCACTTTACTCTATTAACTCTCAAAAATTAATAACATACATTAAAAATACATAATAAAACTCATTCAGTCCAATGTACCCTTAATACCATCATTTTTATTTTTTTATTCATTTAATTTTTTTTTCTGATTCACTAAATTACACTTCTATTTACTTTAATATATCACTATTTAGCATTAAACCTCAAATATACATATCATTTCAATGCACAAACCATTCGGCCAACTAAGCACTTCACCCTATTAATTTTTTCTTCTCATTTAAGTTTCTTATAATTAATTTCTAACTTGCTAAAGCCCATTTACAAAATTAATTGCAATTTAACACATCCAATTCACACAATTTACTTAAAATAATCTAAAAATCATAAAATTTCAAGGGAAACGATTGAATTTAGTTACCACAAACCTCTTTCTCTTTACCTTTTCCCCTTGAGCATCCTGTAGACACCGGGTCCTGAGGTAGTTCAGATCAGAGTCACCCGATGAAGAAATTAACGTCAGTTTTCGGACAAGGGACGAAAGTTGTGGATGTTCGTCCTCTAGTTTTATAAGGATCGGAGGTTTTCTAGGTAAACGGGGGATTTCGGACAGTCAAAAAGAGTTCAACATTTTGGCATTTGAATCCACAGACGGGCAACCCGTCGGTGGAGTATAGCTCATCGCTCATGCGAGAGGCCCATCTCTTGTGTCGAGCGACGGCCGTCGCTCAGGGAAGGGAGCCCGTGGCTCGAATGAAAGACGCTCATCGCTCGCCTGTGCGACACCCATCACTCGGGAATGGAGCCTATCGCTCATTTGAGCGGCGCCTGTCGCTCGACTGAGCGACGCCCGCTCCTCACGGGAGATGACCATCTCTCATCTCCGTGCCACGTGTAGAGCCCGTCAGCCAAATGACCGCTGGTGCCCCTTGCGACCGACGCCCGTCGACAATCCATGGGCAGCCTGTCAGTCGGTGATCTGGTTATTTGAACTGCCGGATTCTCAAAATTTTGAAGGATTTTACAAAATATCTTTTAAATCTTTTTAAATTTCCCAAATCTTCTCAAATATTTTTAAATATTAGATTTGATTTTAGGAATATTCTGAAAATCGTTCGGTTTTTATTTGATTTCGGAAAATCCTCTTCAAATCTAAATTTAAAATTTAAATTTTTTTAAAATTTCTTCATAAATCTATAAATAGGGGAAAGGGATTTAGTTTTCAGGGTTGGAAATTTTGCTGAAAAACTATTGTTCAGAAAAACTTTTTATTAGAAAACTGAAGCTTAGCAATTTTTCGCAGAGGATTTCATTTTCAATTTCTACCTAAAAGAATTTTGTTTCAAAATTTTTTATTCTTTTATTTTATTTTATTCTCGAATGACGCTAATACGAGGAAGCAAAATCCATTCATTTTCATCCATCTAGCTCTTCAGATATCCATTGCTGTCCAAATTCTAAGAAAGAGAAAATAATTTCCTTCTCTTGGTTTATTTTTCAAAGTGAGATTTTTGCAACCAAAAATCTCTCCTGATCGCATGCTCACAATCCGATCCTTGTAGAACTCGAGGAGTCAAAATCTTGCAACGTTCACCTTCACGAGGTAAAAATCCGAGGGTAAACATTCTGGACCTATTACATTGAATTCAATTATTTTTAGTAATTTCTTGCATAAAAATCCCTTTTATTCAAATTAAAACCAAAAAGAAAATTTAATTTTGGGTTACTATTCGAAAACAGAGGCGACCGACGGGCATAAGGACCACCGACGGTCGTCTCTCAAGCGAGCGACGGGACGTCGAGGGTCCCCCTTACGCCTATCTATTGCCCCCAGAGACGCCCGTCGGTCACACGTCTTGGGCCGTCCCTGGGCCTCTTTTTTCATTTGACTCCTTTTCTTCTCTTCTTTTATTTTAAATAGTTTTCTTATTCAATTTCTTCCATTTTCCTCCTTTTCATTTAATTTCATATTTATTTTTGTTCTTTAATTCTACACTAATATGTCCTTTATTTTTGTTAGTGTTATTTTTGACTTGTTTGGTGGATTTGGAGCCTTTTGGTGTAGAAGCTACTGTAAAGATTCAAGGGTCTTCTCCAGGGTTCTTTCTCTGGATTTTATCTTTTTTATTATATTATTAATGTGAATAATGTTCTTTTTATACTTTCCCGCTGATGTAAAAATGGTTAAATATTTTTTATTAATTGAATTGGGATTTTCCTTATAAATTAAGGACCAATGTCCTATTATTTCTAACAAATAAAAATCGACGCCTCAAAACCATTTTGTAATAAATATGCATGCGAGGACTAATGTCCTCACTCTTAATTTATATGCCCATTTATGTATGAATCGCTTGGAATTTATAATGGGGGATGTATTCTGCCCCTAGTTTTGTTGTAATTTATTTTACGCACTTTTTTTTAATTATACTTTACTTACTTATTGCTTTCCCTGAATGGACATTTGCACTTTAATTTCACTGCATTAAATTGAATGACAAATGGGATGAAACGATAAATTCAAAACTCAAATATAAACTTAATCAAGGTATAAATGATGGGAGGTCCTGAACCTAATTTGGTCTTTGGGCTCAATGAGGCGAGAGGGCCACCTCGGCATTCTGTTGGGGTGGAAGCCTTCAAGACACCTCTTGTGACCCGTAAAAGGTTTAAACTTGCACAGTCTTAGACGCCACGAGGTGAGAGCGCCGTCCTAATATTCTATTAGGGTGGAAACCTCCAAGACACCTCTGGTTTGCCCAAGCGCGAGGCGAGAGGGCCATCCTATTATTAAGATGGAAGCCTCCAAGGCACCTCCAGGCTTGACTATGATGGACGTAGCAGTGCTATCTTAGGCTCGCTGAGACTAGACGACCTTTCCCAATGTTTTATTGGGTGAGACTCCATGAAACGTCCTTATTGCCCAAAATAGATGCACTTGTAATTTCTTACAAGTTTTCATGAACCTCTCCCGATTGCCCTGAAGGTGGGCCGTTTGGGGCGCCCCGGGGTTCGGCGCGCATCACAGTGGCAACTCCACTGGGGACAATACTCGAGACTTCACTTCGAAAGTACCTTGGTTAAAATTTACAATTGAGTTTTAATTTAAAAATTTTATCCTTTTTCGAAACTGCATTGCATCTCATTGGAGCCTTAGATCTATGCTAGTTTGGTCCCTCTTTCAACCCCGGTGCATTCCCGAAGCACGACCCTACGTTCACTCAATGTAGGGAAGTGTTAAGGATAATCACCAGCCTAAGCCTCGTACCATCATGGTATATTAAATGGAGACCCGACCGATCATTACGCTCATGATGAGTTAGACCCGTTGGCAGGGACCATGCTTGGGTAGCCCTAAAGTAACATAACCCTGGCCAAAGCTCATGTAATGGAAATAGATACTTCCCCTAGGTGGTATGAACCATAATACCTTGCTTGCTATATGGATCATTTTGTATTGGACAAACCCAAATAATTTTATTGGTAACCTAATCAAAAGCTTTCATGCCCTGATAGGCCCATGTTGATTTATTTGGACTGCCAAAATACACAATGGTCAAAATCCATACGTATGCAGATTAGTTAAGAGAGGTTATACTGCCGATTTTCCACCGTGCACCATGTGCGTCCATCGGGTTCCCTGTTAACCCATGGGCCAAGCCCACCTAGGAAAGGGACCGCACGACCTCGTGTGTGGGATAGATAAGGTTGGAAGGATCTACTTGCTTACATGTGGTTGTGGATGTTCCACAGCATGCTCATTTATCGTGTGTCATTCATGCATGCTAAAAAAATAATAAAATAAAACATATACATTTATTTCATGTGTTTGTATAGCCTTTTATTTGCATATCATTTTTCACATGTACATATCATCCTATGTATAATTTTTATTTCTTTTTTTTATGCATCACATATATCATTACAATCCCTAGATATTTCAGTCATCGATGACCATTTGCATAGCACGATCATGCATTGTATGTCATTCATGCATAAAAAAAATATGTACATTTCGCGTGTGTACATTCTATTACATGCATATAATCTTTACATGTACATATCGCCCTGTGCATAAATTTGTTCCATTCGTTACATATATTATTCAAACCTCTTTGATCGTTTTAGCCATTGTATGCCATTTGTTGTACAATACGACCATTCATAGCAAGTTATTCATACATCTGTGAGCACCGTGTCCCGGAGCGGTCCGGATCAGAGGTTACCCTATGATAAAATTGGTGTCCGAGCCTGTACAAACGGTTTAGATTTGGAGGCTTTAGTCCCATGTTCCACGAGAAATAAGTCTTTTACCTTTCGTAGGCAGAAGGGGGAAAACAGGGAGTTTTTAAAGTCCAAGAAGCATGTTTTCCTCGATAGACGGCCAGCCTGTTGGTCGGAGGATAGCCCGTCGGACAGGTGGCAGGACCGATGAATCCTTGTGTCAGAAGGATTATTTTGACGCCCATCGGTCATAATGGCAGGGCCGTCGGTGATATCCTTATGTCAGAAGGATTCTTCCGATGCCTGTCGGTCAAAGTGGTAGGGCCATCGGATGAATCCTTGTGTCAGTAGGATTCTTCCGATGCCCGTCGCCACCACAGACGCCCGTCGGTCGTGCCTGGCTTATAAAAGCTTTGAATTTCCTCATAAAAGGGGTTGGAAAAATTTCTAAAGGGGAAACTCTGCCAAAATTCGTGTGTATTTTCTCTCTCTTCCAACAAACACATTTTTAAAAGAATGAATTGATTCAAGAATCAAACCATTAAAAGGAACTAAATTTAATTTGTTTTTCCTAAGGTTTTGATTCCAAAAATTCAGTTTTTAGAAAAATCAAGAAGGAAACAAGCTATTTTCTTCATTCTTGATTTTTATCTTGTTTTCTCGTGGAGCGTGCGGGGAGCCATACAACAACAAAGAATCCAACCAAAAAGGTTATTCTGAGGGTAAATATTCCGGACCCCTTTCTGTCCTTTTTTAGCCTCATTTCCGATATTATCCTTGCTTTTGCCTTTATTTTTATTTCTCGTTATTATTCTTCTTAGAATTGTGTAAAATTGTTTTTAATTGATTTTTGAAAAAAAATTATTTTCTAGGATAGAGGTGACCGACGGGTCATCTGCTGTGAACGACGCCCGTCAGACGCCTTTAAGTATAACCCATCGGTGACCTCCACAGACGGCTTCTTTCGAGTGAGCGACGGGGATATGGGTTATCTTGACCGACGTCCGTCGGTCATTCAACATAGCCCGTCGGTGGGCTCTGTCCCACATTTTTAATCTTTTTCCTTTTTTCCTCTTTGTTCTCTCAAATTTTTATGTTATTTGTAACCTTTCTTCTGTATTTTAACATCCCTTTGACTTGTTTTGTGAGAATATGTTTCCGTTTCTTGGACTGGATGGAGCTTGAGGGAGTCCTCACGTATTTGGGAAAGCTTGTCGGGTTTAGTTCCCTATCTTCCTATTTTATACATATTACATGTATTTATTTATTGCTTCTCCTGTATATGACAAAACTATTGTATTTCTCGCTAATGTAAAATCGACCAAACGTTTTATATTAAATAAATTGAATTCTTCATAAAAGCAAGGACCCAATGTCCTATTCTTTATCCAATAAAATCCATCACAATAAAAATATCCATTTTAATAATGATGCATGCAAGGACCAAAGTCCTCAAAATAAGTAATGCCCCGATTCGTGTATGTATCGCACATTTATAAAAGGGAGTTGTATTCCGCTCCTTGTGCTATTGTAATTTATCGCTTTCATTATTTTCTTGTACATTTACCGCTTTCCAAATGTGAATAAATGCGCTTTGATCCAATTGCATCGTGTGAAGAGAGAGCGAATTAATGAATATTAAAATTTAATCATAAAATAATCAAGGTAGAAATAGATGAGAAGTCCCGAACGCGGCTCTGGTCTTTGGGCTCAAAGAGGCGATAGGTCTATCCGATCACTCATTGGAACTATGACCTCCAAGACACCTCTTGTGTCACCAGATTTTGACTTTAATCCTAGGCTCCTTAGGGCGAGAGGTTTACCCTCCAAGACCCCTCTTGCTTGGCCCAAAATCGATATTAAGCGCGCTCTCCGAGGTGAGAGAAACTTTCCCAATGTTCTATTGGGTGGCAACTCCATGAAACCTCCTTGTTGCCCAAAATAGACGCACTTGTAAATATTTTTACAAGTTTGCCAAACGGATCTTCAATTGCCCGATCGCCCTCAAGCAGGCGGTCAGAGGGGCGGCCGCGGGGTTCGGCGCGCATCACAGTGGCGACTCCACTGGGGATCTCGGTTCGAGACTTCAATTTGAAAATACCTCGCTTAACATTTATGATTAAAGTTTGGTTCATAAATTCACTTTCTCTCAAAAATTGCATTTACATCCCATTAGAGCCTTAGAATACGCTAGATCGGTCCCTTCTTAGCCTCGGTGCGTTCCTGAAGCACAACCCTACGTTCACTCAATGTGGCGAAGTGTTAGGGATAATCACCAGCCCAAGCTCCGTACCTAATGGTATATCAAATGATGACCCAATCGGTCGTTATGCTCGCGATGAGCAAGACCTGTCGGCAGGGATCATGCTTGGGTAGCCCTAAAGTAACATCTCCCTTGTCCAAAGCTCATGTAATGGCCGTAGCTACTTTTCATAGGTGATATGAACCATAATTCCATGCTTGTTGTATGAATCACTATGTATTGGGCGAGTCCAGATGTCTTGCTTGGTAACCTAGCCAAAGGCTTTCATGCCCCGGTAGGGCCATGTCGAAATTTTTGGAATATCTAAATACATGATGATCATTATCCATTCGCTTGTACATTAGCATAGGAGTGTCATGCTGCTGGTTTTTCGTCGTACATCTTGCGCGTCCATTGGGTCCCCCGCTGACCCTTGGGCTAATCTCGCCTAGGAAAGAGACTGCGCGACGACGTGTGTGGGAGGAATAAGGGTGGAAGGACCTACCTACCGGCTTGTGTTTTGTGGGTGTTGCATATCACGATCACGCATTGCATCTGCATTCCATGCATTACATCTAACACCTTGTCCCTGCAGCCATCATAGATCTGCTTAGGTGGACTAGAGCGCCTACCGGACGGTTGATCTGAGTCCCTGCATCTGAATTGCTAGACAGAGAAGGCCTTCCAGAGATCTTACCGAAAGTCAGCTGTACCGTATCTGAGATGGCAAACTCACCCAGGGGTAATGATGCCACCAGGGCCATGATTGCAGAAGAAGTGGGTCGATTGTTCGAAGAGTTTGAGGGCAGAATGATGAACATGCTAACTGCTTTGGCACAACAAAATGCTCCACAGAATCCACCACCTCCTCCTCCCATAAGACAAAATGAGCAAGAGGAGGAAAGGGCTGAGAGACAAGAGGAGCCTATTCGGCCGCCACCAATGGAGCTGAGGTCAGTAGCTTCGGGAGATGATGAAGACGACAAAATGAGTGTTGTGTCTGAGAGAGGAAAGGCTCCCCAAGCTAATGAGTTCATTCTGAAGAAGATGGAAGAAAGGTTTGAAGCCATGGCCCGTATGCTGAGTAGAGGTTAGGGGATGAGCCCGGAGGACAAAGAGATGGAGGGAGAAGACCCGATTCCTTACAATTTCAAGATGCTTGATGTGCCAAAGTTTGACGGTACCTCCGACCCAACTGCACATGTAAAGCAGTACTCTCTGTTCATGAAAGGAACCACTTTGTCCAAAAGGCAGAAGGTGGAGTACTTTTGTTTGAGTCTGACTTGCCCTGCCAACGACTGGTACCATAGCCTCGATCGTCGAACTGAGGAAGATTGGGATCTAATCATAGAGGAGTTCTTGAGACAATACGATTGCAACACCAGGATGGAGGTGAACCTTAAAGACCTTGAATTGCTCCAGCAGAAGGCAGGTCACAAGGACAATGAATATTGTGCCTTCTGCTGGAGCAATTCAAGGCTCTCACTCTATTCAAGATCTGATCGTTGACAAGCAAATTTCTGACCCCGAGAAGAGGGAAGACAAGAAGAAGCCTGGTTACAATGCCGTACCGCCACAAGTTTTTATGATCGGATCCAGCTTGTCAGAGTGGTACGTATTGCAGGACTTATATGGGAGCAAGAGTATTGCTGTTGTTTGTTTTGAGGATAGAGAAGAAGGAGCAATTGTAGCGACCATTGATTGTTGGTCGAGCAGTGAGAGCGGTGAAGAGGCCGAAGAGGAAGGAGAGATGAACTTTGATTTGTGGAGAACTGACAAGGAAGAAGAGGTAGGGGCTGTGACAAGAATTGGGAGAGTGGTCCCTGAGATTACAAGGGTAGCAGAACCAGTGCAGACGTCGATGAAAAAAGAGTTGGAGGAGAGACCGATTGTCAAACAGCTGAAGAAGACCGTGGCTCAGATATCCATTTGGGATCTCTTAAGACAGTCCCCTTCTCACAGGCAGAAAGTAGAAGAGGCCTTGACTAAGTCCACTGTTGCCACCACGATTTTCCCATTAGAACTTTTGGGTCTAGTTAAAGGAAGATCGGGGGAGAGATTGGTTTTTTCTGATGCTGACCAGCCAGTCGAAGGCCATGATCATAACCGACCCCTGTATATCAAAGCGCAGATTAACGACAAGAACACCGCTTGCGTTATGGTAGATGATGGATCTTCTATCAATGTTTGCCCTCTAATAGCTCTTCAGGCTTTTGGGTTAAGTGAGGATATGCTCAGTGAATCAGATTTGACGATTACAGCTTATGATAATTCAAGAAGACAAGCCTCGGGAACATTCAAGACCCTGGTCAAGACGGGACCCATTGAGGTGGAAGTAGAGTTTGTGGTTCTGCCCATCCCAGCTAATTTCTCGTCCCTGCTTGGGAGGACTTGGTTTCATAGATTAGGAGGAGTACCATCCACGCTGCATCAAATGATAAAGTTCCCACATGAAGGGGAGGTGGTAACTATTAAGGCGGCCAGGGAGAATCAGGTGTCATCTCTTGAGATTGCTAATCTGCCATTTAGTGGTTTCCACGTGTCAATGATGGGAGAAGAGCACGGACCGGTGGATAACCCAGTAGTGGTTAACATGATAAAAAGGATGCACTATCTCCCTGGGGCTGGTTTGGGTAGAAACTCTCAGGGGCTGCAGACTGCGATCACCACTCTAGGTCAGAAGAACCGGAGGGGTCTGGGGTACATAGGCTATTTTGGCAAGAAAAAGACGGCAGATAAGATCCCTCATATCTCAGAAAGCTTTGTGCCTGCATCCTCGGTATGCGCCTATACTGGTGAAGATGAGCCACAGTGGGTAAATGGGAGGATTGTCCCCGAATTTGAGATCTTCAACGATGTATTTGATTGGGATGTCGAGATTATCAAGACCGGTGAGAACTTCTGGGATGAAGAGGTCATGACTCAGTGCATTGCTTGGGACAGATGTGAGCCCAAGGAGGTTATCACCGAGAAGATGTTGTTTGGCAGGCTGAAAGGGAAGGAAAAGATGGCAGAAACAGAATTGAGAATTGGGGATTTAAAGATTTCCTCAGACATACCTGAAGGGCCTCTGCTGAATCAAGAAGCCGATGAGCAAGCTGCAGCAGGATCAACCTCTAGGGAGGCCGAAGAAGACTCTAGCTTAGATTGTCTTTTTATTCCAGAACTTTTTTATGATGTAAATGACAATTATAATATTATTAATAAGGCAAATGATTTCTCTTACTTGTGCGATGTTTCCAATAATTTCAACATGCATGAACATGATCATATTCCATCAATTTTTGATATTGATTCCACTGATACAACGCCTTTTAATCTTGGAACCTTAGAAAATCCGAAGGAAATTCTAATAGCATCAAATATAACTCCTGATGAGAGAGAGAAATTTGAGAGAATAATAAGAAAACATGAAAAAGTCTTTGCCTGGGCCTATAAAGACATGCCAGGGATTGACCGAGATGTAGCAGAACATGCTATCCCGACTTATCCAGACTATAAGCCTGTGAAACAGAAGTTGAGAAGGCTTAGGCCAGAATGGGCAGACAAAGTCAAGGAGGAGTTTCGGCAGCAGATTGAGGCCAAGTTCCTTGTTGAAGTGCAATATCCTATGTGGTTGGCAAACGTAGTCCCTGTAGCGAAGAAAAATGGGAAGGTCAGGGTATGTGTCGATTATCGAGATCTGAACAAGGCCTGCCCTAAAGATGATTTTCCACTACCCCACAGTGATGTGTTGATAGACAGTGCCGCCAACTGCGCGATGTACAGCTTTAGGGATGGTTATGTGGGCTATAACCAGATCCTAAATAAGATAGCTGACTGAGTTAAGACCGCTTTCATTACAGAGTAGGGGACCTATGCCTACCGAGTTATGCCTTTCTGCCTGAAAAATGCAGGGGCCACATACCAGAGGATGGCGACCAAGATTCTAAGCGACCTGATCCATAAGGAGGTGGAGGTGTACGTCAATGACATGATGGTCAAGTCCACCACCCGAGAGGGCCATTTTGAAGCTCCAGAGAAGTTCTTCACCAGGATTGATAAGTAAAATCTGCGACTTAACCCCAAGAAGTGTATCTTCGGAGTAACTTTAGGGAAGCTGTTAGGACATGTCATCAGCCAGAGGGGAATAGAAATTGACCCGGACAAGGTAAAGGCCATCAGAGAGATGCCCGTGCAACAAAAGGAGAAAGATGTAAGGAGTTTCCTGGGCAAGCTGCAGTATGTCAGCCGATTCATTTCCAAGCTCACCTCGATATGCGAGCCAATTTTTAAGCTGCTCAGAAAGAATCAGCCTGCGGTCTGGAACGAAGACTGCCAGAAATCCTTTGATAGCATCAGGGAATATTTATTGAAACCGCCAGTGTTGAGTTCGCCGCAACCAGTCAAACCGCTTATCCTGTATCTGGCAGTGGAAGGCAGTTCTATGGGTGCCATGATGGCTCAGGAGGATGAATTTGGAGTGGAATTCGCAGTTTATTACCTCAGCAAGAAGTTCCTGGCTTATGAGATAAAATATACTGAGGTAGAAAAGATCTGCCTCGCAGTGATTTGGGCATCAAAGAAGCTGAGGCATTATTTCCATTCGTACAAAGTTCAGGCAGTGGCCAAGCAAAATCCGTTGAGATATTTGCAAGAAGCGCCGTCTTTGTTTGGTAAGATGGGGAGGTGGCTGCTTTTATTGCAAGAGTTCGATGTTGAATACATCACTCGTAAAACTATTAAGGGACGAGCCGTAGCCGAATTTCTTGCCGAGCATCCCATTCAAGGGGACACCCCCGAGTTCACCTTTCCTGATGAGAGCATAATTGCGATTTCTATCCAAGGATGGCAGTTACACTTTGACCGGGCAGTGAATAACAAGGGGGCCGGAGTTGGAATTATTTTGACAACCCCAGATAATGAGAAACTCCCTCTAGCCAAGAAGTTGAGGTACAAAGCAACCAACAATGAAGCCGAATATGAAGCATGCACGTTCGGGTTAGAAGCTTTAGCTGCTTTGGGGGCAAATAACATAGAAGTCTTTGGTGACTCATCCTTGGTGATTAACCAGATCCGAGGTGAGTGGGCTATAAAAGAAGAGCGGCTGGTACCCTATGTCGAATATTTGAAAGAGATATGTGGGCAGTTTGAAACCTGCACCTTCCACTTCGTGCCAAGAGATGAGAACCGTCTAGCTGATGCGTTGGCAACCCTAGTGTCAATGTGGGATAATCCTGAAGGGGTAGCTATGAAGCCGGTGCTGATTTAGAGTTCTGAGAAGCCCAGCTTTGAGATTAAGCCAGTAATTGAAGTAGAAGTGGCGGATGGAAAACCATGGTACTTCGACATTATGAACTATTTGGAAAACACTAGGTTTCCAGAGGAAGCTACCGAGAAAGACCAGAGAGTGATCAGGAAGCTATCTACTCAGTTCATATCCTTGGAAGGAGTGTTGTACAAAAGACAGGCAGACGGGATTCAGCTCAGGTGCTTAAATGAAAAAGAAGCCTGCAAGGTAATGGAGGAGACTCATGCAGGTGTCTTTGGGGCTCACATGAACGGTTTAACTCTGGCAAAGAAGATCATGAGACAAGGCTTCTATTGGCTTACGATTGACAATGATTGCACAAGGTATGTCAAGCAATGCCAGTTATGCCAACAATATGAAGATTTGAGACATCTGCCAGTATCAGTGCTACACAACCTGACATCGCCTTGGCTTTTCGCTGCTTGGGGGATAGATATCATTGGAGAGATTCGCCCTACGGCATCTAACGGACACAAATACATCATAGTCGCAATTGACTCTTTTACCAAATGGGTAGAAGCAGAATCCTTCAAAAAGATTGACGCAAGGGATATGGCCAAGTTCATATAGAGAAATCTGATCTGCAGATATGGCCTCCCTCACCACATAGTGTCTGACAACGGGGTGCAATTCATGGGGGAAACCAGAAAGCTGCCTGAGAAATATGGTATCAAGCACCATAAATCCTCTCCCTACCGACCACAAGCTAACGGGCCAGTAGAGGCCGCTAATAAGAATGTGAAGAGGATCCTATCCAAGATGGTTCAAACTTACAAAGACTGGGCAGAGAAGCTACCCTTCGCTCTGTGGGGATACAGGACAATTGTGAGGATATCTACGGGCGCCATGCCATATTCTCTGGTATACGGGATAGAGGCAGTATTGCCAGTTGAGATAGAGCTCAAATCACTGAGAGTAGTCATGGAAGCCCAAATTGCGGAGGCTGAATGGGCACGACAGAGGCTACAGCATTTAAACTTACTGGATGAGAGTAGGCTAAAGGCTTATTATCACAATCAGATCTACCAGAAGAGGTTGGCCAGGACATTCATAAAGAAGGTGAGAAAGCATCCGCTGAAGGAAGGGGACTTAGTGTTCAAGTAGATGAGACCAGGTATACCGGATATCAGAGGAAAATTTAGACCGACCTGGGAGGGGCCGTATATCCTTAAAAAGCTGATGTCCAAAGGAGCTGCAATCTTGTCGGATAGCGACGGAAATGAATTCAAAGAACGGGTCAATGTCAACAGACTCAAAAGGTTCCATGGCTAAAGACCAAAATAAAAAGAAGAGAATAGATGCCCTGCAGGCTGAAAACCGAAAAAAGGCGGCCGTGCTAAAATTGGGCGCCTCGACAGGGTGAAAACCGAAAAAAGGCATCCTGTGCAAAAATAAGAGGCATGAGAGAAAATGTCCAATCATGAAAACCCGAGAGGGCCAATTGGTAATAGGAGTTGATGCTGTTAAAATTTAGTTTCATGTATTAATAGGGCGTACGCGGTCAAGTTAATGTCAAAACTGATCATGTATGCTGAAATTACATAGAAATGTACACAATTTCGTGAAATAAAGCAAATATTATTATGTTCATTTTCGTCATTTTCTAGTTCTGCATTAAAAAGAAATGTGACACAAAAAAAAAATACGTATGCGAGCTAAGCTAAGTCCTGCCACTGCTCTCGTCGGCCAGATGCTTGAGCCCTCGTGTCCTATTATCAGATGCTGGACTAAGGACCCATTTCTTATACTCGCTGGTTGAGGCCACAGAGTGATCGCTGAACCTCAGAATAACAGTCTTCACTGGTAGCTTGCTCCACAGCTCATGATACCGAGAAGCAAAGGCAGCAGAAAGAGCTCCTCCCCGAAAAGATAAGGGAACCCTCACCACATCCTGGGTCATCCAGAGCTGATGTGCAGATCGAGAGGTGATGCAGAAGGTGGCTTGACGGAGCCCACAGAGGGGAACACACCCCGATGGCCCATCAATGACCACATGAGACAGTGGGAGCCAGGCAGACGTGAAACTGATGTCGTCATCTGATAGCTTGCCAAATCTGGTAATGCCTTCACGAATAGTGGCACACTCATACAGCCGTCGACGCGGAAGAAAATGGCTCGGCAAGTACTGTGGAACGACCCGAGGAGGTGGCTCAGACAGCATCCTCAGTTTCTCTTGCAGCTAGAAAAAAAAAGCCGCTGGAGTAAGTAGGGTTTACTTCTGGCAAAAGTAAGGCAAAGGGTTGTGTGAAAATCCGAAAGGACGCACCTCCCGCTAAGAAAAGCTAGTGTGAAAATCCATAAGGGACGCACTACCTTTAAAATAATGACGTACCTGGAGCAATAAGGGGCTACCGGTGAAAGTAGTGGTGGATCCAGAGCTCACGGAGTCCAAGCCCAGAATGGTTTCAGCTAGAATGAGTGGGAAGGGTGATGATCCCCGATGGAAGTCGCTTAGCATCCCGAACAGGCGAGGGTCGCCTGTCATACCCCCTGGAACAGCGGTGAGAAAGTTCGTCATGCAAAACAGAAATATGATGCTTACCCGGTATGTGGGAACATCAGTGAACCGATCTAGAGCATCGATCAAAGGCTCCAAAGTAAAGAGAGAGCCCGGAGAAACCAGCCGGACGGCCTCAGAAGGGGGTATGCCGAGAGCCATAGCTATATCCCGAGTCTAGAGTAGACCGCAGCGGGGGACACAAGGTAAAGCGCTAGGGGGGTACCAAGCTCCAAGAATGGCAGCTAACTCCTCAGGTAGGGGGCACAACTCCTGATAAGTGAACCGGAAGACGTGAAACCGGGGGTTCCAGAAATGAGTCGCCGCCAGAAGGAGGTTCTGGTCAACCATGACCCGACGCAGATATTTTAGCCCAGAAAGGGAAGACAGGATGCCTTTTTCCCAAGTGTGTTTGTCATCTAGGATGCGGTGCATTCTTTGGAGAAAAGGGGAAGACATTCTGAGAAGAATAAGGCGCTAAATATATTGGGAAAATGAAAGGACACAAAGAGCAAAATTTTTGGAGGAATTTATAGAGAAATGCCATCGATGGCCTACCCGTCTCTGACAAGAGACGGCCTGCCCGTCGGTAAAGATCCACCAGGCAGATGCATACGTCAGTATTGCATTAATCACGAGCATTAAATGCGCATTAATTGGGGAATGGAGAACGACAGACGGATAGCCCGTCGGTCGCTCCTAGCGACGCCCAGCCCGTCGGTCACGAAACTCTATATAAGGGCGAGTGACAGACGGACCAGCGGCGCTGTCACTTTCACTCCCCGTCTCAAAAACGGTTTTTTTTCGTTTTTTTCTGCATTTTAAAGCATTTCTTCTCCTTTTTTCTTCCAATTTCTTCGTCTTTTCGCGTTCTCCACTCACCGAACGCTCGGACATTCATATTTCTTCAGTTTTTTTACACTTTTCGCGACTGCAAGTAAGTAAAATAACTACTCTACTTTTTATTTAATTTATTTCTTCTTTATTTCTTCTTTTAGCCTTAAAAATGGTTAGGATGCTTTAGATGCCTTAAATATTTAGGGAGAATGCTGCCCGTCTTTAGTTTTATTAATACAGTTATTCTGAGCCTTTGCATGATCACATAGAAATAGGACTTTTTTATACCTTTGTCGCCTTAAAAATAGGCTTTCTAGCGCATATTTTGTGTTGTTGAGGCCTGAGGCCATTATATTGTGTTGTTGGGGGCACACCCTTGCCGGGGTGCGTCCCATTTAAATATATTGTTGTTGAGGCCTAAGGCCTGTTTTAATGCCTTTTTATGCAGGAGGTTGGGCACACCCTTGCCGGGGTGCTGCCCAAAATTTATTTTTTCATTCTAAAATTGAATTTTTATGTATAATGCATGTCTTGGGGCCTCATAAGCCCACTTTCATTCGCTTTCAAAAATATCTTTTTACGCCAAAGTGGGGCACACCCTTGTCGGGGCGCTGCCCATTTTCATTAATCTTTAATTCTTTCTATGTCGATTGCATGTTTTTCTGCTTTTGATGTGTGCGAAGCATACCGGGTGACATCCCTTGACAAGATGTTGCCCATTTTTATTTGTTTATCTATTTTGTTTCACCTTTAAAACAAGCTTAACAACGCCTGTTTCGTCAAAGTTTTCATTATCTGACATTTCTTTTGCAGGATGCCCCCTAGGCGTAGAGCACCATAGGCCAAGCCCGAGGTCGAGGTTCCGGTTTGGATGGACGGCGAGTCAGCCCAGAGATACAGAGCGTTAGCTCAGGTGGAGATCCGGGCTAGCCGCTTTGTGTCACGACCATTCCTAGAGGCTTTAGGGATGGCCCCGGAGGTCGACATGCTTATCGAGGGTGACGGATGGACCAAGTTCCTTGAGCCTGCTTTCCAGACCTTCCCTGAGGCCACCCGGCAGGTACTAGCCACCCTACGATACGGCGGTTTTCAGAGATCAGATATAGAGCCGGGGTGGTATAGTTCTAGTTCAATGGCCAGCATTTCAGCATCACCAGGCAGAGATTCGCAGAGGCCATGAGGCTTGCCAGAGAGGAGGGGGTCGATATCCCACGATGAGCAGTGAGACGTGCCCACTGGGCGGCCATTGCCATACCAGGAGTGCTGTATGACCACGATACAGCGAAGAGCACCATACTGGTGTCTCAGGCACTACAGTACCTGCACAGAGTGCTATCCAGCTCGTACCTCGGTCGAGCTGGTAATCCAGGGTCACTTAACGCGGCCGAGATCTAGAGCCTCTGGGCTATGGTGGCAGGCTAGCGCCTCAACGTTAGCCATGAGATCTTGGCTAACTTGGTCAGAGTTGGCAGAGGACTGACACCCATAGTGATAGTAGGGGGAGTCACCACCCGTTTGCTTTTGGGGTTAGGAGTTGCCCCGGATAGGCTGAGAGGACCCCTGGATGAGGGGATATATGTGGATGCCTCCGCAGCGGTACAGATGGGGATGATTTCACAGCTGTCAGGGCAGGCAGAGGCCTTCAGGTTGCTATCCATCCACAGGACTAGGCGTGTCTTCTCCCTTCCACCCTTAGGTCTCGACCCAGAGCAGCCAGAGCAGCAGGCTCCTCAGCCTCCTCAGCTAGAGCCAGAGCAGCAGCATGAGCCGCCTCGGACTCCGTTGGATTTCGATGTGGAGTTCACCATGGATGAGCTGTTCGGTTCTTCACCGGCATCCAGGGTGCCGACTCCTGCTCCTTCATCGAGCACCAGGGTACAGAGGTCTACCTTCAGGCCCCCCGAGAGGTATCATCCATACTTCTGGGGTGACCCGGGGGCATCTTCCTCCATGGCCCCGCCGCCAGAGCTAGCACCACAGCAGCCAGCACAGCCTGATTTCTCCCAGCTGCTCACTACTATGTTCGCAGCCTTCGAGTGATGACAGGATGAGAGAGACAGAGCTTTAAAGGAGAGGTTAGACCGTCAATAGGTTGCTATTCAGGAGCAGTATTGGATGATAGAGCGGTTGACCGAAGAGCAGGCCGACTTTATTGAGAACACGGTACGAGAGCAAGCTCAGGTCGTGGAGGCCTTCAGAGACGAGCAGGCGAGGATCCCGACGAGGAGCCCTCCGACTACGCACCCTTCTAATGTTTAGGGAGTCATTTTTGTATTTTTGTACATTTTCACTTTGCATATACATTATACAAAAGTGGATATTTCTAGTGAAAAACTTTTGTCTTCAGTTTTGTGCATTCATTCAGTTATTTATGATTCATTCATATTATAAATAAGTGTATATTTTCACATTTGCTCATATTCCAAAATGATGACGACATAACAAATGAAAGGAAGAATAATAACAAAAGATAACCAAGATTGGAAAAACGACAATTTAATAAAATGAAAAAAGAATGTAAATGAAACATGACATGGTAAATAAAGCAAAACCACACCATATATAGACATGTTAAAGGATAACAACCCAAACATGAATTAACAAAACCTTTTATCACACAGGTATAGAGAAACATCGATACGAACACAAGCATCGATCAAAAGTCCGAACATGGGCGCCTAAGATTCATGTCTTCTTGGAAAAGGGAACCCAGCGAGGTCTCCTCCGCTACAAAATCAAGATTACGGTCAGAGAGTACCTCATCTTATAGTTCACGCAGTAGTCAGAGAGTGCTACGCACCTTGCAGATCGGATGGGGTTTAGCAGGGGAACTTCATGATCGAAATTGTAGTTAGAAAAACACTGCTCTTCACACTGAGATTGTAGTCAGAGAGTGCTACATCTCACAGTTCACGCAGTAGTCAGAGAGTGCTACGCACCTTACAGATCAGATGGGGGTTAGCAGGGGAACTTCATGATCGAAGTTACAGTTAGAAAAACACTGCTCTTCACACTGAGATTGTAGTCAGAGAGTGCTACATCTCACAGTTCACGCAGTAGTCAGAGAGTGCTACGCACCTTGCAGATCGGATGGGGGTTAGTAGGGGAACTTCATGATCAGAGTTGCAGTTAGAGAACACTGCTCTTCACCTCGAGACTGTGGTTAGAAAACACCGCTTCTCACCAACAGAAGCAGCAGTTCGAGAAACACTGCTCTTCACATCGGGTTTGTAGTCAGAGAGTGCTACATCTCCTCAACACTGCGCAAGCCGAGACGAGGCCAGCAGAAGCAGAAGTTGCAGTTAGAGAAACACTGCTCTTCACATCCAGGTCGTGGCTAGAGAATGCTACATCTCACCAACACCGCCATAGGTACGCTCTCTTCCTTTCTGTCCTTTCTCTGAGTTTTGGCTCATCTAGGCGCTTGTGCACTAGTTTCCCCAAAACTGGGGGCAACTGTGAGCACTGTGTCCCAGAGTGGTCCGGATAAGAGGTTACCCTATGATGAAATTGGTGTCCAAGCCTGTACAAACGGTTTGGATTTGGAGGCTTTAGTCCCATGTTCTATGAGAAATAAGTCTTTTACCTTTCGTAGGCAGAAGGGGAAAAACGGGGAGTTTTTAAAGTCCAAGAAGCATGTTTTCCTCAACAGATGGCCAGCCCGTCGGTCGGAGGCCAGCCAGTCGGACAGGTGGCAGGACCGATGAATCCTTGTGTCAGAAGGATTATTTCGATGCCCGTCGGTCATAATGGCAGGGCCGTCGGTTATATCCTTGTGTCAGAAGGATTCTATTGACGCCCGTCGGTCAAAGTGGCAGGGCCGTTGGATGATTCCTTGTGTCAGTAGGATTCTTTCGACGCCTGTCGCCACCACAGACGCCCGTCGGTCGTGCCTGGCTTATAAAAGCTTTAAATTTCCTCATAAAAGGGGTTGGAAAATTTTTTAAAGGGGAAACTCTGCCAAAATTCGTGTGTGTTTTCTCTCTCTTCCAACAAACACATTTCTAAAAGATTTAATTGATTCAAGAATCAAACCATTAAAAGGAACTAAATTTAATTTGTTTTTCCTAAGGTTTTGATTCCAAAAATTCGGTTTTTAGAAAAATCAACAAGGAAACAAGCTATTTTCCTCATTCTTGATTTTTATCTTGTTTTCTCGTGGAGCGTGCGGGGAGCCATACAAAAACAAAGAATCCAACCAAAAAGGTTATTCTGAGGGTAAATATTTCGGACCCCTTTCTTTCCTTTTTTAGCTTCATTTTCGATATTATCCTTGCTTTTGCCTTTATTTTTATTTCTCGCTATTATTCTTCTTCAAATTGTGTAAAATTGTTTTTGATTGATTTTTGAAAAAATTCTATTTTTTGGGACAGAGGTGACCGACGGGTCATCTGCTGTGACCGACGCCCGTCAGACGCCTTTGAGCATAACCCGTCGGACACCTCCACAGACGGCTTCTTTCGAGTGAGCAACGAGGATATGGGTTATCTTGACCGACGTCTGTCGGTCATTCAACATAGCCCGTCGGTGGGCTCTGTCCCACATTTTGAATCTTTTTCCTTTTTTCCTCTTTGTTCTCTCAAAATTTTATGTTATTTGTAACCTTTCTTCTGTATTTTAACATCCCTTTGACTTGTTTTGTGAGAGTATGTTTTCGTTTCTTGGACTGGATGGAGCTTGAGGGAGTCCTCACGTATTTGGGAAAGCTTGTCTGGTTTAGTTCCCTATCTTCCTATTTTATACATAGTCCATCTATTTATTTGTTGCTTCTCCTGTATATGACAAAACTATTGTATTTCTTGCTAATGTAAAATCAGCCAAACGTTTTATATTAAATAAATTGAATTCTTCATAAAATCAAGGACCCAATGTCCTATTCTTTATCCAATAAAATCCATCACAATAAAAATATCCATTTTAATAATGATGCATGCAAGGACCAAAGTCCTCAAAATAAGTAATGCCCCGATTCGTGTATGTATCGCACATTTATAAAAGGGAGTTGTATTCCGCTCCTTGTGTTATTGTAATTTATCGATTTCATTATTTTCTTATACATTTACCGCTTTCCAAATGTGAATAAATGCGCTTTGATCCAATTGCATTGTGTGGAGAGAGAGCGAATTAACGAATATTAAAATTTAATCATAAAATAATCAAGGTAGAAATAGATGAGAAGTCCCGAACCCGGCTCTGGTCTTTGGGCTCAAAGAGGCGAGAGGTGTATCCGATCACTCATTGGAACTATGACCTCAAATACACCTCTTGTGTCACGAGATTTTGACGTCAATCCTAGGCTCCTTAGGGTGAGAGGTTTACCCTCCAAGACCCCTCTTGGTTGGCCCAAAATGGATACTAAGTACTGTCTTAGGCTCTCCGAGGTGAGAAAAACTTTCCCAATGTTCTATTGGGTGGCGACTCCATGAAACCTCCTTGTTGCCCAAAATAGACGCACTTGTAAATATTTTTACAAATTTGCCAAACGGATCCTCAATTGCCCGATCGCCCTCAAGCGGGCGGTCAGAGGGGCGGCCGCGGGGTCCGGCGTGCGTCACAACATCATTCTAACTCCTTGCTTTTCAGCCACTGCAGACCATTAGTTTGGATGGTTTAGGGATCCCGATAGTTGTCTAAAGAGCGATCAGAGCTTGAGTTAACTGACAAAGGTTTAGCATCCTTGCTAGAGCATTTGAAGGTAATAGAAATGGTTGGCCTTTCACAACAAATTGAAGAGACTCATGCCCTAATTGTCCAGGAGATGGATAAAAGGTTCGAAGAGCTTGAAAAAAGGTTGTTGACCACGATTAAAGAAAGGATGGATGCCATGGCACTTGTTCTGCAAGCTCAACTTATGGCGACTACTACACTTAACCAGGTTAAGCCGGCCATTATCAAGAAGGCCTATAACGCAACAGTTGCAGTGTCTCCTTTTGCTTGCGAACCCAGAGCCAAAGGGCTATTTATTTTTCCAGTTGAATAAGGAAGAGGCAAGAAGCTAGCTCTAGAATATGACTGTATTCCTGAAGAGGAAGACATTTTAGCAATGATACAAATTCCAAATAGTAAAGTGTCAAGGGTGAGATATGATTTAAGGTCAAGCTTATGTCAGCACTTTGGTGGAACATTAGAGGGATCTTTAATGTAGTTACAAGAACAAGTAAGAAAGGCAGAAGGAATAGAGCCTTCATAGTCAATAGGCATCTCTAGGCCCTGAAGCACAAAAAACGAGCTAGCTGATCTTGAAGAAGAAATTATAAAGTCCAAGCGTGAGACTACCCGAGTGCCTCTTAATAAAACTGTTACTGGTCCCGCAAGTCTAAGATTGGATTGTTATGATAATAGCAGTGGTGCCCGAACGACAGGAAAAGCGCCAGCCATGGAAGTGAATCGAAGACATTTTTCTGATTTAGGTAGATCCTTATCTTGGGTCCTTAAGAGGCTAATTAAGGAAGGGATGTTACAGCCATTGCCGACTCGGCCAGCTAGAAACCAGGGACAACCTGATTACAAGGGGGATCTGTATTGTGCCTTCCACCAGCACACCGGGCATACCACAGATGATTGCAGGACCATGAGGCATGCCATTCAAGATCTGATTGATTCCCAACAGATCTGTGACCCAGAAGAGCGAAGGATAAAGAATAAGGCAGATTAAGTCTCTAAGTGGGAAAGGGAGGATGGTTCTTAAGGACGATAAGGAACCATTGGCCAAAATATCTGTGCTAGTGGGAACAAGAGGAGGATTACCTATTTAGAATGATCTTTTTATTTTTGAACTGTTTACTAATGACATTCTGGTTTCATTAATAAGATGATTGTTTTTGCTTACTTGTGTGATATCTCCTATGATTTCACTACACATAATCATGATCATAACTCATTCATATTTGACATCGGTCCAATTGATATTACTCCATTTAATCTTAGAACTTTGGAAAACCAAAAGAAAATCTTTATAGCATCTAATGTAACTCCTGAAGAGAGATCAAAATTTGAGAGAAATAAAACAAAATGTGAAAAAGTCTTTGCCTGAACTTATAAAGACATGCTAAGAGTTGATCTCGAAATTGCCAAGCACACCATTCCAACATATCCTGATCATGGACCAACCAAGCAGAAGCCCAGAAGACTTAGGCTAGAATGGGTAGAGAAGGTTAAAGGAGGGATCCACAAGCAGGCATAAAGCCAAAATTTCTTGTCGAAGTTCAACACCCGACTTAGTTGGTCAGTGCCATCACAATAGTCAAGAAGGGCGAAAAAGTATGAGCTATCAGGATTTAAACAAAGCTTGCTCAAAAAAAAAAAAAAACACAACAAAAAAAACAACATAATGAAAAAAAAGGGAGAAGGAAGGAAAAGAATCAATATGTAGATGTGAAAAAAAAAGAAGAAACTATTTGGGGGCAAACTTTGTTCAAATCCCATTGATCTACACATGCCCGTACTTTGCCATTTTTATTGACTTTCGAAAAAGACCAAAAGGATTCTATTGACTTACAACGGATATGGGTTGCTCGAGCTTGGGAATAAGCATAATAGGGGTGATGCGTCCTATGGTCTCTAATAGATAGGGTCACTAAAAGGAATCCAATATTTTAATATGGTCTCTCGCACCACGTAGGGTTCAAGAACAAAAGGACACTTTAAGTTGCTCCAGAGGTATGACGTTAAAAACCACAAGTCCACTCTGTATTGCCCCCAAACCAATAGGGCAAGAGAGGCTGCTAACAAGAAGATCTTGATGAAGATGGCTCGAAACTACAAGGATTGGGCAGAGAAATGGCCTTTTACACTTTGAGGCTAGAGAACCACTATCGGAACCTCTACGAGAGTCACATGGGGCAGAAGCAGTGATGGCCAGTTAAAGTAGAGGTCAAATCTTTTAGGACATTCATGGAAGCCAAGATTTCAGAAGCCGATAGGGTGCAACAACGGCAGCAGCAATTAAACACGTTAGACAAGGACAGTTCATAGGATTATCACCACAGTCAAATATATCAGAAAACACTCTGCTCGGTTATTTGGGAAGAAGGTTAGAAAGCATCCGATGGGAGAGAGAGATTCAGTCTTCAAGCAAATGAGTTCGAATGTTCTAGACGAATGAGGCAAATTTAGACTCGTATAGGAAGACCCATTTGTTCTCCAGAGATTGTTATCCAAGGGAGCAGCAACGGACAGTGATGAAGTCTACTTTGAAGAACCGGTCAATATCGACAAACCCAAGAAGTTCTGTGGTTAAAGACTAAAAATCAAAAGAAGAGAATAAAAGCCCCGCGGGTCGAAAACCAAAAAACTGCGACCTTGCTAAAAATGGGCACCTCGTCAGGGTGAAAACCGAAAAAAGGCACCCTGGGAAAAAATTAGAGGCTTGAGAGAAAATGTCCAATCAAGAAAACCCAAGAGGGCTGATTGGAGACAAGAGTTTGATGCTTACAAGATATACTCTGAGATTAGATGTAGTTTTGTATTTTGAATCGATGTTAGATAATGATCATGTATAGAGAAATCATACCGAAATGTACACAATCTTTGCAAATACATTTGTTCATTATTTTCTAGTTCATTTATAAAAAGAGAAATATAGTTCATTGATAAATGCATGAAATCTAAATGGCTACACTCTACTACTGCTCTCACCATTCGGATGTCTAAGTCGATGAGTTCTGGTATCGATTGCGGGACTAGGCACCTACCTCTTGAATGCATTAGTGGGAGTAAAGGAACGATCCCTGAAAGATAGTATAATAGTCTTCACCGTCAGCTTGCCCAGAGGCTATGGTATCTGGAGGTAAAAGACAAAGATAAGGTCCATTTTGGAAAGATAGGGATGCCTCACTACATCATTAATCCCTCTGCACTATCAAGCACAATGGGTAGCTAAGGTAAAAAGCAGCCCCATGAAGCCCTAAGGAACCTGATCCTTATTCGCTACCTCACCCAATCTAGCGACACATTTAAAGGAATGCAGCCGATGCCTAGGGAGTAGATGCCTCAATGAATAACTGCCGATTATTCTAGAAGGGGGCTCTAATAGTAGCTTCGACTTTTCTTGCATCATACCCTTTTAAAATAAAATAAAAAAGATAAAAGGCCGTTAGAGTTGAAAACCCTAATTGGCTCTCTAAGCAAAAGTTAGGCCAAAGGGCAGGGTGAAAATTTGAAAACAGGCGGTCGGTCCTACAAAAAATTAATAAAAGCTGCTGGAGTAGGTTGGGTCCATTCCAGGCAAAAATTAGGCACAGGGTTGTGTGAAAATCCCTAAAGGGACGCATTTCCCGCTAAGAAAAGCTAATGTGAAAATCCATAAGGGATGCACTACCTTTAAAACAATGACTTTTGAAGCCTAGAGTGATAAGCCAGTGTTACTCCGAATAACTTCCCTTTCGGCAGGTAGTGCATGATGCAGAACTTGATTCAGGGTCCTGGGGGCAATATGCTCATTGACCGGGGGGGCAAAGATACATGCGGGTCAGTTCTCTTTGAAAAGATTATAGGTCAGAGTCCTTAAAGTCAAGACAGCGCTTTTCTAGATCCTTGGGGGCATTAGACAATGTGAGTAGCCGAGCAGTACCCTCAACGAATCCCTTAACCACTTAGGATGTGGTCTATCCATTTTTGCATCTCACATGTAGAATATTTTGCATATCTCCCCATATAACTTTACACGTGCATAGCCTTTCATGATGCCCAACATGCGTTCACACATGCTTGAACTTTGTGTATATTTTGCATACGCCATTCTTCACGGACATTCCATGTACATAATCTTTGCATACATGTAAAGCATAATTCTTTGCACATGTTTAGCATGCATATCATAAGCATATCACATGCATGCAATACTTTACGCGTATAGTTGTGTACACATATTTTTTGTACATTAATCCTTTGCATGTGTTTCTGTATATAGTTTTGTATGTATATTTCACACACATAATTCCATATGCACACACAATCTTTTGTATATGTTGTTGTGTACATGACTCAGAGGGAAAGGTCCGAATAGACCTAATGAGCAAGGATGATCCAAGTGTCACACCCCTACCTATACCATGGAGACTTCTGCCCCGAAAGAGGGAGAAGGGTCCCGATAGATAGGAGTGTCACATTCCAAAACGAAGAACACAGCAACAATACAGAGAAATGCATAATAACGAGAAAAAATAAAACTTCTTAGAAGAGACACACAGCGATACTGAACAGAATAAAATTTTTCTTTCCATTTATATACATAGAAAAAATCTGTACATATTACAAAAGATTACATATACAAAGGCTTGAAAATATTGTTCCAAAAGGGCACACAAAACATTATATCTTATACAAAAGTCATGAAAACCTATACTACAAAACTTCGATTCCTAATTGCGAAGGCCTTCCCGATGCGGTGCGCCTTGACTGAGCTTACCAAAACCTTCCACACCTGCACGGATAAAACACCCGTGCTAAGCGAAATTGCTTAGTGGGGAACACAAAAATGCATAACCGCCACTCACAGTGATGTTAACAGGCAAAGCATATGCTGATGGCACACTCATAAGTTAGTATCACATAAAACAAATCTGAATAATCAACATCGTTCATATACCATAAGAAGTTTATTTCAATATATCATCATTCAAACTTCATACATGGAAACAAAAAATAACCTGCTCGAGCAAAACCGTTGATAACGAGTACACATAGATACCCGGAGGCATCAACATCAAATCACATCACCTAGACGCCCGAGGGCATCAAGGCATTCTTTTCATTCTTGTTCCACAATATTTTCACATAGAATCTTTAGTAAGATTCAACAGGAAGATCACTAGGATCCATTCAGGGGACCTGATCAGGGTCCAAATCGTACACATGGCTGCAGCTACACATAACTCTATTAGGCATGCCTAACTACCCACTTATTTGGTTTGTAGGCTATGATCATCCAAATTAAATCTATCATCGAATTCAAACAGAAATCATCCACTATTCAGAAATACTGTAAACTTTATCAAAACGAGGCATTAATTCAATGTTACTTAATACGCATAATCATTAATTTCACACTTAGATCTTATAATAACAAATGAAAATTCATTACAAAAACAGGATAGGTCACGGTGGTAACCAAATTCATTGCCACCGTGACATATCAAAGCCCCAAAACAGAATGCAAACCTGGGGTATGTCATGGTGGTAACCACATTCATTGCCACCGTGACATACCAAAAGCCCGAACAGAATGCAATGTTGAGGGAGGTCACGGTGGTAACCAAGTTCGTTGCCACCGTGACATATCAAAACCCTCAAAACAGATTGCAAACCTGTGGTTATTAAACTCATCAGTAAGAACCCTTGGCGGTGCATACTTGCTAAGCTTATTAAACTCATTCTCATACTCAGCCACTGACATCGTCCTTTGCTTAAGACTTATAAACTGTGCCCACTTGGCGTCCGTATATGCCTTAGTCACAAATTGACTCTGGAACTCGTTCTCAAAGAACTCCCAGGTTATAAGTTCTGGGATCTGAGGTTGACTGGTCACTAACCTCCACCAATTATAAGCAGAGCCTTGTAACAAGGACACCGCACACTCCACTTCTTGATCAGGTGGGCACTTAATCTCCCTTAACACCCTTTTCGTCCTTTCAATCCACATTTCCGCTTTATCGAACTCGTCCATACCCATACCAAAGAAATCCTCCGCTCCATGTTTCCTCAATTTCTCAATAGGTGCTACCGGTGCCGTCACTCTTTCAAACATTCTAGCCATGTCTTGTGAGACCTTAAGCATCGCCTCCAATGGAACCATAGGCACTTCAGGTTGCCCTCTAGGAGGTTGAGCCTGACCCCCAACTGATGGATCTCTCTCGGGAGGATTCACACTCGCAGCTAAACCCTCCGGCATCTCATGCGAAGACTCCATCGCGCTACAAAACATAGACATAGGGCGCATCAGGCCAACGCAACTCTAACAGACTCACTAACACACTTAGACCCAGAAACATCTAAACCAACAAGCTCTGATACCACCAAATGTCACACCCCTACCTATACCATGGAGACTTTTGCCTCGAAAGAGGGAGAAGGGTCCCGATAGATAGGAGTGTCACATTCCAAAACTAAGATCACAGCAACAATACAGAGAAATACATAATAACGAGACAAAATAAAACTTCTTAGAAGAGACATACAGTGATACTAAATAGAATAAAATTTTTCTTTCCATTTATATACATAGACAACATCTGTACATATTACAAAAGATTACATATACAAAGACTCAAAAATATTGTTCGAAAAGGGCACACAAAACATTATATCTAATACAAAAGACAAGAAAACCTATACTACAAAACTTCGATTCCTAATTGCAAAGGCCTTCCTGATGCGGTGTGACCTGACTGAGCTTACCAAAACCTTCAACACCTGCACGGTTAAAACACCCGTACTAAGCGAAATCGCTTAGTGGGGAACACAAAAATGCATAACCGCCACTCACAGTGACGTTAATAGGCAAAGCATATGCTGATGGCACACTCATAAGTTAGTATCACATAAAACAAATCTGAATAATCAACATCGTTCATATACCAATAGAAGTTTATTTCAACATATCATCATTCAGACTTCATACATGGAAACACAAAATAACCTGCTCGAGAAAAACCGTGGATAATGAGTACACATAGATACCCGGAGGCATCAACATCAAATCACATCACCTAGACGCCCGAGGGCATCAAGGCATTCTTTTCATTCTTGTTCCACAATATTTTCACATAGAATCTTTGGTAAGATTCAATAGGAAGATCACTAGGATCCATTTAGGGGACCTGATCAGGGTCCAAATCGAACACATGGCTGCAGCTACACATAACTCTATTAGGCATGCCTAACTATCCACTTCTTTGGTTTGTAGGCTACGATCATCCAAATTAAATCTATCATCGAATTCAAACAGAAATCATCCACTATTCAGAAACACTGTAAACTTTATCAAAACGAGGTGTTAATTCAATGATACTGAATATGCATAATCATTAATTTCACACTTAGATCTTATATTAACAAATGAACATTCATTACAAAAACAGGATAGGTCACGGTGGTAACCAAATTCATTGCCACCATGACATATCAAAGCCCCAAAACAGAATGCAAACCTGAGGTATGTCACGATGGTAACCACATTCATTGCCACCGTGACATACCAAAACCCCGGACAGAATGCAATGTTGAGGGAGGTCACGGTGGTAACCAAGTTCATTGCCACCGTGACATATCAAAACCCTCAAAACAGAATGCAAACCTGAGCTAGGTCACTGTTGTAACCACATTCATTGCCACCGTGACATACCAAAATCCTGGACAGAATACAAATCTGAGGTAGGTCACGGTGGTAACCACATTAATTGCCACCGTGACATACCAAAAATTCTTGACAGAATACAACCTTGATAGACCTCACGGTGGTAACCAAATCAGTTGCCACCGTGACCCATGCCCTGTTGCGACAATTTCCAGCAAAACTACTCTAAACCACATCCGAAAACACAACCCAGCACTTCATCCATTCTTTCTCACTTATATCCTAATATACAAATCAATTAACATGCTCAAATCAAATAATTACAAGATCAAACTTAAAATTTCTCAAAAGCAATATTTCTTCCCAAATGAATTTCATGCAACAATCTTAAACTCAATGCTTCACACTTGAAACAACTCACTTCAAATCACCAATATTCACATCATACACATACAAATCCACTTAATATTGTTCATCAATTTCACAATAACACTAACAGTCATCAATACCCAGTAAAATGCACAAATCATACAAACGTTCCCAAACCTGATCTCCTTTGCTCCTAGTCGTGAGCTCCGCTTCCACTAGCTTTTTCTTTCGCTTTAGATGATCTAGGAAGCTCCTCTGAACCACAAATCAAACACAACTAGGTTTAATTCTAAGATTCCACATAATTGAAAATTAAACCTAGAGAAGAGGGAAAGAAAAACCCAAGACACAACTCTTAATAACTCACCCTTGAATTAAAGAGACACAAACCCAGCTATAACGATCACCCAAGGAAGGAGGGAAGAGCAGAGATATGCAAGGAAGAAGAAGGAAAGAAAAAGAAAAGGAAAAAGAAGATGAAAATGGCGTGAGGAACGGGAAGAGGAAGAAGAAGCAAAGTGGTTTACAGCTGTCCTCTCTTTCCTACACCCATTAAATCATCCTAATCTTTAAGCCAAGTGTCACTCTCCCATAGGAAAGTGATCCCACAAGCATACCCTACTTCCATACTCTCATAGACACACAACTATCCTCACTTATTCACACCCTACTTCCCTATCTTTAAGCACACACTAACTCCACTCCTCTTCTCAACCTCACTAACATCACCCCACACTTACATAAATTAACATGCATGAAACATCACCAAGTACACAAGTACGCACACACATATAAACATTGACAGGCAAAAACAGACTCAGACAGGCTCAAACTACTAGGGCGGTTTTGGGGTGTTACAATACTCCCCCACTTAATAGAATTTCGTCCTCGAAATTCTTACCTGTTCCGAACAACTGAGGATACTGTAATCTCATAACATCTTCCGGTTCCCACGTAGCTTCCTCCACACCGTGGTACTGCCACAAGACTTTAACCAACGGTATCTGCTTATTCCGAAGCTGTCTGACTTCTCTATCCAAGATCCTTTTTGGCTCTTCATCATACGAAAGATCTGACTGAACCCGGATATCTTGCACTGATAACACATGAGAAGGGGCTGATCGATAACGACGAAGCATAGATACATAAAAGACATCATGTAATCTGGCTAATTCTATGGGCAAACCTAACCGGTACGCTACTGGACCCACTTTTCCTAAAATCTCATATGGTCCAATAAAGCGCGGGCTTAACTTGCCTTTCTTTCCAAAGTGAAGAACCTTCCGCCATGGAGACACTTTCAAGAACACCTTATCACCCACTTCATACTGAATATCTCTGCGCTTCAGATTAGCATAGGAACGCTGTTTATCTTTAGCTGCTTTCAGATCATGGTACATCTTGTCACCTCCCTGATGCATAGTAAAGACCGATGAATGAGACTCTTGTAGTAGCTTTTTCCTTATCTGGCCCACATTGGGTACACATAAACGGTCTCCATGCTTAAGTACTCCATCACCATCAACCTGGTACTCAGACTGCTTGCCATCTTTCACTTCTTGACATACCCGCTGTAACACATGGTCATCTAACTGTGCCTTCACAATCTCTTGCCTCAAACTTGGCTTAGCGCTAAGTCGAGCAACTAAAGCACCTTCAGAATCAAATCTCCATTTAACACGGCTAAGAAGTAATGCAGACATAGATTTCCTGCTGAGGGCATCTGCCACTACATTAGCCTTGCCCGGATGATAGTCAATGATGCAATCATAATCTTTAAACAGTTCTAACCATCTTCGCTGTCTCAAGTTCAGTTCTTTTTGTGTTAACAAATACTAGAGACTCTTGTGGTTAGTAAAAATCCGGCATGTTTCCCTATACAAATAATGTCGCCACACTTTAAGCGCAAATACTACCGCCGTTAACTCCAGATCATGAGTTGGATAGTTCTGCTCATGAGGTTTCAACTGTCTCGACGCATAGGCCACAACTCTACCTTCTTGCACCAAGACACAACCCAAACCAATCCCGAAAGCATCACTATAAATGATGTATTCCTTACCCGAAACCGGCTGTGTAAGCACAGGAGCCTTAACTAACATATCTTTCAATTGATCAAAACTGGCTTGACACTTTTCAGACCACACAAATTTAACTTCCTTTCGAAGTAGCCTGGTCAAAGGAGAGGCTAACACTGAAAATCCCTTAACAAAACATCGATAGTAACCTGCCAAACCAAAAAAACTTCTTACCTCTGGCACACTCTTCGGAGGCATCCAATTAACAATTGCCTCAACCTTACTCGGATCCACTCGTATACCTTCTTCGAAAACTACATGTCTAAGAAAAGCCACTTCTTTCACCCAAAACTCACATTTGCTGAGCTTCGCATAAAGCTGATGATCTTTTAGCATTTGCAACACTAATCGAAGATGCTCCTCCTGTTCCTTTCTATTTCTTGAATACACAAAAATATCATCGATGAACACTACAACAAACTTATCCAAATACGGTCAAAAAACTCTGTTCATCAAATCCATAAAGACTGCAGGTGCGTTAGTCAATCCAAAACGCATCACTAAAAATTCATAATGGCCATAACGCGTCCGAAAAGCCGTCTTTGCCACATCCATCTCTTTTACCCTCAACTGATAATAACCCGATCTCAGATCTATCTTGGAAAACACTCCAGCTCCTCACAACTGATCAAAGAGATCGTCAATCCTTGGTAGGGGATACTTGTTCTTTACAGTCACCTTATTAATCTGTCTATAATCAATACACATCCGTAACGTTCCATCCTTTTTCTTAACAAACAACACTGGTGCACCCTACGGTGACACACTAGGCCGAATAAACCCTTTGTCCAACAACTCTTGTAACTAGTTTTCAATTCTTTCAATTCCACCGGAGCCATTTGGTAAGGAGCCTTAGAAATTAGAGCTATCCCCAGTACAATCTCTACTGACAGTTCAACCTCTCTCTCGGGAGGTAATCTCGGTAGTTCTTCCGAAAAAACATCCACAAAATCTCTGACAACAGGAATGTCCTGAATTTGCACTTGTCCTCTCTGAGAATCTAATACCAATGCTAAAAATGCTTCACATCCCTTTCTAATGAACCTTCTTGCTTTAGTTGCCGAAATCACATTATGCAAAGAACTGCTCCCAATACCATTTACAATCACAGGCAACTGATCCCTATCGTTCAGAACCATCACTTTTCTATGACAATCCACAACAGCTCGATGCTTACCCAACCAATCCATACCCAAGATGACATCAAACTCATGGAACGGCAGATAAATTAAATCCACAGCGAACTCTATACCCTGAATCTTTAAAGGACACGCCCGACATACCTGATTTACCATAACACTTTGTCCCAATGGACTGGATACACAAATCTCATATCCTAACTTCTCCTTACTCCCCAAACCGTCCCATATCTTACCAGAGCATACATAAGAATGGGTAGAACCCGGGTCAATCAAAACATAAACTTCAGAGTCTAACAAAGACAACTTACCGGCAATCACTTCTAGAGCATTCTGTTCCTCTTGGGCCTTCATGGCATAAGCCCTCCCAGTTACCAACATAGGACAATCCACTGTTTCTGAGGGCTCTCTATCACGAGGCCGTCCACCACGACCCCTTCCTCTACCTCTATTACGGCTGCCTTGGGGTATGTTGGACCCAGCTCGACTAACTTCTTGTTGTCCCAAAGGATTCTCATACCGACTCGGACAATTCGCAAGGAAGTGGTCCAAGGAGCCACATCTGAATCAACTTCCTGTTAGCCACCGACACTCGCCACAATGTAGCTTATTACAATGGGCACATCGGGCAATACCGTCACCTCTACTAGCTCCCGATCCCCTAGAAGATCCCTGTTTTCTCCCTCTAGAGGCCGAACTAGTAGCAGAATCATCAACAACGTTTCCTTATGACTCCCTTGGTCTCTTTCCAGAAGAAGATCCACCCCTAGCAGACTTTTTCCTCTGCGCTTTCTCTCTCATGATTTTCTTAGAACGCTCCGCCCTCAAGGCTGCTTGACCCAACTGATAGTACCTAACATTTGGGGCTAACATCAGAGAAACTAACATGACCTTCAAGGACTCATTCAATCCTAATTCGAAGTGCTGACATTTGAACTCATCAGTAAGAACCCTTGGCGGTGCATACTTGCTAAGCTTATTAAACTCATTCTCATACTCAGCCACTGACATCGTCCTTTGCTTAAGACTTAGAAACTGCACCCACTTGGCGTCCGTATATGCCTTAGTCACAAACCGACTCTGGAACTCATTCTCAAAGAACTCCCAGGTTATAAGTTCAGGGATCTGAGGTTGACTGGTCACTAACCTCCACCAATTATAAGCAGAGCCTTGTAACAAGGACACCGCACACTCCACTTCTTGATCAGGTGGGCACTTAATCTCCCTTAACACCCTTTTCATCCTTTCGATCCACATTTCTACTTTATCGGACTCGTCCATACCCGTACCATAGAAATCGTCCGCTCCATGTTTCCTCAATTTCACAATAGGTGCTACCGGTGCCGTCACTCTTTCAAACATTCTAGCCATGTCTTGTGAGACCTTAAGCATCGCCTCCAACGGAACCATAGGCATTTCAGGTTGCCCTTTAGGAGGTTGAGCCTGACCCCCAACTGATGGATCTCTCTCGGGAGGATTCACACTCCCAGCCGAACGCTCTGGCATCTCATGCGAAGACTCCATCACGCTACAAAACATAGACATAGGGCGCATCAGGCCAACGCAACTCTAACAGACTCACTAACACACTTAGACCCAGAAACATCTAAACCAACAAGCTCTGATACCACCAAATGTCACACCCCTACCTATACCATGGAGACTTCTGCCCCGAAAGAGGGAGAAGGGTCCCGATAGATAGGAGTGTCACATTCAAAAACGAAGATCGTACCAACAATACAGAGAAATACATAATAACGAGACAAAATAAAACTTCTTAGAAGAGACACACAGCGATACTGAACATAACAAAATTTTTCTTTCCATTTATATACATAGACAAAATCTGTACATATTACAAAAGATTACATATACAAAGGCTCGAAAATATTATTCCACAAGGGCACACAAAAAATTATATCTAATACAAAAGACAGGAAAACCTATACTAAAAAACTTCGATTCCTAATTGCGAAGGCCTTCCCGATGCGGTGCGCCCTGACTGAGCTTACCAAAACCTTCCACACCTGTACGGATAAAACAGCCGTGCTAAGCGAAATCGCTTAATGGGGAACACAAAAATGCATAACCGCCACTCACAGTGACGTTAACAGGCAAAGCATATGCTGATGGCACACTCATAAGTTAGTATCACATAAAATAAATATGAATAATCAACATCGTTCATATACCATAAGAAGTTTATTTCAACATATCATCATTCAGACTTCATACATGGAAACACAAAATAACCTGCTCGAGCAAAACCGTGGATAACGAGTACACATAGATACCCGGAGGCATCAACATCAAATCACATCACCTAGACGCCCGAGGGCATTAAGGCATTATTTTCATTCTTTTTCCACAATATTTTCACATAGAATCTTTGGTAAGATTCAACAGAAAGATCACTAGGATCCATTCAGGGGACCTGATCAGGTTCTAAATCGTACACATGGCTGCAGCTACACATAACTCTATTAGGCATGCCTAACTATCCAATTATTTTGTTTGCAGGCTACGATCATCCAAATTAAATCTATCATCGAATTCAAACAGAAATCATCCACTTTTCAGAAATAATGTAAACTTTATCAAAATGAGGCATTAATTCAATGTTATTTAATACGTATAATCATTAATTTCACACTAAGATCTTATATTAACAAATGAACATTCATTACAAAAATAGGATAGGTCACGGTGGTAACAAAATTCATTGCCACCGTGACATATCAAATCCCCAAAACAGAATGCAAACCTGAGGTATGTCACGGTGGTAACCACATTCATTGCCACCGTGACATACCAAAGCCCCGGACAGAATGTAATGTTTAGGGAGGTCATGGTGGTAACCAAGTTCATTGCCACCGTGACATATCAAAACCCTCAAAACAGAATGCAAACCTGAGGTTGGTCACGGTGGTAACCACATTCATTGCCACCGTGACATACCAAAATCCTGGACAGAATACAAATCTGAGGTAGGTCACGGTGGTAACCACATTCATTGCCACCGTGACATACCAAAAATTCTGGACAGAATGCAACCTTGACAGACCTCATGGTGGTAACCAAATCGGTTGCCACCATGACCCATGCCCTGTTGCGACAATTTCCAGCAAAACTACTCTAAACCACATCCGAAAACACAACCCAGCACTTCATCCATTCTTTCTCACTTATATCCTAATATACAAATCAATTAACATGCTCAAATCAAATAATTACACGATCAAACATAAAATTTCTCAAAAGCAATATTTCTTCCTAAATGAATTTCATGCAACAATCTTAAACTCAATGCTTCACACATGAAACAACTCACTTCAAATCAACAATATTCACATCATACACATACAAATCCACTTAATATTGTTCATCAATGTGACAATAATAATAACTCAAATTACTAGGGCGGTTTTGGAGTGTTACACCAAGGGATGGTGTGACGCGCACCGAACCTCGTGGGCTTCCCGAGGGCCCACTTTTAGGGTGATCGAGAGAGGTTCATTGGAAACTTGTAAGGTATTTACAAGTGCATCTATTTTGGGCAACAAGGAGGTTTCATAGAGTCGCCACCCAATAGAACATTGGGAAAGTTCGTCTCACCTCAGTGAGCCTAAGACAGCGCATACATCCATTTTTTGCCAACCAAAGGGGTCTTGGAGGTAATCACCCCAATAGAACATTGGGAATGACCGTCTAGCCCTATGGATCCTATGATTTATTTTGTCATTTGACACAAGAGGTGTCTTGGAGGTCTCATTCCAATGAGTGATCGGATAGACCTCTGGCCTCGTTGAGCCCAAAGACCAAAGATGGGTTCGGGACTTTTCATCTATTTCTACCTTGATTAATTTTACGATTAATTTTTTAGCTTATTAGTTCACTCTCTCTCCACACGATGCAATTAAAGGCGCAATTATTCACGTCAAAAGCATTAATAAATAAACAAAACAAAAATAAACATTTCAAAATAACTTCCAATAATAGTAGGACCGGAATACAACTCCTATTTATAAAAAGTGCGATACATACATAAAATGGGGAATTCATTTATTTTGAGGACCTTGGTCCTCGCATGCATTTATTATGAAAATGATTTTTTTATGTGACGCTTTCATTGACTAAAATAGGACTTTGGTCCTTTATTTGCAAAAAATCACAAAATTAATTAATATAAAACATTTGTCCATTCTTATTTAATGCAAAATAAAATAATTTACATAAACATAAAGACAATAAGAAACGCATAATTAAATAAATAAATGGCAAAGGGATAAAGGATTAAACCCATTGGAGTCTTCTATGTTGTGCATGATAACTTCCTCTCAAGCTCAAACCATCCCAAGGACCATAAATTACAATCTCACAAAATAATCAGTAATATTAATACTTATAAACAAAGCAAGAATAAATGTAAATGAAAATTAAAATTCAAAATAAATAAAAACTACTGATATTCTTCTTATTTATAGAAAAGAAAAGATTTTGGAAAATAAAAGAAAAATAATAAAAGAAATAAATAACAAAGGAGATAAAATAGCTTGGAAAAATGGAGACACAACCCAGGGACGGCCATAAAAGTTTTACCGACGGGCATCTGTTGGGATGACCGGCGGGTAATACGGGCACCGTTTACATGCTGTCGTTCAGTCGAGAGATGAGCGTCGGTGACCTTATTGCCCGTCGATCACCTCTGTTGTTCAAAAAAAGAAGTAAAAATAAAACTTTTCACTATTTCACAACAAAAATGATTTTTCCCAACGCAAAAATCGAAAATAAATGCAAATATTTAAAATAAATTAAACATAATGTATGTCCAGAATATTTACCCTCGGATTTTACCTTTTAGGATGGATTTCAGATGATTCGAATCCCACACGCTTCATGAGAAAAGAGCAAAAATCAAGGAAAGAAATTTGGGTTTTTCTTGCTTGATAATCACAAAAGTGTTCAAGTGTTGGAATTTGTAAATATTGATGGGAAACTAATCGATTTTAGCTCCCTTCAATTAATTAGATTCACCAAATCAAAATAAAATAAACATGAAAATGAAGAATTTTTTTTTAATGAGATGAAAAGGTTAGAATCAATAACCAGAAAAGGATTTTTAGGGTAAACAGTAGCTAAAATCGTCTAACCCCCAAAATGGTTCAAAAAATCCTTTTTATATTATTTTTTTTCTCAAAACCCTAAAACCGATGGGCGTTTGTTAAATCCTTTTTCCTATAGGAAATAGGATTTAACCGATGGGCGCCGAAGACCCACAGACGGATGTCTATGCAAGGACACGTGTCCGTCTCCCATCTCACCGACGGCCCGTCCCTCATGACGAGAGACGAAACCTCCAGCGAGTGACGGGCGGCCCATTACCGATGGGCTGACCGCCGATTGAGGAAGAACCTTCTTTTGAAGCCTAAAAACCCCCAATTTTCTTTTTCTCATTACTGCAAATAAAAATCCATAATTCTCATGAATCTAGAGGACCAAAATCTCCAGATCTCATCCGTTCAGTCGGAATCGGGCATCGATTTCTTCATCGAGTAATCTCTGATCTTGACTGCCTTGGGACACGGTGCTTATAGTTGCCCCCAATTTCGGGAAAACTAGTGCATAAGTGCCTAGATGAGCAAAAATTCAGTGAAAAAAAGAAAACAAAAGGAAAAATAGCGTACCTAAAGCAATCCTTACCTTTCGCGTTCCTTGCCAGGTAGACCTCGTCTCAGTCTGCTCAGCGGAGAGTGAATTTGATATAGGTTTCCCTATCGGTCTCATCCCAACCTGTAAGGTGTTGGTGAGATATAACATTCTCTAGCTACGACCTCGTTGTGAAGAGCAGTGTTCTCTAACTGCAACTTCGATCGTGAAGTTCCCCTGCTAACCCCCATCCGATTTGCAGGGTGTGTAGTACTCTCTGACTATCGCGTGAACTGTGAGATGCAGTGCTCTCTGACTACAATCTCGAGGTGAAGTTCCCTTGCTAACCCCCATCCGATCTGCAAGGTGCATAGTACTCTCTGACTACCGCGTGAACCGTGAGATGCAGTGCTCTGTGACTACAATCTCGAGGTGAAGTTCCCTTGCTAACCCCCATCCGATCTACAAGGTGCGTAGTACTCTCTGACTACCACGTGAACTGTGAGATGTAGCACTCTCTGACTATAATCTCAGTGTGAAGAGCAGTGTTCTCTAACTGCAACTTCGATTGTGAAGTTCCCCTGCTAACCCCCATCCGATCTGCAAGGTGCGTAGTACTCTCTGACTACTACGTGAACTGTGAGATGTAGCAGTCTCTGACTACAATCTCGGTATGAAGAGCAGTGTTCTCTAATCGCAACTTTGATTGTGAAGTTCCCCTGCTAACCCCCATCCGATCTGCAAGGTGTGTAGTACTCGCCGACTACCGCGTGAACTGTGAGATGTAGCACTCTCTGACTACAATCTCGGTGTGAAGAGCAGTGTTCTCTAACTGCAACTTCGATTGTGAGTTCCCCTGCTAACCACCATCCGATCTGCAAGGTGCGTAGTACTCTTTGACTACCACGTGAACTGTGAGATGTAGCACTCTCTGACTATAATCTCGATTTGGTGGAAATTCCTTGCTAACCCCCATCCGATCTGCAAGGCGTATAGTACTCTCTGACTACGGCATGGGTTTTGAGGTGCGGTACTTTCTGACCACAGTCTCTACTTGTTGGCATTTCCTTGCTAGTCCCCATCCGATCTGCAAGGTGAGTGCCCGGTTGAGTATGATTTTGAAGGACATAACGCTTGGTCTGTCCATCCTTCAATGTGATTGATGTCCGTCCTTGGGCCGATGTTAAGCAATGTTCCTATGTGGCAAAGAATTTTTATTAATTCCTATGTGAGTTATCCCTGTTTGATGGGCTCATAAATGATTTTGTATTATCGTTTATTATTTATCATCATTTTTCATGCATCATCATTTTTTTATGATTATATGGTCATTTAGCTTTAATGTAAATAAAGAGAAAGTACTCATTTTTCTTTAAAAAGATAAAAACATGTAACTCTGATAGTAAATGTTTTTCACTAAAACTAAATTTTGTACAACGTATATACAACTGTGATGATAAAAAAAATACAAAAAGAATGTCATCCAAACTCCCTGAATGACTATAATGGCGGATAATCTGTGAGCTCCTCCTCGGGGTCTTAATCATCATCAGACAGATGTATTGGCTGAGGTTGAGGCTGAGAGGTAGAAGGTCCGGCCCCAGAAGTGCAAGGCTGGCTAGGAGGACCTGCTGGGTCTGGCTGCTGAGAGCCCCAGACTCTAACCATGGGCTGGAACCTAGGAGGAACTGCCACCAACATGGATTGAGGTTGTGCTCTCTGTAACACCCCCGCCGCCGCCCCCGTTGGAAGGGCGCCGGCGGGCGCGCTACGACACGACGCTCACTCACGACGCGACAAAGCATACAGCGGAAGCATACATGTGCTAAGTGGAAGCATTCAATAACTAATAATAATTCTCAGATAGAATAGTAGGAAACATACTTCAATACATAAATAATCAAAATACGAGTTATTTACAATGGCCCAAAAGATTACATTTTAAAAACCTTTACAAAAATAAAGAAGTACATATACAAAAAGAATTACAGGAGGAGACAAAATAAATAACTCGACTCCTACGTGGCCAGCCTGCAGATGCGCGACACGAGCAAACCAAAATCCTTCACGCTACCTGCACGGGATAAAAGCCCGTGCTAAGCGATAACGCTTAGTGGGGAGAAACAAACACAACAGAGCACTATACACGAAAACATGCACTAGCGTTCATAAAACAATATGAATCAGGGTATAATGATATAAATATATAATCAGGATAAATAATACATAACACTGAATCAATACACTACTCAGAGTTACACAAAAATTAGAACACTATGCTAAGCCAATACCAAACAGTTCACACAATAGCCTGAAATCAATGGTTGAGGATACGGGAACACGGCACGGGAGACCGAAGCCTCAAAACATTTTAATACCCTAAGGTAACACGGGAGACCAGAGTCTCGAAAACATTTTATCACTGCACGAAAATGACCGTCTCGGAGGTCGACCGCTTCGCCCAAACGGGGCGGACAGAACAGCTGTAAACTAACCCTTCTTAAGCATGCTTAATTATCCTATACCTTGACACTTCAGGCTCGACAACACATTCTCACATGACATTAGACAAATAAGAAATGTTTAAATGCAACACCTTTCATAACAGCTGATCAACTGACAGATGCCAAAAGATAAATACAAAAAAAATCCAGAATACATGGTATCACGCGCTAAAAATCATAAATAACATTCATAAAACACGTATAACAGAAAGGATTTTTAATGCAAAACAGGGTAGGTCACGGTGGGAATCAGATTGGTTGCCACCGTGACATACTAGAGATCCTTGGCAGAAAGCAAGTCTGGGGTACCTCACGGTGGTAACCAAGATGGTTGTCACCGTGACATACCAAGCATCCAGACAGAAACTAAGGTTTGGATACCTCACGGTGGTAACTAGATTGGTTGCCACCGTGACATACCAAAGCAGCCAGACAGAAACTAAGGTTTGGATACCTCACGGTGGTAACTAGATTGGTTGCCACCGAGACATACCAAAGCAGCCAGACAGAATCAAAAGTTTGGATACCTCACGGTGGTAACTAGATTGGTTGCCACCGTGACATACCAAACTTCACGGCAGAATGCCTCTGGTTCGTGGCTCACGGTGGTAACCAGATTGGTTGCCACCGTGACCCATGCCCAGACGGGATTCCTCAGGGAAATTTCCAGGTCTTTCAAGCCAAAATCTCACACCCTACACTTCAATCAAGCAATTTCACACTCCAATAACAATAGAAACTCAATCCAAACATCAAAGAATTATATCATCAATAAATCTTACTCATGAATTTTAAAAGCAACATCACTATATACAAGCATAAAATGAGTTCTACACACCACATACAAACCCAACCAAATACCAACCCATGGCATATAAACCATATAAACATAACACAGTCAACAATGTCCAGAATATCTCATAAACACAATAATTTCACACACATTCACAATTAGGCAAAAGCCCAAACCAACACTCTAGAATACACTCCCAAACCTGGAAAACGAAGCTTCAACCGAACTCCTCACGAATCCGCTATATCCTTGCCCTTGCTCTTCCTTCTCTCTTCCGATTCTTGCACAAAAACCCAGCCACAAACACTCAAATCAGACCCAAACACCAACAAAATCAGAAATCCAAGGACAAGAAACAAATACGAGACCCTAAACCGAACTCAACCACTTACCTTCAACACTTCCAGCTCAAACCTTCAAGGATCCCACCCAAAACTTCCAAGAAAACACAAGCAAAGAGAGATGAGAGAAGAAAAATGAAAGCAAGAGAGAGGGAAGGACGGGAAAAATGAGAAGGAAAAGGGAAATTTTGAGATAGCTTCCATGGGAAGCCTCACCCAAAATCTGCCCCTTCTCATCCTCTCTCCTACTCTCATTAATTTCTCACCAACCTCTTGCCACATGTCACAATCCTAGAGCATCCATCCATCATCTTAACTTTACCACTTAAGGTACCATACACTAACCACACACACAAGTCCAATCCACATAAATATCTTCCATGTACCATAACTACACTCACACCATAATAAAAACCTAATGTCCACTTACACCCTACAACCCTACACCACAAGCACACACAAAAAAAATCCCTTTTACTTCCCTTAACAATTAATTAATTAGCTCCTTTAACACAAAATTCTTAAATGTCCAAAATTCTTCTTACTCAACTTACGAAAATACCCTCACTTATCCGACTTAAAACACAGATTCCGACCAGGCCCAATTCGGGTTGTTACAAATCACTCCCCCTTAAGAAATTTCGTCCTCGAAATTTCCCCGCTAATCACTTAAATCCAGACAACCCAAAACTCAAACCGAAACTTAACCGAAAAAAATTACTAACATAACTTACCAGAAGGTCCAGCTCGATCTGCTATATCTCCTACTTGCATCGCATAAACTCTTGGACGCGAAGGCACATCTTCCGTTGGCTTCTGCACTGTTTCTGATGGCGCTTGATAATTACGGCCGCTTCCCCTACCACTCTGGTTCCCTCTGGATCATTGACCACTCACTCTACTCTCGGGTCCATCATGAAGCTCTCGCCGATCCGGACAATTCGCCACCATGTGCTCTTGGCTGCCACATCTGAAACACGCTCCAGAGAGCCTCCTACACACGCCCCAATGGCGCTTATGACAATTCTCGCACTCCGGAATCACACTTCCCTTGCTAGCTACACTCCCAACTTCCGAACGTACCGGAACCGAACTCTTCCCACCTTGACCACTCGGAACTTCCCTTGACTTCTTGCCACTTCCAAACCCATCACTCGGTGCTTTCCTCTTGCTCTCAACCTTCTGCTTGATCACTTCGGATTCTTCTAACTTCATTGCTGCTGCCACAAGCTGATAATACCCCACGGGTTGTAAAACTGAAAATGCCGACAACTGACCTCTATACACCTCCCGAAGTCCCTCTAGGAAATGCCGACTTCTGAACTCATCCGTCAATAAAGCTTCAGGTACGTACTTGCTCAACCGGCTGAATTCCTTATCATACTCACTCACGGTCATACCTCGCTGCTTGAGACTGATGAACTCTCTCCACTTAGCTTCCTGATAAGCCTTCGTCACATACTTCTGCTCAAATTCTTGCTTAAAGAACTCCCAAGTCAACACGGCTGGTCGCTGAGGATTGCGCATCACCAATTCCCACCAATCATACGCGGACCCCTGAAGCAACGACACTGCACAAAGTGCCCTCTGATCTGCGGGACATCTAATCTCTTGTAAAATCCGACCTACTCTCTTAAGCCAAAACTCGGCAACATCAGACTGGTCCAAACAAGTACCATGAAAATCCTCGGCTCCTCTCTTTCTTAACAACTCGATCGGGGCCTTAGGAGCAGTCAGCCTCTCTACCAACTGAAGCAAACCTTGCACTAGGACCGGATTCTCCTGACCAAAACCCATACTAGGAATCTCCTCTGGCTGACGCTGCGGAGCAGGTTGCTCACCTCTCACAACACTCGCACTGCCAACAGTCTCACCCACTTGCTCACTTGGATCAGACTCCATCTAGACACTACACGAGACAAGGCACATCTGCATTAGGCCACGACACAAAACTGACTCACATGCAAACACTCAACACATAACAAACAGAGGCAACCAGAACCGCCTAAACTGGTGCTCTGATACCACTAAATTGTAACACCCCCGCCGCCGCCCCCGTTGGAAGGGCGCCGACGCGACAAAGCATACAGCGGAAGCATACATGCGCTAAGCGGAAGCATTCAATAACTAATAATAATTCTCAGATAGAATAGTAGGAAACATACTTCAATACATAAATAATCAAAATACGAGTTATTTACAATGGCCCAAAAGATTACATTTTAAAAACCTTTACAAAAATAAAGAAGTACATATACAAAAAGAATTACAGGAGGAGACAAAATAAATAACTCGACTCCTACGTGGCCAGCCTGCAGATGCGCGACACGAGCAAACCAAAATCCTTCACGCTACCTGCACGGGATAAAAGCCCGTGCTAAGCGATAACGCTTAGTGGGGAGAAACAAACACAACAGAGCACTATACACGAAAACATGCACTAGCGTTCATAAAACAATATGAATCAGGGTATAATGATATAAATATATAATCAGGATAAATAGTACATAACACTGAATCAATACACTACTCAGAGTTACACAAAAATCAGAACACTACGCTAAGCCAATACCAAACAGTTCACACAATAGCCTGAAATCAATGGTTGAGGATACGGGAACACGGCACGGGAGACCGAAGCCTCAAAACATTTTAATACCCTAAGGTAACACGGGAGACCAGAGTCTCGAAAACATTTTATCACTGCACGAAAATGACCGTCTCGGAGGTCGACCGCTTCTCCCAAACGGGGCGGACAGAACAGCTGTAAACTAACCCTTCTTAAGCATGCTTAATTATCCTATACCTTGACACTTCAGGCTCGACAACACATTCTCACATGACATTAGACAAATAAGAAATGTTCAAATGCAACACCTTTCATAACAGCTGATCAACTGACAGATGCCAAAAGATAAATACAAAAAAAATCCAGAATACATGGTATCACGCGCTAAAAATCATAAATAACATTCATAAAACACGTATAACAGAAAGGATTTTTAATGCAAAACAGGGTAGGTCACGGTGGGAATCAGATTGGTTGCCACCGTGACATACCAGAGATCCTTGGCAGAAAGCAAGTCTGGGGTACCTCACGGTGGTAACCAAGATGGTTGTCACCGTGACATACCAAGCATCCAGACAGAAACTAAGGTTTGGATACCTCACGGTGGTAACTAGATTGGTTGCCACAGTGACATACCAAAGCAGCCAGACAGAAACTAAGGTTTGGATACCTCACGTTGGTAACTAGATTGGTTTCCACCGTGACATACCAAAGCAGCCAGACAGAATCAAAAGTTTGGATACCTCACGGTGGTAACTAGATTGGTTGCCACCGTGACATACCAAACTTCACGGCAGAATGCCTCTGGTTCGTGGCTCACGGTGGTAACCAGATTGGTTGCCACCGTGACCCATGCCCAGACGGGATTCCTCAGGGAAATTTCCAGGTCTTTCAAGCCAAAATCTCACACCCTACACTTCAATCAAGCAATTTCACACTCCAATAACAAAAGAAACTCAATCCAAACATCAAAGAATTATATCATCAATAAATCTTACTCATGAATTTTAAAAGCAACATCACTATATACAAGCATAAAATGAGTTCTACACACCACATACAAACCCAACAAAATACCAACCCATGGCATATAAACCATATAAACATAACACAGTCAACAATGTCCAGAATATCTCATAAACACAATAATTTCACACACATTCACAATTAGGCAAAAGCCCAAACCAACACTCAAGAATACACTCCCAAACCTAGAAAACGAAGCTTCAACCGAACTCCTCACGAATCCGCTATATCCTTGCCCTTGCTCTTCCTTCTCTCTTCCGATTCTTGCACAAAAACCCAGCCACAAACACTCAAATCAGACCCAAACACCAACAAAATCAGAAATCCAAGGACAAGAAACAAATACGAGACCCTAAACCGAACTCAACCACTTACCTTCAACACTTCCAGCTCAAACCTTCAAGGATCCCACCCAAAACTTCCAAGAAAACACAAGCAAAGAGAGATGAGAGAAGAAAAATGAAAGCAAGAGAGAGGGAAGGACGGGAAAAATGAGAAGGAAAAGGGAAATTTTGAGATAGCTTCCACGGGAAGCCTCACCCAAAATCTGCCCCCTCTCATCCTCTCTCTTACTCTCATTAATTTCTCACCAACCTCTTGCCACATGTCACAATCCTAGAGCATCCATCCATCATCTTAACATTACCACTTAAGGTACCATACACTAACCACACACACAAGTCCAATCCACATAAATATCTTCCATGTACCATAACTACACTCACACCATAATAAAAACCTAATGTCCACTTACACCCTACAACCCTACACCACAAGCACACACAAAAAAAATCCCTTTTACTTCCCTTAACAATTAATTAATTAGCTCCTTTAACACAAAATTCTTAAATGTCCAAAATTCTTCTTACTCAACTTACGAAAATACCCTCACTTATCCGACTTAAAACACAGATTCCGACCAGGCCCAATTCGGGTTGTTACACTCTCTCAGAACTATGCTACTGAATCTGTACCCGAGCGTATCCGTCCAGGAAGGGCTGCACGCACACTGTCATGAAGCTCAAGGTGTCTGTGATCATCCCCCCTAGCTCATTGAAGGCCCTGCTCAATTGGTGGGTCTGCTCAAGAGAAGCGGTCCCTATACGGTCTAGCCTTTGCTTTGTGTGCCCCCTGAACTGCCGAATAAACTGGGCAAGGGGATGAATGACCCCCTCCAACCCCTGGAGTCTGAACCTAAGAGAGCCGAGTGACTCATCTATCATCTGAAGAGTCACATCGATCCTCTGAGCTGCCTCGTCCTGATACATCTTCAACTCCTGTCTTAACTGCTCCCTGGGCCTCTCCTGCTCCTGTGCTACGTGCTCTATGAGCCTGGCCTGCTCCTGTCCCATACGCTCTATGAGTCTGGCCTGCTCCTAGACCATATGATCGATGAGCCCGGCCTGCTCCTGGCTCATGCGCTCAATGAGCCTAGCCTGCTCCGGGATGGTGGCCTACTGCTAGTCTAGCCTCTCCTGGGTTAGCCTATCCCTCTCCCTAAACTGCTCATGGAGGACCCTGTCCCTCTCCTCCTGCCTGGGCTCAAAAAATATAAACATGGAGACTATGAGCTAAGAGATGTTCGGCTGTGATAGCTGAGGTGGAACAAGCTCAGAAGTCTGCTCTAGTGGTGGAGCTGTGGAGGTAGATGCCCCCGGGTCCCCTCTGGTGTAAGGGTGGAATCTCCTTGATGGTCGGAGAGTGGTCCGCTGCACCCTCGAAGCTGGAGGAGGAGTGGGGCTCCGCGCTCTCAGTGCTGGAGGAGTACCAAGCAGATCATCCATGGTGAACTCCACCTCTAAGTCTGATGGGGTCCTAGGCTGCTCCTCCCCTGGCTATGGCTATGATGGTGGCCCCTCCTGGTAGTCCTAATGCTGGGGAGGCTGGCCCTCCGGATACTGTGGGTGCAGGGGCTGCTATTTCTGTGGCTGCTCCTGTGCTAGTGAAGGGAGACCAAAAGCTTGCCGGGTCACATTAATGGTGAGAAGCCCGAACGCCTCGACCTATCACGATATCTGTAGCACCATCCCCATCAGTACGGTGGCCGGTGCGTCTACATATATGCCCTCATCTAAGGCATCCCCAAGCCTATCTGGGCCAACTCCCAACCCCAACAATAGTCTTGTAATGACTCCTCCAATAATCACCACCGGGACTGTCCCCCTGGAAACCCTCACTATGTTAGCCAAAATCTCATGGCTAACATTAAGATGCCGGCCTGCTACCATGGCCCATAGGCAGCATTGAGCGACACTGGGTTACCAGCCCGTCCAAGATATGAGCTGGAGAGCACTCTATGTAGGTACCGGAGCGCCTGTGAAATAAGCACGGTACTCTTCGGTGTATCGTGATGATACAACACTCCAGGTAGGGCTATGGTCGCCCAATAGTCGCGCCTCACCGCCCGCTGAGGTACCATCACACAATCACCCCGTGGGAGACCCATGGCCTCTGCAAATCGCTGGCGCGTGATACTGAAATGATAACTACCAAACCAAAACTGCACCACCTCGGGCTCCGTATCTGATTTCTGGAACCCTCCACAGTGTAGCCTTGCTAGGACCTGCCGTACTGCATCTGGATGTATCGGGAAGTCCAGTGTCAGAAACTCGGTCCGTCCAGTGTTAGGTAAAAGAGCATCTACCTCATTTGCCATCCCTAAGACCTCCAGGAATGGTCTAGCAATGAAGCGACTGGCTCGGAGCTCCACCTGAGCCAGTGCCCTATACCTCTGTCCGACCTCAGGGCTCATCCAATCCGGGGCCTGTGGCTCGGGCTGTCCCTGCAGAACACGTCATCGAGGCGGCATCCTACAAGAGAAAGATTATGCAATTAATTAAATATAATGGCTGCTAACGGGCCTGATTTTAGAGACAAGACAATTCGGGCATCCCCAGGCAAGGATGGTTTGGCCCAAAAAGAAATAAAACAAAAAATAAAAAATTGGGCAGCTCCCGGCAAGGATGTGCCCAACTTCTTGCATAAGAAAGGCAAGAAAAGAGAGCAACGAGTCTCGAGCCTCAACAGCAGCACGACACTTATCGACTTCACAGTTAACATATGCATAAGAGTGTCTTATTTCTAGATACGCAACAATATTGTAATTAAATGTCATTTTACATGAAAGCATGCTTTATTAAAGAGCATAGAGGCATTAAAATTCAAGGCAATAAGAATACTCATGCAAGGCTAATCAACAATCCAAGTAAAAGAAAAAAACATATACAAAAGCGATATTAAAATTAATCATGTAAACAGCATCTAATGCTAAATATTAAGGTAAATTATTTACACTAACAGCAATATTCAACAATAAATAAAATAGGAAAATTAAACTTTACTTACTCAAGATTAAAAAAAAGATAGATGAATTAATTACTAACCTGTAGTTCGCAGAAAAATGAAACTCGATAAAAAGGCAGAAAATATACTCCGATAGGTGCCCGATAATGCAAGGAACGTGAAAATATAAATAAAAATGTGAAAAGATGTGAAAATATGGAGAAAATAAGCAAAAACCGCAATAAGGGACGGTTGAAAGAAGAAAACGAAAAGACAAGAGGGGGAAAACTATATGTCCGTCGGTCTGTCAACGTATATATAGTTTTCATGACCGATGGGCTAGGCGTCTCTAGGAGCGACAGATATGCTGACCGTTGTCGTTCCACATTCCCCCATTAAATGCGTAATAAATGCACGTGATGAATGCAATGATGACGCATGCATCTGCCTGGTGGACAACGATCGACGGGCAAGCCACCTGTACTGAGTCACGGTTAGACCGTCTGTAGAGCTTTACTATAAATTTTACCATTTTTCTTGGACTTCGTGCCCCCTCACTTACTTTAACCTTTTGCTACCTTCAATCTTTGACTCTCAAAGGATGACTTTTTCAAAGGATGTATTGTATCTTGGATGAAACTCACACTTGGGAAAATAACACCTTCACTACTCTGTCTGGGCTGAAATATTTACACAGAGCCAAAATAGACCACAACCTTCTCTTAGCTGCAACCCATTTTTTGAATCCATGCTTTCACGTCTTCAAGTTCACTTATCGGGAACTGTGCCCCCTGCCCGAGGAGTTTGCCGCCATCACCGGAGCATGGTATCCTCCTAATGCTCTACCTTGCATCCCTCGCTGTGGTTTGGTTTAGACTCGGGATATCACCTTATCTCTGGGTATAGCTCCTTCCGAGGCTGCTCGATTTGCCCCACAGGGTCCCAAATTTTCCTTGGAACCACTGATCGAGGCACTGGATAGATTTTCTGACGTCCCTACATATCGAGTAAGCATTGTCTTCTTATTCAGCTTGATGAGCCTCTTGACCGTAACTTCAGGAGACTTGGTCGATGATCCTCGCCTGTTCGAGGTTCTAGGTTACTTTCATCGCGGGCTGTCTCCCTTTCCCCTTATTCTGGGCTTGGATTATGTTCGCTCTGGATCCACCACTTCGTTCACTGGGAGCCCCTTATTACTCCAGGTACGTCATTATTTTATAAGGTAGTGCGTCCCTTATGGATTTTCACACTAGTTTTTCTAGCGGGAAGTGCGTCCTTTCAGATTTTCACACAACCCTGTGCCTGATTTTTGCCTGAAGTAAACCCAACTTACTCCAACGGCTTTTTTTTTTTAGATACGGTAGCAGGAGAAGCTGAATATGCTGTCAGAACCACCTCCCCGAGTCATTGCACAAAATTCACCGAGACACTTCCTCCTGCGTCAACGACTGTATTCATTTGTAACTCCTGACGAAGGCATTATTAGATTCGGTGAGATATCAGATGATGATATCAACTTCATGCCTGCTTGGCTCCCTCTGTCTCACGTAGTCATTGACGGATCATCGGGGTGCATTCCCCTATGCAGGCTTCGTCAAGCCACCTTCTGCAATATAGCCCGATGTGCTCGTCAACTCGGGAAGACCCAGGACGTAGCAAGAGTCCCATTATCCTTTCAGGGAGGAGCTTTTTCTGTTAGTTTTGCTTCTCGGTATCATGAACTGTGGAGCCACCTTCCAGTGAAGACCCTCATATCTCGATTTGAAACTCATTCTGTGGCCTCCACCAGCGAGTACAAGAGATGGGTCCTCAGTCCAGCATCTGACAACAGGACATGAGGACTCAAGCATCTAGCCAGCGAGAGTAGCGGAAGAGTCTAGTTTAGTTTAAATTTGTACACCCTCTTGGGTACTATGTTTCTTTTCAAAGTAGAACTAGGAAATGATGGAAATGAAAAGAATAATTCTTATTTTATTTCACCAAATTGTGTACATTTCCGTAGAATTTCAATATACATGATCAGTATTTAACACTAACTTGACTGTACAAACCACATTAATTCATGAAACTAAATTTCGATAGCATCAACTCCTATTACCAATCGGCCCTCTCGGGTTTTCTCGATTGGACATTTTCTCTCATGCCTCTAACTTTTGCACAGGATGCCTTTTTTTCGGTTTTCACCCTATCGAGGTGCCCAATTTTAGTAAGGCCGCCTTTTTTCAGTTTTCGACCTGCTAGCATTTTATTCTCTTCTTTTAATTTTATAGTCTTTAGCCGTGGAACCTTTTGAGTCTGTCTATGTTGACCGGTTCCTTAAATTCGTTGCCATCGCTATCTGACAGGATTGCAGCTCTTTTTGACAGCAGCTTCTTAAGGATGAATGGCCCTTCCCAGGTAGGTTTAAACTTTCCTCGGATATCCGGTTCCCCAGGTCTCATTTGCTTAAACACCAAGTCTCCCTCCTTCAATGGATGCTTCTTAACCTTCTTTCCAAAGGACCGGGCGAGACCTTTCGATAGACCTGGTGTGACGCGCGCCAAACCCCGTGGCTTCCCGAAGGCCCGCTTTAGGGCTATCAGGAGAGGTTCATTGAAGCTTGTAAGGTATTTACAAGTGCGTCTATTTTGGGCAATAAGGAGATTTCATGGAGTCGCCACCCAATAAAATATTGGGAAAGGTCATCTCGCCTCAGTGAGCCTAAGACGGCGCTGCTATGTCCATTTTGGGCAAGATAGAGGGGCGTTGGAGGTCCCATCCTAATAGAATATTAGGAGGGCCCTCTCACCTCGTGGAACCTAGGACTATGCAAGTTAAAGCCTTTTTATGGGACACAAGAGGTGTCTTGGAGATCCCATTAAAATGGGTCTCTCGTCTCGTTGAGCCCAAAGACCAGAGACAGGTTCGGGACTTCCCATTTATTCATACCTTGGCTAAGTTTATAATCAAGTTTTGAATTTAGCGTTTCATCCCATTTCTCATTCAATTTTAATGCAATTTAATTAAACGCATATCAATCGTATAATAAAAGCGATAAATAAAGTAAATGAAAGCAAAATAAATTACAACAAAACTAGGGGCGGAATACAACCCGCATTTGTAAATAAAATACAATTCATACATAAATCGGGTAATTTATTAAAATGAGGACATTGGTCCTCTCATGCATAATTAAAGAAAATAATTTTAAAGTGATAATTTATTTTGGATGAAAAAGTTAGGACATTGGTCCCATTTTATTTAGAAAAATAAAATAAAATTAATTAATTAAGTAGAAATATTTTTATGGTTTTTTAATTAACGTGCATAAAAATAATTTGTTACAAATTACATATTAAAAATAAAATAATGGAAGCAAAAGAAATGAAAATAACAAAAATTAACAAATCAACTCCCAAATGGATCTTCAAATCTTCATGGGCTCCCACTTGGTATGGAAAAGACTCACACATAAAAATAAATATTAAAAATAAAAGAAAAAAACAAATAAAAGTGAAGTTAGTAAAAAATTAATTAAACATATAACATGAAAATAATTAAATTAAAGCAATCAAAATTGCATCATGTATGACAAGCCAATTAAAATAACATAATAAAAATATGCAATTTAACAAATTCATAAAATCAACATGCTAAAAAGACATAAAATAGTGTTAGTAAAATTTAACATGCATAAAAAGCATAAAATAATGATGATAGAATTTAATATTCATAAAAATACAAAATAACAACAATAACATCCAATAAAAAAGCAAAAGTAATAATAAAAAATCAGCATGCATAAAACATAAATAATAATAGTAATAATAAAACTAAACAAGAATAAGGATAATAATAATAATATTAATGATGGTAATAACTACAATAATAATAACACAATAATAACAAAGAATATGAACAATCAAATACAATAATAATAATAATAATAATAATAATAATAATAATAATAATAATAAAAGAAGATGAACAATTCAATTAAGTATGGAAGAACAATATGAAAATAAAAATAAGCCAATCATGCTAAAATATGTTAAATGATAATACTAATAATATATGTGAACAAAAATGATGACAATGATATGAACATGAACAATTAAAGAAGAAATAAGAACAAGAAATAATAGTATGAACAATTAGATAAAGAATAAGAAGTAGTAAAAATATGAACAATTAAATAATAGATCTAAAAGAATTTATAAGATGATTAATTAAATAAAATCAAAATAATAAAAAAAAAAGAAAATGATAGAACTAAAAGAATTTACATGTTAATTAATTAATTAAATAAAAACAAAAGAATGAAATTAAAATTAAATGAAGAAATTGAGCCAAGAATAATTACCCTCAAATTTATCTTGAAAAAATGAAGGTAGATCATTCAATTTCTTGTCTTGATTTGAACAATATAATTAGAAAAATAAAATATTGAAAGAATGAATTTTACTCAAGAACAAACAACTGATTTGTTTGTCACAAGGTAGAAAATTGTTTGATGAAATGAAGAAAATTCCCAAGAACCAAAATTATTCTTTTTGCCTTAAGAATTCACTTGGAAAAATTCTTTAGAAAATTTGAGAGAGTTTGGTTTGAGAGAAGAAAGAAGAAGAAAAAAACTTTCTGAAGAAAAAAATTTTCCCCCCTTTTTACATCAAAATTCCCCTTTTTATTTTTCCCCCAAAAAATCAGATTTTTAATGGAAGAATTAAATTGAATTAAATTCAATAAAACCCAAAAACTGAAGAAAATCAAAAGTTTGGAATTTTAAAAGTTCTACCATTGAATTCTACAAAAACAAATTGAAGAAAAATAAATTTTTGAGGCCAAAATGGCAAAAAATCGGAAAATAGGCGACCAAGGGGCGACAGGGCCGCCCGACGGGTTTCCAGCACGCAGGACGCGCGGGCAAGCCGTCGCCAGCGCAGCGTGCCCCGCACGTGCTCTGCCTGCGCGCCGGGGCACTACGGCGCGCGCCCAGCGCTGCCGCAGCCCGACACTCGAGCGAAAAAATATATATATTTTTTTTAAATTTTTATAAAAACACAATAATTTAAAAACAAACTTTTTATCCAAAAATAATTTTTAAAACATTTTTAAAATATTTTTAAAATACATTTTTATTTATTCCTAACAAATGAAATGACAAGGAAATTATCACTTCCGACTTTCATTCTTTTTGCCTATAAATCGGTACACTTAATTTCATCATTGGGTAATCCTGATCAAGGCTACTCGGGACCAGGTGTCTACAGTTGCCCCTAATTTTGGGGAGGCTAGTGTGTGGGTGCCTAGGTGAGCCAAAAATCAGGAAAAGGAAAGAAGCGCGTACCTGAGGCTGCCTCCTTCCAGTTGCTCCCTCGGGAACAGTGCTCTGATTCATCCTCTTGAGTTGCACTGAGTTGCTGACAAGACTATAAAGTGCCAGGAAACCATCCTAAGACGGTGATGCACCGAGTCGCCACCAAGACTACAAAACGCGAAAGATAAATCGCACCGAACCGCTGACAAGTCTACTAAAAGTGCGCTGTACGGAGTCGCTAACAAGACTACTAAACGTACAAGTTCTATCCGCAGATAGCGATGCGCCGAGCCACTGACGAGACTACTAAAAGCGCTGAACAAAGAATCGCACCGAGCCGCTGACAAGGCTACAAAAAGTGCGCTGCACGGAGTCGCTAACAAGACTACTAAACGTGCAGGGTTCCATCCTAGGACGGTGATGCGCCGAGCCACTGACAAAGCTACTAAAATGCACAAGAGAGATGCACCGAGTCACTACCAAGACTACCAAAAGTACACGAAAGAACTACACTGAGCCACTACCAAGGCTACCAAAAGTGCATGAAAGAACTGTGCCAAGTCGCTGACAAGACTACCAAAAGTGCAGGTGCCATCTGCAGATGACGATGCGCCGAGCCGCTACCAAGACTACCAAAAGCGCACGAAAGAAATGCACCGAGTCACTACCAAGACTACCAAAAGTGCATGAAAGAACTACACCGACCTACTACCAAGACTACCAAAAGTGCAAGGGTGTCATCCACAGATGACCGCACCTAGTCTGGTACAGACTATTAAAAGTGCGAAAATCGATGATCTTCATTTAGATATTCCTGTAAAGTAATGTGCACAGAAAAATATACGAAATTTAAGTGTATATGAGATGTAAATGTATGTAAATGTTTGCAAAAATAGATTGACTCTATCCTAGGTGGTTAAGGGTCTGCCGAGGATATAGCTTTGCTGCTGCGTTACGCTTCCAAGAATCTGATAGAGTGACATTTTGGCTTTAGGGACTCTTACCCCAAAACATTTTCTGAGAGAGACATCAAGTGTGCATCTTTGGCCCCCGGTCAATGATTATATGCCCAGGATTCTTACTCATATCCTGAATTATGCCGTATCTGGCTGAAATGAAGATCATCCGAAGTATACCACCTTATTGCTCCAGGCATCGAAAGTCATTGCTTTAAAGGTAGTGCGTCCCTTGTGGATTTTCACACTAGCTTTTTTTTGTGGGAAATGCGTCCCTTTAGGGATTTTCATATAACCCTTTGCCTAACTTTTGCCTAGAATAGACCCAACCCAATCTAGCGGCTTTTATTTTTAAATTTTTTTTTGTAGGGCAAACTGCCTGTCTCCAGGTTTTCACCCTGCCCTTTGGCCTAACTTTTGCTTAGAGAGCCAGTTACGGTTTTCATCTCTAACGGCCTTATTTATTTATTCATTTATTTTTATTTCTTTTTTCATTTTTTTATTTTTATTTTTTTAAAGGAACTTCAAGAGAAGGCTATTATCAGAACCACCGCTAAGAGTGAATAGCACCTATCTGCTTAGGCATCTACTGACAAAATGATTAGATAATAGTCATTAGATGAATAAGTGATATATTTCATTTTAAGGCAGAACTAGAAGAACAATGAAAGTGTAAACTGTATTCTTTTATTCATTGCAAAATTGAGTAGATTTCTATATGATTTCATCAAACATGATCCTTATTTAACAAGAATTCAAAAGCACAAGACTACACCTAATCTCGTAATAGATCTTGTAAGCATCAAACTCCTGTTATCAATCGGCCCTCTCAGGTTTTCACGATTGAACATTCTCTCTTGGCCCTTAATTTTTGCCCACGATGCCTTTTTTTGGTTTTCACCCTGACAGGGCACCCAATTTTAGCAAGGCCGCCTTTTTTTGTTTTTGACCTGTGGGGCATTTATTCTCTTCTTTTCATTTTATGGTCTTTAGCCATGGAACCTTTTTAGTCTATCGACATTGACCTGGTCTTTAAACTCATTCCCATCGCTGTCTGCCAAGATTGCTGCTCCTTTTGTTAGCAACTTTTTCAAAATGAACGGACCTTCCCAGGTTGGCCTAAATTTTCCTCGTATGTCTGGCACTCCCGGCCTCATCATCTTAAAGACCAAATCCCCTTCTTTCAATGAGTGCTTTCATACATTCTTGCCAAAGGACCGAGCTAGTCTCTTCTGATAAACTTGATTGTGATAATAGGCTCTCAACCTATCTTCATCCAACAGATTCAACTGCAACAATCGCTATTGTGCCCATTCTGTCTCTAGAATCTTGGTTTCCATGACTACCCTTAGAGATTTCAGCTCAATTTCAAACGGCAGAACCGCTTATATTCCGTATACCAGGGAAAATGGTATTGCTCCCGTAGAGGTTCTGACTGTTGTTTTATAACCCCAAAGTGAAAAAGGCAGCTTTTCCGCCCAATCTTTATAACTCTGAACCATCTTGGCTAGTATTCTTTTCACATTCTTGTTCGCTGCTTCAACAGTACCGTTAGCTTGAGGACGGTAAGGAGAAGACTTGTGATGTTGGATTCCATACTTCTGAAGCATCTGTTTAGTTTCTACTAAGAATTGCACCCCATTATCAGATACAATATGGTGTGGGAGGCCATATCTGCATATCAAATTTCGCTCGATGAACTTAGCCATATCCCTAGCATCAATCTTCTTGAAAGATTCAGCTTCGACCCACTTAGTGAAATAACCAATGGCGACTATAATGAACCTGTGCCCATTAGAAGCTGTAGGACGTATCTCACCTATGATATCTATCCCCCAAGCTACAAATGGCCATGGAGATTTCAAATTATGTACCTCTGAAACTGGGACATGCCTTAAATTCACGTATTGCTGGCATAGCTAGCATTGCTTCACATATTTTGAACAATCCGTACCCATTGTGAGCCAATAGAATCCTTGGCGCATGATCTTCTTCGCTAAGGCTAAGCCATTCATGTGAGCTCCGCAAACTCCGGCATGAACCTCTTCCATAACCTTTTTCAGCTTCTTTCTCCGCTAAACATCTTAACTGGATACCATCGACTTGTCTCTTATACAAAGTGCCATTTACACTGATGAACTTAGTGGACAACTTTTGAATCATCCTTTGGTCTTTCTCGGTGGCTTCTTCTGGAAAAACTGACCGTTTTAAATAATTTTCAATGTCGTAGTACCAAGGGTTTCCATCGGTGGTCCCAACATCCATCACCTGCTCAACTTCCAAACAAGGCTTTTTCGAGCTAGAGATTAGCACGGGTTTCATAGTAACCCCTATTGGATTATCCCACATGGACACTAATGTCGCGAGAGCATCAACTAAATGATTTTCATCCCTGGGGTTGAAGTGAAAAGCGCAAGTCTCGAACTGGCAACTCAACATTCTCAAGTTCTTCACATAAGGTAACAAGCTTTCTTCCTTAACCGACCATTCCCCTCTGATCTGATGGATTACTAATGAAGAATCTCCGAAGACTTCTGCGGTCTTTGCCCCCAGAGCCAGCAATGCTTCCAATCCAAAGATGCAAGCCTCATATTCAGCTTCATTATTGGTCACCTTGTACCTCAACTTTTTGGCTAATGGCAGCTTTTCACCATCCGAGGTCGTAAGAATGATCCCTGCTCCTGCCCCTTTACTGTTAACTGCACCATCAAAGAACAATTGCCACCCTTGTACCGCTATGGCCATGACATCTTCATCTGGGAAATTGTATTCGAATTGGTCTCCCTTAATAGATGTTCAGCCAAGAACTCAGCTATAGCTCTTCCTTTAATGGTTTTCCAGGTGATGTATTCGATATCGAACTCATGCAACAATAATAACCATCTTCCCATCTTTCCTAGCACAGAGGGCACTTCCTGAAGGTACCTAAGCGGGTTATGCTTAGCAACCGCTTGTACACTGAAGGAATGAAAGTAGTGCCGCAACTTCTTAGAAGCCCAAATAACTGCTAAGCAGATATTTTCCACTACCACATATTTGGCTTCATATGTCAAGAATTTCTTGCTAAGGTAGTAAACAACAAACTCCACCCCAAAGTCATCCTCCTGGGCCATCATGGCACCCACTGAATTGTCTTCTATCGCAAGATATAGGATTAATGGTTTGGCATGCCGTGGTGGTCTTAAAACTGCAGGATTCATGAGATAATCCTTAATAGTATCAAAAGCCAATTGACAATAATTATTCCACACCACCGGTTGATTCTTCCTAAGAAGCTTGAAGATGGGCTCACATACTGAAGCCAGCTTGGCAATAAATCGGCTGATGTATTGAAGCTTTCCCAGGAAACTTCTAACCTCTTTCTCTTTCTGAGGCACTGGCATCTCTCTGATGGCCCTGACCTTGTCGGGATCTACTTCAATTCCTCTCTGGCTTACCACATGGCCTAACAGCTTATCCGAGGTAACTCCAAAAATGCACTTCTTGGGATTGAGGTGCAGATCATACTTATTAATCCTTTGAAAGAACTTTTCCAAGGCCTCCAAGTGACCTTCTCTGGTAGCTGACTTGATCATCATGTCGTCAACATAGACCTCCACTTCCTTGTGGATCAAATCATTGAGAACTCTGGTGGCCATCCTCTGATAGGTCGCTCCTGCATTCTTTAGTCCAAAAGGCATAACCCGGTAAGCAAATGTACCCCACTCGGTGATGAAGGCTGTCTTAATCCGATCCACTACCTTGTTAAGGATTTGATTGTACCCTGCATACCCATCTATGAAGCTGTACATCATGCAAGCAGCAGCACTATCTACCAGCACATCAATATGAGGCAGAGGAAAATCATCTTTCGGGCAGGCTTTGTTCAGGTCCCGATAGTCCACACATACTCGAACTTTTCCATCCTTTTTAGCCACAGGAACTACATTAGCCAGCCACGTCGGGTATTTAACCTCCAGTAGAAACTTATCCTCAATCTGCTTATGGATCTCCTCTTTCACCTTTTGAGCACATTCTGCCCTAAGTCTTCTGAGCTTTTGCTTGACCGATTTACTCTTTAGGTAAGTTGGAATGGCATGTTCGGCTACATCTCGATCAATCCCCGGCATGTCCTCGTAGGTCCAGGCAAAGACTTTTTCATATTTTTTTAATATTTTCTCAAATTTTAGCCTCTCCTCAGGAGTTATGTCTGATGCTATTAAGATTTCCTTTGGATTCTCTAAAGTTTCGAGATTAAATGCAGTCGTGCTAGTTGAGTTAATGTCAAAGATGAATGCATCATGATCATGAGAAATGAAATCATCAGAAACATCACACAAGTAAGCAAAGTTATTCATCTCATTGATGTAATCAGAAACATTAACATTGTCATTAAAAAGTTCTGGCATAAAAAGACTATCTAAATAACTACTGCCTTCATCTTCTGTCGATGATGACGCTGCAGCCGATTGGGCTTTGACTTCTTGGCTTGGTGGAGGCTTTTCAACTACCTCCGATGAGATCTCCAAATCTTCAAACTTCAGCTGTGGCTCTACCATCTTTTCCTTTCCTTTCAACCTGGTAGCTAACAGCTTATCAGTGACAATCTCCTCGGGCCCATCCCTATCCCAGACACTGCACTGAGTCGTAATCTCCTCATCCCAGAAGTTCTCCGCAGACTTGATAACTCCAACATGCCAGTCAAAGACATCATTAAAAATTTCAAACCCCAAAATGATCTTTCCATCCACCCACTGAGGCTCTTCCTCTCCAGTATAAGCACAAACAAAAGATGAGGGAACAAAACTCTTTGAAATGTGGGGAATCTTCTCTGACACTTTCTTCCTGCCATGCTCTCCTTTGTAGCCCAGACCCTTCCGATCTTTCTGGCCTTGTGTTGTAATGGCATCTTGCAACCCCTGTGAATTTTTACCCAATCCGGCCCCTGGGAGGAAGTGCATCCCCTTCATTATGTTCATCACCTAAGGGCTACCTGCCAAGCCCTGCTCCTCACCAATCACTAATATGTGAAAGCCACTAAATGGCTGATTAGAGATCCCCAAGGCAGATACTTGGTTCTCTCTCGCTGCTTTAATGGTCACCACCTCCCCTTCATGAGGTATCTTTACCATTTGATGTAGGGTGGATGGCACTCCTCCCAATTTATGGAACTATGGTCTTCCAAGCAGAGCTAAAAAATTTGCTCGGATAGGTAAGACCACAAATTCTGCTTCTGTCTCAATGGGCCAAGTCCTAACTAGAGCTCTGAATGTTCCCGATGCCTATCTTCGAGAATTGCCGTAGGCTGTGATGGTTAGATCAGACTTATTCAACATACTCTCGTCCAACCCAAAAGCCTGAAGTGCCACTAGGGGGCAAACATTTATGGATGACCCATCATCAACCATAACACAAGATTTGTGCTTGCCATTAATTTGAGCCTTGATGTATAGTAGTTGGTTGTGATTGCGGCCTTCAGTTGGCAAATCTGCATCAGAAAACACCAGTCTTTCCCCTGATTCCCCCTTGACGAGATCTAGCAGCTCAGATGGAGAAATTGTGGTGGCTATGGTGGACTCACTCAATGCCTCAACTAACTTCTGTCTACGAGAAGGGGACTGCCTTAGAATGTCCCAAATAGATATCTAAGCCGTGGTCTTTTTCAGCTACTTTATTATGGAATTTTCTTCCAGCTCCTTCTCCACAGGTGCTTGCGCTGAGTCCTGCTCCTTCTCAATTTCGGGGACCACTCTCCCACTTCTTGTTACGGCCCCAATTCTCTCATCCTCCTCCAAATCCCATGGATCCTCGAACTCTCCATCTTTCTCTTCATGGTCTTCGTCTCCACTCTCACTAGTGGACCAACAGTCTATCGCCGCCACGGGAATCCCTTCTTCACTTGCCTCAGGGCGAGTGATAGCGACATATTCATTTCCAAACAAATCTTGAAGGACATACCATTCGGGTAGGCTCGACCCAATCATAAAGACAGGCGGTGGCACATTATTGAAATTAGACTTCTTCTTGCTCTCCCTCTTTTCAGGATTGGTGATCTGCTTATTATCGATCAGATCCTTAATTTGGTGCCTCAGCCTGAAGCAATTGTCTGTTAGATGCCCCGTATGCTGGTGAAAGACACAATATTCATTCTCTTTATGCCCCGATTCCCCTTGGGTCCTAGCTGGCCTAGGTGGCAGGGGTTGTAGCTTCCTCTCCTCCATCAACCTCTTCAATACCCAGGACAAAGGCCTACCCAAATTCGAGAAGTACCTCTGATTCATTCCTGTTGCCGACACCTCCGCTGTCTTCCCACTTCTATTACCACTACTAGACTAGCTGACTTGGTTGCACTTTGATTATTGCAGCCCTTCTTAGCATAAGCCTCACTGCTTGCCCTTCTGGCCATATATTCTCCTTCTGCCTCTATAGCAATGTCTTTCAAGGACTCCCAATCTTTCGGCCCCTTCATTTTAAGTCCATCTCTCAGATATGGGCTAGCATTCCGAATGAATAACCGGATCTGATCGGGTGTATCAGGTTTGCGCTTCATCTCCATAACCCGGTTCCTCCACCGAGTGAGATATTCATGAAAAGACTCCCCAGCCTTCTGCTGCAATAGCTCTAGATCCTTCATTATGACCTCCATCCGGGTACTGCAATCATATTGCTTTAGGAACTCTTCAGTCAACAAGTTCCAGTCTTCTTTGGACCTCCTGTCTAGCCCATGGTACCAATCAATAGCAGCTCCTGTAAGACTCAAGCAAAAGTACTCTATCTTCTGCTTCCTTGTTAAAGTTGTCCCCTTCATGACTAAAGAATACTGCTTGATGTGTGTAGCAGGGTCAGAGGTGCCGTCAAATTTTGGGATATCAGGCATCTTGAAGTTTTGGGGGACCAGATCATCCCCATCCAACTCACGATCCTCCGGGTTCATTACCCTTCCTACCGTCAGCATCCTTGTCATAGCCTCAAACTTCTCCTCCATCTTCCTCCACATAGATTCCTCTAGCTTGGGCGACTTTCCTTTTACCACCATCTGTTCCTCTTGCTCATCTTCCCAGAGGTCAACCTTAGATCTTAGGCCTTCTCTACGCTCAACAGGTGCTGGTGCTCTTTGCTCAACCACAGGCGGGTCAACTACAGCAGGGGGATCCTTCCTAACAGCCCCTTGTTCATCTGGCCCCCTAATAGGAGCAGCAGCAACTTGCTGCCCAGCTATGGTAGTGGCAAGATTGCCCATCATAGCCATCATTCTAGCCTCAAACTCTTCCATTTTTCTCCCCACTTCCTCGGCAATCATTTCCTTGGTTGCATAATACCCACTGGCTGGATTAGACATACTTGATGATTCTGAAGAGAAAGTCTCACTACCCTCTGAAAGAGAATTTGAACTCTGATATGACACTAGCTCTGGTAATCAAAGCTCCCAAACCTGATTTCTTTGTAGCTTCAAGACCCAATCTTCACCTTCTCTTTACCCTTGAGCTTTCCCTTGAAACCCAAAGCTTGCACAAAACCAAAACCCACAATTACTCTTCCACAAACCTTAACTTAAACAAAACAAAAGAAGAAGACAATCTAAAATCCAATCACAACATCCAAAATCTAACCACTTACCTCTTCAATCTTGCTCTCAACCACTTCCAAAACCAGCTCCAAACCCACACAAACAAGAGAGGAAACGCAAGAAACGGGAAAGAAGAGAAGAAGAGGAAGAACGGGAGAGAGAGGAGGGAGCCCCAACGTGAAATCTGCTCTCCCTCTCTTTCTTCTTTTCCTTTAACTCTTTTCCCATTAATTGCCCACCTACCAAGCCACTTGTCCCTCTCCAATTGGACCAAACATCCACTCACTTAACTTTCCACTCTAAGCACCATACACAACACACACACAAACATTTCTTGAATAAATATCTTCAAGGCACCAAACTTGAGCCACACCCAATCATTCCTTAAATCCCACTTACATCCAAGGCATCATACATACAACCCACACTATAAAACCCCTTAGTCCACTTATATCCTACTTCCATACACTACAAACACACTCTAACATTTCCCCTTTATAACCTACTTAATTAATTACTTCGCCATAAAATCCTTATTATCCAATTTTTCTCAAGCATAAATTACTGAATACCCTTAAATTCCCCAGTTAACGCGCTAATTCTGACCAGGCTTGATTTGGGGTGTGATAACTCTTCCCTCCTAAAAGAATTTCGTCCTCGAAATTCACTTACACAAGGAAGAATTCCCAATACAACACTCCAAGCCACCCTTAACTCATGCATTTCACTTCCAAACTATTCACTTGCTCACACTTATCGCCATTGCTATACTCTTAAATCACTTTCTTACATCCGAATCAAACACGTTCAGCCAAATAATCCTTACTCAACTGTACATCAGAAACCAAAGCACAAACACTTCACGCAAGGACCACCCGTCATTCGCCGATACTTCAAAGATGTCCATACCAGATCATATCACCTTCACTCGCACAAAATTCCGAAATACTCTTTCTACTCCACTTAAATCAAACACAGAACACTTTTCTTAACAGCTGCTATGGTTACCATCACCACTCTTAACCTTAATACCAAATACTCCATGTACATCCTGTCAGCTTTCCCTCAGTCAAAACACATATGCAATGCTTCTCATGTATGGTCAAAGGGATGATGATGTAATGAAAGTGCAATGACTCATGTATGCAGAGTGATGCAATTGATGCTATAATGATGCGCTTTGTCCCATCCCCATGAGTTAATATGCTTTCATTCAAAAACTTTTTCTGGAGATAGCTGACAGGTATACCGAGTACTACCAAATCCTTACAAAATCCAAAGGCCCTTACACTAACGTCCTATCATCAGAAGCAGACAAGAATCTTCAACCACAGGATACTAAAAAACACTCTGATCAGCACTAACTGGGTTCACACATTCCGTTATCTCGCCCACATTCTCACTAGGATCAGACTCCACCTAAACATGACACAAGACTCAACACATCTGCATTAGGCCACGACACAAACCGACTCACATGCAAGGACACGACATATAACAAACAACACACCCAGAACCGCCAAACCGGCGCTCTGATACCACTAACTGTAACACCCCCTACGTCCCCATTGGAAGGACGCGGGTGCGCTACCGACGTTCACTCACATACAAGCACACGTAAGCTAAGCGAAAGCATACGTTCATGCAAAAACACGAAAAATTAAAAACTTATCTTGAGAAGCAAAACTGGACATACATTAACTCACACACACGCAGGCACTAAGCCGAAACATATACACATGCATACATATGATCATTCAGTGAAAGCATAAAGCGGAGAAATAACTGAAACTTAATTATAATAAGATCCTTATATAATCAGAAGGCTACAAATTACAGAAATCAAAATACAGAAGCTGAACAGAATAACATAACGCTTCTAACTCCTATGTGGCCGACCCTGAAGACGCGCGACTCGAACCGAACCAAACCTGCCACCTGCACGGGAAAAGAGCCCGTGCTAAGCGATAAACGCTTAGTGGGGAGAACACACAAGCAAGATGGACGGCCATTCACAATGGTCGCCAGAACAAATTACATACACAAATGGCATATACAAATAATCACAACAGATGAATAAATAAGCCTGCATAGGAAAGCCATGCATTCGGAAGTTCATATACACATACGACTATCATGCCAAGGACTCGTGCATTTAACGGAAAACCCATTCACATGTAATATAATTATCAGGCAAATACACACCCAATTATCATGCCGAGAACGCTAGTTAACTAAACATACTTCTATCTTGCCTTGAAATGTAAATACATGCCTACATGCTGAAATCACTACAATAGGAAAACTAGAGAGAGGAGGCACGTAACATAACACAATATATATACATTCCAAGGTCAAGAGCACATTCGTTACGTATCTTGATTCATATAATTCACTATAACCGCCAAAAGTACAAAATCACGTTTGTGCACATACTTACTAATCATAGCATTCAAAATAGACATAACTAATCGAACTCATGGCATTCAAAAGATCATGGTCACAGTTACACACATCTGGATTCCCGTACCTATATTCACAACCATTAGCATACCATACATTCACAATATGTTATGCATATACCCATATATGCAGATAATTATGTCCAATTCACATGTTTAGGTCACACTTAACCCATTCAGAGATTCATAATCACATTCGGATACATAACTGATTCACGTGTCCAGAATCATGCTTAATCGAATATCACATTCTCTTGTTCATATTAGGCAAAACAAACAGAATACCTGCTGACTCAAAATAGTGGATAACGAGTATACAGAAAGTACTTTACGGGTACAAGCCGATTACGGAAAGTACCTTATGGGTACAAATCGAAAAGCATTTCTTTTTTCATTCACAAACATTTTTTGGAAGGACCTTAAACAAGATCCAAACACAATAAAGGGGTTCACGAGGAACCAAACGGGGACCTGATTGGGGTCCAAACGATAACGGAAGCTGCAGCAGGAAGACTCTTTTAGGCATGCCTAACTGTCCACTAGACTGACTTTCGCAGGTCTTGCATAATACAAATCATATTTTAAATCACATAATTATATATCATTATGCAGAATCAGCAATAGGTGAGACATATGAATAAGTTCATAAAGTCAAACATGCATCATACAATTTACACTTTAAGCATAATATAACAATCTTAGAGAAAGATCATAAGTATAGATATGCATAATACATCCAATTATATTAACATACTTCATAAAATAGTCAAATTATAAACCTAAAGGTACCACAAGTTCGGAATTCAAACATTGGAATCACCAAAGAAAACTCATTCAACACAACACATCTGTCGCGCTCGCGATCCCTGTCGCGCTCGCGACAGAGACCATAGTCTCTTCGCTGCGCGCGCGCGACGGACTTCGCGATCGCGGGAAGGAGAGAAGCCCTCGGCTCTGTCGTGCTCGCGATGTTGTCGCGATCGCGACAGAGGGCAATCATTGCTATCGCGGGGTTGCGACAAGTCGCGTGCTCGCGATAGCATAGGCCAACAATGTGCTCTGTCGCGATCGCGACGGTTGTCGCGCTCGCGACAGAGAGCACACAAGCTATTGCTATCGCGGGCTCGCGACAGCATCGCGTGCTCGCGATAGCACAGCATCAGAATCACCGGTCTCTGTCGTGCTCACGACAGAGTCATGATTTCGAAAATCTGCAGAATTCTGCAGGATCTTTCCTTCCTCAAACTCATCCATAACACACGAAACATATCCAAAGGTCTCTTACCTCATCTCCAGCAAGCCACACATCATTGACAACATAAACACAACATTCGTATCAAGAATTTCAATAAAACATGCCACTAACAATATCCATTTACACAATCTATAATAACAACATTATTCATCAATCATCTCAATCGCACCCACGTTAAATGCATTCATACATATGGTACATCATGCTTAGGTTACTCATGAGATCAACACATATCCACCCTCATCCATAACCCAACCTTCACGGAGTTATATCTATTATTATTCACTTGATAAATCTCCAATTCTTAAACATACTCATAAGTTTTACCGAAGACAACTACTTATATAGTCATTTAATTACCGTAAAGATGCATAATAAGCTGAGGGGAAGGTACGGGATTGATCCGGGTCAACCCAGGGCTCAAAAATGAAGAAATAAAGGCTAAAACATACTTTTCTGTAGCGAGGTCGCGACACTGTCGCGATCGCGACAGAGGCTCTCCTCTGAAGCCAAACGAGACTGCTTAACGCCCCAAACTTGTATTGCCTAAACCGACCTCTAAACCTCATTTTTAGCCAAAACATCCTTCTTAACAAATGTTTCCTAGGAGGTTAACGTTCAAATGAAACACATTTCAGATCAAAATGACATTTATAACTCCAGATATGATCTCCACAACCCAGACTATTCAAATAACCCGACCCAAACAAAAACACTACGAGTTTGGTCAATTTTCTGGGTCTTAGAGCAAGAATTTGCCCAAGGCTATTTCTGAGACATTTAAAGGTATGGAAAACATGGTTCTAATGGCCCAAGAATCACACTATTTAGAGGTTATAACTATACTTATGTCAAAAACAATACACAGAGGTCAAATAAAAACGGGACAGAATTGCCAAACTCATGCATTTCAAACCAACCCTCATATACATTCATCTCAATCAATAACATGGATTACTAAAACATCTACCCAAACTAATTCATGCATTTACACATACCAAAACACTAAAATTTCAGAGATTTAAATAATACAAACTCATTTACATCTTAAGTGAGAATTAGGGCACAACAACTCATAGATTCCAATTCATAAATCAAAGCTCCCAAACCTGATTTCTTTGTAGCTTCAAGACTCAATCTTCACCTTCTCTTTACCCTTGAGCTTTCCCTTGAAAACCAAAGCTTGCACAAAACCAAAACCCACAATTACTCTTCCACAAATCTTAACTTAAACAAAACAAAAGAAGAAGACAATCCAAAATCCAAACACAACATCCAAAATCTAACCACTTACCTCTTCAATCTTGCTCTCAACCACTTCCAAAACCAGCTCCAAACCCACACAAACAAGAGAGGAAATGCAGGAAATGGGAAAGAAGAGAAGAAGAGGAAGAACGAGAGAGAGAGAAGGGAGCCCCAACGTGAAATCTGCTCTCCCTCTCTTTCTTCTTTTCCTTTAACTCTTTTCCCATTAATTGCCCACCTACCAAGCCACTTGTCCCTCTCCAATTGGACCAAACATCCACTCACTTAACTTTCCACTCTAAGCACCATACACAACACACACACAAACATTTTTTGAATAAATTTCTTCAAGGCACCAAACTTGAGCCACACCCAATCATTCCTTAAATCCCACTTACATCCAAGGCACCAAATATACAACCCACACTATAAACCCCTTAGTCCACTTATATCCTACTTCCATACACTACAAACACACTCTAACATTTCCCCTTTATAACCTACTTAATTAATTACTTTGCCATAAAATCCTTATTATCCAATTTTTCTCAAGCATAAATTACTGAAATACCCTCAAATTCCCCAGTTAACGCGCCAATTCCGACCAGGCCTGATTTGGCGTGTGACATTAGGGCTACCTAAGCATGGTCCCTGCTAATGGGTCTAGCTCATCACGAGCATAACGACCGATTAGGTCACCATTTGATATACCATAAGGTACAAGGATTGGGCTGGTGATTATCCTTAACACTTGTTAGTGTAAGCCCTAGCCCCAATACATTGTAATAAAACACTTTAGTTAATAAATGAGGCATTTGTTTTATCCATTGTATTCCTGTGCATGTCAATTGATAGAACTATCCAAGAATGTTGTTTCAGTTTAAGTTATCATGTGTGAGGCACATGGTTGTAAGACCTTGAAACAAATGAGACTTCATTCTAAATATCCCTAGTCAGTCATTGTTATGGGAATAACAAATGAATTAAGACTAGTATGCTCTCTCTGATTAGTTGAGTTCTGTCTTACGGATCATAAGGACAAAAGTGTCAATCAGAGATCATAGATACATGTTTATAACATGGTATTTGGATACGATCCACACATGAGAACACTACATGGTACAAGTCATAAGTGTTCCTCATATGCAAGTTTTGTATCGGAGTTCTTAGACCTAAAATCTCTATGAAACTCTTTATGAATTACTGTGTACTTTGACATACACCTAACGTGCTCATAACTGAGTGACAAGTATGGGTATGCTTGGGTATGCATTGATTCATGTTAGAGAGCATGAGAGAAGTGAAGGGATTACCCCTCTAGATAAGAGAAAAAAATATCATCGGCCACTTGATCAGTGAACTGAGAAGTGTATGGCCATACCGAGATGTAATAATGTGCAATCATTATTTATCTGAGAGTTCAGTGTCACTGGAATATCAAGAAAGGAATTAACTTACACATGAGGATGACTTGTTCCATGCCTTATGTTAATTCTGATATTTATGGGTAAGGGACTATACAAAATTGCATTAGGTCATCAAATTCCATTTGCATTTTCATTTAATTTGGAATGCTATAAATATCTTGCTAGAGAATATATATAGCCTTTGAATTAATTCATTAATTCAATTACCAATATTAAATGGACCTATAGGATCGCACACAAAGCATTGGGCTTAAAATATTTAAATAAGGCATTGAGCATTAATTTGGGCTTTTAATGAAAGTCAAGCTAATGTATGTAATGGGTATTAAATTGCTATTGGACCTTGGTCCATGAGAGAGGAAGATTTCGGCCCACATGGTTTAATGTCAATTAATTTAATAATATTGATTAAGTTAATTGAGTATTAAATCCTAATTGAATTTTAAATTCAAAAGGGTTTAAATTAATGTTTGTTACTTATCTATAGGAAGTGTTTAAGGTTGAATAAACTACTTTTAGGTGGTAAAATTCGGAATAAACACTTGCCATAAGATGAGGATAAAGATTAAAAAGAAAAACCCTAGTGAAAAATGAGGGTAGGCGTGAACTTCCCTCTCTCTCTCTCAAAAATCTTTTCTTGGCCGAAATACACAAGGAGAAGTATTCTTGCTTGCTTTCTTGTGTGATTAGGCATTAATAGCACCAAAAGAAAGTGCAAGATCAAAAATCTTATAGCTTTAACCCTTGCCATTACACAATACTTATATTGAGAGCTAGCATTCACGGTTTTAAGCCTTGCTTGAAAGTGTGTGTGTGAGCATAGAGAGGATTGGCGCAAAGGCTATTCCTTGGCATTGGTGGTGAAGATCAAAGGTGGACAATATCATCTTAGTTGCTGGTCATCATCAAATTCATTTCGGAATAGGCATCTAAAGTTGTAAGTTTTTAAAAACCCTAAAAGTGCATGTTTCGATTCTTGTCGTGGATTTGTTTGATGTGTATGATCGTTTTTCGATAATTTTCCGCTGCGTTATCTACATACACATACCATGACATATTCCATCAGTGGTATCAGAGCCTAAACATGCTTATTTTAGTGCTTTAAATGCATGAAATAATTAATTAAAAATCGTTACTTTTAATACATGCAATGCTGAAATTTTCTGTTTTGAGTTTTTTGCATTGTTTTGGTGTAAAAACGATTTTAATTGATTAGATAGGTATTATAATTAATATGACATGTTAATATAATGTCCTAAGATGTTCTAGGAGCTGTTATTGGTCAGATTTAATTGGTAATACCTGATGGTATATGTTAATATTAAAACTAGGTGCTTTTGGCATGTTAATTGTTAGTTTAACAACTAGTTTTGAATATTAAATGTAAAAACGTTTTTGGCATGTTTGTAAGTGATTTTAAAGATTAAATATCAGGTCTAGACATTTTTTAAAATTTGGTTTTAATTCTGGTCCATGACAATTTAATTGATTAATTTTAATATCACTTAAAACAATGACTAGTTTGTGTTTGTTACATGTTTAATCAACATTGTTTGTTTTGATTTGATTAAAATGGTAAAAACACATTTAGATCAGATTGGTACAATATATTAAATCATTTTTATGACCTTATTTGAATTATTAAATGACTCATAAAATTGATTTAAGTATTTGTGCATTTTTGTGGCATCACATAAGAATTAAACAACTAGTTTTGTTGTTTGTTTGTTTTTATATGTATGCCGTGTATCATACATATGTTCTTCATGATTTTTTATTTTTAATTCATGTCGGTACATATTATATGTATTTTTAATGTTTATGGGCAGTATGACATAATATTAAAAATGGCAAAATTGGAAATTATACTAGAGTTGATTTATAGCACAAATCTAACTAGTTTGTGTTTTGGGCTTTTAAGAGAACTTATTCAATAAGAGGATTTAGTCCATTGGGCCTCGGCCTAGGCCCATCATAGGGTCATCTCTTAAAGGTTCAAGTACACAATTTCCATTAATGGGCTTGGCTAATTTAATTAAAATTGGACTTTGTTTGATCCATGAATGTTATGTATATTAATTTGCTTGTTTGGTGTGATGAATGGATATGCATGGTGCATTCATGGGCCCTGGGTTTTTGTAATTAATTATGGCCTGCGAGCCATTATGTATTATTGTAAAAGTTTCATTTATTTCTTAGAATAGAATTTACTTGAAGACTTTGTAAGTCAAGATGAAGCCCACCGGAGTAAAGAAGCCCAACTCGAAGATTCTTATGTAATAGTATAGAATCATAGTTGTAGGTTTTATGGGCCCATGTTTGTCACGCTTTACTTTATGCAATTATTTATATATGCATGCTATGAATGGATGACAAAGCGTATGCCATGTAAGCCGTAATAAAATGAATCCCTAAAATAGTAAGTCACAAAGTTGCCTTCCTAATTCGAAACATGTCAAGGCATCGATCATCGGTAACGTAGACTAGGAGTCCTAGATGCGCCCGATTATCTTTGTGAGGCATGAGTTGTGAATGTAGGTTGGACTTAACATGGAAAGGGATGCCCGGACCTAGGCAACTAATAAATGGGTTTGTGCTATAACATCTTAAGATGTTAGCCCATTTGATCCAAGAGTCATGTACGAGTCATGATTGGAGTTATCCTACCTAAGTAACTTAACTTGTTAGGTGTACAAGCTCAGCTTGACTAATAAGGTTGTTGTGAAAAGTGGATCTTGGCCCACATTAAATCACTAACGCGAATTATTTAAAGGGATATTAATTCGGTTTGTGGGATTATTAATAAGACCTCATTTAATCTTGCTAAATTTTATTGTAGATTGAAAAATGGCATCTTCAAACAACAATTTCTCATTGCGATCGGTCCTTGAAAAGGACAAATTGAATGGCACCAATTTCATAGACTGGTCTCGAAACTTAAGGATAGTTCTTAAGCAAGAGAAAAAGTCGTATGTTTTGGATGCACCCTTGCCTCAAGAACCTGGTAGGAACGCCTCTGCGGTTCAAAGGGAAACTTTTGAGACCAAGAAGAGCGACTCCAATGATGTGACCTGTTTGATGCTAGCCACTATGGTGCCTGACTTGCAAAAACAATTTATGGACCAAGAGGCTTATGCGATCATGGTGCACTTAAAGGAGATGTTCCAAGAGCAAGCTCGTCACGAGAGGTTTGTGACAACTAAGGCCTTAATTTCCTGTAAGATGGCAGCAGGTACTCCTGTTAGTACGCATGTACTCAAGATGAAAGGGTATCTTGATACTCTTGAGAAGCTTGAGGTACAAGTACCAAAGGAATTGGCCACTGACTTGATTTTAGGATCATTGGCTGATGATTATGATCCATTTGTAATGAATTATAACATGCATGCGATGAACAAGTCAGTTACTGAGCTTCATGGGATGCTTAAGAATGCTGAAGAAAACATTCGAAAGACCAATCCCGTACTGATGGTTCAAGGGGGCATCAAGAAGGGACCCGCTAAGGGAAAAGGAAAGGGAAAGGCAAAACCCAAGAATGACCTGACTCGGCTCAAGTCAAATGGGAGTACACCTCAGGCCCAATCCAAGCCCAAGGCACAAAAGCTCAAGGAGAGCGAGAGCACTTGCTTCCACTGCAACAAAATAGGGCATTGGAGGAAGAACTGTGCTCTCTTCAAGGAAGAACAAAAAAAGAATGGAGCCAAGGCGTCCAGTTCAGGTATTTTTGTTGTTGAAATTAACCTTTCTATTTCTACCACTTGGGTACTAGATACCGGTTGTGGTTCTCACATTTGTTCAAATGTGCAGGGGCTAAGAAATAGGAGGTTACTTGGGAAGAATGAAGTGGACCTCCGTGTGGGGAATGGAGCACGAGTTGCTGCCATGGAGATAGGCGACTATCAACTCACTTTACCTTCCGGACTTTGTTTAGTTTTGAAAAATTGTTATTATGTACCTGCTATGAGCAGAAACATTATTTCAGTTTCATTGTTGGATTTGGATGAATTTGATTTTGTTATTAAAAATGGCAATGCTCATATTCGTCGCCAAGGCATTTCATATGGCAATGCCATGTTGCAAAATGGCCTTTATATCCTTGATTTACAAAACAAAGAGTCCACATACAACATTAATACAAAGAGGGTTAAATCAAATGAATTGAACCCTACTTACTTCTGGCATTGTCGTTTGGGACATATAAACGAAAAACGCATTTCAAGACTCCACAAAACTGGAGTACTTGGGTCATTCGACTTAGAGTCTTATGATACATGCGAGCCATGTTTGCATGGAAAAATGACAAAAAGTCCTTTTAATAAGAAAAGTGAGAGGACTAATGGCTTATTGGAACTAATACATACCGATGTATGTGGACCATTAAGTACACAAGCTAGAGGTGGTTTTAGCTACTTCGTAACGTTCACAGATGACTTCAGTAGATATGGCTATGTCTATCTAATGAAGTATAAATCTGAAACTTTTGAGAAATTCAAAGTGTTTAAGAATGAAGTAGAAAAACAACTTGGCAAAAGTATAAAAGCCATTCGATCTGATAGAGGTGGCGAATACTTAAGCCAAGATTTTGACGGTCATCTAAAAGAGTGTGGTATTATTTCACAGCTCACTCCTCCTGGAACACCACAATGGAATGGTGTGTCCGAAAGGAGAAATCGAACTCTATTAGACATGGTTCGATCTATGATGAGTCAAGCAAATCTTCCTATCTCTTTTTGGGGCTATGCATTAGAAACTGCTACGTTTCTACTAAACCGTACTCCAACTAAAGCAGTTGAGAAGACACCATACGAGGTATGGACTGGGAAAGAACCCAATATGTCATTTCTTAGGATTTGGGGCTGTGAAGCACATGTTAAGAAATTAACATCTGACAAACTAGAGTCCAAATCCACTGTCTGCTTATTTGTGGGTTATCCCAAAGAAACAAAGGGATACTACTTTTACTCACAAGCCGAGAACAAAGTATTTGTTGCTCGCAAGGCTGTTTTCTTGGAAAAGGAGTTCCTTCTCAAGAAAGATAGTGGGAGTAAAGTAGAACTTGGAGAAATTCAAGCGCCACAAATTCCTATAGAGGATGAGTTGGAAATGGGATCAAGTTCACAACCACTTGTGGAACAAGAACCCATTACACAAGTACCTAGAAGGTCCGGTAGGGTACGTCAGGAGATTCAGAGATATGGATTTCTAATCACCGACAGTGACACTATTGAGTTAGTAGATCGTGAGGATCCTACTACCTACCGAGAAGCTATTGAAAGCCCAGACTCAAAAAATTGGCTTGAAGCCATGAAATCCGAGATGCAATCAATGTACGATAACCAGGTTTGGACCTTGGTTGATCCACCAGAAGGTGCTAAGGTAATTGAATGCAAGTGGCTATTTAAACTCAAAGCTGATAAGACCTACAAAGGTAGACTAGTAGCAAAAGGTTTTCGACAAACTCATGGTGTAGACTATGATGAAACCTTTTCGCCTGTAGTCATGCTCAAGTCCATTAGGATCTTGCTTGCCATAGCTGCATATCATGATTATGAGATATGGCAAATGGATGTCAAAACTGCTTTCCTTAACGGAAATTTACTTGAGGATGTGTATATGACACAACCTGAAGGTTTTGTCAATCCCAAGCATCCTAAGAAGGTTTGCAAGCTTCAGAAATCCATTTATGGATTAAAGCAAGCATCCCGAAGTTGGAATCTTCATTTTGATGAGGCAGTCAAAGAATTTGACTTCGTCAAGAATGAAGATGAGCCTTGTGTATACAAGAAGGTTAGTGGGAGCATAGTAGTATTTTTGGTCCTGTATGTGGACGACATCCTTCTCATTGGGAATGATATTCCAACATTGCAAAAGGTTAAGCAATGGTTGGGGAAATGTTTCTCAATGAAAGACTTAGGTGAAGCTGAGACAATACTTGGCATTCGGATCTACAGAAATAGATCGAATCGGCTATTGGGACTAAGTCAAGAAAAGTACATAGACAAGGTACTAAAGCATTTTAGTATGGGAGACTCAAAGAAAGGGTACATACCTTTGGCTTTGGGAGTTCCTTTAACTAAAGAACAGTGCCCTAAAACCAAAGAGGAAAGGGACAACATGAGTAGAATCCCATATGCATCTGCTATTGGATCTATCATGTACGCTATGTTATGTACTAGGATGGATGTTGCTCATGCACTGAGTATAACCAGTAGGTTTCAGCAAGACCCTGGTGAAAAGCACTGGTCTGCTGTAAAAGGGATTCTAAAGTACCTGCGAAGGACTAAGGATCACTTATTGGTGTATGGTGGTCAGGAAGAGCTCGTCATACAAGGCTATGCCGATGCTGCTTTTCAAACCAGCACTCAGGACTCAAGATCGCAATCTGGATTCGTTTTTGTTTTAAACGGTGCTGCTGTCAGCTGGAGAAGCTCAAAGCAAGAGACCGTTGCCGACACAACTACAGAATCTGAGTATATTGCAGCAAGTGAGGCTGCAAAAGAGGCTGTTTGGATTAGAAATTTCATTTCTGGATTAGGAGTGGTCCCAAGCATCCTAGATCCATTAGAAATTTTTTGTGACAACAACGGGGCCATTGCACAGGCCAAAGAGCCCCGGTCACACCAGAAATCCAAACACATACTCAGGAGGTACCACCTGATCAGAGAAATCATTGATCGTGGGGACGTCAAGGTCAGCAAGATAGCAAGTGAAGACAATGTAGCAGATCCTTTGACGAAATAGTTGCGCCCAAATCTGCACGAAGCTCATTTGAGAGCATTCGGTCTTAGGGCTATGCCCAATTGGGACTAGTGCTAGTGGGAGATTGTTAGTATAAGCCCTAGCCCCAATACATTGTAATAAAACACTTTAGTTAATAAATGAGGCATTTGTTTTATCCATTGTATTCCTGTGCATGTCAATTGATAGAACTATCCAAGAATGTTGTTTCAGTTTAAGTTATCATGTGTGAGGCACATGGTTGTAAGACCTTGAAACAAATGAGACTTCATTCTAAATATCCCTAGTCAGTCATTGTTATGGGAATAACAAATGAATTAAGACTAGTATGCTCTCTCTGATTAGTTGAGTTCTGTCTTACGGATCATAAGGACAAAAGTGTCAATCAGAGATCATAGATACATGTTTATAACATGGTATTTGGATATGATCCACACATGAGAACACTACATGGTACAAGTCATAAGTGTTCCTCATATGCAAGTTTTGTATCGGAGTTCTTAGACCTAAAATCTCTATGAAACTCTTTATGAATTACTGTGTACTTTGACATACACCTAACGTGCTCGTAACTGAGTGACAAGTATGGGTATGCTTGGGTATGCATTGATTCATGTTAGAGAGCATGAGAGAAGTGAAGGGATTACCCCTCTCTATAAGAGAAAAAAATATCATCGGCCACTTGATCAGTGAACTGAGAAGTGTATGGCCATACAGAGATGTAATAATGTGCAATCATTATTTATCTGAGAGTTCAGTGTCACTGGAATATCAAGAAAGGAATTAACTTACACATGAGGATGACTTGTTCCATGCCTTATGTTAATTCTGATATTTATGGGTAAGGGACTATACAAAATTGCATTAGGTCATCAAATGCCATTTGCATTTTCATTTAATTTGGAATGCTATAAATATCTTGCTAGAGAATATATATAGCCTTTGAATTAATTCATTAATTCAATTGCCAATATTAAATGGACCTATAGGATCGCACACAAAGCATTGGGCTTAAAATATTTAAATAAGGCATTGAGCATTAATTTGGGCTTTTAATGAAAGTCAAGCTAATGTATGTAATGGGTATTAAATTGCTATTGGACCTTGGTCCATGAGAGAGGAAGATTTCGGCCCACATGGTTTAATGTCAATTAATTTAATAATATTGATTAAGTTAATTGAGTATTAAATCCTAATTGAATTTTAAATTCAAAAGGGTTTAAATTAATGTTTGTTACTTATCTATAGGAAGTGTTTAAGGTTGAATAAACTACTTTTAGGTGGTAAAATTCGATATAAACACTTGCCATAAGATGAGGATAAAGATTAAAAAGAAAAACCCTAGTGAAAAATGAGGGTAGGCGTGAACTTCCCTCTCTCTCTCTCAAAAATCTTTTCTTGGCCGAAATACACAAGGAGAAGTATTCTTGCTTGCTTTCTTGTGTGATTAGGCATTAATAGCACCAAAAGAAAGTGCAAGATCAAAAATCTTGTAGCTTTAACCCTTGCCATTACACAATACTTATATTGAGAGCTAGCATTCTCGGTTTTAAGCCTTGCTTGAAAGTGTGTGTGTGAGCATAGAGAGGATTGGCGCAAAGGCTATTCCTTGGCATTGGTGGTGAAGATCAGAGGTGGACAATATCATCTTAGTTGCTGGTCATCATCAAATTCATTTCGGAATAGGCATCTAAAGTTGTAAGTTTTTAAAAACCCTAAAAGTGCATGTTTCGATTCTTGTCGTGGATTTGTTTGATGTGTATGATCGTTTTTCGATAATTTTCCGCTGCGTTATCTACATACACATACCATGACATATTCCATCAACACTTCCCCACATTGAGTGAACGTAAGGTTGTGCTTTGGGAATGCACCGGGGTTAAAATAGGGACCAAACTAGCATAATCTAAGACTCTAGCATGGATGCAATGCAATTTCGAAAAGAGATAAAATTTCTAAATGAAAACTTATTTATAAATTTTAACCAAGGTACTTTCGAAGGGAAGTCTCTTAGGTCCCCAGTGGAGTCGACACTGTGACGCGTGCCGAACCCCGTGGCTTCCCGAAGGCCCGCTTTAGGGCCATCAGGAGAGGTTCATTGAAACTTGTAAGGTGTTTACAAGTGCGTCTATTTTGGGAAACAAGGAGATTTCATGGAGTCGCCACCCAATAAAACATTGGAAAAGTTTGTCTCGCCTCAGTGAGTCTAAGACAGCGCTGCTATGTCCATTTTGGGCAAGCAAGAGGTGTAACACCCCCTACCTATACGTAGACGATCCCATCCGATAAGGAGTGAGATGCCGTATGGGTAAAGGTGTCACCACATAGATACAGGATAAACATATACATCCATACACAAATATACATACTTAAATACAGGGTAATTAAAAACTTTACAAAATCATTCATGAAAGAAGCTGATCATGCATTAATATAATGGAAACATTACATTACTGTTTGATCAACCCAAAGGTACAAAAGATAATTACATACCCAAAATGTACTTATATAGATGCAGAAGCTATTACAAAATTTCATAAGAGTTCTATACAAAAAGAATCATCAAGCTACAAAAATTAAGCCCTACATTACACCCAGCTGTGTTGGCCCGGCTGCGATGACTCTCCCAAGGCAACTCCTTCCATACCTGCACGGGTAAACACACCGTGCTAAGCAATAAACGATTAGTGAGAAAACACGCAAATCAAATGGACGGCCATTCACAATGGTCGTCAAGCAAAACACATAGAGATGGCGAAATCAGAAATACACATTAAATAAGATTATGAACATACGAGCATATAGAGTCATACATTTGATATAATATAACTTCCTTCATAATACCATGTTACTAACAATATTCGGATAATACATTCTCATAATTAGCAAACTAATTCAAAACAGTAAAACACCTGCATGACTCAAAGTAGTGGATAACGATTAAACGTACAGTACTTTACGGGTACGAGCCGATTACAGACAGTACCTTACGGGTATGAATCGAAAATCAATTTACTTTTTCTTTTGCAAAACATTTTACTGAGGGACCTTAAACAGATCCAAATACATTAGAGGGTTCGCGAGGAACCTAACGGGACCTGATCGGGGCCCAAATTGAACAGAGGCTGCAGCTATAAGTCTCTATTAGGCATGCCTAACTATCCACTTAATTGTCTCGCAGACAAAAATACACAGTTGACAACCACAATTCAATAATGACAAGTAAAGAATTCACATACTTTGATAAATCAATACATGCACAGATATAGTTCATATTAAGTGATATTGTGTGCTAAAATCCATAATTAAACATCCCTAAAACGTGTGAAATAAACAGGATTAAATTGCAAAAACAGGGTAGGTCACGGTGGTAATCAAATTGGTTGCCACCGTAAAATTCCAAGGATCTCAGCAGAAAGCAAGTCTGGAGTACCTCACGGTGGTAACCCATCTGGTTGTCACCGTGACATACCCAGACCCTAAAACAGAATGCATCTATGGGGTACCTCACGGTGGTAACAAAATAGGTTGCCACCGTGACATACCCACTGCCCAGAACAGAATCTAAAGTCTAGACACCTCACGGTGGTAACCAGATTGGTTGCCACCGTGACATATCCAAACTCACGACAGAATGCATCTGGTTCGTGCCTCACGGTGGTAACCAAATTGGTTGCCACCGTGACCCATGCCCAAATGTGATTCCTAAGGGCAAATTCCAGATCATTCAAGCCAAAAATCCAAAAACTCTCACTTCAAACAATATATCCACACTCCAATAATAATATTAAACCAAATCAAACATCAGTACTTCATGCCATAAACAAATCCTACTCATAGATTCAACGAACAACATCAATTTACATAACCAATTTCATCACTATTCACACCACATTTCTATCAATCTCATAAATGGTTCAAAACTCATAATCATGGTTTAATAGACAAAGAGAACCAAAACCCATAACATAATAACTAACAAAAGCATCAAGAACATCAAAATTTCCAGAATTTATTCAATTACAAACATGCCAACTATACATATAACACAAAATTCCAAAACCTTGAAATCCTTAGCTCCTATTCACTTATTTCCACTTCCTGATGTCTTCTCCTTGCCCTTAGGCTCACGCAGAGGCTCAACTAAGCATCAAACCAACAAAACACACAAACATAAAACCAAAACTTCAAACCCAAAACCAGAAAGTAGGAAGAAGAAGAGAAGATGAAGAACCAAATGAAGAAAAGAAGAAAAAATGCAGTAGATTTACCTCTAAAATGCTAAGCAATGATCAATTCCCACCAACTAAGCCTTAATTCCAAGCTAGGGTTCTTAGAGGAAGAGAAAAGGAGGAAGAAGAGAGTGAGGGGAAAGGGAAACGAGAATGAAGGCAGCCACCGTCCCCCCTCTCTTCTCTTTTTTTTTCTTTTTCTTTTCCCTAACCCTAGACAAGTTTCACTTCCTTATTGGTGGGATTTGATCACACACACCAACCAACAATGCACCACACATACACTAAGTCATCAGAAAAGATAACACCCTACAAGTGTGTGAGCACACACACACTACATACAAACATATGCTCATGCATACACAATTACAGCCCAACTAATTCACACCCTAACACAACACATGCACCCACATGCCAACAAAACTCGTAGAACATGCATTTCTACCCAAAATGCCCTTTACACATGCCAAAACTCACACAATACACATGCACAAACATGGCTCATTCTACTAGGGGGCAAACGGGGTGTGACAACTCTCCCCTACTAACAAGAATTTCGTCCTTAAAATTCTCACCTGATCTGAACAAATGCGGGTACTGAATTCTCATCGACTCTTCTGGCTCCCAAGTCGCTTCCTGAACCCCATGGTGATTCCACAATAATTTAACTAGCGGAATCTGCTTGCTTCTCAGCTATCTCACTTCCCGGGCCAGAATAGCTCTTAGTTCTTCATAATAAGATAAATCAGGCTAAACTTGCACCTCTTGCACTGACAGGACATGCGACGGATCCGACCGGTACCGACGAAGCATCGAAACATGAAACACATCATGCAACTTTGATAACTCTATTGGCAAAGCCAATCTATAAGCCACTGGACCAACTCTGGCCAAAATCTCATACGGACCAATGAAGCGAGGACTAAGTTTTCCTTTCTTTCAAAACCGAAGCACCTTTCGCCAAGGCAACACTTTAAGAAAGACTTTGTCCCCAACTTCAAACAGCACATCTTTCCTTTTTAAATTGGCATAAGACTTTTGTCGATCCTTAGCTACCTTTAAATTCCGCTGCACAACTCTAATCTTTTCCTCTGTATCCCTAACCAATTTCGGGCATATCACTGATCGCTCGGATAGCTCGGTCCAACAAACCGGAGTCCTACACTGCCGACCATACAAAGCCTCACACGGTGCTATACCGATGCTCGACTGATAACTGTTATTGCAGGCAAACTCCATAAGCGACACATATCTATCCCAACTACCCGGAAAATCCAAGGCACAAGCCGTTAACATATCTTCCAAAATCTGTATAACTCGCTCGGACTGACCATCTGTCTGAGGATGGAATGCAGTACTGAAGTTCAACTTGGTACCCAAAGCTCTCTGTAACTCTTTCCAAAACTTAGATGTGAACCTTGGGTCCCAATCTGAAACTATGGACAACGGCACTCCATGCAACCGAACTATCTCATCCACAAACATACTGGCAACCTGTCCATCCAATAATCCACTCTCACTGGCAAGAAGTGAGCTGGCTTCGTAAGCTGATCCACAATCACCCAAACTGAGTCGTGCTTCTTCTGAGTCAAAGGCAATCCGGAAACAAAATCCATGGCGATGTCATCCCACTTCCACTCGGGAATAGACAAAGGCGTGAGCAATCCCGAAGGAACTTGGTGCTCAGCTTTTACCTGCTGACACATCAGGCACTTGGATACAAAGTCCACTATATCTCTTTTTATACCGAACCACCAATAAAATCGCTTCATATCCCGGTACATCTTCTCACCCCCGGGATGCATTGTGAAAACTGTACTATGCGCTTCACCCAAAAGATGTCTTCTTAACTCTTCGTTATCCAGTACACACAAACAGTTTCTAAACAGAAGAACCCCATCCTGAACCAAAAACTCTGACTGCTTGCCCAAGCTAACTTCTTGCACAATCCACTGAAGCTTCTCATCAACCCTCTGAGAATCAACTATCCTCTATCTCAAGGTAGGCTTCACTCTCAACTGTGCCATCAAAGCTCCATCTGAACCAAATCTCCATCTAAACTGCCTCAGAAATAAAGCAGAAACTGATTTTCGACACAAAGCATCCGCAACTACATTGGCCTTACCTGGATGGTAATCCACAATGCAGTCGTAATCCTTAAACAACTCGAGCCAACGACGCTATCTCATATTCAACTCCTTCTGCCTGAGGAGGTACTTTAAACTCTTGTGATCCTTGAATATCCTACATCTCTCCCCATACAGATAATGGTGCCAAATCTTCAAAGCAAATATCACGGCCGCCAACTCTAGATCATGCGTAGGATAATTCCTCTCATGCGGCTTCAATTGTCGAGAAGCATAAGCTACCACCTTACCTTCTTGCATCAGAACACAACCCAGACCAACACCCGAAGCATCACTATACATAACAAACTCCTTACCCGAGATGGGTTGAGTCAATATAGGAGCTTCAACTAACAACTTCTTCAATTGCTCAAAATAAGCCTGACATCTGTCTGACCATTCAAACTTAACTCCTTTCCTCGATAACCTAGTAATCGGAGCGGCAATCACTGAGAAACCTTTAACAAACCGACGGTAATAACCCGCCAAACTGAGAAAACTCCGCACTTCCTAAACATTCTTAGTTGCTTTCCAATCAACTATCGCCTCAATCTTAGCTGGATCCACTTGGATACCCTTAGCTGAAACTATATGGCCCAAAAATGACACTTCACGAAGCAAAAAATTACACTTGCTAAGCTTAGCAAATAGCCGATGCTCTTGCAAAACTAACCGAAGATGCTCCTCATGTTCGGTCTCATCCTTGGAGTACACAAAGATGTCATCTATAAACACCACCACAAACCGGTCTAAATATGGCCTAAACACTCTGTTCATCAAATCCATGAATGCTGCTGGAGCATTAGTCAAACCAAACGGCATCACAAGGTACTCATAATGACCATACCGAGTCTGGAATGCAGTCTTAACCACATCCTCATCCTTAACATGAAGATGATAATACCTCGACCGAAGATCTATCTTGTAAAACACACCTGCACCCCGAAGCTGATCAAACAAATCCTCGACTCTAGGCAGTGGATACTTATTCTTCACTGTAACCTCATTGATCTGCCTGTAGTCGATACGGATCCATCCTTCTTCTTAACAAATAACACCGGAGCTCCCTAAGGAGATATGCTGGGTCGAATAAACCCCTTATCCAATAGCTCTTGTAGTTGAGTTTTAAGTTCTCTCAACTCTACAGGATCCATCCGATAAGGTGCTTTCGATACAGGTGCGGTACCCGGCATAATCTCCATGGCTAACTCCACTTCTCTCTCCGGAGGCAACCCAGGCAAATCACTCGAAAAAACATCACTACACTCCTGCACAACAGGGATGTCCTCAATCCTTACTTGATTCCTCTTGGAATCCAAAACCACAGCTAGAAAAGCCTCACAACCCTTCCTAATAACCGTCTTGGCTTGCATCGCTGAGATCACATTATTCACAAAACTAGCACCCAAACCCCTTACAAACACTGGAAAATCTGTTCCTATCCCGAAGCACAAAAGTCTTCCTATTGCAATCAACCACAGCCCGATGCTTACCCAACCAGTCCAAACCCAAAATCAAATCAAACTCTTTGAAAGGCAACTCTATCAAGTCCGCAGGAAACTCAGTTCCCTCAACCAATAGGGGATGACTCCTATAAACTCTACTCACACTGACACTATGCCCTAATGGATTGGTCACACATATCTCTTAGTCTAATTGATCTACCACATGCAACTTATCAATAATCTTATCCGTGCACAAATATGAGTGTGTGGAACCAGGATCTATTAGAGCATACAATTCAGTGTCATGGAGTAGGAACTTACCAGCGATCACATCAGGGGCATCATGCTCCTCTCTAGCTGTCACAGCATAAGCTCTGGCTGCGACTGGTGGAGGACGCTCAACTGTCTCCGAAACAGCTCCATCTCTAGGTCGACCGCCTCGACCTCTGCCTCGGCCCCTACCACAGGCATCCTGCGTAGCATTAGATCCAACTCCACTGGCTGCTCTCTATGGACCTGAATCCTCACTGATCTAGGGACAGTTAGACACACGGTGCTCGGTGCTCCCACATTTAAAACACCCACCAGTGAGCCACCTACAGTCACCCCGGTGAGCCTTACTGCAATACGAACAAATGGGCATAGGCTCAGATCTACCGCCCCTGCTAGAACCTGACTAAGCGGCCGAACCTTGCCTTCTACCCCTCGTGGCTGAACTGGATGATAACTGATCTTGCAGATCCCTTGCTCTCTTACCAGAAGACGAAGAAGAACCACCTCGAGACTGACTCCTCCTCTGAGCCCTCTCTCTTAGCACCGACTCTGACCTTTCAGCCCTCATGGCAGCATCTGCAATCTGATAGTAGCTCACCCCCGGCGTGCTTGTAACACCCCAAAACCACCCAGTAGTTTGAGCCTGTCCATGTATATAAGTGTGTATTGTTATATGTGTTTGTGTTAAATTGGATTATTTAATTTATTTATTGTATAAGTGTGTGTATTAGTGAGAAGAGGAAATTAGGCTAGAGTATGTGGGAGTGTATGGAAGTAAATGTGTGAATAAGAGTTAGCTTAGTGTGTATAGGCAAGTATGGGAGTAGGATGTGTTAGATGGCATGTGGCTTAAGGAGAGTGTGACAAGTGGCAAAGAGGATAAGTGGGCATTTATTGGGTTGGTGAAGAGAGAGAAAAGGGCAACCTTCCTTTGATTTCCCGTTCCTCTCCTCCTCTTTACGCCATTCCCTTCTTTTTCTTCTTCTTCTTTCTTTGTTCTTCCTTTTTCTTTGCACAATCTTGCTCCCTCTTCCTTAATTGGGTAATTAGAGTTGATTAGATTGTGATTTTGGAAGCTTAAAGGTGAGTTGGGGTTATGGGTGTTTTATATTTCTTCTTCTTCCTCTTCTCTAGGTTTAAATATTTGTAAATTCATTTGTGGGTAGTTGTAAAATTGATCTTGATTGTTATGGGTTTATGGTTCAGAGGAGGCTCCTAGACCTGATAAAGGAAAAGGAATCGCTAGCGGAAGCGGAGCTCGCGATTAGGAGCTAAGGAGAGAAGGTTTGGGAATTGTTCATATTTTTGTGCATTTTGTGATTTGAGTTTGATAAATGTGTTTATGCTTTGATTGGGATTATGAGTTGAGTGGTTATAACTTAAATTGAAATTTATGTGATATGTGATGTGAAAGAATGAATATTGTTGAAGGAATTGTGGGAAATTATGTGAATAGTTGTAAGTGATGTTAAAATTGCTGTTTTGGAAATTCGTAGAATTGGATATGTAATTGACTTGATTTAATTGAGATAAATGACGATAAAGTTGGGTTTTTATTTATGTTATGAGTTGTGAATGCTTGATTTGCTGAATTTTGAGTTTTGGAATCAATTTTGGAAGTTTGGATGTGAAATTTGTGTGAAATCTGCAGAATTTGGGCGTAAGAGTTGAAAAACCCGTGTCTGTCGCGATCGCGACACTGCCGCGAGCGCGACAGAATGCGGGGGTTTCAATCCTCGCGCCGGCGCGAGAGATGTCGCGCCGAAGAATTCGAGGGAGCTCTCTGTCGCGAGCGCGACAACCATCGCGAGCGCGACAGAGTGCTCGAGCTCCGAGCTTGTGTGAGGTTCTCTTCTGTCGCGAGCGCGACAGAAGAGCCATCCCTACGTCCTCTCACGACCACGAGATCTCTCGCGATCGCGAGACGAGGCGGGGAAGTGTAGCTTGGCTTCTGTCGCGAGCGCGATAGTTGTCGCGAGCGCGATAGACGTAGCTTCCAAACTTGATTTCTTTTCCTTTTTGCTTAATGACTTAATTTCTTTTACATGCAGTTTTCATTAAAGCTTTGACTATCTATTTACATGAATTATATGTATGAAAATGTGATAATATTTTGCATAACCTGCTAATGTCGGATAAGTGGATAGTTATGTCACACCCCATTTGCCCCCTAGTAGAATGAGCCTGTCCGTCCGTCCGTCTGTCTGTCTATCTGTCTGTTTGTATGTGTGAGCATTCGCATGTGTTCAGCATTTCATAGGGTTATTTCAGTAAAATGTATGATTTTTGGGTTTATTATTATGTGGGTGCATACATGGCATTAGTGTGTTTAATTAAATGGGATATACTTGTGTGCATGTGTTCATACCATGGTAGGGTATGCATAAGTGAAGAGGGTTTTAGGTGTGTGTAGTGTAGGTTATTTTAGTGTGAGTGATTAGTGTCACCAATAGGAGTTTGATACATATTTTGAATAAAGAAAAGAAAAAGAAAAGGGAATGAGGAAAAAAAGAAACTTACAGATTCACGTTTTTCTCACTCACTCTCTTCTTCTTCACTTTCTTTATTCCCAAGTACTGTGTATTTTGATTCAAGGTTCTATTGGTGAAATTAATCCTCCCATTGCATTCCTTAGCTTGGTAAGTGCAAGATCTAGTCTTTGTTTTACTGTAAATTGCATCTTCATCTTCTTCCTTGAGTTTAGGTTTAACCTAGGGTTGAATTTACTGTGTTTGTGTTCTAGTTGAGGCTCCACGTGATCCAAAGGGGAAAGAGGTTGCTGGACCAAGTGGAGCTAAGTGATAGAAGTTAGAATCCAGGTTTGGGAATTTATGATTGTGATTTGTGCAATTTTGATGTTTACTGGAAATTTCTAGGGTTTATATGTTATTGAACAATTTGAATGCAAATACCTTGATTAGGTTGATTGAATTCTGGTTTGAGTTGCTTATATGATGTTTGAATTGTTTGGGATCTTCCTTGAAAGGTATGAATGGATTTATATGGTTTAAAATCGAATCGGGATTGAAATTGTGTTCTGTAAATTCTGGAAATTCTGGGAAAAACGATTTACTGTTGAAACTCCCTCTGTCGCGCGACTTGCTACGAAGGAAGGCAGGTCACGTTGCGTGACTCTCGGTCATGACGTGACATGCCTGCTGAGAAGCCAGTCGCGTGACCAGCTGAAGGGCAAGCAAGTCACGCGACGTGATCTTCGGTCACGTCGTGTGACCTGCGAAGAAGAGGCAGATCACGCAACGTGATCTGCGAGGGAGAGCAGCGTCACGTCGCGTGACCCTCGGTCACGCCGTGACCTGCATAAGCATTGCGTGATCCGAGAGGATCACGCAACGCGTTAGGCGGGAAGCAAGCAGGTCACGAGACGTGACCCTCGGTCACGCCGTGACCTGCCTGTTGAGTCGCTCCGTTCAGCCCGTTTTTCCGAAATTCCTTAGTTTTTAACTCAGAACTGAATTTGTTATTACTTCAGAATGGACTTTACTGCTGTATGAAGCATGTCTTACTGTTTGATGCTTTGATATACGTGATAGCATGATTTTCTGATGAATTATACTCTATATCCTGAAATGTGATCAGTTTGACGCTTAACCTGCTAGAGTCAAGTAAGTGGATAGTTAGGCATGCCTAATAGAGTCTTTTAGCTGCAGCCCTCAGTTCAGTTTGGACCCCGATCAGGTCCCCGTTTGGTTCCTCGCGAACCCTTCAGTATAGAATCTTGTTTAAGATTCCCTCAGTATATAAATAACATGTTTTGATAAATGATATAATATTTGACTTGTACCTGTGAGGTACCCTCAGTATTCGATTTGTACCCGTAAGGTACCCTCAGTATACTCGTTATCCACTGTCTAGAGTCAGCAGGTGTTCTTTAAATGTTAGTGGAATTGTTCTGATCTGATTTGGCTTTGAATGGAATATCTGAATGAGTTTAGTGATGAAATACATGATGGTTTATTCTGTAATGCCTATGTTTATGGGTTACTGAATGTATGGCTTTTAAATGCGAGCATGCTTATTTGGAATATGTTATAACCTTTGCATTCTGCCATTGTGAATGGGTTATGCCTTGACGACCATTGTGAATGGCCGTCCATAATTTATGTGTGATTCCCCACTAAGCGTATATCGCTTAGCACGGTGTTTTTACCCGTGCAGGTGCGGAAGACGTTTTGCCTTGAGAGAGTCGCCGTCATCAAGCCAACACAGAAGGGATTAGTGTAGGGCTCAGTTTTGTATCAGTTATTGATTCTTTTTGTATAGAACTCTCTGTATTAGCTTCCGCTTTTGTATCTATATTTGTATATGTAATATTATTTTGTTCAGCTAGTTGATCAGATCATTATTGTAATAGTTTAATTATAGTAATGCATGATCAGCTTTTGCTTTCTGCATGTAAAGTTTTTAATTATTCTGTATTCCTGAATGTATGTTATGAATGGATGTATATTTTGCTTTGCTTTTGTTTGGTGACACCTTGTCTCATACGGCATCTCACTCCTTATCGGATGGGATCGCCTATATATGGGAAGGGGGTGTTACAAGTTAGGCATGCCTAATAGAGTTATGTGCCGCTGCAGCTATGTGTACGGTTTGGACCCTGATTAGGTCCCCCGACTAGATCCTCGCGATCCTTCTATCGAATCTTTCTTAAGATTCTATGTGTAACCACTTGGAATAAAATAAAAAGAATGTTTGATACCTTTGGGTATCTATGTGTTTATCATATAGAACTGATACTCTCAAGTATCTATGTGTACTCGTTATCCACTCATTATGATTAAGCAGGTGTTATTGAGTGCCTTTGTGCAAGAATTCTGAATGAGAATGCAATTAAATGAATTGGCTATGTATGATGATATATCTATATATATATATAATCGTATTGTCATCATATGTTTTCTGTTACCGTCACTGTGAGTGGCGGTCATACATTGTGTGTTTCCCCACTAAGCGATTTTGCTTAGCACGGGTGTTTATCCGTGCAGGTGTGGAAGGTTTTGGTACGCGTGTTCTGGGCGTGTCGCATCGGGAAGGCCAACGTAACTAGAGTTCAGAAGTTTTATAGTTTAGGCTTTCCTTCTTTTGTAATAGTATAATGTTTTGTTTGCCCTGTTGAACTCCGTATGTTGGGCTTTTGTAAATTGGTTCTTTTTGTAATCTGATGTAACATGTAAAGAACTATTTCTGAGTATTAATAAAAGTGTTCCTATTGTTCTGTATCCCTTTTCTTTCTTTTAAAGTTTTTTTTATTTACGCTGGATATATTATTCTGTATGTGATGTTTGTGTGTTTGTACTAGTGGGGTGTGACACTCCTATCTATCTTGGGTCCTTCTAACTCTAATCACGGGTAGAAGTATACATGGTATAGGTTGGGGTGTGACAGTGCTCATCAAGGAGATCAAAGTTACCCTTAAAGACTCATTTAACCCGGCCTCAAAATGCTTGCATCTAAAATCATCTGTCATGACCCCTCACGGAGAATATCGGGACAATCGATTAAACTCTTTCTCATAATCCGAAACCGACAAAGCCCTTTGCTTCAAACTTAGAAACTGCACCCATCTCGCATCCTTGTAGGTCTGAGTTACATACTTCTTCGTGAACTCCTCAACAAAGAATTCCCATGACACAGGATAAGGCATCTGAGGCTTTCTGCACGCTAACTTCCACCATTCATACGCCGACCCTTGAAGCAAGGCCACAGCACATTCTGCTTGCAATTCAGGAGGACACCTAACTTCTCTCAAAGCCCTCTTCACCTTATATAACCACCTCTCTGCTCCCTCTGATTCATCCAACCCAGTTCCATAAAAGTCTTTAGCCCCAGCTTTCCTTAAGTTCTCCATGGGAGGCCTGGGGGCAACCACTCTCTCGAAGACCCTCGCCATGTCCTGTGATAGCCTAAACATGGCTTCAAAAGGCATAGCAGTGGCCTTGGGCTGAACCCTAGCAACTTGAGTCGACACAGTAACAGAAGGATCCCTGGCTTGAGGGTTGACACTTTCAGCGGACTCCTCAAGCGATCCACGAGTAGAATTAGAAGCCATTTAAGCAAACAAGGAAAACCGCATAAGCCAACACAGCCCGAAACATAGACACATCTATACACAACATCACATTAACAATAATACCCAGAAATGCCTAAAGCGGGCTCTGATACCACAACTTATAACACCCCCTACCTATACGTAGACGATCCCATCCGATAAGGATTGAGATGCCGTATGGGTCAAGGTTTTACCACATAGATACAGAATAAACATATACATCCATACACAAACATACATACTTAAATACAGGGTAATTAAAAACTTTGCAAAATCATTCATGAAAGAAGCTGATCATGCATTAATATAACAGAAACATTACATTAGTGTTTGATCAACCCAAAGGTACAAAAGATAATTACATACCCAAAATGTACTTATACAGATGCGGAAGCTATTACAAAATTTCATAAGAGTTCTATACAAAAAGAATCATCAAGCTACAAAAATTAAGCCCTACACTACACCCAGCTGTGTTAGCCCGGCTGCGATGACTCTCCCAAGGCAACTCCTTCCACACCTGCACAAGTAAACACACCGTGCTAAGTGATAAACGATTAGTGGGGAAACCCGCAAATCAAATAGATGACCATTCACAATGGTCGTCAAGCAAAACACATACAGATGGCAAAATCAGAAATACACATTACATAAGAATATGAACATATGAGCATATAGAGTCATACATTTGATATAATATAACTGCCTTCATAATACCATGTTACTAACCATATTCGGATAATACATTCTCATAATTAGCAAACAAATTCAAAACAGTAAAATGCCTGCACGACTCAAAGTAGTGTATAACGAGTAAACAGACAGTACTTTACGTGTACGAGCCGATTACAGACAATACCTTACGGATACGAATCAAAAATCAATTTACTTTATCTTTTGCAAAACATTTTACTGAGGGACCTTAAACAGATCCAAATACATTAGAGGGTTCGCGAGGAACCTAACGGGACCTGATTGGGGTCCAAACTGAAGAGAGGCTGCAGCTATAAGACTCTATTAGGCATGCCTAACTATCCACTTAATTGACTCGCAGGCTAAAATACACAGTTGACAACCACAATTCAATAATGACAAGTAAAGAATTCACGTACTTTGATAAATCAATAGATGCACAGATATAGTTCATATTAAGTGATATTGTGTGCTAAAATCCATAATTAAACATCCCTATAACGTGTGAAATAAACAGGATTAAATTGCAAAAACAGGGTAGGCCACAGTGGTAATCAAATTGGTTTCCACCGTGACATACCAAGGATCTCGGCAGAAAGCAAGTATGGGGTACCTCACGGTAGTAACTCATCTGGTTGTCACCGTGACATACCCAGACCCCAAAACAGAATGCATCTATGGGGTACCTCACGGTGGTAACTAAATAGGTTGCCATCGTGACATACCCACTGCCCAGAACGGAATCTAAAGTCTAGGCACCTCACGGTGGTAACCAAATTGGTTGCCACCGTAACATATCCAAACTCACGGCAGAATGCATCTGGTTCGTGCTTCATGGTGGTAACCAAATTGGTTGCCACCGTGCCCCATGCCCAGATGCGATTCCTAAGGGCAAATTCCAGATCATTCAAGCCAAAAATCCAAAAACTCTCACTTCAAACAACATATCCACACTCCAATAATAATATTAAACCAAATCAAACATCAATAATTCATGCCATAAATAAATCCTACTCATAGATTCAACGAACAACATCAATTTACATAACCAATTTCATCACTATTCACACCACATTTCTATCAATCTCATAAATGGTTCAAAACTCACAATCAAGGTTTAATAGACAAAGAGAACCAAAACCCATAACATAATAACTAACAAAAACATCAAGAACATCAAAATTTCCAGAATTTATTCAATTACAAACATGCCAACTATACATATAACACAAAATTCCCAAACCTTGAAATCCTTAGATCCTATTCACTTATTTCCACTTCCTGAAGCCTTCTCCTTGCCCTTAGGCTCACACGGAGGCTCAACTAAGCATCAAACCAACAAAACACACAAACACAAAACCCAAACTTCAAACCCAAAACCAGAAAGTAGGAAGAAGAAGAGAAGATGAAGAACCAAATGAAGAAAAGAAGAACAAATGCAGTAGATTTACCTCTAAAATGCTAAGCAATGATCAATTCCCACCAACTAAGCCTTGATTCCAAGCTAGGGTTCTTAGAAGAAGAGAAAAGGAGGAAGAAGAGAGTGAGGGGAAAGGGAAATGGGAATGAAGGCAGCCACTGTCCCCCCTCTCTTCTCTTTCCTTTTTCTTTTTCTTTTCCCTAACCCTAGACAAGTGTCACTTCCCTATTGGTGGGATTTGATCACACACACCAACCAACAATGCACCACACATACACTAAGTCATCCCAAAAGATAACACCCTACAAGTGGGTGAGCGCACACACACACAAGCACAGCCCCAAAGCACACTCTACAAACATATGCTCATGTACACAAAATTACAGCCCAACTAATTCACACCCTAACACAACACATGCACCCACATGCCAATAAAACTCTTAGAACATGCATTTCTACCCAAAATGCCCTTTACACATGCCAAAACTCACACAATACACATGCACAAGCATGGCTCATTCTACTAGGGCACAAACGGGGTGTGACAACTCTCCCCTACTAACAAGAATTTTGTCCTCGAAATTCTCACCTGATCTGAACAAATGCGGGTACTGGATTCTCATCGACCCTTCTGGCTCCCAAGTCGCTTCCTGAACCCCTTGGTGATTCCACAATACTTTAACTAGCGAAATCTGCTTGCTTCTCAGCTGTCACACTTCTCGGGGCCAGAAAAGCTCTTGGTTCTTCATCATAAGAGAAATCAGGCTGAACTTACACCTCTTGCACTGACAGGACATGCGATGGATCCGATCGGTACCGACAAAGCATCGAAACATGAAACACATTATGCAACTTCGATAACTCCATTGGCAAAGCCAATCTATAAGCCACTGGACCAACTCTGGCCAAAATCTCATACGGACCAATGAAGCGAGGACTAAGTTTTCCTTTCTTTCCAAACCGAAGCACCTTTCGCCTAGGTGACACTTTAAGAAAGACTTTGTCCCCAACTTCAAACTGCACCTCTTTCCTTTCTAAATTGGCATAAGACTTTTGTTGATCCTTAGCTGCCTTCAAATTTCGCTGCACAACTCTGATCTTTTCCTCTGTATCCCTAACCAATTTCGGTCCAATCACTGATCGCTCGAATAGCTCGATCCAACAAACTGGAGTCCTACATTGCCGACCATACAAAGCCTCATACGGTGCCATACCGATGCTCGACTGACAACTGTTATTGTAGGCAAACTCCATAAGCGACACATATCTATCCCAACTACCCGGAAAATCCAAGGTACAAGCCCTCAACGTATCTTCCAAAATCTATATAACTAGCTCGGACTGACTATCTGTTTGAGGATGGAATGCAGTACTGAAGATCAACTTGGTACCCAAAGCTCTCTGTAACTCTTTCCAAAACTTAGATGTGAACCTTGGGTCCCGATCTGAAACTATGGACAATGGCACTCCATGCAACCGAACTATCTCATTCACAAAGATACTGGCCAACCTGTCCATCGAATAATCCACTCTCACTGGCAAGAAGTGAGCTGACTTCGTAAGCCGATCCACAATCACCCAAACTGAGTCGTGCTTCTTCTGAGTCAAAGGCAATCCGAAAACAAAATCCGTGGCGATGTTATCCCACTTCCACTCGGGAATAGACAAAGGCGTGAGCAATCCCGAAGGAACTTGGTGCTCAGCTTTTACCTGCTGACACGTCAGGCACTTGGACATAAAGTCCACTATATCTCTTTTCATACCGAACCACCAATAAAATCGCTTCATATCCCGATACATCTTCTCACCCCCGGGATGCATAGTGAAAACCGTACTATGCGCTTCACCCAAAAGCTGTCTTCTTAACTCTTCATTATCCGGTACACACAAACGGTTTCTAAACAGAAGAACCCCATCCTGAACCGAAAACTCTGACTGCTTGCCCAAACTAACTTCTTGCACAATCCGCTGAAGCTTCTCATCAACTCTCTGAGCATCAACTATCCTCTATCTCAAGGTAGGCTTCACTCTCAACTATGCCATCAAAGCTCCATCTGAACCAAATCTCCATCTAAACCGCCTCAGAAATAAAGTAGAAACTGATTTTCGACTTAAAGCATCCGCAACTACATTGGCCTTACCCGGATGGTAATCCACAAGGCAGTCGTAATCCTTAAACAACTCGAGCCAATGACGCTGTCTCATATTCAACTCCTTCTGCGTGAGGAGGTACTTTAAACTCTTATGATCTGTAAATATCCTACATCTCTCTCCATAGAGATAATGTCGCCAAATCTTCAAAGCAAAGATCACGGCTACCACCTTACCTTCTTGCATCAGAACACAACCCAGACCAACACCTGAAGCATCACTATACATAACAAACTCCTTACCCGAGATGGGTTGAGTCAGTATAGGAGCTTCAACTAACAACTTCTTCAACTGCTCAAAATAAGCCTGACATCTGTCTGACCATTCAAACTTAACTCCTTTCCTCAATAACCTAGTCATCGGAGCGGCAATCACTGAGAAACCTTTAACAAACCGACGGTAATAACCCGCCAAACTGAGAAAACTCCGCACTTCCTGAACATTCCTTGGCGCTTTCCAATCAACTATCACCTCAATCTTAGCTGGATCCACTTGGATACCATTAGCTGAAACTATATGGCCCAAAAATGACACTTCCCGAAGCCAAAAATAACACTTGCTAAGCTTAGCAAACAACCGATGCTCTCGAAAAACTTGCAAAACTAACCGATGATGCTCCTCATGCTCGGTCTCATCCTTGGAGTACACCAAGATGTCATCTATAAACACCACCACAAACTGGTCTAAATATGGCCTAAACACTCTATTCATCAAATCCATGAATGCTGCTGGAGCATTAGTCAAACCAAACGGCATCACAAGGAAGTCATAATGACCATACCGAGTCCGGAATGCAGTCTTAACCACATCCTCATCCTTAACACGAAGCTGATAATACCCCGACCGAAGATCTATCTTGGAAAACACACCTGCACCCCGAAGCTGATAAAACAAATCCTCGACTCTAGGCAGCGGATACTTATTCTTCACTGTAACCTTATTGATCTGCCTATAGTCGATACACATCCTCAAGGATCCATCCTTTTTCCTAACAAATAACACCGAAGCTCCCCAAGGAGATATGCTTGGTCGAATAAACCCCTTATCCAATAGCTCTTGTAGTTGAGTTTTAAGTTCTCTCAACTCTACAGGAGCCATCGGATAAGGTGCTTTCGATATAGGTACGGTACCCGGCATAATCTCTATGGCTAACTCCACTTCTCTCTCCAGAGACAACCCAGGCAAATCACTCGGAAAAACATTACTAAACTCCCGCACAACAGGGATGTCCTCAATCCTTACTTGATCCCTCTTGGAATCCAAAACCACGGCTAGAAAAGCCTCACAACCCTTCCTAATAAACCTCTTGGCTTGCATCGTTGAGATCACATTATTCACAGAACTAGCACCCAAACCTCTTACAAACACTGGAAATCTGTTCCTATCCCGAAGCACAAAAATCTTCCTATGGCAATCAACCACAGCCCGATGCTTACCCAACCAGTCCAAACCCAAAATCAAATCAAACTCTTTGAAAGGCAACTCTATGAAGTCTGCAGGAAACTCAGTTCCATCAACCAATAGGGGAAAACTCCTATAAACTCTACTCACACTGACACTATGCCCTAATGGATTGGTCACACATATCTCATAGTCTAATTGATCTACCACATGCAACTTATCAATAATCTTATCCGTGCACAAATATGAGTGTGTGGAACCAGGATCTACTTGAGCATACAATTCAGTGTCATAGAGTAGGAACTTACTAGCAATCGCATCAGGGGCATCCTGCTCCTCTCTAGCTCTCACAGCATAAGCTGTGGCTGCGATTGGTAGAGGATGCTCAACTGCCTCCGAAATAGCTCCATCTCTAGGTCGACTGCCTCGACATCTGCCTCGGCCCCTACCACGGGCAGCCTGTGTAGCATTAGGTCCAACTCCACTGGCTCCTCTCTGTGGACCTGAATCCTCACTGATCCGAGGACAGTTAGACACACGGTGCTCGGTGCTCCCACATTTAAAACACCCACCAGTGAGCCACCAACACTCACCCCGGTGAGCCTTACTGCAATGCGAACAAATGGGCATAGGCTCAGATCTCCCACCCCTACCAGAACCAGACTCAGCTGCCGAACCTTGCCTTCTACCCCTCGTGGCTGAACCGGATGATAACTGATCTTACGGATCCCTTGCTCTCTTACTCGAAGACGAAGAAAAACCACCCCGAGACTGATTCCTTCTCTGAGCTCTCTCTCTTAGCACCGACTCTGACCTTTCAGGCCTCATGGCAGCATCTGCAATCTGATAGTAGCTCACCCCCGGCAAGCTCATCAAGGAGATCAAAGTTACCCTTAAAGACTCATTTAACCCGGCCTCAAAATGCTTGCATCTGAAATCATCTGTCATGACCCCTGGCGGAGCATATCGGGACAACCGATTAAACTCTTTCTCATAATTCGAAACCGATGAAGCCCTTTGCTTTAAACTTAGAAACTATGCCCATCTCGCATCCTTGTAGGTCTGAGTTACATACTTCTTTATGAACTCCTCAACAAAGAATTCCCATGACACAGGATCAGGCATCTGAGGCTGTCTGCACACTAACTCCCACCATTCATACGTCGACCCTTGAAGCAAGGCCACAACACATTCTGCTTGCAATTCAGGAGGACACCTAACTTCTCTTAAAGCCCTCTTCACCTTATCTAACCACCTCTCTGCTCCCTCTGATTCATCCAACCCAGTTCAATAAAAATCTTCAGCCCCAGCTTTCCTTAAGTTCTCCATGGGAGGCCTGGGGGCAACCACTCTCTCCAAGACCCTCGCCATATCCTGTGACAGCCTAAACATGGCTTCAAAAGGCATGGCAGCAGCCTCGGGCTGAACCCTAGTAGCTTGAACAGACACAGTAATAGAAGGATCCCTGGCTTTAGGGTTCACACTTTCAGTGGACTCCTTAAGCGATCCATGAGCAGAATTAGAAGCTATCTAAGCAAATAAGGAAAATCGCATCAGCCAACACAGCCCTAAACATAGACACATCTATACACAGCATCACATTAACAACAATACCTAGAAACGCCTAAACCGGGCTCTGATACCACAACTTGTAACACCCCCTACCTATACATAGACGATCCCATCCGATAAGGAGTGAGATGCCGTATGGGTAAAGGTGTCACCACATAGATACAGGATAAACATATACATCCATACATAAACATACATACTTAAATACAGGGTAATTAAAAACTTTACAAAATCATTCATGAAAGAAGCTGATCATGCATTAATATAACGGAAATATTACATTACTGTTTGATCAACCCAAATGTACAAAAGATAATTACATACCCAAAATGTACTTATACAGATGCGGAAGCTATTACAAAATTTTGTAAGATTTCTATACAAAAAGAATCATCAAGCTAAAAAAATTAAGCCCGACACTACACCGAGATGTGTTGGCCCGGCTGCGACGACTCTCCCAAGGCAACTCCTCCCACACCTACACGGGTAAACACACCGTGCTAAGCGATAAATGCTTAGTGGGGAAACACGTAAATCAAATGGATGGCCATTCACAATGGTCGTCAAGCAAAACACATACAGATGGCAAAATCAGAAATACACATTAGATAAGATTATGAACATACGAGCATATAGAGTCATACATTTGATATAATGTAACCGCCTTTATAATACCATATTACTAACCATATTCGGATAATACATTCTCATAATTTGCAAACCAATTCAAAAAAGTAAAATGCCTGCACGACTCAAAGTAGTGGATAACAAGTAAACAGACAGTACTTTACGGGTACGAGCCGATTACAGACAGTACTTTATGGGTACAATCGAAAATCAATTTACTTTATCTTTTGCAAAACATTTTACTGAGGGACCTTAAAAAGATCCAAGTACATTAGAGGGTTCGCGAGGAACCTAACAAGACCTGATCGGGGTCCAAACTGAATAGAGGCTGTAGCTATAAGACTCTATTAGGCATGCCTAAGTATCCACTTAATTGACTCGAAGGCTAAAATACATAGTTGACAACCACAATTCAATAATGACAAGTAAAGAATTCACATACTTTGATAAATCAATACATGCACAGATATTGTTCATATTAAGTGATATTGTGTACTAAAAGCCATAATTAAACATCCCTAAAACGTGTGAAATAAATAGGATTAAATTGCAAAAATAGGGTAGGTCACGGTGGTAATCAAATTGGTTGCCACCGTGACATACCAAGGATCTAGGCAGAAAGCAAGTCTGGGGTACCTCACGGTGGTAACCCATCTTGTTGTCACCGTGACATACCCAAACCCCAAAATAGAATGCATCTATGGGGTACCTCACGGTGGTAACAAAATAGGTTGCCACCGTGACATACCTACTGCCTAGAACAGAATTTTCTATTACTATTTTTATGCATGATCATTATAAGTAAGTGTTTAGTCGAAAAATAAATCCTTAATTAAATCTAATAGAAGTTCATCATTGAAGCATTATTTGAGAGTTCGTAATGTTAGATGGTTGTTATAGGTTGTTTCTTATTCCTGAAATTTGCATCTATAACCCTCTAATTCATTAATGAAAATTGTAAGTTAGAATTATAAATGCATATTTTAGGCACTCTAGTTTATGTCGAGAGAGTAAATTGGAATCTTATTCAACTTGGCTTGCATGATAAGAATATACTTATAATCAAGAATAATCAATTCAAGTTCCATGTGTTATTAGCATTATTAATCATTTGTCTTCTCCGATAATCAATAATTAGGTTAGATAGTATTAAACATAGTATTTTCACTTTCATTTATAAAATTTATGATCATTGTAAACAAGATTAAAATTGAGTAGTAATAGTGTGTAATATTTATCACATTCCCCGTGGGATCAACATCTTTTGCACTTTAACTGGTGTAACATATACTTGCGAAATTAGCACGTAGAAATAAGCTAACACAAACCTAGACCTCTTATCAGTTTCTTCATATTGTAAAAATTATCAACCATTTTATGGTCAGTTGGCAAAGATTCATTGTACCAAGCAAGAATTTTATCAAAACTTTGATCAGAAATATGACCTTTATATTTTATGTTTAATATTCGAGCGACCAAAGATAACAAAGTCGTGCTATCAAAGCCTGGCCATAATTCTTGATCGGCTGAATTTAGTAAGTCATAGAATTTTAAGGCATTTGCCTTGGGTTCTTCGACATGAGATATATTTTCCCTAAAATCACGTCCAGCTGAATCATAAATCATTTGGACGTATGGATTATCAATAACACCTACATCATATATCATAAATTCACCCCCTCCTTCAACTTCATCGACATTTACTGTCATGTTACCCACATTACCCATTGTGGTGCTACAAATTGATGGTTCCCCATGTTGTGTCCACTCAAAATAATTTTGAACAAATCATTTTCGTAGCAAATGGAAATACACTTCACCAACAGGAAGGTAACTAATGTGTTTGCACATTTTACATGGACATCTAATTTTTTCACCGTCCATGTATGCATGGTGAGAACTTGCATATTCTATAAATAATTAACTATATCTAGTAACAAATTAAAAAATGGCATATAAGATACAATGTCAGGCTCTAATGAAGTCATAACGTAATACAAAAATAGGTGGATACCAATTTAATCATTTAAATTCAATCCAATACTAATTTATTGAATAAAATCTAATACAAAATTATTTGACACAAATGGTGGCCATGTTAAATTTAGAAATGCCATTTAATTTGCTAAATCAAAATAAAAATAAGACTTGTCATATAATAATCATCATCATTACAACAACAATAACAACAATAACAACGACAACAACAACAACAACAACAATAATAGTAATAATAATAATAATAATAATAATAATAATAATAATAATAATAATAATAATAATAATAATAATAATAATAATAATAATAATAATAATAATAATAATAATAATAATAATAATAATAATTACTTTCACAAATTTCCAGATTTTATTATTGATTAATAATAATAATAATAATATTCTTAAAAAAATTATTAAGATTGTTATTTTTTAATAATAAATTTATCAGATTATTATTTAATAATAATTTAAATAATAATAATAATAATATAATTTCAAAAAATTGTTCATATTATTATTTAATAATAATAATAATAATAATTAACATTACTAAATAATAATAATAATCATAATAATAATAATTTATTCAGATTATTATCATTAAATAATAATAATAATAAATTAATTTTAACATAACTATTTAATAATAATAATAATAATTAACATAACTATTTAATAATAATAATAATAATAATAAAATTTTTAATTAAAAAAAAACATCAAACACTTACCTCAATGCACATTACCACGGCAATGGAGGAAAGGGAGAACACCGGCACGGCAAGGGAGGGGGAGACCCACACGGCAACGGACTAAAGGACACCGACGAGGGAAATAGGTCGACATGCAGGAAGGAAAATGGGGGAGGGGAGATCGGGGGGAAAAAGAAGGAAAGGTGGAGGGGGGAGGGGAGATCGCCGCCGGGGGGAAGGGGGGGGTGTAGATCGGTGCCAGGAGGACAACGCCGAAGCTGTGGTGGGAGAGAGGGCACGACAGAGAGAGGAGGGAGGAGAAGAGAGAGGAGAGAGGAGAGAGGAAAAGGAAAAGTATGTATAATACATTTAGAGACGAAAAATTATTCCGTCGTTATATTTAGCTACGGAATAATTTTCTGTCGCTACATTAAAATAATAAATTTTTCAATGTTTTTTAGCGACGGATTCAAATATCCATCGCTAAATTAAATTAAGATTAATTTTATATTTTTTGGCGACGGAATTAAATATAGAGATGGAATTTAATTTTCATTGCCAATTATAGCGATAAAATTTTTTTTTCGTCACTAATTTTAATTAATAATTTTTAAATTTTTTTTTTGCGATGGAATCTATTTCTGTCTCTAAATATAGCGACAGGATATCATTTATGTCTGTAAAATTCGTCCTTTGGCACCAGATTTGGCGATGAATAATTTTTTCGTCTCTATATTTCGTCGTTAAATTTGGAGGGAATTTCTTGCACCATTTTTATCGATTAAAGTTTGGTCCCGTCGCATTTTAGTTTTTTCATCACTAAATAGCGACGGAAAACATTCCATCGTTAAATTTTCGTCGCTAATTTTTGTATTTTCTTGTAGTGATTGAACCATTAAATCAATTAAATCCCATCAATTTCACTTATCTCACTCTACACCCCTCACTTGAAAAACTTGAATTCTTTCACTAATTCTTCCCCAAATGAAGTTTAACACTCACCAATTTGTAGAGAAAAGGGTTAAATTCTAGTAGAGGGGCTTAGATTTAAGGGATTGATGAAAATATTGAAGAAAATAGGAGAGAAAAATGAAGAACATGTTTCGGCCAATAAGGAGAACGAAGAAGAAGAGAGAAAACATGAGTGGCTTCTAGCGAAATCTGTATTTATTCAGCTATTTATAGCAGTTGGAAAGGGTTGGGTTTGACTTTCCACTTGGTCCAACAAAAAGTAAATTTAAAACCCATTTATGAAATCGCAATTAAATTTTCTCACTTCCCAACTTCAATTTCACTCAATTTTGATTCTATAATTCATAACATATTTTTATTAGCTTACACTTAAAATTTTAGCTCAATCGGAGACCATTTCTCGGCTTGGTAATTATTTACCTTGTCTAATTGTCATGGCCGGACTTGTACCCTAGTTGCAATTAGTTTAATTTGGGGTCTAAGTGTAATTAAGTGTGTAGGATTGGACTTAATTAAAAGGCTAAGGGAATTTAAGAGGTTAAAAAGGGAATTGTGCATGATTAGTAAGAAGTGGATTAACTAAGTTAAGTAAGTGTGGATTAGAGAATAAAATAACTTGATTAAATGGATAGTGGAGGCAGAATTGAGAGTGGAATCCGTGTGGCATCATGAGAGTTAGCCACCTCCTTCTTTGCATGCATTTGCCTAGAGAAGTGAGAGGTGAGTGTGTGTTGGCCTCATTCTTCATTTTTCTGCATTTGACTTTATCTTTCTTCTTGCTTCCGTGAGTGACGATGAGAGTGGTTTAAGTGGATGTATGCATATAGCTAATTGGAGCAAGAATTAAGTGTTAAGACTTAAGGGTAAGTGATTATGTGTGCTTATTCTCATCTTCTACTCTTCTTCTTGGTTTTGATTTGGTATTGGTATGAGAATTGATGGGTTGTGTTCAATCCTGGAATTTGAATTGGTTTTGCTAGCTGAAGAAGTGAAGAGAGATAAGGGTAAAGCTATAATCGGAGAGCCGAGCGTCCGTCGAGATTAGGAGCTAAGGCGACGAGGTTTGGTAACAAACCTTAATTGTATGGCTGTATGATTTCTGTTGGTTGAACAGAGATTTTAATTGAATTGTATGTGTATGCGAAATTGAAGTTGAGCATGAATTATGTGATGCTAGATTATGTGATTGTAATAGTAATATGCTTGGTGATATATTGCTTGAGAATGATTATGATTTGTGCTATTATTGAATGTCAAAACAAAAAGGGAGAACAGGTATGTGCTAATTAACTATGTGGTTGATGTTTATGGGTTGATTGCCAAAAGTGAGAGTGAGATTTGAAGCTTAAATGAGAAGGAAGAAATGGACTGAAAAACATAACTATGTCATGGTGTTTTTGCATAGGTCACGGTGACAATCAAATTGATTGTGACCGTGAGATATGCTTGAGTTCAATCACTACAAGAAATTTGACTTTTTGTGACGCAAAAAATTGTCATGAAAAATTCATTTTTCGTCGCTGAAAAAATAAGGTGACGATTTTTTATCGTCACAGAGAACGTAACGGTAGGCGCGTAACATAAAAGTTTACGTGACGATTTACTTTTTTGTCACCGTAAGTATATTTTTTATGACGAAAATAATTATCGTCATCTTTACTTCTTACTTTTCATGACAAAAATTATGTCATAAATAAAATTATATTTCGTCATATTATATTGTTTATCGTCACTAAAAATTGGTATTTTTTATGATAAATTTAAAATTCGTCACGAAATTAAATATTTTTAATGACGAAACTCCGTTTCTTGTTAAAACCATTAAGCATTGGTTACGTAATTATCGTCACAAATAAATATCATTTTCGTCATAAAATATTTAATTTCGTCACTAAATCTAATACTTTAAGTGATGAAAAATAATTTCGTCATTAAATTAATGTATATTAACGATGAATATAAATCGTCATATTACGTTACATTTTAGTGATATAAATAGAGATAAAAATAATTGTCACAAAAAATAGTTTTAGTGACAATTTTTTATTGTCATTAAATTATATTTTTTTTATTACAATATTAATATCGTAATTATAAACATTATACCGTTATTTATGAACTAACAAGTCGACAAATTATGACAAATATACTTATCATATATGCATTGTATTAAAAATGACACATTTTAAATTTAATGTCATACAATCAATTAAATTTCTAAAAAAAATCTAATATAATGTATTTATTCAAATAAAAGGTTAATTAAAAAAAACATATTGTCTAATACAAAAAATTAAATTTGCATCCTAATCAAGAAATAAAATCTGTTGAAACTTCAAAATTTGCATTCTGCTCCTGCAAAAAAAAATCTTATATTAGATAAAAAAACTCAATCATGTAACACCCTTCATTTATACACATTACGATTCCAACGATACTGATTACTTGATTTTCTTAAACTACTCTTCAAATTATTGCGAAATTCAGGTAATTATTTTTTTTTTATCCTTTCACTATACCCATCTGCCCTATAGCTATTTAGTTTTACTATTCATTCAATCAAAATACAAATATGTCACTTAATTCTACCGAAATTTCGGCAAAATTCCCTCTATAATATTGCCTATCCCTCTGTAATCAATAAAATCTTTACACTTCAAATAATCATATATTTATTCCACCCACTTCAATTCAAACTCCAACACAAGTTTGCCCATCCTCCAATTTAGATCCAATCTCACATACCATATATTATAATATACTTGTATCATCCAATTTCAGTACTCAATTCAATTATACAAAATACAAAGGTATAATATTAATACATCAAAACTATCAGCTAAAAATAAATACACAAGTATCACATTGACGTAAATAAAAGAGAAGTTACACTTGTTACCTGAAAATTCATAAACGTCGCTATCAATTGAACAGTTTGGAATGAACCTAAATTAAAGAACTGCAAAATTAAAAACCACTAAAACATGAGATACCAAGCAAGTCAAAGAGTTTTAAAATCAAATACAAGAAATTAAAAGAAAATAGAATTTATGTAAGTCTCAAAACAAACTAATTACATTACAAAACTTGTATATTAATTACTTATCCAATTTTCGGCTGCTTGTTGAGATGACCAACCTTTTCGAATTTAATAATGGGTTTGCTTATAAAGATCAATCCTACCACATGGTTCTCCGTTCAATTCATGTTGAGACTATTAAAATCGATATACATTTCGATCCATAATGTCAGAAATAATCCCAGTGACACAAGTTATCATTATCTCATACCACTCCATTTATTTACCACATTTCACTAATTTATCTTCATAACATGCCATTAATCACATATATATACAATTAAAATGCCTTAACAATCATAATATACCTCGTATATACAAGTATACATTCGGACACCACTTTTTTCTTCCCATTCCGAACCACCTTCATTTTATTTCATCAAACTAAGTTTATTTCATATCTTACTAATTATATATATTATTGTTTATACAAGTATTCACTACATTTCACTAGTCCAATTCTGTTTATAAATTTCCCCTTTTAAAGGTGTATAACCCAATTAATTTGTTTATGACCAGAAACTCTGATTTTCTTAACAATTTAATTAATTTTATTATTATAATTATCTTCAGGTATACTTAACTATACTCATTATTTATTAACTACACTTAATTTCTCTAATTCATTCACTTACTATCTAATTCCATTCTGGCTCTATAATACAATGCAAATTCTGTTTACATAAATGATAAAACTATTAAGACTTTTTTTTATAAGTGATGGAAAAATTCCAATCTAAAAACTCCTATTCGAATCTAAACTAGCATACTGTTCTTTTTTTAAAAAAAATATAACTGTTAAAACTATTGTTGCAACACCCTTAAACGATAAATAATAACTTAATTGTCTTAAACTACTCTTACAATTATTGCAAAAATCCGGGTTATTTTTTTTTCCAACTGTTTTATAACTTTTAAATCTTACTATTCATACAATCATTTTAAAATAGACCACTTAAATTCTACCGAAATTTCGGCATAATTTCCCCTATAATATTGCGTATCCCCCTGTAAACAGAAAGTCTTAACACTTTTATAATCAAATACATTTTCATCCATCCTACTCCAATTCAAACTCCAACACAATTTTGCCCATCCACCAATTTAAGTCCATTCACAACTCATATAATAATTCACAATATCATCACTCACTATTTACATCAATTTTACAAAATACAAAGATACTATGATAATACATCATCTATCACTATAAATAATTTTTCAACAAGTCAGTACATTTTTACTATTGTAAAACCTAATTTTTTACTGATTTTTATGAATGAAAGTTTTTTTTTTTTTTAATTATGTGAACAGCCCCTATTGTCCATTAATTAACGCCTATTTCAATTTCATATATATATATATGAGGAACAACAAACATACCCTTTGTTACTAAGCCATCCTGGATAGTTCATTTGCATCCTTTTTAAGCTAATTCTTTTAATTCAATTAACTACCATTAACCATTCTCATTTTTATTTAACATGTGACATTGTCAGCACATTTAGAATTTAAACAAACCAGGTTAACTCCTCTTCCTAACCAAGCCGTGAGGGTCACAAAGAGACAAGTTCATCATACTCTTCTAATTTCACTTTAATTTATCATTTTACATTTGTGTAATGTTAGCTAACATGCAAGTTCAACAAGCTAACAAAATAACTTTACAATTTCGTTTTAATGGTAGAAATAGCTACACCGTAATAACTTATCAATTTTTAATATCTAATTGTCAATAAGCTAAAGGAGTTATTTAATAGCAAATAAAACCAGAACCATATATCAGCATTCCCTAATATACATAATTTGCCAATTAGACATTAAACTTCAGTACACATAACACAAAAATTCCATAGCATGGTTATCTTATATAAAATCATATGGAAAGGTAGATTTGATTTACTCCAACTAATTGCTCAATTAACACAGAAAATTTATCAATCAATTCAATAAACCTTAACCACGCATATACTGTAAATATAAATCGTACCATAACAATTTAATTTATAAATAAATCATTTGGAAAAGGTAAGTTTGGTGGCCACTAACTGATTTTTCTGATATTTTTGGCTCATTTTACCATCGCCGGAGACTCGCCGGAGCTCCACCGAAGACACCGAAATCACCGAGAGGAAGCTTGGAGCGCCGGGGTTGCTTTTCCGGTGGTCACGCGCCGTGAAGATCGTTCATTTCGCCGGAATCGACGCCGAAAGCTTCGGTTTGCTCCCTCTCCGATCTGCTCATCGCCGGCGATTTAGGAAGATCCACGGCCACCGGAAGCTTCGTCTGGCTGCCGTGAGTCTAGTCGCACCACTCGTGTCGCCGATCATTGCCGGAGCTGGCCGGAACACACTGAAGAAGCTTTAGACTTTTTCTCCCGCTTCCTGGATCAACGACACCACGACGACGGGAAATCGCCGTGATCGGCAACGGCGCTGCTTGCCCACGACGCCACCTTCCGCCGCTGCTCCGCCGTCCCTCTCTCCCTCTCTCTTTCCTTCTCTCCTTCTCTGGTCTCTTTCTTTTCCTTCACTGTGTTCTGTCTCTCTCCTTTCTATTCCCTTACCTTCTCTTATTTTATTTGTCTATGTACCCTTTATTCTTTAATTAATATTTTCTAATCCAATTACATGTAAACATACCTCTATATTTATACATATATTTATCTAATAATTTATTTCAATAATTAAGTTGAGTAGCTTTAAGAAGAAATTCAACCTCTTATGCGCCAAAATTTAACTTTTGATAAATATTTAGCACGTCAACCTATTAATAAAAACACCAAAAATTTTAGAGCGTTACAATTATAATAACTATTAAAAGAGAATCATATGTAATTAAAACGTACTATTTTTTTAATCAATTTAAAATTCAAAGATCAGCTCCCGCACAATGTAATTAAAAAAATGAAAATATAAATATTAAATCTATGAATATTATAAAAATTAGCATTCTATTTATAAGGTCACATATAGTCAAGTAGAATAAATAAATGATCATGCCGATGGTAATAATAATATAACAAGTAACAACATCTTCTCAATATTTCAATACATTTGTCGAATTTTTATAAAATTCAAACAATTAATATAACTTGTTTTATGCCATGATATTTTCACAAGAAAAGTGGGTGATCTGCAGGGTGAATTTGCCAGTTTGCGGACCCAAAATAGACCCAAAAAGGTTAGAAATTTTTCCTTGATATTAAAGGTGACGAAATTGTATCTCGTCACAGTATATTCATTTTTTGTGATATATTTATTTGTCATAAATATAATAATTTTTTATGCCGATATGTTATTCGTGACGAAATGATTTTATTATCACTAATTTATTTAATTATGACAAAAATAATTCGTCACTAATTTATTTAATTATGACAAAAATAATTCGTCACGAAAAATAAATATTTTGTGACGATTATATACGTTGCAATAAGTTATTATTTTGTCATTAAATTTTTTCCCTCCAAAAAAATGGTGGGAAATTATCCCTCCTAAATAAATCATGACGAAATATATTTTTTCGTCACCAAATTAATCTTTTAGTGACGATAATTAAAACATAAAATGACGCAAGATAATTTCGTCACAATAATAAATAGTATGGTGACGTTTTAAAAAATTCGTCGTTGTAAGTTACAATTAGTGACGAAATTTTATGTGTCATTAAAAAATTCGTCACAAAAAGTCAAATTTCTTGTAGTGAATTCTGCCTACTTGATTTTTGTATGTCACGGTGACAATGGAATTCATTGTGACCGTGAGGTACTTAAGAGAGCATTCTGTTTTGCAAAGTGAGAATATGTCACGGTGACAATGGAGTTCATTATGACCGTGACATACCCTCAAGATGCATTCTGCCTAGACTTGGGAACATGTCACGGTGACAATGAAATTGATTGTGACCGTGACCTGTCCCCAGTTTGCATTCTGTTTTGAACTTCAACATGTCACGGTGACAATGAAATTCATTGTGACCGTGACCTACTCTATTTTGGCAATATAACCCTAATGTGTTCAGACTTTCTAATGGTAAGTCTTCAAGTGAAATGAAGGACATTATGAGTAAGTGTTAAGCGGGTACACTTGCATACTATGTGATAAATCTTGAATGCAATCAAATATGTAGTTATGAACTGTGAAGAATGAATTTGGAAGCATATTGAATATGCAAGTGAATGTGATATGAGCTATCTCTGTATGTGATGTGAAAAGCGATCAATGTGAACTGAATAATTTGTTTAACAATTTAAGCCTGCGAGTCAAGTAGTGGATAGTTAGGCATGCCTATAGGGTCAAGTGCTGCAGCCCCATGCGTATAATGTGTCTGATTCCATGGGAATCACAATGCGAAAATAATGTGAATAATCCTTGCTGGATTATATTATAATTGAAATGATATTTTGGTACCTGAGGGTACCCATGCGTAAGTGTAATCTCGATGAGATTCTTGTACCTGAGTGGTACCAATGCGATACCCGTTATCCGCGTCATTGAATTGCAGGCTAACTGATTAATCAAATAATACAGGGAAGTGACCGTAATATAATAAAGCATGTGATGTGGATATGTGAATAAGTGATTGATGCTTTATGATTGACTGTAGTAATGGACAATACTATGCTTAAAATGATATTTGCTTGATAATAATTGCTCTGGCATGACTTCTAGCATGTAATGTATGGTGTTTCTGAGGTGTGATAAATTATTTGCTATATATGAGTTCCCCACTAAGCGTTGTCGCTTAGCATGAATTTACTCTAATCCGTGCAGGTACGGACCAGAGGTGATCGAAGGACGTCCCCGCATTTTGTACGGCCAACAGTAGGAAATAGGAAGTGTAGGTTCTGGGTTTAACATTTTGGGATTTCTGTATAAGCTTTTATACCATCGTATGTATAGCGGGTATGTAAAGGCATGTAATAATCTGATAACTATGAATGTTAACCTAAATATGTATGTGCAATGCATGTGGCTATGGAAATGCACTATAAGTAGTTGGCATGTCATGTGTGAGTTAAGATCGTATGTGATGAAATTTTATTATTCAGGCTAAGCATGTGTTCTGTTGTGTGTGTGCGGTCTTCTCTAACTAAGATTAGCTGAGCTAGTCTGTCATTAGGGAATGGGCGTCACACTAATGGCTGACTTTTCACTGTCATTAAAATATTAATTTCTTTATACCATTGGATTCTACTCATTATTATGAGCGTGATCATATTTTCAGAATATTTTTTTGAGGTTCGTAACTCAAGATATGGTCCGATCAATACACAAGTCAAAAATTAGGTCAATTCGGATTAGAGGAACCATTAGACGCCCGTCTGTAGCCACAAATGGCCTGGTGTAGACACCGAGTCCTGAGACAGCCCAAACCGAAGTTACCCAATAATGAAAATGATACCTGTTCATAGGCAATAGACAGATAGAAGTGATGATTTCCTCGAAAAATATGTTTTTTCGTTTTCAATTTAAAAAAAAAAAAGAAAAGGAGAGAGGGTTTTTGGGGGCCTGTGTAGTGAGGCCCATCTCACTAACGTGAGATGTAGCCTCATGTTAGTGAGCCTCATCTCACTAACGTGAGATGCAGTCTCACATTAGTAAGACCTGCCTGATGCGCTACCCTGCCTGCATTACCCCCTTTCCCGTTATTTTTGGGATTTGGTTGAAAAGTGGAGGATTATGGCTGATTTGGTAGAAGATGAAACCTAATCTTTCAGAGGAAGTATAAAAGAAAAAGTTAAAGAAAGATGTTTTTTTTTTTAGAGAACGCCAAAAAAGAAAGAAAAACATAGAGAGAAGAGCTTGGAGAGCAAGAAAGTGATTTTTGTTCTTGAAGCATTCTGACATTGCTCTTGAATCCAGGAAATTAATTCCTGAGGTTTGAGAATCAATCATCCTTCATCTTTCATTGTTCTTTAAAGAAAATCTCGTTGAAAGTTTTTATTAGTCTCTGTTTTTATCCTTTTCAAGAAAAACAAGGAGGAAAACTAGAACTTCTTCATCAGCAAATCAAAGATCATATCTGAGGATAAATACTGGGATAACCTTCTCCTTGTTTCTTTTCTCTCTTTCTTTTCCCCTTTCTTTCTCTTTCTCGTTTTGCTTTACCAGTTATTTCTTTTCATTGTATACACTGTGTTTATCTCTTGTTTGATCTTATTAACCTGTTAGTTGTTGTTTGTTATCAGACATGAATCTCAAATATTTATTATGACTTATCGGCATGTTTATCACTCTATTATGTATGTTTTGATGGCATAATATCATATTTATTTAGTCTGTTAGCGTTACTTTGTTCGTCCCTGTTTTTATGTTTGTCTGATCGTCTCTTTGTTTTGTTCGAGTCGTGTCTTTGTTTTGTTCAAATCGTGATCTCCCGATCAGATCGTGCTTTTGGTTTCCCGATCGGATTTTATCTTTGTTTTGTCCGATCGGATTGTACTCTGTGTCTGAGTCTTTTTCCGTTCGGGTCGTGTAGTTAGCGCGATTTTTTCCTCTCGACAGCAGGCATTGCAAGACTCGTGCAACGAGTGCACGAGTCGTGCACTCCTTGCACGACTCGTGCAATGAGTACACTACTCGTGCACTCCTTGCACGACTCGTGCAATGAGTACACTACTCGTGCACTCATTGCAAGACTCGTGCAATGAATGCACGAGTCATGCTTCTGTTCCCCTTCGCCCTCCTTTAGTTCTTCGTCTTTCTTGTCTTACCCGAACGTCCGAACGAAAATGCATGAAATGAAATATAATTTTGCCCCGTTTATCTTGTACATTTCTGTCCTAATTCACTTTGTTATTTTTCCAGTTTTTTACTCTATTACTAATTATTAATGCTATTGTCGTATTATTTGTCAAATTTTAATTATTTTTTATTGGGTTACTTAATTAGCTTCTTTATTAGTTTTTATTTAATTGTTTGTTCATACATTATTCATTTAATTACTTTACTATCATTCATTTTATTTTGGTTTTGTATGTAAATTCATTTTATCGGGTGATCAAAGACTGTTGAATTTAGAGTTTGCATTTTTATTATATTTTCTTTTATTATATTATTTTGTACATTGTATGTAAATATGTATTTCATATTCGTTCGTATTACGGAAAATCACATTTTTTACAATAATTAATAACTTGGAATTTTTTAATAAAATGGACCAATGTCCTATTTTAACCAATAAAATCTCATTATCAAATAGAGAACTAATTTTCACAAAATGGGGTCACTCATCCCGATTTTTCTCAATTGACACCCAAAAATGGTTCTCCAATTTTTTTAAGTTAATAAAAAGGATCCAATGTTCCTAAAATTCAATAAATCTACCGATTTATGTATGATGCATTTTTTAATTATTTTGTATGTGTTTATTTATTCATTTTTGGGCCCTTATAATTAATTTTGGGGCAAGTTTTATTACGCTTTCTTATTTTTGAGGGATTGTTCTGTCCCAATTTTTATAAGTAATTTATTTATTTCTTTATCGCTTTATTTAAATGCTTTCCAATATGGTTGTTATGCGCTTTAAATTCAATGCATGATCGTGTGAGATGAGAGATGGAATTCTAATTTCTTAAAAACTCAAACATAAACTTAAGTCATTAATAAGAGTGAAGTTCCGAACACATTCTCTGGTTTAAGACCCCCAAGGTTATAGACCTTTCCCAATTTCATGTAAATTGGGTGGCGACTCCAAAATACCTCAAAGGTGCCTAAAGGCATCGTGAGGCTATATGATCCTTTCCAATGTTTTATTGGGAAGGAGGCATCCAAAATGTCTCATGATACCCAAGATCAAAAAGATGCGAACTAATATCTCGGGACTTAAAAGCGGGTTCAAAGAGGGCCTTTGCTAGGTGCGGTGCATGTCACACCTGGCCGTCCCTCACCACCAATGGCCTGGCTGTCTGTCTCCTAATAGACTCCCGTTTATCACCATAGACGGCCGTCTGTTGTGATAGACTCCCAAATGCTCCTTTTTTGCCATTTCGGCCATTTCGGACCCGTTTGACCTCAAATTTTTGCCTACAGACTCGTCATAACCAGTATTTTCTGATGATCAAATAAAAGATTTTCTACCCACTGATGAAATTTTCACTCTGGGTCCACTAATTGACCTCAAAAAATGTTATTTATGATTAACCCGACTTTCAGGCCGCTACATTTTACACTTATAGTTCTTTTGTATATGTCTTTGTACACATGTCGGAATAATAAACCTCACATGCAAAAGTGGGCCAAAGGATAAGTTCAACTCAACATTAGGGCTCACCTATGCTGGACAATCAGATCAAGATGAATCTAAACCCAGACGAGATGAAATCATGTAAACCCATAAATATGGGTACATTAAGTCCTTTTCCAAGGCATTTCAAGTCTTTTCGGAGCATTAAGTCCTTTTTTAAGGCATTCAAAGCCTCTTCGGAGCGTTAAGTCCTTTTTCAAGGAATTTCAAACCTCTTCGGAGCATTAAGTCCTTTTTCAAGGCATTTCAAGCCTCTTAGGAGCATCAAGTCCCTTTTTAAGGCATTTCAAGCCTCTTCGGAGCATTAAGTCCTTTTTTAAGGCATTTCAAGCCTCTTCGGGGCATCAAGTCCTTTTTCAAGGCATTTCAAGGCTCTTCGGAGCATGATGTCCTTTTTCAAGGCATTTCAAGCCTCTTTAGAGCATTAACTCCTTTTTCAAGGCATTTCTAGGCCTCTTCGAAGCATTAAATCCTTTCAATATGCACTATATGCTTAACCCAAGTCCTCTCAGGGGGCACCTTAACCCAAGACCTCTTAGTGGCACCTTTACCCAAGACCTCTCAGGGGGCACCCTTAACCTAAGACCTCTCAGGAAGCACAATATCAAACAACTGCAGTTAAACACCGAATCGACAGAGGTTAGATGTTGCAGCCAACTATTGTTAGACACCAAATGGAAAGAGGTTAGACACTGCAGCATTCAAGGTTAGACACTGAAACGAAGAGGTTAGACACTGCAGCATTCAAGGTTAGACACTGAATCGAAGAGGTTAGACACTGCAAATAACTTTGGTTAGACACCGAATTGATAGAGCTTAGACACCCTAACAATAAAGGTTAACATGACCACAAGATGACGGTAACTACCCCTCATTCCAAAGCCTTCTCAAGAGGCTAAAAAAAATAATCCAAAGACCTCTCAAGGGGCACAAAATCAAAGTCCTCTTAAGAGGCAAATATCAAAGTCCTCTCAAGAGGAAAATCTCCAAGTCCTCTCAAGAGGTAAATCTCATCAAAGTCCTCTCAAGAGGTAAAAATCCAAAATCCACTTAAGCAGCAACAATTCAACAAAATCCTTTAAAGTCCTTTCAAAAGGCCTACACCATTAGATCACTATCACCCCAACCGGGAAGCCCAACCAAGAAGATGGCCACCTCAAGTACTCGTCTCTTTTCTTTTCTCTGAATTTTTAGCTCATCTAGGGACTAGTGCACTAGCTTTTCTAAAATTGGCGGCAATTGTAGACACTGGATCTTGAGGCGCCCGTAGGTCTTAAAAAAATAGTCAACATTTGACTCACGATCAAGCTTTAACTCACGATTAAAGAGCAAGTCACGGCAAATGACCATGAGTTATTTTCAAATAAAAAGAAAAAGAGAGACAGTAGGAGGAGAGGTCCAAAAAAAGAGTAAGAAAAAAAAAAGAAACAAAAATATAGAGATAAAAAGAAAAAAGAGAAAGAGAGAAAGAGGGAGACGCCGGCCACCTTCGGTGACAGACCGCAGTATGCTCTGCACCAAACTATAGAGCACAGCGAGGCGGGGCGGTTGCCGGTGAGAGGAAGGCACCACTGTTTGGTACTACTTTTGTAACACCCCTTACCTATACATAGAGAACTCCACCATATGAAGAGGATAAAGGTCCCCGATAGATAAGGGTTGCCACCCACAGATGCACAAACAGAACCAATTGTACACCAAGTACATATACAAACGAGTAAATTAAAATTTCACAACTCATAAGAGAAAGAGTCATAGAGTAAAATATTGCATTACATTAATATAACAAAGGCGGTCTTACATATCTCAAAAAGATACAGAATTGCCTCAGCACGGCTGATTAGTTACATATAATTAATGTCAAAACGACTTACAAGGATTCTTTACATAGCTTCAAAAGTGTAAGACTACAATACATACAAAAAGAATACAAGGCCTAAACTACAAAATCTTCTATCCACTAGTTGTGTTGGCCCTGCTGATGCGAAACACTCGAATTAACCCTTCAAACATCTTCCACACCTGCACGGACAAACACCCGTGCTTAACGAATTCGCTTAGTGGGGAAACAAAGATGCACAATGACCACTCATAGTGGCGTCAACAAGCAATCACAAGCGAATGGCAAAATTAATTGTCAAGTTGTTATAAATTAACTTAATACATAACCGTACTATAGTCATAATATTTTCCATAAGCAATAATTCAGAATTTCACATATAATAATAAATAACACTGCTGCACCAGCTATATCAAAATAGTGGATAACGAGTACGCGTAGATATTCAAAGGTATTAACAGTATTCTCATAACACATAGATACCCGAGGGTATCAAAACAATCTTTTAATTTTGTTCCAAAAACATTTTCGAGTAGATTCTATGCACAGGGATCACGAAGATCCAATCGGGGGACCTGATCAGGGTCCAAATCATACACTAGCTGCAGCAACACTAGCTCTATTAGGCATGCCTAACTATCCACTTATTCGACTCTAGCAGGTCATACATAATCCAAGGCATATTTCAAGTCACAACATATAAACACATTCATATATATATATAAACTATACAAAATTCTAGAAGTAATGCAAATTAGAAAGTTAAATATTACAATCATATAAGGGAAGTAAAAAAGAAAAGCTGAAGGGTGTCGCGCTCGTGGCAAACCTCGCGCCCGCATGGAGATAAAAACAAATCTCACTGTTGCGCCCGCGACAGTGAGTACCCGCAAGAGCTATCGCGGGCTCGCGACCAGCACGCGCTCGTGACAAAAGCTTGGCCACATACTAAGCTCTATGTCGCGATTGCGACATGTTTCGCGCTCGGGACAGGGAGTTCCCGCTGCGCACGCCCGGCCGCTCGCAGCTCTGTGCGCACGATGGGACAGAGATCACCGAGCTCTGTCGCGACCTCGCGACATCATCTCGCTCGCGACAGAGTCGGGATTTCCACTCCCAATTCCAAAATCTGCAGAAATTCATTCTCCACATTCACCCATTCACTCATTTGATTCAAAAATTCAGTTTTAAGTAAAATCCTTCAATCAAACCACTATGTACAACATAAAATATAACCTTTAAACACAAAAATTGTCATTAAATCAAACAAATCACAAAATCAAATCCGAAAGTTCTCAAACCAGCAATTTCTAAGAAAACATGAAAAATTTCCACAATTTAACTCTATCCTTCGCAACCAATAGTTCTCAACTCAAATTAAACAATACCCATAACCCATAGATGCCAAAACACACAATCAACCTCATCAATTTCAATCATAACACAAAAATCATCAAAATACCCAAAATGCATGAAATACACAAATGTTCCCAAACCTCAAGAATATGGCGTCTCAATCTCGAACTCCACTACCACTCGCGATCTCCTTGCCCTTCGTCTCCTTAAGCAGAATTTATGAGTCACAAAACCCAGCAAAACCAGAATTCAACCCCAACATTCACTTAGGTAAAAACTCACTCAAAGAAAAGAAGAAGAAGAAGAACATTAATTACAAACTTACCAACCAATTCCAACTACCCGAACTCACCACAGCTCAACCGATTCCAACAAAAGAAAAATCATAAAAAAAAATAAAAAGGAAGAGGAAGAAAATGAAGAGGTAACGGGAAGCGAGGAAAAAGGAGAGGAAAACAGGATAAGAATAAGGGGAAGAACAACTGTCCCTCTTTTTTCGTCTCTCATGCCACATGTCAACTCCTCATTGGGCCACCTACTAACCACACCTAACTCCCATCCATCATGACAAACCCAAGACTAAGCTCTTAATCACACACCACTCCCATACACTCACTCACACCTAACTATAGCCCACAGCACACCCTACTCTAATACACTCACTCACACTAAAACACAACCCAACTAAACATAATAACAAATTAATTCCATCAAAAATAAACACATGCTTAAACTAAACCACACATATCTGCATGCACGCAAGGCTCACTCTACTAGGGTGGTTTCGGGGTGTTACAACTTTCGGCCACCTTCGACGTCGAGTGACGTCACAACCAGCTACGGAGAGCTCCTAGAGGCGAGAAGATTATTCCGATACAAATCGATCGTCCCAACTCGCCGGTGGCAAAGTGATCAGAGGAGGTAGAACCGCGAGCTTTCAGTATAGTTTCCGGCCAAACGGCACCTCCTTCGGGCGCATGACCACCGACGACCGATTTACACTCCAGCAGGGGCGGTGTGAATTTTATTATTATTATTATTATTATTGTGGTGTGAAAATTATTATTATTATTGTTATTATTGTTGTTGTGTAATTATTACTGTTGGTTATTATTATTACTTTTATTAGTTATTTTTTTTTATTATTATTATTATTATTATGTTATTATTTTGTTATTTTTATTATTTTTATTTTTATTCGTGATATTTATTATTATTATTATTATTATTATTATTATTATTATTATTATTATTATTATTATTATTATTATTATTGTTGTTGTTGTTGTTGTTGTTGTTGTTGTTGTTGTTGTATGTTAATATTATTTTATCATTATAATCATTATTATTGTTATTATTATTATGATTTTTATTAGTAGTATTTGTTTGACTGTTATTATTATTATTATTATTATTATTATTATTATTATTATTATTATTATTATTATTATTTCTATTTTATTATTATAATTATATTATTATTATTATTATTATATTATTATTATTATTATAATCATTAATTATTTTTATAATAATATTATTATTTATGTTCCTATATTAGTTATTTGGTTAATGTTGTATTTTATTTTATCATATATTTATTGTTCATTGCACTTTATTTAAATGCTTTAATATACGCATGTCAATTGCTTGCTACATAATTTTTGGATGCATCATGCATTTTATATGCGGTGTTTATCCTATTTCTATTAGATTAGGCATTTATCTAATTTATTTGATTTAGTTATTTATTTATCATTTCATTTAATTCGACCCATTATTACCCCAATATTTTTTCTTGTTGTGACCGCTACTATGAGGGATACACGACTCATTCCCTAGCTAGGCGAAGCAGATAGCTGCAACTGTGAGGGACACATGACTTGTTCCTGAGCCAGGTGAATTAGACACCTGCGACTGTGAGGGACACATTCAACTAAATTAAGGTGAACCCATAGGGCCATGAAAGCCTTTGATAGAAGACCACCTAATTCGTTTGATTTTGTTTAACACATGATGGCCCATATAACAAGCACTGTATTACGATTCATTTCACCCTAGGGGAAGTATCTAATGCCATTACATGACCTTTAGTTATGGTGATGTTACTAAAGGGCTACCCAAGCATGGTCCCTGCTAACGGCTCTAGCTCTTCATGAGCATAATGACCAATTGGGTCTGCATTTGATATACCAAAAGGTATTAGGCTTGGGCTGGTGATTATCCTTAACACTTCTCCACATTAAGTGAATGTAGGGTCGTACTTCAGGACCGTACCGGGGTAAAATAAGGGTCTAAACTAACTTAATTCTAAGGCTCTAGCATGATGCAATGCAATTTTAAAAGAGAGATGGAATTTTAATTTTAAAAATTCAATTATACATTTTAACCAAGACACTTTCAGAGCAAAGTCACAAAGTCCCCAGTGGAGTCGCCACTGTGACGCGCGCCAAACTGAATCTTTTCTCGGAGGCCTGCTTTTAGGGCTCGAGGGATGGTTCACGTCATTCGATCTTGGATAACACGAGACATTTTGGAATCCCTAACCAATAAAACATTGGGGAAGTTCATCTAGTCCCATGAAACCTTTGGGCGCCTTTGAGGTATTTTGGAGTCGCCACCCAATTTACGAGAAATTGGGAAAGGTCATGTAACCTCTATCGTCTAAGCTAGAGAGTAGTTCGGAACTCCACTCTTATTAATGTCTTGATTAATTATAAATGAGTTTTTAGATTAGAAATTTCATGTCTCAGCTCATACGACTAATGCAATTTATTAAAAGCGCAGTTCAATTATTAAGAAAGCGATAAATGAAAGCTGTAAATAAAAAAGTAAATAAAGCAGTAAATAAAGCGGTAAACACACAAAGCCACACAATTACAACAAAAATTGGGACAAATACAATCCTCCAAATGAAAAGATAAACTAAAAAAAATTAAAATGGAAATTGGGACAGAATACAATCCCCAAATGTAATGAAGCTAAATAAAATTGCCCCAAAAATAATTAATTACAAGGCCCGTAGGATATATAAATATAAAGCTAAGCAATGAAGTAAAATTAATCAAAGGGTAGCATACATAAATCGGGATGTTCATTCGATTTAGGAATATTAGTTCCTTCATGCTCACTTAAAAGAGGATCGGAGAGTTATTTCGGCTATTTGCTTAAAAACCGGGATGAATTGCTCTCATTTTGAGAAAATTTAACTCTTCGTTTTAATTCATGACATTTTGCATTCCTTGGTTAAAATCAATGACATTGGTCCTAAGTCATTAATAAAACTCCCGATTTAGTCATAAAAATATTTTTGTTATTTTTTATCTAACACGCACATAAAATAAAATTATTTTATTCATACAAACACAGTCATTCAAACAAGAGATAAGTAAGGTCTCACCAAAACGACGTAATCTCCTACGCATCGTGACCCCTCTATTTGGTCAAGAAAATGCTCAAATAAGTGACACAACATTTTAAACCCCCAAATAAAAAATATTAGTAATAATTCTAAAATTAAATAAATAAAAATGAAAGCAAGGGAAATATAAAATAAAATTAATGCACAATTAGAAAATAAAATGAATTAAATTAAACACGTTAATTTAATACATGGAAGCACACATGCAAAGATAATTATAAATCATACAAAATTATGATAATAATAATAATAACTAAGCCATGCCATAATAATAATAATAATAATAATAATAATAATAATAATAATAATAATAATAATAATAATAATAATAATGATGATGATGATAATGATGATGATGATAATGCTAATAAATGACAATAATAAGCAAATAAAATTAAATAAATAAGATGAATAGGCAAAACACACAAACATGCAATAGAAAATAATAATATTTATATATAAGAAAAAGAAAAGATTATCACAAAAATCATATAAAAAACACAAACAATAAATCTAATTTTTCACATTCAAATCATATTCATTTATCCATTTTCAAGCCAAGAACAATGTAAAGATTGAAAAATGATGTTAATGGAATAAATCTCAACCCCAAAAACACACATTCATTATATTATTATTCACATATCCATTAGTGCAAGAAAAGTAAAATAAAATGAATAAAATAAAATGAGATAATAAAAATGGGTGCAAGAATCTTTACCATCAGTGTAAATACTATGAAAACAAGATGTCTTAATCTATTTCCCTTATCAAGATTCAAAAAATACGCTCAAAAAAATTCAAGAAAATCTTAAGTTTTTGTCTAAAAAAAAAATTAAAAAAAAAACTCAAGAGCATTAAAATTAAAAATGATTTTTTTATTATTTGATGAGAAAATCCAAGCTAAGGAAATTAAATTTTCCTTCCTCAAGTTAAATCTAATCTCAACAAACATTTTTAAATTCAAGAAAATCAAAGAAGAAATGTGTTTGTTTGCTAGAAAAATTGGTTCTTTTCCATCAAAGAAAACTCACGTTTCTCCTCTCTAAAACTCTTCTTTTTTCTTTTAAAAATCAATCCTCTTCAAAAATCCCCTCCTCTTTCTTTCTCTCTCTTCTCTCTATATATTTCAACAAAAACAAAAACATAAAATCTGAAAAAAAAATCAGGTTTTTCAGTCCAATTTGGAGTTTAACCCTAAGAAAATCTGACAAAATCGCACGTCAGAAGGGAAGACAGCGCATTAAAAGGAGGCGCAGCGGCGAGGAGCGGGCTATCGAGGGGCACCCAGCGCGCAGGGGTGGCTTCGCGAGCTGCTGTCAAATGGCTGCCCGTGCGAAGGGGTTCCCTCGCATGAGCGGCCACCTCACGCGCACGCAAGTCACTCTTGCGGGGCCGCCCTGCACGAGGCTGCAGCGTGGCGAATAACATATAGTGTATAGTATACACATAACATATTCACATTCATAGTAATATTCCTTGTAGAATAATAGATATAAACTTATAATCATGCTTCTACACATATAAATGATTCTATATCATACTTTGACACTTACACAATATGAATATGGCATTGTACACATCTTGCCTCACATATAGCCTTACTAATGAATCATATTCACATATCTGTATCACACGTCAAACTTTACATGTCTCATTTGCATTCTCATAATGTCTAACATTCATTATTAATCATAATAGTAATATTAGTCTTACCTGCAATTCAATAATGTGGATAACGGGTAACATATTAGTACTCGAAAGCACCACAATCACTTGTATTCGAAGATACACACTTGCAATCAGTACCCGTAGGTACAAGGATAATTAATAATATGTAAATGAACTCGTTAATGGTTCAATTGATTTATAGATTCCCAAAGGAATCAGACGCTATCAGCTGCAATTCATAAACCCTATAGGCATGCTTATCTATCCACTACTTGACTTGCAGGCTTAATTATTAAGTCCAGTTAATGTTCAATCGTTCGTGCTTTATATCATTCATAACATAGCACAAGAAGTAGTATAGGATAACAAATAGCTTACACATGCACATGGCTTATTAAATAAGCCCACATTCATCATGTTTAATAACTGCATTATCTCATAACATTCCTCATTAAATGATGTTAAACCTGATTGAATTATTGCTCTTACATGTATATAACATTTGATAAAGTTTTATAGTTCATTTAGCAAAATAGAGGTACCACACGGTGACAACCAATTGGTTGTGACCCTGACATAGGCCCAACTCAAAATAGAATGCATTTTAGGGATACCTCATGGTGACAACTAATTGGTTGTGATCATGACATACCAAACTTCCCTAAAATAAAATGCAAACCAGGTGCATGTCATAGTGGCAACCAATTTGGTTGTGACCCTGACATGCAAATTCAATCTGACAAAATGCAATTTGTCATACCTCACGGTGACAACCACTTCATTGTTACGGTGACATACGCCAAACCTGAGGCAGAATGCCAAATTCAAGCATTCAACCTACCATTCTAAAATCCCTTTTTCCCCCTTACAAAAACATGATTTTGAGCACTTATTAAAATGCCAAATAAACCAACATAATCACATCCCTACTTAAAATTACGAAACTCCTCTTTATGACACAATCATTCAATAGATTAAGAAACACTTCCATAAATTTTACACTTGGATTTATCATGCTCAATTCAATCTTTCTAAGCAATTAAAAACTATTATAACATTTACCAACTTCTCAATAGTAATCATTCATTTACAATATACACATATACTCCAACATGCACATTATACCACTAGCAAATTCTCAAATAATTCATTGATTCATTAAATATGGCAATTTCCACAAATCATCCAAAATGAGAGTTCAACAACACTACAACTCAATATGATCATACCTTCCATTCAACACAACCTAAACACACATACACAATTATATATCATACCCAAGTCAATTAGTTCCCAAATCTCTTCTCCTTAGCACCTTTTTTGGACACTTAGGGCTAGGCTCACCCACCTTTCCTTTGCCCTTATCTTTCCTTGTTTCAACCTCTACAGCCAACATCTAAATTCCAAAATTTAAAATAAGGGATTAAAGCCAATTCAATCTCAATTTTAGTATCAAGAAAAGAGTATAAGAACATTACGAACCAATTACTAAATTACTTACCTTAAATAAGAACACAATACTCAGAATTCAGTCAACCAACATAACCACTAATAAACCCACTAAATTTTAATAATATAAACCCTTAAGATGAAGAGAAGAACATGAAGAGAGGAAGAAGGAGTTCACCGAAACCCACATGCATCAAGTGAGGATTTTTTCTTTCCTCAACCCTTATATTGTATGGATTGAGTGGGTTGGCAAAGCCAAGGCTTGCCACCCGGAACCCACTCAAAATCCCTTAATCCAAAATTTGCTTAATCTCATTTTATTAATGTTAATAAAACTCACTTAATCCTAATTATGCACATCTACCAAATGGTCATGCAAACTTATTTAATTTTTCAATTAGGTCCTCCTTTCAATTACTCTTTGATCCAATATTAATAAACTCAAATTTAAACTTACCCAATTACCCTAATTAATCTAATTTACTACTAGGGTATAATTTGGGCCGTTACAAAATAAGACAGTTTTAAGTCAATCGGCAATCTTTTAACATGGCAAATAAAAGAATGCTTTTAATTCGTTATTTTAGTTAAATAAAGTGATATTTAACTATGTAAGCTTGGATTTATATATGCATTAGGCTAAGCAAGTTTAAGAAAAATATTTTACTCGCATCTTTGAGCTACGATATAAGTATGTACTCTTGCATTATTGGAGTTTAGCTCGTATGCAATATGTACGTATAGTATAAGTGTAGAGAGCATCTTATAAATTTCGTACATGATAAACCATACCGTGATTCGATGGGTTCACGATGACAGTCAAGGGCATTACCGATACAAAACTTATAAAGCTTTAAGCCAAAATCTGAGTTATAAAAATTTCTTTCATTTTTAAAAACACATACACAGTTAACTATAAATTTATTATGCGCACAATACGAAATATACTTTTTCAGAAATCATTACAGATAGTTCAAATGCTTTTACAAACTTATATTTCAAAATTATAAATCTTATGAATGCTCTTAAGACTATATAATTCCTATCCTAAGATCTCTTCATAAGCTTTCATTGGCCTAGGCTGCTGCGGATGACCTTCTAAAGACCCGGTCACTTGCACCTATATGTATTAAAAGTAAATCCGTGCTAAGCATAAAGCTTAGTGGGAAATATATAAATATAGACGACCATTAAGAATGACCGTCAAAAAGGTTTTAAAGGAAAGCACAATAGAGAAAATACACACATGCCAATTATAAGAATTTAGTTACTTTCAAAGAGTTCATCAAAACATAAACATGTACTTTGCATATACATTTATTCAATTAATACATGCTTTTATTCACGTATCAATGTTAACAAATCACTTACACATTATTAACACCTTTCCACATCGTATACATATCACTTTGTTCACTTGCTCACATTCATTCTGGTTCCTAATATTCACTTCTCACATCTTGCTTATAGATGCCTTATCACATTATTTTTATCTAATCAAAGGAGTATTTAGTTCACCATAACAAAATACATCTTATAAATTTCATGTAGTATCATTTTCATATATTGTATTACTTCATGTTATATTCATACACATTGTTATACCTGCAAACTCAATGAAGTGGATAATAAGTGAACACATTAGTACCCGTAGGTACAACAAAAGCAGTTTCTTTCCTTTTCATGAAAAAATATTTTCACATTGGGGGATATTAAACAAGATCCAGCTCATAGGGATTGCGAGGATCCAAATGGGGATCTGATCAGGGTCTAGAACACATTGGGCTGTAGCTAACAAAATTCTATAGGCATGCCTACCTATCCACAACTAGACTATTATAGGCTAAATTACACATTAATCATTATCGAATTCATCACGTTTACACATATTTACTAGATTCAATTATTGAACACATACTGACCATTTCTTTTTGACATTCATAGAATACACTTATAATGCAATACTGCAATGTTCAATAATTGAACATCGAAAACTTCCATGTTATTAAATCTTTCTTATTACTTACAAGCTTATATTATATAATTAACAAAGAGCATTTGGTGATATTCAATAACAAATAATAGATATTCTTACATTAGTCACGTACTTTCACATTTTAGTCATAATAAAATCAATGCATACTTAACGTTTATTTTACTCAATCATTTATTATATTCTTACTTAGTCTTTCATATTTACAATAATTCATATTGCCATTTTATGTGTTATTTGATATTTACCTACAAGACTCACTATGACGCGCGCCAAACCCCGGGATGCCCCGAATGACCCGGTTTTAGGGTGTTCGAGAGAGGTTCATAAGACTTGTAAAAAATTACAGGAGAGTCTATTTTGTGCAGCAAAGAGGTGTTTTGGAGTCGCCACACAATAAAATATTGAAAAAGGTCGTCTAGCCTCACTGAGCCTAAGACAGTGCATGTGTGTCTATTTTGGGCAATCAGAGATATTTTGGAATCCTTCTTCCAATAGAACATTGGAAAGATTCATCTAATCTAGTGAAGCCTAAGACGATGCATATATGACTATTTTGGGCAAGCCAGAGATATTTTGGAATTCCCTTTCCAATAGAACATTAGAAAGGTTCATCTAACCTTGTGGAGACTAAGACAATGCAAATTGGGCCTATTTTGGGCAATACGAGATATTTTGGAATTTCATTTCTAATAGAACATTGAAAAGGTTCATCTAACCTCGTTGAGCCTAAGACCAGAGATGGTTCGGGACTTTCCATTTATTCATACCTTGATTAAATTATGATTGAGTTTTAGAGATAAAATTTCATTTATTTTCTCATACAATTTTAATGCAATAGTTAGAGCGCAAGTCGATCACATAATGAAAGCAGTAAATAAAGCATTATTAAAATAAAGTAAATAAGAGTACATTAAACTACAATAAAACTAGGGGCGGAATACAACCTCCACTGTACATGAATTGTAAATCATACATAAAATGGGATATTTATTAAGGAAGAGGACATTGGTCCTCGCATGCATATTTACAAAAAATAATTTTAAAGTGACACTTTTATTTGGATCAGAAAACTAGGACATTGGTCACATTTTATTAGAAAAAATCCATTTTAATTAAGATAAATATTTATTGTGATTTTCTTTTTAACGTGCCTAAAATAAATAATTTTATTAGGAATTACATGACAAAATAAATGAAAAAGCCAAATAAATAAAATAATACAAATGATGAAAATAAATGGTCAGACCAAATGAGCCTCCTGGATCTCCCATTTGCTCACGAGAATGCCCAAAAAGGGAAAATAGATATTAGAGTCAAAAACAAATGCAAAAAAATTAATGTAAGTTATTAAATCGAGAAAGTTAATCAATTAAATAAATAAAATGATAAATAATAAACTAAAATAAAATAAGATGACATCAAAAATGACAAATGAATTAAAATGTTAATAAATTAAAATAAATGAAAAAATGCATTATGAATGACTAAGGGAATTAAATGATATGATTGAAATAAATAAAACAACATGTCAATGAATTAAATAATAATAATAATAATAATAATAATAATAAAATAAATATATAAACAATTGAATAAATAAATAAATAAAAATAATAAAAATTTGCATGTTAATCAATTAATTATACATAAGAGATAAAAATAATACAAAAAAATAGAATAAATAAAATTATGAGATCGAGTCCACAATGTTTACTCTCAGAATTCGAATTCGATGGAGCGAAAAAAGTGATTGATTTCCTTGCTTTGTTTAGCAAAATTAGAATTGAAAATAATAAAATTTAGAATTTTATTCCAAGAAAGGAGATTTGCTTAAAAAAATAATGGAAGAAATTAAAATCCTCAAGAACAACGAAATATTTTCTTTGTTTCAAGAATAAAAAATGGGATCTCTTTAGAAAAATACTTGTAAAAATCTTGTTTTTAGAAAATCAAATGAAAATTTGGATTTCAAGAACAAAATATTATTTTCTTTGTTCCAAATTAATTTTTCACCAAAAAAAGATTCAGTGTAAAATCTTTAAAAAAGCTTAATTGGAAAAAAAAATTAAAGAAAGTGAGAAAATTAGATTTTAAGAGCAAACAATTATCTTATTTGTCTCAAAATCAAATTTCCATCAATAAAACTTCCATCTAAAAATCATTAGAAGAAAATTTATTGAAGCAAAAGAAGAAGAAGAAGAAGAAGAATTGAAGGGGAAGAGAATTTTTTGAAAGAAAAAAGAAATAAAAAATCTGAATTTTTTTTGTTGCCTCCTCCCTTTTCTCTTTCTTTTATTTTCTATTTATATGTTTTAATAAATAAAACCCTAATTAATTAAGAAAAAAAAATAAATTTTGAAATTAGATTATTTTTATGTTAATTTCAAAAATTGAGAAAATCATGAATATCCCAAAAAAAATGGGGTAACAATCAAATTTAGGGCAAAAATTCGGGAAAAATCAATTTTGGCCCAAATCAGCAGATTTGGGTGGACAGGGGCAACCGAAGGGCATCGGTGGGCGCGCGATGCCCATCGAATTGCATGCGGAGTGCCCGTTGGATGAGCGATGCACGCAGCCAGGGGCTCCACGCAGGCACGCGCGCCTGCACGCTACGCGCAGCGCCCACACACAAGAGCAGGCAAGGCGCGTCGCTAACATCGAATTTTTTTTTTTAAAAAAACAATTGATCAAATTTTACTAAGACACTATAATTCTAAACCCCTTTTTTATTTTTTTATTTTTACTTATATTTTTTGTTTTTTAAATTTTTTTTATTTTTTTTTTGGTTCTAAAAATTAATCTTGACAAGAAAATCATCACTTTCAACCTTTTTGCCCGTAAAGAGGCGTCTAATAATTTTTGGGTAACTTTGATCTAGGCTGCCTCAGGACCTGGTGTCTATAGTTGCTCTCAATTTTTGGAAAACTAGTACACTAGTGTCAAGATGAGCCAAAATTCTGAGAACAAGGAAAGAGATACGTACCTGAGGCAGTCCTTACCTTCCCCGGTGCGTTTAAGCTTGTGGCTTGTCGCCACTGAGTTGTAGTGTATTTTACCATGACCCTATAGCGATTTGTTCTACCACTTTTATCCCGCTAGCCTTCGCTCGTCCTATGCAGTATCTGACTTATCCCACTAGCCTCCGTTCAGCCCACATGTTATCTGATTTATCCCAATAGCCTCCGTTCGGCTTGCATAACATCGCATTTCTCCCGCTAGCCTCCATTTAGCTTGCACAGTGTTTGATTTCATTTTTCCCGCTAGCCACCATTCGGCTTGCAAGGTGTCTAATTTGTCCAGCTGGCCTCCATTCGGCTTGAACAGTGTCTGATTGCACTTGTCTCGCTAGCCTCTATTTGGCTTGCACGGTGTCTGATTTGTCCCGCTAGCCTCCGTTCGGTTTGAATGGTGTCTGATTTGTTCGAATGGCATTCGTTCAGCTTGCACGCTGTCTGATTATATTTATCCCGCTAGCATCCGTTCGGCTTGCACGGTGTCTGATTTATCTCGCTAGTCTCTGTTCGGCTTGCACGGTATCTGATTGCATTTGTCCCGCTAGCCTCCGTTCTGCTTGCATGGTGTCTGATTGCATTTGTCTCACTAGCCTCCATTGGGCTTGCGCGATATCTGATTGTATTTGTCCCACTAGCCTCTATTCGGCTTGTACGGTGTCCGATTTGTTTCGATAGCCTCCGTTTGGCTTGCACGCTGTCTGATTTGTCCCACTGCCCTCCGTTCAGCTTGTACGGTGTTTGATTGTATTTGTTCCGCTAGCCTCCGATCGGCTTGCACGGTGTTGGATTGCATTTGTTTCGCTAGCCTTCGTTTGGCTTGCACAATGTCTGATTTGTCCCGCTGGCATCCATTCGGCTTGCACGGTGTCTGATTGCATTTGTCTTGCTAGCCTCCATTCGGCTTGCATGGTGTCTGATTTGTCCCGCTATCCTCCGTTCGGTTTGCACGGTGTCTAATTTATCCCGGTGGCCTCTGTTCGGCTTGCACAGTGTTTGATTGCATTTGTCATGCTAGCCTCCGTTCAGCTGCCACGGTGTCTGATTTGTCCCGCTGGCCTCCATTTGGCTTGCACGGTGTATGATTGCATTTATCCTGCTAGCCTCCTTTCGGCTTGCACGGTGCCTAATTTCTCCTGCTAGCCTCTATTCAGCTTGCACGGTGTCTGATATGTACCGCTGGCCTCCGTTCGGCTTGCATGGTGTTTGATTGCATTTATCCTTCTAGCCTCCATTCGGCTTGCACGGTGTCTGATTGCATTTATCCTGCTAGCCTCCGTTCGGCTTATACGGTGTTTGATTTATCTAGCTAGCCTTCGTTCGGCTTACATGGTGTCTAATTTGTCCCGCTGGCCTCCATTTATCTTGCACATTGTCTGATTGCATTTTTCCCACTAGCCTCCGTTCGGCCTGCACTATAACACCTCGAAGTAGCCCTAGAAGAATTACAGAATTTTGTTTAGAAAAGAGATTAGATGATGAGTATTAGAGTCCTGTCGCGAGCGCAACAGAATCCCTCCGGTGATAGGTTAATTAAATTTGAATTTTTAACGTGTAGCTTGTAGAGGAGTGACACACGGCATTGTAGGGAGGTGACATGTGGCAAGAGTTTGGCTATTATTACATGAAGTAAAATGAGATTAAGGGTAAAAGAAGATAAATATGTAATTAACTGGATAGGTGGCATTTATTAGCATAGCTAATGGTGGGATTAACTTGGACCATCTGCCTCTCTCTTTTCTTTTCACGTTGGTTTCCTTGCTTTGGCCCATTATTCTTTCTTTCTTCCTCTTTTCCTTGAGTTTTTGCCGTTTCCTTACTTTACCCTCTCTCTTTTCCCTTTTCTTCTTCATTTGCTTGGTTTCTTGGGTAGAACCATTTGAAGTGGCTTAAAGAGAGCATAATAGGATTTGATTAAATCTCTTTAAAAGGTAAGTTGGATTTATTCTTCGATCTGACCTCCTTTTTCTTGTTATATTTCTATTTTTGATTTAAAATAAAGAGAAGAGTAACTCTAGTGTTTTGAATGGTTGTGCATGGAAGCTGTGGACAAGAGACCGAATAAGGGCAAAGAAAAGGCCGGAGCTGACTAGAGAGAGAGCTTAGTTCAACATCCTAGAGGTAGGGATCGTGTGCGATTTATTATTTTGTGTGTGTTGTTGATTTAAATATCTTAATAGAGACTTATTTGAATAAAGAAATGCACGTGGAGCTTAAATTAGCTCAATTGCCTTTTAGTGTGAAATCATTTTAATTGGTTGTAGTGAATAAATGTTTGAAGTGATTTGTGTAATTTGAGTGTAAATCTAGTTATAAGCATGATTTATAGGGCAATTACATGTTAGAAGAAGGGTTTGAGATTGAGACTGGTTTGAACCTTGCCCTTGGTGGTGATATGGTTGATATGGGGTTTGGCAATGAGTGGATGCTTGAGGTTTGTATGAATGGCTGTGGTTATGATGAATGCTTTGGTTGATGGGAACTCTTGCTTGTGGTTGGGAAGATGAAGCATTCTGATTTCCATCCATCCAAGAGAAGTTCGGGTGACTCCTCCAACCCGGATTGTATGTTTTACTGTAGGGGTCATTTCTTCGATAATCTCCTATAGCATTCACATCTCCCATTACTCCACCCTCTTGAATATATTGCTCGCCTTCATATAGCCCACTCTCTTGAGAAATAGAGGCTACATCACGTACCTTCAACCCACTCAACTCTTTTTGCAACAACTCTAACTGTGCCTTCGGGATTGCCACTTCATCCACATTATGTATCCCTTGTCTCTTCGAAATTGATCTAGGAGTAGCCCATTGAGAGTCATTTGCTGCCATATTATCCAACAAACAAAAAGCTTCTTCCGACAACCTATTCAAGAAAGAGCCTCTCGATGATGCATCCAATAGTTACCTTGTCTGTGGTGTAACTCCAGCATAGAATTTTGTCATCAATTGGTACACAACTATCTCATGGTGTGGACAGCTTCTCAATAGCCTCTTAAACCTCTCCCAAGCCTCATAAAAAGGCTCCTCATTCATCTAGTAAAAATAAATAATACTGTTGCGAATATTTGCAGTCTTAGTAGGGGGGGAATCTCATCAGAAACTTATCTTGCAACTGGTCCCATGACCTAATTGATTTTCTTGGCAACATCTGAAGCCATTCCCTTGCTTTTCCAATCAATGTGAAAGGAAATAATTACAGCCTTACTGCATCAGTAGTCACACCCGAAATCTGAACCGTCTCACTAACCTCCAAGAATATATCAATATGCTGAGTAGGATCTTCCAAATCTGATCTGTAGTGCCCCAATACTCCTTGGGAGGATATTAGGTTACCACACACGCATACACTTACAAATAGACATGCAAAAGCGGAAATAGCAATCATATAAGGCACATTTGCAGTGAGATATCATTTAAACACAAGCTATAGAACATGCCTTAAACAAAACCTTAGAGTCATTTGGATTACATAATATAGTTGCTCTTTATACATTACAAAACATTCTCTTTACATAAGCCTTTACATATCAATTATAAAAGCAAACTTTCACTTTACCATTTACATATCATATATAAAATTGCTTACATATATAAAAGCAAAAGCTGAACATTTACAAAACTATACAAAAGTTCTATAACATATACACAAAAAGCTATGCCATATACAAAAGACTCCAACTTATACTCCTAGTGGCCTTCGCCTACAGATGTCCAACCCCTACTGAATCTGTAAACCTACACGGGAAAACACCCGTGCTAAGTGATAATGCTTAGTGGGGATAACACAAGCAATAGACTTCTGACGAAGTCACAAGCATCAATCATCAAGCATATTAATAATGGATATGCCAATTAATTAAGAGCATATAAAAGTAATAAGCATTTATCATATTATTTACATAACAAACATTTTATCAACATGCTTTATAACAGATCTAGTAATCTTACCACAACATGTATTTCATATCATAGCATCTCATGGAAATTTATATACATTTAAGCTTAGCAACATACTTTTAGCCTATTTATGTACAAATATAACTTTACATATGCACTTATAAGCTCATATAAGCATCTCTAATGCAACAGTCATGTACCTCTATTAGCATTCTCTATAGCTCTTTAACATATATTAACATCTCATATACATTTAGCAAGTAATTAATAGCCCGACTTCATACTATTAGTGGATCCGAGTACATATAGATACTGTTAAACAGTACCAAACATATAAAGACCGGAGTCTCGAACCATCTAGATACCAAATGGTACCAAACATATAGACATCCATCGATGCCAAACATATAAACACCCGTCAGTGCCAAACATCTAGCAGCTGCAAAACATCTAACCCTTTATAGGCATGCCCATCTATCCACTTCTATGACAACTTAGGCTTATTAATAAACTTCAAATACAATTCCATATACATACTCTTTTAAAACTATCATGTTATTCCATTACTCATATAACTCAATAAATACATATCAATTATACATAACTATGAACACATACATATAGTTCAACATACAAGTACACAATTTAGTATTCATTCCTATGTCATATATATGTATATTCATTAGTTTAGCATATTAGAATTCTCAAATAATGTATTTAAACTAATTTAGATTCCATTTGGCATTCTTATATAATATTTGATGATGTTTGACAAAGAAATATGCAAGTTGAAGGTACCTCACGGTGGTAACCTTTTGGTTGTGATTGTGACATAAGAAAATACAAAACAGAACTAAAAACAGGCATACCTCATAGTGGCAACCATTTTGTTTGTGAGCATGAGGTCTAAAGATAAGCAAATCTGCCTTCTCTCAGCATTGGTCACGGTGGCAACCATTTTGGTTGTGACCGTGACATACCAAAGTAAGCAAAACAGAAGCAGAACCTCAGGACTGCTTTATTCCTCAATTTTGTACAGCCTATAACGATGTCTAAACCTCAATTTTAGGCCAAAGTCACTCTTAACATTTGTTTCCTTGGATGTTAAGGTTGAAATGGGACACGATTCAGGTCATTTGGATTTAAAATTAAGGCGTTATAGCCAAGGGAACACAACTGGTTCTAGAAGCCCTCCGACAGAATTTTAACTACACATATGGTTAATTTTGAAGGCCTTAAAATCCTCAAATCAACAAAGATATTTCAACAACATTTATAATCACAGATCTTATGGTTCTAACGCAATTGGTATCATCCCTTTTGGAGTTGTAAAACTCAATTTACACCATAAATAATGCACGGGGATCAATATAGGCTCCAAAGTCAGGTTAACACAATCAAGCTTGTCAAGCTTAAAAATAGCCAACTTGGCCAAACCAATACAACAAATTCAAACTATAGTTTCTATACACATATGTGAACATTTAGACTCAGTCAAATTCTCCATGCATGCTATTATCTATAAATTATACAACTATACTCTACAAGTTGTATCATCTTTCAAATACCACACAAAACACATAAATTTCCATCTAACAACATATGCACTTTAACCATACTTAGCACATAATCATGCTCAATTCTTCAAACCACATATTCGCACATCAATTTGACATTTAATCCAAACTAGTCAATAAATGCAATTAAGCAAAGTTAACATATATATATATATATATCCCAAAACTCAAAAGCAGGTTGTTGGACACTCTATCTCTAACTAGACCTTTTCCTTGCCTTTAGCTCTCCTCTTATCCAATTCTTGCACAATCAATCAAAACACCCTCTTAGTCCATTACTTGAACCCACAAAAACACATCAATAGAAAGGAGTAAAAGAAAGAGATATTCACTTCCAACCACACTTACCTTCTCAACTCACTTCTCAATACCTCTTTAAACCAATTCAATTTAAATTTCCAGATTCAATTGAGAAGAAATGAAGTTTAACTTAATATAGAGAAGAGGAGTGAAATTCAGAGTTAGAAACAGAAGAATGGCCGGTTCACTCACCCATTCTCCCTCTTAACCCACTATATATTGCATGGGGAAAGTTGGTTGGCAAGAGGTGGGTTCCATATGTGGAATCCACTCACCTCTTCCACCAAATTCCCACCTTAATCCAAGGTAAAACTTCTTTTAGTCCCTCACTATATTTATGCCTTTTAATTGCTAACTCCTCTTTTCAATTACATCCCTACATGCACATGGCCACTTTCCTAATATGCAATTGACACTACCAATCCGATTAGAGTACACTTTGGGGTATTACAATTCTCCCCTCCTTAAGAAATTTGGTCCTTAAAATTTCCACGATAATAAACAAAAAATCATGCCAGTCAATACACAAATGTAAAACTTAGCAAATGGACCGGCAGGATCATCGACCTCTTCCCCGATCATGGCAAAGACTTGACCCGGACCGCTAAGAGCAACAGGTTTCTCTATTTTCTTCGATATTACTTGTGCTGTTCTTCCTGTTCCTCTAGCAGTTCGGACTTATCCAAACACATTCACATTTCCTTTATTCACTTGTGAACGCGAATTTGTAACACCCCGTTCTCCCCCTAGTAGTTTGAGCCATTTTGCCATGTGTATGTGTGCATATGTGAGAGTTTTGTCATGTATTAAGGGTATTTTAGGCAAAATGCATGTTTTGTGGGCTTTAATAGAGTGTGAGTGCACATATGTTAGTAGGGTGTGTGTGTGTTGGGTTGTCTTACTGTGTGCATGAGCATATGGTAGTAGTGTGTGAATTATGAGGGTTAATCTTGTGTGTAGTATCATGTGTGTTTATTGGGTGTGAGTGGTCAAGTTCTACCAACCATAATGTAACGCCCCGAAACCGCCCTAGTAGTATGAGCCGTTTGTTTGTGTGTGTTATTTTTATGTATGTGTATGATTTAATTTAAAGTATTAAGTGTTGTGGAGTTGTGTTTGGGTATGAGTGAGTATATGGGAGTAGGGTATGTTTAGTGGGATTAGTTTTATGTGTACGTGAGAGGATGGGTTTTGTGTATGTCTTGGGGTAGCTTTCCAATGGGGAGTTGCCATGTAGCATTAGAGTGGATGTATGAGTGAGGAGAGAGGTGACGAAAGTCATATTTTCCCTTATATCTTTTTTCCATTTTCTTTCTTCTTCCCGTTCCTCTTCTTCCTCTTGCTTTCTTCTTAAATTTCTTGCAATCTTCCCTTTCTAGCTGCAATCTTGGTGAGGTTTGGGTTATCTTGCGTTGTTCTAGATAAGTGTTAGCTTATTGTTCTTCCTCACGTTCTTATTTCCTTTTATTTTTAGTTAATGTGAGTATTTGGGTATTTTTGGGGTTTGAGTTTAAAGCTTGTTGTGATGGGTGTTTTGTTCAAAGATCCATCCTAAAGAGCCCAAAGGCAAGGAAATCGCAAGTGGAAGCAGAGCCCGTGATTAGAGTTCAAGTATTCGAGGTTTGGGAATGTTTGTGATTTTGATATATTTTGTGTGATTTTTTTTGTTTTGTGGTTATGGTTGAGATTGATGGAGTGATTTATGGGTATTTGTATGTAATTGCTATGGGTATTGATTATTTTGAATTGAGATGTATCATTTGTGAGAAATTGAGTTATAGCATGAGTTTGTATGATATTCTATGAGAAATTGCTGGGTTGATAAATTCTGGAATTGATTGTCACACCCCAAATCGGGCCTAATCAGATTTGGCAAGTTAAGTCGAATAAGTGATGGATATTTCGATAATTTGTGCATGTGGAATTTGGATGATAAGGACCTAATTGAAAAGATAATTAAAGTTTGTGAAGAAATAATTATGCAAGTGAGTAAGTGCAAATTTGTCAAAAGATTAAAGAATATTAAAGCAAGATATTTTGGTTGGAGCCAATAGGAGGCTGCCATGTGTCTTGGCAGGTGGTCAATTAGTGGCAAAAGAAGAAAAAGAAAAAGAATGAGAGGGAGGAGCAGATCACGTTCTGCTCTCTCCTCTCCTCTTCCTTGCTCTTCTTCTTTTCGTTTCCCGTTTCTTGTTCTCCCTTCCTTGACTGTCTATGACTTGGTGTCTTGGTAGAGCTTGAAGTTTGCTTGAAGAGCTTTGGATTACAAGAGGAAGCTTAAGGGCAAGGAGATGATGAAGGATTGAAGTTTGAAGTGTGGGTTTGAAGCTAAAGATTTCAGGTTTGGGATTTGTTTTAGAAATCTTGTTTGAGAATTTAAGTTACTGTAATTTTAGGGTTTATGTTCTTGAGGAACTTGAATGTGGTTATGCTTGATTTTGGTTGTTTTGATTAATTTATGGAATGTTGAGTTTAGTTTGATCTTGAGTATATTGTGATATGCATTGGAGTGATAAGGTAAGAGTTTATGCATGATTGAATGAATTCTGAGAGGTTTTAGAAAGAATTTCTGGGAAACGATGGAGTTTCTGCATGTTTGCGATATCGGGAAGAAGAAGGGAGCAGCTCACGCGACGTGAGCTATTCTCACGCGACGTGAGCAATGCTCACGAGGCGTGAGCTATGCTCACGCGACGTGAGCAACCTTCACGTGACGTGACGGTTGCTCAGGTCTTCCGGCTCTTCTATTTTGCTTCAATTTTTCTTCCCCCGAGCGACCAGTTTTTATAAAATGATTTCCAAACGCTTTTCATGGTATTTTCCTCTACCGTGTGCTATTTTACCTTGCTGATATGATTGATTATCCCAATTTATTTGTGATTAAAAATATGTTATCTATGATAAGTTATATGTGGTATTTTGGAATAAGTTTTGGATTATAGTGATCCTGTTAAATGATTGTGGGATTTTAACGGTATGGTTTGGATTGAGATATGCTTATTGTTATGATCTGTATTGCATGTCATATTTTGAATGCGAAGGAATTATGAAGGCTAACTTTCTGATTGTTTAGTCCCGAACATGTTCTATCTTAATGTAAATTATGTTATGCATATCTTTAGTCTGTTTCTGCTCTAAAAATAACATGCCATGCTTAAGAGTATATTGTATTATTCCACGATTAAAATTATGCGTTATTAATCATTGGCATAATATGATTCCACATGTGTTCCTGACATGTTTTAGTATATTGAGTAGTGCTAAAATATGATTGATTGAATTATTGTATGCTTCAGAATATGAATTGTATGAGGTATGATTAATATCATGAATATATGTATATATTGTGAATCGACACATGATTTGGATGATGCATGTGGTTAGTGTGAACTTAATTATATGACTGTTAAATTCAGTATTGTTCATAATGAATTATGTCATGTGACTTGTAACATGCTTTTGCTTATGCATGACCTGCAAGAGTCAGTCTAGTGGATAGTTAGGCAAGCCTAATAGAGTCTCTTAGCTGCAGAGCCCTTTGAATGTTTGGACCCTGATCAGGTCCCCGTTTGGTTCCTCGCGAACCCTTTATGTGAAAGGATCTTGTTTAAGGTCCCATTTGAAAATGTTTTGTAAAAGTTAAAAGTATCTGATTTATCGGCTCGTACCCGTAAAGTACTGTCTGTATCGGATCGTACCCGTAAAGTACTGTCTATATACTCGTTATCCACTATTTTGAGTCAGCAGGTATTCTATTTGTTTTGTCTGATATGAATAAGAGATTGTGAAATTCGAATGGGCATAATTCTGGACATGGGAATCAGTTATGTAATCAAATGTGATTATGAACCTCTGAATGGGTTGAATGTGACTTAAACAGGTGAATTGGACATATTTATCTGTATGCATATATATATGTATATCATATTGTAAATGTATTCGTATGCCATCAGTTATCGGTACAAGTACTGAAATTAAAACGTTCATGATTGTGACCATGATCTTTCAAATGCCATGAATACATTTTATTATGTTATTCTTATGAGAATGTGAATTCGACTAGTTAGGCTATAAGCATACGAAATAATATGTATACGAATGTGAGCTTAAATTACGGATTGATATGGTTAATTAGTATGTATATGAGTGTGATTCTGTACTGTTAATTATTATGGTAGCATGTGAATTGGTATGCATGATAAGGCAATCTGGACTATTGAATGATTACATATGTATTATCAGGGTTACAATGCATGTGGATCGGCTTCGGTAAGTATATGTGCATTAATGGATAATGATGAGGCAAGTTAAAGTGTTTACGAATCTGATCTTGAGCTTGTGTATGCTCTGAATGAAATATTTTGTTATATGTTCCTTTGGTCTCTACTGTTATAGTATCTTCGGCCTGTTGTCATGTGACGATGAGTTTGGCATTATTTTATATGTGAAAGAGTCTTGCAATGGAAATGTGGTATTTTGATGTATTTCCTTGGGTTCGGCTAGTGTGGGTAGTATGGCATGTCATAAAGTAGGTTTAATTAGCTCGTGTTCTTGTTATAATAACTGTGTGCAGTATAGCATGGTAATCCTATAACATGTGAATGGGTTTTTAGATAATGTATGAGTAATTGGGCATGATAATTGCACGTTTAAATGTCATGCCACTATGAATGGTAAGATGCTGATGTCCGATACCCTGGTAAGTTTATGCATGTGAAATTGTATGTAGTTCAGCATGATGATACTTGTATCGTGTATGGTGTTTGTCTGCTTCGGCTTATTTTTTGACATAAGTATATGAAATTGAATGTGAGTTTGTGTCGGAGTGCCTTTCTATGCAAGCCTGATTATATGTGTGTTATGAATGTCCGTTTTTGCCTTGTGAATGTGTTATGCCTTGACGACCATTGTGAATGGTCATCCATATTGCTTGAGTGTTTTCCCCACTAGGCATTTATCGCTTAGCATGGGTTCTCTTCCCGTACAGGTGGCAGGTTTGGTTCTGTTCTAGTCGCGCATCTGCAAGGTCGGCCACATAGGAGTTAGAAGTTTTGTATTTTGTTCCGCTTTTGTATTTCAGCATTTGTATTTCTGTATTATTGTATATGTAATTAATTATGTATTGATCTGGAGATTATTTTGGGATATGTTAACGTTATTATATTTATTAGTTATTCCTTTGTATTATTATTCACTTTTTGCTTCCGCTTAGTGCCCGCGTGTGTGTGAGTTATTGTATGATCAGTCTGTGCCCGCATGTTAAGTCAAATTTTTAGTTATCCCATTTTTCGTATGTATGTTATGTATGAATGTATGCTTCCGCATTGTGCATGTGTATATCTGTGCGAGTGAGCGTCGAGTAGCGCGTCCGTCGGCGTCCTTCCAACGGGGGTGACGATGGGGGTGTTACAATTAGTGGTATCAGAGCCCAGGTTTGATGGTTTTAGGTGTGTTGTTTGTTATGTGTTGAGTCTTTACATGTGAGTCAGTTTTGTGTGGTGGCCTAATGCAGATGTGTCGTGTCTTGTGTCTTGGTTAGATGGAGTCTGATCCTAGTGCGAATGTGGGTGAGACAACGGAAAGTGTGAACCCAGTTGTGCTGATCAGAGTGTTTCTGAGTATCCTTTGGTCGAAGATTCTGGTCCTGCTTCCGATGATAGGACGTTAGTGCATGGGTTGATTCGGATTTTTTGGTAAGTTGACTGCCCCGAGATGAGTGAAAATTAAATTTGGCAAGCTAGTAAAGATATAGAGGAATTGCTTAGAGTCACCCGTGTGCCATTGGGTTTGTTGCACACCGCAGTGAAGTGACAGAGTTTGCAGAGCCTTCCAGTAAGTTATTTCGTTATGTTCGAGTAAAGTTTGTTTTGGTATTTTGAGATAGAAGGGTCTTTGGATTTTGTAAGCATTTGGTAGTACTCTGTATACTCGTCAGCTATCTCCAGAAAAAGTTTTTGAATGAAAGTATATTGAATCATGGGGATGGGACAAAGTGCATCATTGTAGCCTCAATTGCATCACTCTGCATACACGAATCATTGCACTTTCATTGCATCATCATCCCTTTTGACCATACATGAGAAACATTGCATATGTGTTTTGACTGAGGGAAAAGCTGACAGGGTGTACATGGAGTATTTGGTATTAAGGTTAAGAGTGGTAATGGTAACCATAGTAGCTATTAAGGAAAGTGTTCTGTGTTTGGTTATGGTTGAGTAGAAAGAGTGTTTCGGAATCTTGTACGAGCGAAGGTGATGTGATTTTTGAGTTTGACAGAGGTATTGTGCATAAAGGGGAACAACATGTGCGATGGACATCTTTGATGTAGTAAGGATTTGTATAGCTAGCAGTGAAAGTTAAATGGTTTATATGTGAAAGTGTTGTGCTTTGATTTCTGATGTGCAGTTGAGTAAGGGTTATTTTTGCTGCACGTGTTTGCTTGGAATATAAGAAAGTGATGTAAGGGTATAGTGACGGCGATAGGTGTAAGCAAGTGAGTAGTTTGAAAGTGGTAGTGCATGAGTTTAATGAGACCTTGGGGTGTAGTGTTAGGAATTCTTTCCGGTATAAGCGAATTTCGAGGACGAAATTCTTTTAGGAGGGAAGAGTTGTCACACCCCAAATCGGGCCTAGTCCGATTTGGCAAGTTAAGTCGAATAAGTGATGGATATTTCGATAATTTGTGCATGTGGAATTTGGATGATAAGGACCTAATTGAAAAGATAATTAAAGTTTGTGAAGAAATAATTATGCAAGTGAGTAAGTGCAAATTTGTCAAAAGATTAAAGAGTATTAAAGCAAGATATTTTTGTTGGAGCCAATAGGAGGCTGCCATGTGTCTTGACAGGTGGTCAATTAGTGGGAAAAGAAGAAAAAGAAAAAGAATGAGAGGGAGGAGCAGATCACGTTCTGCTCTCTCCTCTCCTCTTCCTTGCTCTTCTTCTTTTCGTTTCCCATTTCTTGTTCTCCCTTCCTTGACTGTGTGTGACTTGGTGTCCTGGTAGAGCTTGAAGTTTGCTTGAAGTGCTTTGGATTACAAGAGGAAGCTTAAGGGCAAGGAGATGATGGAGGATTGAAGTTTGAAGTGTGGGTTTGAAGCTAAAGATTTTAGGTTTAGGATTTGTTTTAGAAATCTTGTTTGAGAATTTAAGTTACTGTAATTTTAGGGTTTATGTTCTTGAGGAACTTGAATGTGGTTATACTTGATTTTGGTTGTTTTGATTAATATCTGGAATGTTGAGTATAGTTTGATCTTGAGTATATTGTGATATGCATTGGAGTGATAAGGTAAGAGTTTATGCATGATTGAATGAATTCTGAGAGGTTTTAGAAAGAATTTTTGGGAAACGATAGAGTTTCTGCATGTTTGCGATATCGGGAAGAAGAAGGGAGCAGCTCACGCGACGTGAGCTATGCTCACGTGACGTGAGCAACCTTCACGTGAAGTGACGGTTGCTCAGGTCTTCCGGCTCTTCTGTTTTGCTTCTGTTTTTCTTCCCCCGAGCGACCAGTTTTTATAAAATGATTTCCAAACGCTTTTCATGGTATTTTCCTCTACCGTTTGCTATATTACCTTGCTGATATGATTGATTATCCCAATTTATTTGGTATTAATAATATGTTATCTATTATAAGTTGTATGTGGTATTTTGGAATAAGTTTTGGATTATAGCGATCCTGTTAAATGATTGTGGGATTTTAACGGTATGGTTTGGATTGAGATATGCTTATTGTTGTGATCTGTATTGCATGTCATATTTTGAATGCGAAGGAATTATGAAGGCTAACTTTCTGATTGTTTAGTCCCGAACATGTTCTATCTTAATGTAAATTATGTTATGCATATCTTTAGTCTGTTTCTGCTCTAAAAATAACATGCCATGCTTAAGAGTATATTGTATTATTCCACGATTAAAATTTTGCGTTATTAATCATTGGCATAATATGATTCCTCATGTGTTCCTGACATGTTTTAGTATATTGAGTAGTGCTAAAATGTGATTGATTGAATTGTTGTATGCTTCAGAATATGAATTGTATGAGGTATGATTAATATCATGAATATATGTATATATTGTGAATCGACACATGAGTTGGATGATGCACGTGGTTAGTGTGAACTTAATTATATGACTGTTAAATTTAGTATTGTGCATAATGAATTATGTCATGTGACTTGTAACATGCTTTTGCTTATGCATGACCTGCAAGAGTCAGTCTAGTGGATAGTTAGGCATGCCTAATAGAGTCTCTTAACTGCAGCGCCCTTTGAATGTTACGACCCCGATCAGGTTCCCGTTTGGTTCCTCGCGAACCCTTTATGTGAAAGGATCTTGTTTAAGGTCCCATTTGAAAATGTTTTGTAAAAGTTTAAAGTATCTGATTTATCGGCTCGTGCCCGTAAAGTACTGTGTGTATCGACTCATACCCGTAAAGTACTATCTGTATACTTGTTATCATCTATTTTGAGTTAGCAGGTATTCTATTTGTTTTGTCTGATATGAACAAGATATTGTGAGATTCGAATGGGCATAATTCTGGACATGTGAATCAGCTATGTAATCAAATATGATTACGAACCTCTGAATGGGTTGAATGTGACTTAAACAGGTGAATTGGACATATTTATCGGTATGCATATATAAATGTATATCGTATTGTAAATGTATTCGTATGCCATCAGTTATGGGTACAAGTATTGAAATTAAAACGTTCATGATTGTGACCATGATCTTTCAAATGCCATGAATACATTTTATTATGTTATTCTTAAGAGAATGTGAATTCGACTAGTTAGGCTATAAGCATACGAAATAATATGTATACGAATGTGAGCTTAAATTACGGATTGATATGGTTAATTAGTATGTATATGAGTGTGATTCTGTACTGTTAATTATTATGGTAGCATGTGAATTGGTATGCATGATAAGGCAATCTGGACTATTGAATGATTACATATGTATTATCAGGGTTACAATGCATGTGGATCGGCTTCGGTAAGTATATGTGCATTAATGGATAATGATGAGGCAAGTTAAAGTGTTTACGAATCTGATCTTGAGCTTGTGTATGCTCTGAATGTAATATTTTGCTATATGTTCCTTTTGTCTCTACTGTTATAGTATCTTCGGCGTGTTGTCATGTGTCTTTGAGTTTGGCATGATTTTATTTGTGAAAGAGTCTTGCAATGGAAATGTGGTATTTTGATGTATTTCCTTGGGTTCGGCTAGTGTGGGTAGTATGGCATGTTAGAAAGTAGGTTTAATTAGCTCGTGTTCTTGTGATAATAACTGTGTGCAGTATAGCATGGTAATCTTATAACATGTGAATGGGTTTTTAGATAATGTATGAGTAATTGGGCATGATAATTGCACGTTTAAATGTCATGCCACTATGAATGGTAAGATGCTGATGTCCGATACCCTGGTAAGTATATGCATGTGAAATTGTATGTAGTTCAGCATGACGATACTTGTATCAAGTATGGTGTTTGACTGCTTCGGCTTATTTTTCGACATATGTATATGAAATTGAATGTGAGTTTGTGTCGGAGTGCCTTTCTATGCAAGCCTGATTATATGTGTGTTATGAATGTCCGTTTTTGCCTTGTGAATATATTATGCCTTGACGACCATTGTGAATGGTCGTCCATATTGCTTGAGTGTTTTCCCCACTAGGCGTTTATCGCTTAGCACGGGTTCTCTTCCCGTGCAGGTGGCAGGTTTGGTTCTGTTCTAGTCGCGCATCTGCAAGGTCGGCCACATAGGAGTTAGAAGTTTTGTATTTTGTTTAGCTTCTGTATTTCAGCATTTGTATTTCTGTATTATTGTATATGTAATTAATTATGTATTGATCTGGAGATTATTTTGGGATATGTAAATGTTATTATATTTTTTAGTTAATCCTTTGTATTATTATTCGTTTTTTGCTTCCGCTTAGTGCCTGCGTGTGTGTGAGTTATTGTATGATCAGTCTGTGCCCGCATGTTAAGTCAAGTTTTTAGTTATCCCGTATTTTCGTATGTATGTTATGTATGAATGTATGCTTCCGCATTGTGCATGTGTATATCTGTGCGAGTGAGCGCGCCCGTCGGCATCCTTCCAACGGGGGCGACGATGGGGGTGTTACAGTTTGTGGTATCAGAGCCCAGGTTTGATGGTTCTGGGTGTGTTGTTTCTTATGTGTTGAGTCTTTACATGTGAGTCAGTTTTGTGTTGTGGCCTAATGCAGATGTCTGGTGTCTTGTGTCTTGGTTAGATGGAGTCTGATCCTAGTGCGAATGTGGGTGAGACAACGGAAAGTGTGAACCCAGTTGTGCTGATCAGAGTGTTTATGAGTATCCTTTGGTCGAAGATTCTGGTCCTGCTTCCGATTATAGGACGTTAGGGCATGGGTTGATTCAGATTTTTGGGGTAAGTTGACTGCCCCGAGATGAGTGAAAATCTAATTTGGCAAGCTAGTAAAGATATAGAGGAATTGCTTAGAGTCACCCGTGTGCCATTGGGTTTGTTGCACACCGCAGTGAAGTGACAGAGATTGCAGAGCCTTCCGGTAAGTTATTTCGTTATGTTCGAGTAAAGTTTGTTTTGGTATTTTGAGATAGAAGGGTCTTTGGATTTTGTAAGGATTTGGTAGTACTCTGTATACCCGTCAGCTATCTCCAGAAAAAGTTTTTGAATGAAAGCATATTGAATCATGGGGATGGGACAAAGTGCATCATTATAGCATCAATTGCATCACTCTGCATACACGAATCATTGCACTTTCATTGCATCATCATCCCTTTTGACCATACATGTGAAACATTGCATATGTGTTTTGACTGAGGGAAAAGCTGACAGGGTGTACATGGAGTATTTGCTATTAAGGTTAAGAGTGGTAATGGTAACCGTAGCAGCTGTTAAGGAAAGTGTTCTGTGTGTGGTTAAGGTTGAGTAGAAAGAGTGTTTCGGAATCTTGTACGAGCGAAGGTGATGTGATTTTTGAGTTTGACAAAGGTATTGTGCATAAAGGAGAACAGCATGTGCGACGGACATCTTTGATGTAGTAAGGGTTTGCATAGCTAGCAGTGAAAGTTAAATGGTTTATATGTGAAAGTGTTGTGCTTTGATTTCTGATGTACAGTTGAGTAAGGGTTATTTTTGCTGAACATGTTTGCTTGGAATATAAGAAAGTGATGTAAGGGTATAGCAACGGCGATAGGTTTAAGCAAGTGAGTAGTTTGAAAGTGGTAGTGCATGAGTTTAATGAGACCTTGGGGTGTAGTGTTAGGAATTCTTTCCGGTATAAGCAAATTTTGAGGACGAAATTCTTTTAGGAGGGAAGAGTTGTCACACCCCAAATCGGGCCTAGTTGGATTTGGCAAGTTAAGTCGAATAAGTGATGGATATTTCGGTAATTTGTGCATTTGGAATTTGGATGATAAGGACCTAATTGAAAAGATAATTAAAGTTTGTGAAGAAATAATTATGCAAGTGAGTAAGTGCAAATTTATCAAAAGATTAAAGAGTATTAAAGCAAGATATTTTTGTTGGAGCCAATAGGAGGCTGCCATGTGTCTTGGCAGGTGGTCAATTAGTGGGAAAAAAAAAAGAAAAAGAATGAGAGGGAGGAGCAGGTCATGTTCTGCTCTCTCCTCTCCTCTTCCTTGCTCTTCTTCTTTTCGTTTCCCGTTTATTTGTTCTCCCTTCCTTGACTGTGTGTGACTTGGTGTCTTGGTAGAGTTTGAAGTTTGCTTGAAGAGCTTTGGATTACAAGAGGGAGCTTAAGGGCAAGGAGATGATGGAGGATTGAAGTTTGAAGTGTGGGTTTGAAGATAAAGATTTCAGGTTTGGGATTTGTTTTAGAAATCTTGTTTAAGAATTTAAGTTACTGTAATTTTAGGGTTTATGTTCTTGAGGAACTTGAATGTGGTTATGCTTGATTTTGGTTGTTTTGATTAATTTCTGGAATGTTGAGTTTAGTTTGATCTTGAGTATATTGTGATATGCATTGGAGTGATAAGGTAAGAGTTTATGCATGATTGAATGAATTCTGAGAGGTTTTAGAAAGAATTTCTAGGAAACGATGGAGTTTCTGCATGTTTGCGATATCGGGAAGAAGAAGGGAGCAGCTCACGTGACGTGAGCTATGCTCACGCGACGTGAGTGATGCTCACGAGGCGTGAGCATTGACGTGACGTGACGGTTGCTCAGGTCTTCCGGCTCTTCTGTTTTGCTTCTGTTTTTCTTCCCCCGAGCGACCAGTTTTTATAAAATGATTTCCAAACGCTTTTCATGGTATTTTCCTCTACCGTGTGCTATATTACCTTGCTGATATGATTGATTATCCCAATTTATTTGGAATTAATAATATGTTATCTATGATAAGTTATACGTGGTATTTTGGAATAAGTTTTGGATTATAGTGATCCTGTTAAATGATTGTGGGATTTTAACGGTATGGTTTGGATTGAGATATGCTTATTGTTGTGATCTGTATTGCATGTCATATTTTGAATGCGAAGGAATTATGAAGGCTAACTTTCTGATTGTTTAGTCCCGAACATGTTCTATCTTAATGTAAATTATGTTATGCATATCTTAAGTCTGTTTCTGCTCTAAAAATAACATGCCATGCTTAAGAGTATATTGTATTATTCCACGATTAAAATTATGCATTATTAATCATTGGCATAATATGATTCCACATGTGTTCCTGACATGTTTTAGTATATTGAGTAGTGCTAAAATGTGATTGATTGAATTATTGTATGCTTCAGAATATGAATTGTATGAGGTATGATTAATATCATGAATATATGTATATATTGTGAATCGACACATGATTTGGATGATGCACGTGGTTAGTGTGAACTTAATTATATGACTGTTAAATTCAGTATTGTGCATAATGAATTATGTCATGTGACTTGTAACATGCTTTTGCTTATGCATGACCTGCAAGAGTCAGTCTAGTGGATAGTTAGGCATGCCTAATAGAGTCTCTTAGTTGCAGCGCCGTTTGAATGTTTGGACCCCTATCAGGTCCCCGTTTGGTTCCTCGCGAACCCTTTATGTGAAAGGATCTTTTTTAAGGTCCCATTTGAATATGTTTTGTAAAAGTTAAAAGTATCTGATTTATCGGCTCGTACCCGTAAAGTACTGTCTGTATCGGATCGTACCCCTAAAGTACTGTCTGTATACTCGTTATCCACTATTTTGAGTCAGGAGGTATTATATTTGTTTTGTCTGATATGAAGAAGAGGTTGTGAGATTCGAATGGGCATAATTCTTGACATGTGAATCATTTATGTAATCAAATGTGATTACGAACCTCTGAATGGGTTGAATGTGACTTAAACAGGTGAATTGGACATATTTATTTGTATGCATATATATATGTATATGATATTATAAATGTATTCGTATGCCATCAGTTATGGGTACAAGTATTGAAATTAAAACGTTCATGATTGTGACCATGATCTTTCAAATGCCATGAATACATTTTATTATATTATTCTTAAGAGAATGTGAATTCGACTAGTTAGGCTATAAGCATACGAAATAATATGTATACGAATGTGAGCTTAAATTACGGATTGATATGGTTAATTAGTATGTATATGAGTGTGATTCTGTACTGTTAATTATTATGGTAGCATGTGAATTGGTATGCATGATAAGGCAATCTGGACTATTGAATAATTACATATGTCTTATCAGGGTTACAATGCATGTGGATCGGCTTCGGTAAGTATAAGTGCATTAATGGATAATGATGAGGCAAGTTAAAGTGTTTACGAATCTGATCTTGAGCTTGTGTATGCTCTGAATGTAATATTTTGCTATATGTTCCTTTGGTCTCTACTATGTCATGTGTCTATGAGTTTGGCATGATTTTATATGTGAAAGAGTCTTGCAATGGAAATGTGGTATTTTGATGTATTTCCTTGGGTTTGGCTAGTGTGGGTAGTATGGCATGTCATAAAGTAGGTTTAATTAGCTCGTGTTCTTGTTATAATAACTGTGTGCAGTATAGCATGGTAATCTTATAACATGTGAATGGGTTTTTAGATAATGTATGAGTAATTGGGCATGATAATTGCACGTTTAAATGTCATGCCACTATGAATGGTAAGATGCTGATGTCCGATACCCTGGTAAGTTTATGCATGTGAAATTGTATGTAGTTCAGCATGACGATACTTGTATCGTGTATGGTGTTTGTCTGCTTCGGCTTATTTTTTGACATAAGTATATGAAATTGAATGTGAGTTTGTGTCGGAGTGCCTTTCTATGCAAGCCTGATTATATGTGTGTTATGAATGTCCGTTTTTGCCTTGTGAATGTGTTATGCCTTGACGACCATTGTGAATGGTCGTCCATATTGCTTGATTGTTTTCCCCACTAGGCATTTATCGCTTAGCACGGGTTCTCTTCCCGTGCAGGTGGCAGGTTTGGTTCTGTTCTAGTCGCGCATCTGCAAGGTCGGCCACATAGGAGTTAGAAGTTTTGTATTTTGTTCCGCTTCTGTATTTCAGCATTTGTATTTCTGTATTATTGTATATGTAATTAATTATGTATTGATCTGGAGATTATTTTGGGATATGTAAACGTTATTATATTTATTAGTTATTCCTTTGTATTATTATTCACTTTTTGCTTCCGCTTAGTGCCCGCGTGTGTGTGAGTTATTGTATGATCAGTCTGTGCCCGCATGTTAAGTCAAATTTTTAGTTATCCCATTTTTCGTATGTATGTTATGTATGAATGTATGCTTCCGCATTGTGCATGTGTATATTTGTGCGAGTGAGCGTCGGGTAGCGCGTCCGTCGGCGTCCTTCCAACGGGGGCGACGATGGGGGTGTTACAGTTAGTGGTATCAGAGCCCAGGTTTTGATGGTTCTAGGTGTGTTGTTTGTTATGTGTTGAGTCTTTACATGTGAGTCAGTTTTGTGTGGTGGCCTAATGCAGATGTGTCGTGTCTTGTGTCTTGGTTAGATGGAGTCTGATCCTAGTGCGAATGTGGGTGAGACAACGGAAAGTGTGAACCCAGTTGTGCTGATCAGAGTGTTTCTGAGTATCCTTTGGTCGAAGATTCTGGTCCTGCTTCCGATGATAGGACGTTAGTGCATGGGTTGATTCGGATTTTTTGGTAAGTTGACTGCCCCGAGATGAGTGAAAATCAAATTTGGCAAGCTAGTAAAGATATAGAGGAATTGCTTAGAGTCACCCGTGTGCCATTGGGTTTGTTGCACACCGCAGTGAAGTGACAGAGTTTGCAGAGCCTTCCAGTAAGTTATTTCGTTATGTTCGAGTAAAGTTTGTTTTGGTATTTTGAGATAGAAGGGTCTCTGGATTTTGTAAGGATTTGGTAGTACTCTGTATACCCGTCAGCTATCTCCAGAAAAAGTTTTTGAATGAAAGTATATTGAATCATGGGGATGGGATAAAGTGCATCATTGTAGCCTCAATTGCATCACTTTGCATACACGAATCATTGCACTTTCATTGCATCATCATCCCTTTTGACCATACATGAGAAACATTGCATATGTGTTTTGACTGAGGGAAAAGCTGACAGGGTGTACATGGAGTATTTGGTATTAAGGTTAAGAGTGGTAATGGTAACCATAGTAGCTATTAAGGAAAGTGTTCTGTGTTTGGTTATGGTTGAGCAGAAAGAGTGTTTCGGAATCTTGTACGAGCGAAGGTGATGTGATTTTTGAGTTTGACAGAGGTATTGTGCATAAAGGGGAACAACATGTGCGACGGACATCTTTGATGTAGTAAGGATTTGTATAGCTAGCAGTGAAAGTTAAATGGTTTATATGTGAAAGTGTTGTGCTTTGATTTCTGATGTGCAGTTGAGTAAGGGTTATTTTTGCTGAACGTGTTTGCTTGGAATATAAGAAAGTGATGTAAGGGTATAGTGACGGCGATAGGTGTAAGCAAGTGAGTAGTTTGAAAGTGGTAGTGCATGAGTTTAATGAGACCTTGGGGTGTAGTGTTAGGAATTCTTTCCGGTATAAGCGAATTTCGAGGACGAAATTCTTTTAGGAGGGAAGAGTTGTCACACCCCAAATCGGGCCTAGTCGGATTTGGCAAGTTAAGTCGAATAAGTGATGGATATTTCGATAATTTGTGCATGTGGAATTTGGATGATAAGGACCTAATTGAAAAGATAATTAAAGTTTGTGAAGAAATAATTATGCAAGTGAGTAAGTGCAAATTTGTCAAAAGATTAAAGAGTATTAAAGCAAGATATTTTTGTTGGAGCCAATAGGAGGCTGCCATGTGTCTTGACAGGTGGTCAATTAGTGGGAAAAGAAGAAAAAGAAAAAGAATGAGAGGGAGGAGCAGATCACGTTCTGCTCTCTCCTCTCCTCTTCCTTGCTCTTCTTCTTTTCGTTTCCCATTTCTTATTCTCCCTTCCTTGACTGTGTGTGACTTGGTGTCCTGGTAGAGCTTGAAGTTTGCTTGAAGTGCTTTGGATTACAAGAGGAAGCTTAAGGGCAAGGAGATGATGGAGGATTGAAGTTTGAAGTGTGGGTTTGAAGCTAAAGATTTTAGGTTTAGGATTTGTTTTCGAAATCTTGTTTGAGAATTTAAGTTACTGTAATTTTAGGGTTTATGTTCTTGAGGAACTTGAATGTGGTTATGCTTGATTTTGGTTGTTTTGATTAATTTCTGGAATGTTGAGTATAGTTTGATCTTGAGTATATTGTGATATGCATTGGAGTGATAAGGTAAGAGTTTATGCATGATTGAATGAATTCTGAGAGGTTTTAGAAAGAATTTTTGGGAAACGATAGAGTTTCTGCATGTTTGCGATATCGGGAAGAAGAAGGGAGCAGCTCACGCGATGTGAGCTATGCTCACGCGACGTGAGCAACCTTCACGTGACGTGATGGTTGCTCAGGTCTTCCGGCTCTTCTGTTTTGCTTCTGTTTTTCTTCCCCCGAGCGACCAGTTTTTATAAAATGATTTCCAAACGCTTTTCATGGTATTTTCCTCTACCGTGTGCTATATTACCTTACTGATATGATTGATTATCCCAATTTATTTGGTATTAATAATATGTTATCTATTATAAGTTATATGTGGTATTTTGGAATAAGTTTTGGATTATAGTGATCCTGTTAAATGATTGTGGGATTTTAACGGTATGGTTTGGATTGAGATATGCTTATTGTTGTGATCTGTATTGCATGTCATATTTTGAATGCGAAGGAATTATGAAGGCTAACTTTCTGATTGTTTAGTCCCGAACATGTTCTATCTTAATGTAAATTATGTTATGCATATCTTTAGTCTGTTTCTGCTCTAAAAATAACATGCCATGCTTAAGAGTATATTGTATTATTCCACGATTAAAATTATGCGTTATTAATCATTGGCATAATATGATTCCACATGTGTTCCTGACATGTTTTAGTATATTGAGTAGTGCTAAAATGTGATTGATTGAATTGTTGTATGCTTCAGAATATGAATTGTATGAGGTATGATTAATATCATGAATATATGTATATATTGTGAATCGACACATGAGCTGGATGATGCACGTGGTTAGTGTGAACTTAATTATATGACTGTTAAATTCAGTATTGTGCATAATGAATTATGTCATGTGACTTGTAACATGCTTTTGCTTATGCATGACCTGCAAGAGTCAGTCTAGTGGATAGTTAGGCATGCCTAATAGAGTCTCTTAGTTGCAGCGCCGTTTGAATGTTTGGACCCCTATCAGGTCCCCGTTTGGTTCCTCGCGAACCCTTTATGTGAAAGGATCTTTTTTAAGGTCCCATTTGAATATGTTTTGTAAAAGTTAAAAGTATCTGATTTATCGGCTCGTGCCCGTAAAGTACTGTCTGTATCGGCTCGTACCCCTAAAGTACTGTCTGTATACTCGTTAGCCACTATTTTGAGTCAGCAGGTATTCTATTTGTTTTGTTTGATATGAAGAAGAGATTGTGAGATTCGAATGGGCATAATTCTTGACATGTGAATCATTTATGTAATCAAATGTGATTATGAACCTCTGAATGGGTTGAATGTGACTTAAACAGGTGAATTGGACATATTTATTTGTATGCATATATATATATGTGTATGATATTGTAAATGTATTCGTATGCCATCAGTTATGGGTACAAGTATTGAAATTAAAACGTTCATGATTGTGACCATGATCTTTCAAATGCCATGAATACATTTTATTATGTTATTCTTAAGAGAATGTGAATTCGACTAGTTAGGCTATAAGCATACGAAATAATATGTATACGAATGTGAGCTTAAATTACGGATTGATATGGTTAATTAGTATGTATATGAGTGTGATTCTGTACTGTTAATTATTATGGTAGCATGTGAATTGGTATGCATGATAAGGCAATCTGGACTATTGAATAATTACATATGTCTTATCAGGGTTACAATGCATGTGGATCGGTTTCGGTAAGTATAAGTGCATTAATGGATAATGATGAGGCAAGTTAAAGTGTTTACGAATCTGATCTTGAGCTTGTGTATGCTCTGAATGTAATATTTTGCTATATGTTCCTTTGGTCTCTACTGTTATAGTATCTTCGGCGTGTTGTTATGTGTCTATGAGTTTGGCATGATTTTATATGTGAAAGAGTCTTGCAATGGAAATGTGGTATTTTGATGTATTTCCTTGGGTTCGGCAAGTGTGGGTAGTATGGAATGTCAGAAAGTAGGTTTAATTAGCTCGTGTTCTTGTTATAATAACTGTGTGCAGTATAGCATGGTAATCTTATAACATGTGAATGGGTTTTTAGATAATGTATGAGTAATTGGGCATGATAATTGCACGTTTAAATGTCATGCCACTATGAATGGTAAGATGCTGATGTCCGATACCCTGGAAAGTATATGCATGTGAAATTGTATGTAGTTCAGCATGACGATACTTGTATCGTGTATGGTGTTTGTCTGCTTCGGCTTATTTTTCGACATAAGTATATGAAATTGAATGTGAGTTTGTGTCGGAGTGCCTTTCTATGCAAGCCTGATTATATGTGTGTTATGAATGTCCGTTTTTGCCTTGTGAATGTGTTATGCCTTGATGACCATTGTGAATGGTCGTCCATATTGCTTGAGTGTTTTCCCCACTAGGCGTTTATCGCTTAGCACGGGTTCTCTTCCCGTGCAGGTGGCAGGTTTGGTTCTGTTCTAGTCGCATATCTGCAAGGTCGACCACATAGGAGTTAGAAGTTTTGTATTTTGTTCAGCTTCTGTATTTCAGCATTTGTATTTCTATATTATTGTATATGTAATTAATTATGTATTGATCTGGAGATTATTTTGGGATATGTAAACGTTATTATATTTATTAGTTATTCCTTTGTATTATTATTCGCTTTTTGCTTCCGCTTAGTGCCTGCGTGTGTGTGAGTTATTGTATGATCAGTCTGTGCCCGCATGTTAAGTCAAGTTTTTAGTTATCCCGTATTTTCGTATGTATGTTATGTATGAATGTATGCTTCCGTATTGTGCATGTGTATATCTGTGCGAGTGAGCATCGGGTAGCGCGCCCGTCGGTGTCCTTCCAACGGGGGCGACGATGGGGGTGTTACATTGATCTTGTAAATTGTATGATTTGATGATGATAATTAGTTTATAAGTTAAGTTTAGGTGGGTTAAGGTGTTGTGAATGATCTATTTGTGTGGGGTTGTGTTTTGATGCCAATTGAAGGTTTGGGTGAATTTTGAAAGTGGAATTCTGCAGATTTTTTGCGTAAGGGCTGAAAATCTTGACCCTATTGCAAGCGAGACACTATCGCGAGGTTGCAATAGAGCTCGGTGACTGCTGCCTTTGCGCGAGCTGTATGCGGACTACAGAGCAACCTCGGCGAGAGCTCTCTGTCGTGCTACTGCACGATATTTGGACAGTCTCCTGTCCCAAGCACGCACCTGCGCGCGAGCGCGATAGAAGCTGCTGGCCACTCACTGTCGCGAGCATGACAGTGAGGTCTATTGTTATCCCTGCGCAAGCGCGTGGACCGTTGCAATCGCGACTTGAAGCAGATCTTCACCTCTGTTGCGAGTGCGACACCTCCTGGCTTCAAAAAGTAAGTTATCTTTTTTTGCTTCTAATGTTTAATTTTCAATCTTGTTATGCTTTTATAGTTATAAATAGACAATTTTAAGAATTATATGAATGCAAATTAGTTGGACTATGCTTAATCTGCGATAGTCAAATTAAGTGGATGATAGGTATGACTATAGAGTTTAGTTTGCTGCAGCCATGCGTATGCATTTTGGACCCTGATCAGGTCCCTGAATTGTATCCACACGATCCCCATTTAACTTGAATCTTGCTTAAGATTCCATGCGAAAATGTTTTGAAATAAAAATAAAAGAATGATTTTGATACCCTCGGGTATCCATGCATTTTGAATGATTATGCGTTACTCGCTATCCATTATATTTTGATTAAGCAGGTCTTCTAGTGTGATTATGAGTTTGATTTTAGAACTGTATGATTAATTGTATGGTGAAAGATCTTATTATCTTGGGTATGATGAATTGTTTAAGTATTGAGTTAAGTATGTGCCATGTGTTTGTGATTTGTATCGACGTCCACTGTGAGTGGTCGCTTTTCATTGTGCTTTTCCCCACTAAGCGTAATCGCTTAGCACGGGTGTTTCATCCATGTAGGTGTGGAAGATGTGGGAGTTCGTGAGCAGGGTGATCCATTTCAGAAGGGCCAACACAACTAGGAGGGAGATTTTGTCGTTCAGGATACTACTCCTTTTTGTATATGTAATAGTTTAGTGATTTTGTAATGAGAACTATTGATGTAAATTCTTCTTTTGTAAGTTAGTTTGATACCAAGTTTGTGAGCGATCTTTTGTGCTCCAGCACTTTTGTAATATGATATGTAAAGACTATTATGTACATTAATATTATTATACCTTTTGTTCTCAGCCTTGGCCTTCTGTTTAAGAATTTTGACATTACTGCTTTGAGTGTGTGATTTGTTATTGTACATTTGTGCTTGCGGTTTTGCATGACAACCCTAATCTATTGGGAACCTTCATCCTCCTCCAAGGATGGAGTTTCCTACGTATAGGTAAGGGGTGTTACACATAGGGTAACATGTGGTTAGAGCTTTTGAAAGGAGGTACAAATAGAAGAGAGAGAAAATGGGACTGCTATTTGCTGCCTTTTCCCTGTTTTTTTCCTTCTCTTTATCTCTTCTTCTTCTTTTCTCTTCATTTGTGTCCTCTAACTTGTATCCAAGTGTTTGTGGTGGAAATTGATCATTCCTTGAGCTTTGATTTAGTAAGTGTAGTGTGTTTCTTCTTCTTCTTCTTTTTCTTCATCCATTGTTCTTGATTTTTGTTAGAATGTGTTTTAATTTAGGTTTCGTGTTTGTATGTATTTTGGGTGTTCTTGATTAGTTGAGCCTCCTCGTGATCCCAAGGGAAAGGAGAAGGCTAGTGGGAGTAGTGCTCATTGATTTGGAGCATAGGAATTACAGGTTTGGGAATTTGATTGATTTTAATGTACATTTGTGATTTGTGCCTTTGCATGAGATTTCTGGAAATTTGATGTTTGATGAGGATTATTATAGTGCTAATGTTATGGGTATATTCGATTGATTTAAGTTATGATGCATGAATGATAATTTATTGAAGCGAATTTGAAGTTTAATGAACTTTAACTGAAATTTCTCGGTTGGTGTTCTTGAGAAGCTTGATTATATTAATGCAAGATCTTGACTGTGATAATTGTTGATTTAAGTTGTGTTTTATGTTATTTGGGACGGTGGAAGGCTTATTTGAAGGTAAGATGAAGTTTGATTGGTTTTGGGTCAAAATTTGTTTGATTTTAGAAGTCTGGGTTTTACCTACGTTTGGCTGGAAAATGGAAGTCGCGAGGCTATTGCGAGCGTGACAGAATCGTGAAACCCAGTTTTCACATTAGATTTGCACTGTTGAGTGAGAGGCGTCTGACTCGTGAAATTGCAGCATCACTCATGAAGCCCTGGCATGCGCGAGTGGTGCAGCAAAATCACGCGTCGGTAGGGGAAGTTGAGAGATTCACGCGTCATAAATTAGGTTCATGAGTCGTGGACCAGGTTCACGAGTCGTGAACCTTGTTCAGGACTGCCAACACAACTCGCACGCCATGCCCCTTTCCTCGCATAGGCCATCCGGCCACTGTCGTGAGCGCGACACTAGTCGGGATCGCGATAGTGACCCCTATATGCCCTGTTTCTCTGATTTTGCCCCTTTCTTCTAAAATTAATTTCCTATCATTTCTTTATGGATTTTTGCTACTGTATGGGAATAAATATTCTTATATATGTACGATATTATGATTTCTTCATGATAAATTATATGTTATGCTTTGAGCATGATTTGTATTATGCATGACTTGCAAGAATCAGTCTAGTGGATAGTTAGGCATGCCTAAAAGAGTTCTATAGCTGTAGCCCTCAGTTCTGTTCTGGACCCTAATCAGGTCCCTGTTTAGTACCTCGTGAACTTTAATGTGTTCATATCTTGTTTAAGATCCCCTTTGTAAAATATTTTGAAATGAGAAAAATGTGATATTGCTTTTCGATTCGTACCCGTAAGGTACCGCCATGCGTTCGATTCGTACCCGTAAGGTACTACCATGTGTTTACTCGTTATCCACTACTGTGAGTCACCAGGTGCTGTGATTTGTTCTGTTATGCTTATGAAAATGTGATTCCGAATGATTATGATTATAAGTTTGTGAATTTGAATGACTCTATTTATGAGCATATGAATCAGTTGGCATATGAATATGATTATGAACCTTTGAATGGTTATGAATGTGATTCGTTTATGATTATATCTGATGATATTAAGCAAATGCCATTATGTATGTGTTTTGCCTTGATGACCATTATGAATGGCCGTCTATACTATTATTGTTTGTTTGCCCACTAAGCATTCTCGCTTAGCATGGTGTTTCATCCGTGCAGGTACGGAAGGTGTATAGCTTTTGGGAGAGTCACCGCCAGTCAAGCCAACACAGTGGGATTGTTGATAGGACTTAGCTTCTTTTTGTATTACAATTATTTTGTAATAGTGATCTCTCTTTGTATTTAGTCTTTTGTTTAGCTTCCGCTTTGTATCTCGAAAAGTTGTAATTATGTTGGTATCAGAACAATTATATATTGAATATGTTATTCCATGAATGAATGATCAGTTTGGTTTTAAAGTTTTAATTTTCGCTATTTATATGTATGTTTGTATTATGTGAATGAATGTTTGTACCATTTTGTTTGGTGACACCCCTGGTCATACGGGTTCTAACTCCCTTGCGGATGGGATTCCCTATATATGGGAAGGGGGTGTTACAGTTTTTTATATCAGAGCCCCGGTTTAGGCATTTTCTGGGTGATTGTTGTGTATAGATATATGATTAGGACTGTGTTGTCTAATGTAGTTCTCTTTGTGTTTGTTTTTAGATGGATTCTGATTCCGTTTGTGGGTCGCTTGAGGGATCTGCTGAGAGTGTGAATCCCCAATCTATAGATTCTTCAGTGTCTGTTTTGGCTCAAACACCTAGGGTCTAGCCTGAGGCTGTAGCCATGCCCTTCGAGGCAATATTGAATATTTCTCAGGACATGGCTAGAGTCTTGGATAGGGTGACCGCTCCGAGAGCCCCTTTAGAGAGCATGAGGAAAGCTGGGGCAGAAGACTTTTATGGGACCAATCTAGATGAGTCTGAGCTTGCTGAGAAATGGATTGAGAAAGTGGAGCGAGTGTTTGAGGAGACTAGGTGTCCTCCAAACAGGCAAGTAGAGAATGTTGTGGCATTGCTTCAGGGGTCTGCCTATGATTGGTGGAAGTTGGTCCGTAGGCATCCCCAGTTGCCTGACCCGGTCACTTGGGAGTTCTTCGAGAGGGAGTTCACAAATAATTATGTCACTAGGGAGTACAAGGATACTAAATGGGCACAGTTCTTGAGTTTGAAGCAGAGGGCTATGTCAGTTTTTGAGTTTGGGGAAGAGTTCAACCATCTTACCAAGTATGCTCCAGAAGGTGTTTTGACTGAAGAGTTTCGGTGTCGGCATTTTGAGGCCAGTTTGAATGAGTCTTTGCGGGCTATGATTATTTCTCTGATGAGTACTCCGGGTATTGGGTACTACCAGATAGTGCAAGCAGCTATGCGGGCTAAAAGATCTGAGTCAGTTCTGAGATAGAGGGCTCAAAGGAGGAATCCCCCTCATGGATGATTGTCATCATCTTCGGGTAAGAGGTCTTGGAACCTGCATGATGAGTCTTCTTCAGGTTCGGCTTCGAGAGGCAGAAGGCAAGGTTCTGCCATGGGTTTTCGTGTAGGTAGAGGTGCTTCTAGTATTAGGACTGATGTTTTGCCAGAGTGTTCTCACTGCAGTAAGCGCCATCGGGGTGAGTGTAGGTGGCTCACAGTTAGTTATTTTCGATGTGGGAGCACTGATCACTACTTGGCTAATTGTTCGAGGTTTAGTGAGGCTTCTGGTGATCAGCGTGAGGCTAGCAGAGTTAGTTCTAATGCTACGCAAGCCAGTCATGGTAGAGGCCGAGGTAGAGGTTGAGGTGGTCGGTGTAGAGAGAGAGCTCCATCAAAGTCAGTTGATCGTCCTTTGACGGTTCCTGCTAGAGCATATGCCATGAGAGCTCGGGATGAGCAGGATGCCCTGGATGTAATTGCTGGTAAGTTCCTATTCTTTGACACTGAGTTATATGTTCTAATTAACCCTATCTCCACACACTCATATTTGTGCACGTGTAAATTATTTGATAAGTTACATGATGCTGATCAGTTAGATTATGAGGTTTGTGTGACCAGTCCTTTAGGGAATAGTATCAATGTGAGTAGAGTGTATAAGAATTGTCCTCTTTTGGTTCAGGGTGTTGAGTTTTCTATGGATTTCATTGAGTTGCCATTTCGCAAGTTTGATTTGATTCTAGGTATGCATTGGATTAATAAGCATAGGGCTATAGCAGATTGTCATAGAAAGGTGGTTGTGTTACGAGATAGAGATCAGTCTTCTGTAGTGGTTAAAGGTCTGGGTTCAAGTTCTTTGAGTAATGTGATTTTCGCCATGCAAGCTAAGAGGTTTATGAGGAAAGGATGTGAGGCGTTCTTAGCAGTTGTGTTGGATTCTAAGCATGATCAGGTTGAGTTTGAGGATATCCCAGTTGTTAGGGAGTTTGGAGATGTGTTTCCGAGTGAATTGCCTGGGTTACCTCCTGAGAGAGAAGTGGAGTTATCCATAGAGATTTTGCCAGGTACTTCGCCCATTTCGAAAGCACCTTATCGGATGGCTCCTATAGAGTTGAGGGAACTTAAGACTCAGCTACAAGAGTTATTGGATAAGGGGTTTATTCAACCCAGCATATCTCCATGGGGAGCCCCGGTTTTGTTTGTCAAGAAGAAAGATGGTTCATTAAGGATGTGTATCGATTATAGGCAAATTAATAAGGTCACAGTGAAGAACAAGTATCCCTTGCCTAGATTCGAGGATTTGTTTGATCAGCTTAGAGGTGCGGGTGTCTTCTACTAGATTGATCTTCGGTCGGGTTACTATCAACTTCGAGTTTAGGATGCGGATGTGGTTAAGACTGCATTTCGGATGCGGTATGGCCATTATGAGTTCCTTGTGATGCCATTTGGTTTGACCAATGCACCTGAGACTTTTATGGATTTTATGAATGGAGTGTTTAGGCCATATCTCGACCAATTTGTAGTAGTGTTTATAGATGATATTTTGGTTTACTCGAAGGATGAGAATGAGCACAAAGAGGATCTTCGGTTAGTATTGTAAGTATTGAGGGAGCACCGTTTGTTTGCGAAGCTCAGTAAGTGTGACTTTTGGCTTCGAGAAGTGTCTTTCTCGGGTCACATTGTGTTAGCTAAGGGTATTTAAGTGGATCTAGCTAAGATTGAGGCGATTGTGGATTGGAAAGTGCCTAGGAATGTTCCTGAAGTGAGAAGCTTCCTTTGTTTGGCAGGCTATTACCGTCAGTTTGTGAAGGGTTTTTCAGTTATTGCTGCTCCAATGACAAGATTGTTGAGGAAAGGAGTCAGATTTGAATTTTCGGATAAGTGTTAGCTGTGTTTTGAGAGGTTGAAGATTTTGTTAGTTGAAGCTCCTGTACTGACTCAACCCACCTTTGGTAAAGAGTTTGTAATGTATAGTGATGCTTCGGTAATGGACTTGGATGTGTATTAATGCAAGAGGGTAAAGTAGTGGCTTATGCGTCTCGTCAGTTGAAACCTCATGAGAAGAACTATCTGACGCATTATAATACCCCGAATATACCCTAGTCGGATTAGGGTAAGTTTAGGGTGTAACGGAAACCGAATGCGATTGAACTAGGAACAGAAGTGTTAAAAAGGACGCAACTGTCATTAATTTAAAAGTTTCAGTAAGTTTTGATAAATTGGACAGTTATATCGTCGCGCCCTAAATGACATGAAAATAATTATTTAGTGATTAAAAATGTGTAATTAGATGATGGAAGTGATTAATTGTAGTAAAGAATGTGACTAGTTTTATTTTTATAAGGTAGGGGTATTTTTGTCATTTAGTAATTAGGGATTAAATTGAATGACTTAATTAAATTATGGGGATCAATGTATGTAATAGAAAAGGGGAATGCCAATTGAGGGAAAAGAAGTAAGGAAAGGGATTAAAAGATATGTTTGACATAAAATATCAACTTTGGACCAATAGAGTAGTGACATGTGGCAATAGAGATAAGTGTTGGTAGGTGGCCTCTTTAAGCCATTTTGGCTGTTTTCTTAGGCCACTTTTGGCCAGCCATAAGGGAAAAAGAATGAAGCAATCTTTCCTCTTTTAATCTCTTAAAATTTCTGCTCTCTCTTCCTCTTTTGCTTATACTCCCCAAATGGGTGTTTTGAAATTCAAGTGCCTAATTCAAGCTAAAAAGGTAAGTTGTGTAATTGCATCTCTTCTTCTTCTTTAATTGTGATATTTAAAATTTATATGGAAATTATGGTTAGTAGGTATGCTAACATTAAATTTTGTGGGTTTTGATGAGGAAATTTGATGATTATGATCATGAAAGAGTATGGGAGTAGGAGAGGAGAGTTCAACCAATTGAACAAAAAGGAGAAAAGGAAATGAGGTTTGGAAACTAGTTTGATTTGATGTGTTTTGATGATAAATAATATGATTTGAGATATATTTTAATGATATGTGTTGAATCTATGATGATGATAGTGAGTGTTGGCTTTAGATTGTTAAAATTTTGCATGTGAGTAGGATTTGATGAAAACTGTGTTAAAAAACACTTGACCGTTCTTCGATTATTAGGCTCTATCTGGAGTTTCAGAACTCGAAATGGCATGAAACCAGTACCGTTTGAATGCTAATAAATATTTCTACAAATATCTTAGAAATAAGCTTGAGCTAATTTTAGCTTTACTGTTCCAAAAGTGGTCATGAGGTAGAGGTATCTCCTCTGGCCGGGTTTAGGGGAGCAGTATAGATTATTTTGATCATATCTGATGATTTAGTTGTCCAAATGACATGAGCCTTTTCTATATTAAAGCTAACATCCTAAGGATCATTTGTCAAGAGGACACTTGGCCTAAAAATGAGGTTTAGAGGTCGGTTTAGGCGGTTTAAGTTTAAAGCGGGAAGAAGTCTTGTGACTTGTCTTGATGAGGAATCTAAAGAGAGCTTCTGTCGCGAGCGCGACCATGGTCGCGGGCATGATAGAATCTGCTTGACAAGTGTTTTTCTCCTTCTTTTGAACATTTTGGTTGGTAGGAACCCTTGCCTACCTTTACCCTCTTCTAGTTTGTATATTTTAGGATGTTTTCTCTTCCGAAATACACTCGAACTTCATCGGAACTCCATGAGACATATTCATCATATGTTTAGAGTTTGTAAGAGGGTAAATAAATATATATTCACTTAGGAATGTAAGAGACTAAGGTAGTAAATAAGAATAATGACTAAGGTATTTCAAAGTCTAATGAGTCGAACACCTTTGAATTCGTTCAACATTAACCTGATCTAAGTTCTATTAAGAAATTGGAAGTGAAACTCTATAAACTGTGCTTTGATCTTGTAGAACTACGGGGTTCTGATTCCCAACTCTTTGGGATACGTAGGAAGCTTGGGATATTCTTCCAAGTCCGAACCAAAGCACCGAGACTTATTCAGACACAAAAGTTAGTGTGTCAATTGAATTTTGTTAGACGTCTGGATACTTGTAAAAACAAATGTGAGATTTATGTGTTGATTTATAAAAGTTTATAGAACTAGTAATGATTCAAGTCTTGAGTAGGATAATCTATAGTTCAAAATTTGCATGTGATATTAAGATGGAATTAAATGAATGTTTAGGTATGTCTTAAATTAAGTTGAAATGAATATTTTGTATATCAAATATCTAATGGTTTTATATGATTGACTAAGTAATAAATAATCCTTAATAAATTGAATAGTACGAGTTCCTTGTATTGGAATTCTTAAGGTTAACGTATGTGGTTGAAGAAGTAATGTTTATAAAATTGGTTATGGACATTATAAGAATGAATGTGTTTTTATGTAAAGTTCATGCAATTTAGAATAACAAGAGTGGAATACTTGAATCTATCGCGAGCGCGACGGGTGCCATTTAGCTTTCTGTCGCGATCGCGGCTACGGTTGCGTGCGCGACTCTCCCCTATGCTATAAATGCATGTTGTGAGCTTTTAAACATGGGTTTGGACTTGTGGTTTACATATGACATGTGATATAAACTAGGATATGATATACCATGCGAAATAAATTGTTAAGTTGTTAATAAATTAAATTATGATTGTAATTAAAGTTTATGGTTGGTTATATTTCATATGAGCCATTGCTGTAGTTTATATATGAATGACGCATAGGTTTGTTATTTGACTATAATAAGTGTATGTGTTTATGAAAAGTATGAAAATATAATATGTACATCATTAAAAGAAATAAGTATGTGTTAGCCTGCATTAGTCGAGTCGTGGATAGTTAGGCATGCCTAATAGAGTTACTGTTGCTGCAGCTACCGAATGATTTGGACCCTGATCAGGTCCCCCAACTGGATCTTCGTGATCCCTTTGTACCGAATCTACGCGAAAATGTTTTTGGAACAAAATTAAAAGATTGTTTTGATACCCTCGGGTATCTATGTGTTATGAGAATAATGTTGATACCTTCGGGTATCTACGTGTACTCGTTATCCACCCCTTTGACTTTGCTGGAATTTAATGAACAAGAGTATGTGAATCAAACAGTAAGTTATGAATTGACAAATATATGTGAAGACTTGTATGAAAGCATGTACTTTGTTATTGTAATCTTTGTTAATTGGATAAATTACTTAATAATGCAACTGCTAGGCAAGATGTGAGAAATGAATTGTGGAGACCGAAAGGAAAGTGAATAAGTGTACAAAGTGGCATGAACAAGATGTGAAAAGGTGTGTATTTGTATAATTGTTTTGTTAACGCTGATATGCAAAGTAAGTGACTATTTTGATATTCTCCTTGAAAGTATCTAATTGTTATAATCGATATAATCATATTTTCTACATTATGGCTTTCTTTGAACTTGATTGATGGCCATTATTAGTGGTTGTCCATTTTTACATGTGTTTCCCACTAAGCTTTATGCTTAGCACAGATTTTCTCTTAATCCGTGTAGGTACTATTAATCGAATTATTTGAGAGTTTTCCACTGCAGTCCAGACCGATGCAAGAACTATGAAGAGGTTTTAGGATAGGATTTATAGTCTTCAGAATGTATGCAGGATTTGTAATTTTAAATTATAAGTTTTGTAAAAGTGATATTGGTTATGTAAAAGATATATCTATAATGAATTCTGAAGAAGTATCCTTTATAGTGCGATTATGTAATGAACTTATGGTTAACTATAATGTATTTTGAAAACGAAAGAAATTTTATAAATCATATTTTAGCTTAAAGATTTATAAGTTTTACATGTTTGCTTCGGTAATGCCCTTCACTGTCGGCGTGGACCACCAGTTCACGGTATGGTTTACTACGTACGGGTAAGGGGTGTTACATTTAGTGATATCAGAGCATAGGTTTAGTCGGTTCTGGATGACAAGAGTTTAGATTTTAGTCTGTATAGTTTTGCATTGGCCAATACGGAGGTCTTAATTTTTCTATAAATGTTGCGGTAGGAGTGGATAGACGTTAATGACATCAGTAAAGAGACAACTAAGTGTGATATGTGATAAGTTTTGATCAGTTTATTATGAATCTGCTTCCTACTATTAAGGTATTGGATGTAGCTGTAGAGATTCTAGTTAGAGATTGTGGGTAGTACAATATAAGGTATGTATAAGTTTTCCCTGAGGGGAAATATGGAATAAAGGATTAAATAGTGCTAAATTTTCTATAATTGGAAGTATTTTGAGGATCGTGACACTCTGTACACCTGTCAGCTACTTTACTGATGAGAGCAATTATTTGAATGTGATACATCATGGGGGTCGGGCAACTTGCATTGCCATTATCTGAACTGCATTAATACATTGCATCATCCTGCATACATAAATCATTTAGCATCCATTACATTTATTTATGTTGTTCCTTTTTAATGAACATTAGACATGTGCATTTGCCTCAAGTGACAGGAAGCTGACAGAATGTACATTGAGTGTAACAAAGTTAAGTGAGTGTAATAAGGAATTAGTTCTCTAAACTAGAAAAAAAGAAAGAAAGAGAAAGAAGAGAGAGTGAAGGATCACTGAATGTGTATAAGTATGAGTAAGAGATTTGTGTCTATAGAATTGGTTGGTTTGACCCTTCTTTGTTAAGGAATTAAGGTATAAAATGGGCTAAGATTTCTATACATATTTGGAAAGGAATGGAATTGTATCTGATTAGATTAACTTATTGGCTATAGATTTGAACTTGCTTATAAGAGTGAATAAAACTGTGAACTTTTGTGCAAGATAGTCAAACAATAAATACTGAAAATCTATGTGATGTTTCAGAAGTGATAGCCAATCGTAATTAGTGATACTGGTAATGTAGGAGGGAACTGTTATAATTGTTTTGATCAAGAGAAGAGTTAAGTAAAGGTGTGAGCGATTCTGTCATTAAAGGACAAGATGTTTTATAAGGAAGGAGCTAAGTGAAAAGATTGATATGATAATTATAGAATAAAGGTATATAAAGATATATGATGAATTGAATATTGGGAGTATGTGTATGTCATGATTGTCTTGGAATTTGAGTAAGGAATAACTCGATAAGAAGGGTTATATGTACATATGATGTGACAGGGTGAATTGAGAATGACATTGGGACCTGATAGTAATAAAATATAAACGATCTGTAACTCAAATTTTTAAGATGCTTATTTGAAAAGACGAATTGTCGGATATATGTAATGATACTAGTAAGAATGATTTGAACTGTATAATGACCGTGCAAGGTGGTATATGGTGATAATGACAGTTGACACTGATATTAGTGAAATAATTTGCTATTTGGATAATAATGTTGAGGATTTCTCAAGCAAGTTATTATTGTTTCGAGATAATAACCATTAGGAACAAGGAATAATCAGAAGTCTAAGTAAACAGTGAAAAGTTGTATAAATCATACTACATGACCGGAAGTAAAAAGGTGGATTATGTGAGAAACAAAGTGTAATTATTATATGATAAGTATATTGTTAGCGTGGGTGAATGTAGTGATAAAGACTTTGATATGTAAAAATCATATATCAGTGAATTTCGAGAACGAATTTTGAGAACGAAATTCTTTTGAGGGTAGATTTGTAACACCCCGAATATACCCTAGTCAGATTAGGGTAAGTTTAGGGTGTAATGGAAACCGAATGCGATTGAATTAGGAACGGAAGTGTTAAAAAGGACGCAACTGTCATTAATTTGAAAGTTTCGGCAAGTTTCGATAAATTGGAAAGTTATATCGTCGTGCCCTAAATGACGTGAAAATAATTATTTAGTGATTAAAAATGTGTAATTGGATGATGAAAGTGATTAATTGTAGTAAAGAATGTGACTAGTTTTATTTGTATAAAGTAGGGGTATTTTGGTCATTTAGTAATTAGGGATTAAATTGAATGACATAATTAAATTATGGGTATCAATGTATGTAATAGAAAAGTGGAATGCCAATTGAGGGAAAAGAAGTAAGGAAAGGGATTAAAAGATATGTTTGACATAAAATATCAACTTTGGACCAATAGAGTGGTGACATGTGGCAAAAGAGATAAGTGTTGGCACTTTGGCTGTTTTCTTAGGCCACTTTTGCCCGGCCATAAGGGAAAAGAATGAAGCAATCTTTCCTCTTTTAATCTCTTAAAACTTCTGCTCTCTCTTCCTCTTTTGCTTATACTGCCCAAATGGGTGTTTTGAAATTCAAGTGCCTAAATCAAGCTAAAAAGGTAGGTTGTGTAATTGCATCTCTTCTTCTTCTCTAATTGTGATATTTAAAATTTATATGGAAATTAGGGTTAGTAGGTATGCTAACATGAAATTTTGTGGGTTTTGATGAGGAAATTTGATGATTATGATCATGAAAGAGTATCGGAGTAGGAGAGGAGAGTGCAACCAATTGAACAAAAAGGAGCAAAGGAAGTGAGGTTTGGAAACTAGTTTGATTTGATGTGTTTTGATGATAAGTAATATGATTTGAGATATATTTGAATGATATGTGTTGAATCTATGATGATGATAGTGAGTATTGGCTTTAGATTGTTAAAATTGTGCATGTGAGTAGGATTTGATGAAAACTGTGTTAGAAAACACTTGACCCTTCTTCGGTTATTAGGCTCTATCTTGAGTTTGAGAACTCTAAATGGCATGAATCTAGTACCGTTTGAAAGCTAAGAAATATTACTACAAATATCTTAGAAATACGCTTGAGCTAAATTTAGCTCTAAGTGTTCCAAAAGCGGTCATGAAATAGAGGTATCTCCTCTGGCCGGGTTTAGGGGAGCAGTATAGGTTATTTTGATCATACCTGATGATTTAGGTGTCCAAACGACATGAGCCTTTTCTATATTAAAGCTAACATCCTAAGGATCATTTGTTAAGAAGGACACTTGGCCAAAAAATGAGGTTTAAAAGTCGATTTAGGCGGGTGAAGTTTGGAGCGGGAAGCAGTCTTGTGACTTGTCTTGATGAGGAATCTGAAGAGAGCTTCAGTTGCGAGCGCGACCATGGTCGCAAGCACGACAGAATCTGCTTGACAAGTGTTTTTCTCCTTCTTTCGAACCTTTTGGTCATTACCTACCTTTACCCTCTTCTAGTTTGTATATTTTAGAATGTTTTCTCTTCTGAAATACACTCGAACTTCATCGGAACTTCATGAGACATATTCATCATATGTTTAGAGTTTGTAAAAGGGTAAATAATTAGATATCACTTAGGAATGTAAGAGGCTAAGGTAGTAAATAAGAATAATGACTAAGGTATTTCAAAGTCTAATGAGTCGAACACCTTCGAATTCGTTCAACATTAACCTGATCTATGTTCTGTTAAGAAATTGGAAGCGAAACTCTATAAACTGTACTTTGATCTTGTAGAACTACGGGGTTCTGATTCAACTCTTTGGGATACATAGGAAGCTTGGGATATTCTTCCAAGTCTGAACCAAAGCACCGAGACTTATTCAGACACAAAAGTTAGTGTTTCAATTGAATTCTGTTAGACGTCTGGATACTTGTAAAAACAAATGTGAGATGTATGTGTTTATTTATAAAAGTTTATAGAACTAGTAATGATTCAAGTCTTGAGTAGGATAATCTATAGTTCAAAATTTGCATGTGATATTAAGATGGAATTAAATGAATGGTTAGGTATGTCTTAATTTAAGTTGGAACGAATATTTTGTATATCAAATATCGAATGGTTTTATATGATTGACTAAGTAATAAATAATCCTTAGTAAATTTAATAGTACGAGTTCCTTGTGTTGGAATTCTTGAGGTTAACGTATGTGGTTGAAGAAGTAATGTTTATAAAATTGGTCATGGACATTATAAGAATGAATGTGTTTTTATGTAAAGTTCATTCAATTTAGAATAACAAGAGTGGAATGCTTGACTCTGTCGCGAGCGCGACAGAGGCCATTTAGCTTTCTGTCGCGTGCGCGACTCTCCCCTATGTTATAAATGGATGTTGTGAGCTTTTGAACATGAGTTTGGACTTGTGGTTTACATATGACATATGATATAAACTAGGACATGATATACCATGCGAAATAAATTTTTAAGCTATTAATAAATTAAATTATGATTGTAATTAAAGTTTATGGTTGGTTATATTTCATATGAGCCATTGCTTTAGTTTATGTATGAATGACGCATAGGATTGTTATATGACTATAATAAGTGTATGCATTTATGAAAAGTATGAAAATATAATATGTACATCATTAAAAGAAACAAGTATGTGTTAGCCTGCATTAGTCGAGTCATGGATAGTTAGGCATGCCTAACAGAGTTACTATTGCTGCAGCTACCGAATGATTTGGACCCTGATCAGGTTCCACGATTGGATCTTCATTATCCCTTTGCAACGAATCTATTCGAAAATGTTTTTGGAACAAAATTAAAAGAATGTTTTGATACCCTCGGGTATTTATGTGTTATGAGAATAATGTTGATACCTTCGGGTATCTACGTGTACTCATTATCCACCCCTTTGTCTTAGCAGGCATTTAATAAACAAGAGTATGTGAATCAAACAGTGAGTTATGAATTGACGAATATATGTGAAGACTTGTATGAAAGTATGTACTTTGTTATTGTAATCTTTGTTAATTGGATAAATTACATGATAATGCAACTGCTAGGCAAGATGTGTGAAATGAATTATGGAGACCGAAAGGAAAGTGAATAAGTGTACAAAGTGACATGAACAAGATGTGAAAAGGTGTGTATTTGTATAATTGTTTTCTTAACACTGATATGCAAAGTAAGTGACTATTTTGATATTCTCCTTGAAAGTATCTAATTGTTGTAATCAATATAATTATATTTTCTACATTATGGCTTTCTTTGAACTTGTTTGACGGCCCTTATTAGTGGTTGTCCATTTTTACATGTCTTTCCCACTAAGCTTTATGCTTAGCACGGATTTTCTCTTAATCCGTGTAGGTACTATTAATCGGATTGTTCGAGAGTTTTCCACAGCAGTCCAAGCCGATGCAAGAACTATGAAGAGGTTTTAAGATAGGATTTATATAGTCTTCAGAATGCATGCAGGATTTGTAATTTTAAATTATAAGTTTTGTAAAAGTGATATTGGTTATGTAAAATATATATCTATAATGAATTCTGAAGAAGTATCCTTTATAGTGCGATTGTGTAATGAACTTATGGTTAACTATAATGTATTTTGATAATGAAAGAAATTTTATAACTCATATTTCAGCTTAAAGACTTATAAGTTTTACATGTTTGCTTCAATAATGCCCTTAACCGTCAGCGTGGACCACCGGTTCATGGTATGGTTTACTACGTACGGGTAAGGGGTGTTACACGCATGATTTGGAATTGGCCGCTGTGATTTTTGCTTTGAAGATTTGGCGACATTATCTGTATGGGGAAAAGTGTAGGATTTACACGGATCATAAGAGTTTGAAATATCTCCTCATGCAGAAAGAGTTGGACATGAGACAGCATCGATGGTTAGAGTTGTTCAAGGACTATGACTGCATTGTGGATTACCATCCAGGTAAAGCCAATGTGGTTGTGAATGCTTTGACTTGGAAGTCGATTTCGGTTTTGTTCTTGATGTAGTTCAAATGGAGATTTGATTCGGATGGGGCTTCGGTTGCCCAATTGAGAGTGAAGCCGACTTTAAGACAGTCGATTATGGATGCTCAGAAAGATGATGTGAGATTGCAGCAGGTTTTGCAAGAGGTTTCGCAGGGTAAGTAGTCTGAGTTTTCGATTTTGGATGGGGTGCTTATGTATAGGGATCGTTTGTGTGTGCCCGAGAGTGATGAGTTAAGGAAGAAGCTTTTGAGTGAGGCACACACTACGGTCTTTACTATGCATCCTGGTAGTGAGAAGATGTATCGGGATATGAAGCAGTTCTACGGGTGGTCTGGGATGAAAAGACACATTGTGGAATTCGTGGCGAAGTGTTTGACGTGTCAACAGGTAAAGGATGAGCATCAAGTCCCTTCGAGATTTCTCACTCCTTTATCTGTTCCTTAGTGGAAATGGGATGACATCGCCATGGATTTTGTATCGGGTTTACCAGTCACTTAGAGAAAACATGATTCAGTGTGGGTTGTTATGGATCGGCTTAAGAAGTCAGCTCATTTTGTGCTGGTTAGAGTGGACTACTCGATGGATAAGTTAGCCAATGTGTATGTGGATGAGGTCGTTCGACTGCATAGAGTGCCATTGTCGATAGTGTCAGATTGGGATCTAAGGTTCACATCTAAGTTCTGAAAGGAATTGCAGAGAGCTTTGGGTACCAAGTTAAACTTCAGCACAGCATTTCATCCTCGGACAGATGGTCAGTCCGAGCGAGTTATCCAGATTTTAGAGGATATGCTTCGGGCTTGTACTTTGGATTTTTCTGGCAATTGGGATAAGTATGTGTGACTTATGGAGTTTGCCTACAACAACAGTTTTCAGTCCAGCATAGGGATGTCACTGTTTGAAGCTTTATATGGTCGACCGTGTAGGACTCTAATTTGTCGGACAGAGTTAACCGAGCGATCTTTTGTTGGGCCAGAGATGATTAGGGATACCGAAGAGAAGGTCAGAGTTGTGCAGCGAAACCTGAAGGTGGCTAAGGATAGACAGAGATCCTATGCCAATTTGAAGAGCAAGGATATTCGGTTTGAGGTCGGGCACAAAGTTTTCCTTAAGGTTTCACCTTGGAGGAAAGTATTGCGGTTTGGTAAGAAAGGTAAACTTAGTCCTCGGTTCATTGGGCATTTCGAGATTCTGGAGAGAGTTGGTCCGGTAGCCTATAGGTTGGCTTTATCGATGGAGTTGGCTAAGATGCATGATGTTTTCCATATCTCCATGCGTCGTCGTTATAGATCGGATCCTTCGCATGTGTTGTCAGTTCAAGACATTCGGATTCAGCCGGATTACTCCTATGATGAAGAGCTGAAAGCTATTTTAGCTTGAGAAGTGAGACAGTTGAGAAGCAAGCAAGTCCCTTTAATCAAGGTTCTTTGGCAACATCACGGAGTCGAGGAAGCGACTTGGGAATCAGAGGCAATGATGAGGATTCAGTATCTGCAGTTGTTCAGTTCAGGTGAGAATTTCGAGGAAGAAATTCTTGTTAGTAGGGGAGAGTTGTAACACCCCATTCTCCCCTAGTAGTTTTAGCCATGTTTGCCATGTGTATGTGTGCATGTGTGAGAGTTTTGGCATGTGTTAAGGGTATTTTGGGCAAAATGCATGTTTTGTGGGCTTTAATAGAGTGTGAGTGCATATATGTTGGTAGGATGTGTGTGTGTTGGGTTGTGTTAGTGTGTGCATGAGCACATGGTAGTAGTGTGTGAATTATGAGGGTTAGTCTTGTGTGCGGTATCATGTGTGTTTGTTGGGTGTGAGTGGTCAAGTTCCACCAACCATAGGGTGATATATGGCTAGAGCTTTTGAATGGAGGTATAAATAGAAGAGAGAGAAATTGGGACAGCCATTTGCTGCCTCTTCCCAGTTTGCTTCCTTCTCTTTATCTCTTCTTCTTCTTTTCTCTTCATTTGTGTGCCCTAACTTGGATCCAAGTGTTTGTGGTGGAAATTGATCATTCCTTGAGCTTTGATTTATTAAGTGTAGTTGGTTTCTTCTTATTCTTCTTCTTCATCCATTGTTCCTGATTTTGGTTAGAATGTGTTTTAATTTAGGTTTTGTATTTGTATGTATTTTGGGTGTTCTTGATTAGTTAAGCCTCCTCATGATCCTAAGGGAAAGGAGAAGGCTAGTGGGAGTGGTGCTCATTGATTTGGAGCATAGGAATTAAAGGTTTGGCAATTTGATTGATTTTGATGTACATTTGTGATTTGTGCATTTGCGTGAGATTTTTTGAAATTTGATGTTTGATGAGGCTTATTATAGTGCTAATGTTATGGGTATTCGATTGATTTAAGTTATGATACATGGATGATAATTTATTGAAGGGAATTTGAAGTTTGATGAACTTTTACTGAAATTTCTGGGTTGGTGTTCTTGAGAAGCTTGATTATGTTAATGTATGATCTTGATTGTGATAATTGTTGATTTAAGTTGTGTTTTATGCCATTTTGATGGTGGAAGGCTTATTTGAAGGTAAGATGAAGTTTGATTGGTTTTGGGTCAAAATGGGTTTGATTTTGGAAGTCTGGGTTTTTCCTGCGTTTGGTTGGAAAATGGAAGTCGTGATGCTGTCGCGAGCATGATAGAATCATGAAACCCAGTTTTCACGTTAGATTTGCACTATTGAGTGAGAGGCGTCCAACTCGTGAAATTGCAGCACGACTCGTGAAGCCTTTGCATGCGCGAGTGGTGTAGCAAAATCATGCATCAGCAGGGGAAGCTGAGAGATTCACGCGTCATAAATCACGTTCACGAGTCGTCAACCAAGTTCACGAGTCGTGAATAACCTTCACGAGTCGTGAACAACCTTCACAAGTCGTGAAGGTTGTTCAGGACTCGTACTGGCACAGCACAACTCGCACACCATGCCACTTCCCTCGCGCAGGCCATCAGGCCACTGTCGCGAGTGCGACACTGGTCGCGATCGTGATATTGACCCTTATATGCCCTATTTTTTCAATTTTGCCCCTTTCTTCTAAAATGAATTTTCTATCATTTCTTCATGGATTTTTGCTACTGTATGGGAATAAAAATGCTTATATATGTACGATATTATGATTTCTTCATGATAAATTATATGTTATGCTTTGAGCATGATTTTTATTATGCACGACCTGCAAGAGTTAGTCTAGTGTATAGCTGCAGCCCTCAGTTCTATTCATGACCCTGATCAGGTCCCTGTTTAGTTCCTCACGAACTTCAATGTGTTCGGATCTTGATTAAGATCCCCTTTGTAAAATGTTTTGAAATGAGAACAATGTGATATTGCTATTCGATTCGTACCTGTAAGGTGCTGCCATGCGTTCGATTCGTACCCGTAAGGTACCGCCATGTGTTCACTCGTTGTCCACTGCTGTGTGTCAGCAGGTGTTGTGATTTGTTCTATTATGCTTAAAGAATGTGATTCCGAATGATTTTGATTATAGGTTTGAGAATCTGAATGACTCTATTTATGAGCATATGAATCAGTTGGCATATGAATATGATTATGAACCTTTGAATAGTTATGAATGTGATTCATTTATGATTATATCTTATGATATTCAGCATATGCCATTATGTATGTGTTTTTCCTCGATGACCATTATGAATGGCCGTCCATACTATTGTTGTTTGTTTCCCCACTAAGCGTTATCGCTTAGCACGGTGTTTCATCCGTGTAGGTGCGGAAGGTGTATAACTTTTGGGAGAGTCGCCGCCAGTCAAGCCAACACAGTGGGATTATTGATAGGACTTAACTTCTTTTTGTATTATGATTATTTTGTAATAGTGATCTCTCTTTGTATTTAGTCTTTTGTTCAGCTTCCGCTTTGTATCTCTGAAAGTTGTAATTATGTTGGTAACAGAATAGTTATGTATTGAATATTATTATTCCATTATTGAATGATCAGTTTTGTTTTAAAGTTTTAATTTTCGCTATTTATATGTATTTTTATATTATGTGAATGAATGTTTGTACCGTTTTGTTTGGTGACACCCCTGCTCATACGGGTTCTCACTCCCTCGCAGATGGGATTCCCTACATATGGGAAGGGGGTGTTACATAATTCCTTTTAATCTCAGGGTAGTTAGCAAACATGTGGTCCTTTCCGTCCTTTCCAACCAAAACTCAGCCACATTCGACTAATCCAAAGTCGTCACACAAAACTCCTCTACTCCTATCTTTCTAACAAGGTCTGATGGCGCTTTAGGAGATGTCAATCTGTCTATACACTACATCAACCCTTGCACTAACATCGGATGATCTGGAGCTAGTCTCAGACCCTTAGCTGGAGGTCGCTCTAGTGCAGGCTGATCAACTCTCACTGTATTTACACTTCCCGTCGTCTCTCCTACAATTTCACTCGAATTCAGCTCCATCTATACTCTACACAAGACAACATATGCGTTAGGCCATGACTCTAGACAACTCACATACATCTAATCAATACTCTAACATCTTATTGTCCTGAACCATCTACCTATGCTCTGATACCACAACTTGTAGCGCCGCAATACCCCTTGGGAGGATATTAGGTTGCCACACACGCATACACTTACAAACAGACATGCGAAAGCGGAAATAGCGAACATATAAGGCACATTTGCAGCGGGATATCATTTAAACACAAGCTATAGGACATGCCTTAAATAAAACCTTAAAGTCATTTGGATTACATAATATAGCTATTCTATATACATTACAAAACATTCTCTTTACATAAGCCTTTACATATCAATTATAAAAGCAAATTTTCACTTTACCATTTACATAACATATATAAAATTGCTTACACATATAAAAGCAAAAGCTGAACATTTACAAAACTATACAAAAGTTCTATAACATGCACATAAAAAGCTATGCCATATACAAAAGACTCCAACTTATACTCCTAGTGGCCTCGGCCTGTAGATGTCCAACCCTCACTGAACCTGTAAACCTACACGGGAAAATACCTGTGCTAAGCAATAACGCTTAGTGGGGATAACACAAGTAATAGACTTCTGATGAAGTCACAAGCATCAATCATCAAGCATATCAATAATGGATATGGCAATTAATTAAAAGCATAAAAAATTAATAAGCATTTATAATATTATTAACATACGAAACATTTTATCAAAATGCTTTATAACAGATCTACTAATCTTACCACAACCTGTATTTCATATCATAGCATCTCATGGGAATTTATATACATTTAAGCTTAGCGGCATACTTCTACACTATTCATGTACAATTATAACTTTACATATGCACTTATAAGCTAATATAAGCATCTCTAATGCAGCAGTCATGTACCTCTATTAGCATCCTCTATAGCTCTTTAACATATATTAACATCTCATATACATTTAGCAAGTAATTAATAGCCTGACTACATACTATAAGTGGATACGGGTACATATAGATACTGTTAAATAGTACCAAACATATAGAGACTGGAGTCTCGAACCATCTAGATACCAAATGGTACCAAACATATAGACATCCATCGATGCCAAACATATAAACACCCATTGGTGCCAAACATCTAGCAGCTGCAAAACATCTAACCCTTTATAGGCATGCCCATCTATCCACTTCCATGACAACTCAGGCTTATTAATAAACTTCAAATACAATTCCATATACATACTCTTTTACAACTATCATGTTATTCTATTACTCATACAACTCAATAAATACATATCAATTATACATAACTATGAACACATAGATATAGTTCAACATAGAAGTACACAATTCAATATTCATTCCTACGTCATATATATGTATATTCATTAGTTTAGCACATTAGAATTCTCAAATAATGTATTTAAACTAATTTAGATTCCATTTGGCATTCTTATATAACATTTGATGATGTTTGACAAAGAAATATGTAAGTTGAAGGTACCTCACGATGGTAACCTTTTGGTTGTGACCGTGACATAAGAAAATACAAAACAGAATTGAAAATATGCATACCTCACGGTAGAACCATTTTGGTTGTGACCATGAGGTCCAAAGATAAGCAAATTGGCCTTCTCTCGGCATTGGTCATGGTGGCAACCATTTTGGTTGTGACCGTGACATACCAAAGTAAGAAAAACAGAAGCAGAAGCTCGAAACTGGTTCACTCCTCAATTTTGTATAGCCTATACCGATGTCTAAACCTCAACATTAGGCCAAAGTCCCTTCTTAATATTTTTTTCCTTGGATGTTATGGGTAAAATGGGACAAGTTTCAGGTCATTTGGATTTAAAATGAAGGAGTTATGGCTAAGGGAACATAATTGGTTCCAGAAGCCCTCCTAAAGAATTTTAACTACACTTATGGTTAATTTTGAAGACCATATATTCCTCAAATCAATAGAGATATTTCTACAATATTTATAGTCACATATCTTATGGTTATAACGCAATTAGTATCATCCCTTTTGGAGTTGTAAAACTCAATTTACACCATAAACAATGCACGGGGATCAATATAGGCTCCAAAGTCAGGTTAACACAATCAAGCTTGTCAAGCTTGAAAAAAGCCAACTTGGACAAACCAATACACCAAATTCAAACTATAGTTTCTTTACACATATGTGAACATTTAGACTCAGTCAAATTCTCCATGCATGCCATTATCTATAAATTACACAACTATACTCTATAACTTATATCATCTTTCAAATACCACACAAAACACATAAATTTCCATCTAACAACATACGCACTTTAACAATACATAGCACATAATCATGCTCAATTCTTCAAACCACATATTCACACATCAATTACACATTTAATCCAAACTAGTCAACACATGCACTTAAGCAAAGTTAACACATAAACACACACACACATATATATATATACATATATGTATACACACACACACACACACACACACATAAATATATATATATATCCCAAACCTCAAAAGCAGGTTGTTGGACACTCTATCTCCAAGTAGACATTTTCCTTGCCTTTAGCTCTCCTCTTATCCAATTCTTGCATAATTAATCAAAACACACTCTTAGTCCATTACTCAAACCCACATAAACACATTAATAGAAAGGAGTAAAAGAAAGAGATATTCACTTCCAACCACACTTACCTTCTCAACTCACTTCTCAATACCTCTTCAAACCAATTCAATTTAAATTTCCAGATTCAATTGAGAAGAAATGAAGTTTAACTTAATGTAGAGAAGAGGAGTGAAATTCAGAGTTAGAAACAGAAGAATGGTCGGTTCACTCACCCATTATGCCTCTTAACCCACTATATATTGCATGGGGAAGGTTGATTGGTGTGACGCATGCCGGATCCCCGCGGCCGCCCATGGGACCGCCCGCATGAGGGCGATCGGGGCATTTGTGGGTCCGTTGACAACTTGCAATAAATCGCAAGTGCATCTATGTTGGGCAACAAGGAGGTTTCATGGAGTCGCCACCCAATAGAACATTGGGAAAGTTTCTCTCGCCTCGAAGAGCCTAAGACTGCGCTTTGTATCCATTTTGGACCAGCCAGAGGGGTCTTGGAAGGTAAACCTCTCGCCCTAAGGAGCCTAGGATTAGCGCTAAAGTCTCGTGGCACAAAAAAGTGTCTTGGAGGGTAGACCTCTAGCCTCTTTGAGCCCAAAGACCAGAGCTGGGTCCGGGATTTCTCATCTATTTCTACCTCGATTATTTTATGATCAAATTTAATTATCATTGATTCTCTCTCTCTCCACACGATGCAATTGATTAAAGGCGCATTTATTCACATTTGGAAAGCCGTAAATGAGCAAATAAATATCAAAAGGCGGTAAATTACAATAATACAAGGAGCGGAATACAACTCCCTTTATAAATGTACGATACATACACGAATCGGGGCATTGTTTATTTTGAGGACTTTGGTCCTCGCATGCATCATTATCAAAATCGGATATTTTATTTGTGATGATTTTATTGGATAAAAATAGGGCATTGGACCCTTGTTTTTGTGTAAATCTCATTTTATTGAATATAAAAAACATTGAAGTCATTTTTATACATTAACGAGATATGAAAAAGAGTATATCCATATACATGAAATAATCAATGAATAACAAATGAAGGAAATAATCAAGAGGGTTAGGAAACTAAACCGGACGAAATCCTCCGAATATGGTAGATAGCCGCTCAAGCTCGGGATAGTCAAAGAGAATCAATATACACTCATAGAAAGTTAAAAAATGTCAATATACCTAAAATTAATATATAAGAAGCCAAAAGGGGCTTGAAAAAGATAGAAAATGATTTAAAAGGGTAGAGACAGAACCCACCGACGGCCTTTTTTAGGTGACCGACGGGCGTCAGTTGAGATAACCGACATGTCCGTCTATCACTCAAAAAGAGGGCGTCTGTAAGTGGGTGACCGATGGACATCGGTTATGGAGATGACCCGTCGGTCACCACTGTCTCCGAAAAAACAGAAAAAAGAAAACTCTTTTTAAAGCCAAAAAAGAGGTTTTATCATAAAAACATATAAAGAGAGTCAAAATAAGGAAGTATAATGACAAAGTTGAAAAAAACAACGAATAAAGTATAAATATGAAATAATACGAAGAAAGAATCCGGAATATTTACCCTCAGATAATCGCTTTGGGTGAGATTCTTGTGTTGATTAGAGCTGTCACACCCCAAAATAGCCCTGGTCGGATTGTGCATGCTAAGTCGGGATCGGAAAGGGTATTTCGGTAATTTATGTTTGAGCAATTTGGAGTGTTAAGGACCTAATTGAAAAGATAATTAAGTTTGTAAGGATAGAAATGTGTAAGTGAGTGAAGTGTTATTTGTTTAAGGACTAAAGAGCATTAATGGATTGGGAATAGTCTTAGTGGAATTTGTGGTTCAATTAGGAGTTGCCATGTGGTTTTGTTAGGTGGGCATTGAGTGAAGAAAAGAAGAAAGGAAAGAGAGTGAGAGAGGGAACACAGATTGCATTCCTGTTCGTCCCCTCCTCTCACGCTCCTTCTTCCTCTTCTCTTCTCCTTTCTCTGCTTTTCCTTTCTTTCTCTTTGGCTTTGGCTTGGAATTGTGTTGTGTTTGGGTTGGAAGTGTGCTTTATTTGAAGAGGTAAGTTGGTTTAAGTTGTTCTACGTGTTGTGTTTCTTCTTCTTCTTCATCTACTGGTTTTATCTTCAATTAGGGTTTTGAAGAGTAATTGTGGGTTTTGTTGTGCAAGCTTTGGATTGCATGAAGAAGCAGAGTAAAGGCAAGGAAAGGATTGGGGTTTGATCTTGAAGAGTGATTTTGGATCGTCATTTTCAGGTTTGGGAGTGTTTGAATGCATGCAACGTTTTGAACTTCTCTGTTCTTCAATCTCAGTTGATTGTCTCTACCCTATTTCTCTCTAGGCTTATGATTGTGTTTGCGTGGTCTAATTTCTGGAAATTGATGTGTTCTGGAATGTGTATATGTATGATTATGTGTTAGCAATGCATGAACATGATTGAATTGGAAGTTCTGAGTTTGGGTTCTTAACTTACTGTAACTTTTAGGGTTCATGTTCTTGAATGGATTAAATGTGTTTATGCATGATTTTGGTTGATTTGATTGTTGAATTAAGTTGCAATTATCTTGCTTATGCTGTTTGGGACATCGATTGAAAGGTAAGATGAGTTTGGATGTGTTTTGAATCAGATTGGAAATTATTATTATCGAGTTCTTGATTTCTGGGTAAACTGGGAATGGAAAATCGCGTCTCTGTAGGATTTCCATTTCCAGTATGTGTCAGGACTTTCTGAGAGAGAGAAGTCACGAGGCGTGACTCCCAGTCACGCCACGTGACTCCGTCTCCTAGTCACGACGTGTGACTTCTCGGCGGGCTGGACGTGATTGCGCGGCGTGACTCCCAGTTGCGAAGCGTGACTGCCTGGAGGGAGGCAAGTCACGTCTCGTGACTTAGAGTCACGACGTGACTCTTGTGAAAGGCAAGTCGTGACTCCAGTCGCGAAGCGTGACTCCTCTCTCTGTGAGAGGGAAGTCACGTCTCGTGACTTAGAATCACGGCGTGACTCTTGTGAGGCCAGGCGTGACATAGAGTCACGTCCCGTGACTCTCTAGCAGGTCACGAGACGTGACACTAGGTCACGTCTCGTGACCCCTTTGAGGTCAGTCACGAGTCGTGACACGACTCGTGACCGGCCCCTCTTCAGCTCCTTTTTCCGATTTCGCCCAGTTTTAACCAAAATGAATTTCCTATTTCTTCTGTATGGGTCTTCACTGCTGTATAAATTATGTCATACTGTTATATGCTCCTGTATGGCTTTTTTGTTTTGATTTGTTCCCCCGTGACTAGTTTATTATAAAATGACTTTCAAATGCTTTTATGACTCTTTTCTCTACTGTGTGCTATCTTATCTGATTGGTTAGCCTAATTTTAGTTGTGTTCAGCATTATGTTATGCCTGTCCTTGATCGGATTCTTACCTAGAATAACATGCCATGTTTATACGTTATTGATCATTGGCATAATATGATTCCACATGTGTTCCTGATATGCTCTAGTAAAGTGAGTAGCGATAAAATGCAACTGATTGACCTATTGCATGCTTTAGAATATGACTTGAATGAGGTATGATTGAAATTATGCTATGCTATATTTATTTGAATAATATGGTTAATGTCCTAATGCATGATTATGCTTTAGCCTGGGAACTCAATGTGTTATGTTTAAATGTAATTTGGACTATGCATGATTTATGCTTAGTATCTGCACCTAATACATGATTAAGATTTTGTATTGATAACCATTAGCATGGTAGTGCTTCTTTACCTGATTCTTGGCATGCTTTAGAACATTGTTTAAATGTTATAGTATATTGACTGTATTATGTTTTGCAATGGGAATTGTATGAGATATGATCAACTTTTTGAGCATATTTATATGTCTATTGTACTCCGGTTTATGCATGATATTTATATATTTATGCGTTATGCGATTCGAAGCGTGAATTGTTTTATGCATGACCTGCGAGAGTCAGTCTAGTGGATAGTTAGGCATGCCTAATAGAAATCAGTTAGTTGCAGCCCTTTGAACGTTTGGACCCTGATCAGGTCCCCCGACTGGTTCCTCGCGAACCCCCCATCAGTACGGATCCTCGTGATCCTTTTTAATGTATTTGGATCGGGTTAAGATCCCCCATCAGTAAAATGCTTTTGTGACAAAATAAAGTGGTTTTCGATTCGTACCCGTAAGGTACCCTTTGGCCGACTTGTACCCGTAAGGTACTAATCAGTACACTCGTTATCCACTATTGTGAGTCAGCAGGTGCTTTGATGGTTTGTTTTATGTTACTTTGAAATAGCTATCAGAATGTGATATCCGATTGTTTATGATAAGGATTTCAGAAATCAGTCTATATGGATATGAATGTGACTATGGGCTTCAGAATGTATGTCTGTTTTAAGTAAGCATGACTTTATATTTAATATGATTATCCGTACCTGTCATGTGATTTGTTATAAGTTTCTGAATGCTTTGAATATGATTCGACTAGAGTATTTATGTATGTGACTTAAACATGTTTTGTTATTTATAAGCATGTGAACCGGAGCAGTTGGGATGGTAAGTATGTGATGTTTAACTGTACTTTCTGCATGATGATGATATGAATGTAATACTAAGTGGTTATGCCTTCAGTCTCCGCTATCTGAGTGTTTTTGCATGATGCTTAATATATATTAGAGTTGCGCAGCGGTATTGTGATGCTCTAAATGTTATCCTTTGTATATTTGACTAGTGTATGTGTTTGGCATGTCTAAGTATGTTAAATAGCTAGCACTCTCAACATGATGATTGGGTTGTCAGTTCCTGCATAGGTACTTAGTTATGTCAATTGCATGTGCAAAGCTCTTGTGACTCCGCACGGTAAGATGTTATTATTGGATACCCTTGTAGGTTTATGCATGTGATATAGTATGTAGTTCTGCATGATGATATTTGGATCGTGTATTGTATTATGTCTGTTTTGGTCTATCTTGGACATGAGTTTATGGTTTAGTTGTGAGTGTTGAAACGAATGCCTTTATTATGCAAGCCTGATTATTTATATGTTATGAATATCCGCATTTGCCATTTGAATGTGTTTTGCCTTGGCGACCATTGTGAATGGCCGTCCATACTCTTGTGTGTTCTCCCCACTAAGCGTTTATCGTTTAGCACGGATTTCCTTTCCGTGCAGGTGGCAGGTTTGGTTCTGTTCGAGTCGCGCTTCTGCAAGGTCGGCCACGTAGGAGTTAGAAGTTCTGTATTTTGTTCAGCTTCTGTATTTCAGCTTTTGTAATTCTGTAGTATTGTATATGTAATTATTTATGTTTTGATCTTGAGTTTTCTTTTGGGAATGTAATAGTTAGTATGTCTTTATGTTTAGTTATCCTTTTTTTTATTATTTCGATTATGCTTCCGTTGAATGGTTATATGTATGCTTCTATGTATGTTTTTGCTTAGCGCCTGCATGTGCGTGAGTTATTGCATGTTCAGTCTATACCGCAAGGTAAGTCAAGGTAAGTTTTTAATTAACCCGTATTTCTGTATGCATGTTATGTATAAATGCATGCTTCCGCATTGTGCATGTGTATATCTGTAAGTGTGAGCGTCGTGTAGCGCGTCCGCCGGCGTCCTTCCAACGGGGACGGCGATGGGGGTGTTACAAGAGCCCCGTGTGTTCCACGAAAAGTAAGATGAAGGATCAAAAAAGGAAAAACATATTATTTCCTCCTCAACCCTTCAAAAGATTGTCTTTGGAATCAAAATCTAAGGAAAACTAATTAGTTTTTAGTCCCTTTTGATGGATTTGATCCTCTTTTGAACGAAATTTCTTAATGAAATGTGTTTGCTGGAAGAGAGAGAAAATATGCTTGAATTTGGGCAGAGTTTCCCCTCTTCAAAGATTTTTAGAACCCTTTTCTAGTAAAAATCCGGAGCTTTTATAAGCCAGACACGACCGACAGGCGTCGGTGTATGGAGGCGGGCGTCGAAAGAATCCTTCTGACACAAGGATTCGTCCGACGGCCCTGCCACATCCACCGACGGGCGTCGGAAAGGTTGCGTGCTCCGAGAAACCAGGCGGCGTTCTGACAGGGGAGGTGATTTTTCGACGGGCGTCAAAAAATACCACAAGCCGTTGGTGACCCTAAGCGACGGGCTAAATTCACAGACGGGCTGGCCGTCTGTGGAGGAAAATACGCTTTTTGACGCAAAAATCCCCTATTTTCTCCTCCTCTGCCTACGAAAGGTAAAAAGACTCACTTCTCGTGGAACGCGGGACTAAAACCACCAAATCCAAACCATTTATACAGGCTCGGACACTGATGTCATCACAGGGTAACCTCTGATCCGGACCACTCCGGGACATGGTGCTTACAGTTGCCCCCAGTTTTAGGGAAACTAGTGTACGAGCGCCTAGATAAGCCAAAACTCAAAGAAAGGACAGAAAGAAAGAAGGCGTACCTGCGACGGTTCTTACCTTTCGTGCCTTTTGCAGGGTAGACCTTGTCTCGGTCTATTCGGCGATACGAAGATATCCCTATCGGTCTCGTCTCGACTTGTAGGCGTTGGTGAGACGTAGCATTCTCTAGTTACGGACTCGAACCGAAGAGCAGTGTTTCTCTAACTGCAACTTCGATCTGAAGTTCCCTTGCCAACCCCGATTCGATCTGCAAGGTGCGTAGCACTCTCTGGCTGCCGCGCGAACTGTGAGATGTAGCAGTCTCTGGCCATGATCTCGATCTGGTGAAGAGCAGTGTTTTTCTAACTGCAGCTTCGATCTGAAGTTCCCTTGCTAACCCCCATTCGATCTGCAAGGTGCGTAGCACTCTCTGGCTGCCGCGCGAACTGTGAGATGCAGTGCTCTTTGGCTACAATCTCGATCTGGTGAAGAGCAGTGTTTCTCTAACTGCAGCTTTGATCTGAAGTTCCCTTGCTAACCCCCATTCGATCTGCAAGGTGCGTAGCACTCTCTGGCTGCCGCGCGAACTGTGAGATGCAGCGCTCTCTGGCTACAATCTCGATTTGGTGAAGAGTGGTGTTTCTCTAACCACAGCTTCGATCTGAAGTTCCCTTGCTAACCCCCATCCGATCTGCAAGGTGCATAGCGCTCTCTGGCTGCTGCGTGAACTATGAGATGCAGCACTCTCTGGCCACAATCCCGATGTGAAGAGCGGTGTTTTTCTAACCACAGCTTCGATCTGAAGTAGAGGAGACCTTGCCGGGTTTCTCGTACCAAAAACAAGATCTTAGGCGTCCTTGTTCGGACTTTTAATCGATGCTTATGTTCGGATCGGTGTTCTCTGTTACCTGTGTGATAAAAAGGTTTTGTTAGTTCACGTTCGAGTGGTCATTTTTTAACCTGTTCATTGATGGCGTGATTTTGCTTTATTTGCTATGCCATGTTTATTTATATTCTTCTTTATTGAGATGTTATTCATCACTTTTTATCATTTTTGTTTTAGAATATGAGTGAATGTGAAGGCATATATTCATCTGCTATATGAATAAATCATAATAATCGAATAAATGCATAAATCTTGAAAACAAAAGTTTTTCACTAGAAAAATCTATTTTGTACAACGTATATACAAAGCATAAATGTACAAAAACATGACTCCCTGAATGTCATAGGGGTGTGTAGTCAGAGGGCTCATCGGGGTCCTCATCATCCGATATATGCACTGTCCCTAGCGGAGGTGGAGGCGGAGCTGGCCGTGCCGGAGGTGGAGGCGGAGCCGTGGAGGGTCCTGCCTCAGCGTCGTGGGTCCGCCTGAAATGGATCTGAGCGTGGCCATCCAAGAAAGGCTGGGTGCAAGTCCTCACGAACTCCAACGTCTCTGATACTGTGCCTCCCAACTTCTTGAACGCCTGGCTCAACTGAGTGGTCTGCTCACTGGCGGCCTTCTTCATATGCTCTAGGCGCTGCTCTGACTGCTCCCTGAACTCCCTCATGGTCTGAGACAAGGGTGGAGGATCCCCTCTATCGCCTGGACGCGGGATCTCAGAGAGTCAAGTGACTCGTCAATCATCTGCAGGGTCATGTCAACCCTCTGAGACGCCTGGTCCTGTGACGTCCTCAAATCATTAACGAGCTGCTGCCTAAGCTCCCTCTGACCCTGGGCAATCTACTCGATCAGCCTCGTCTGCTCACCTCTGAAGGCCTCTATGACCCGAGCCTGCTCATCTCTAAAAGCATCCATGATCCGAGCCTGCTCCCGCGTAGTATGCTCGATGTAGCCGGCCTGCTCCCGGGCTAACCGCTCCACTGACTGGGACTACTCCTGAATAGCAGCCTGCTGGCGGTCCAACCTCTCGTGAATGGCTCTGTCCCTCTCATCCTGTCGTCGCTCCAAGCTTGTGAACATGGACGTGAGGAGCTGAGAGAAGTCGGGCTATGCTGGCTGCTGCCGTGGGGGCTCTGGAGGCGGTGCTGCAGAGGTGGATGCCCCCGGGTCGCCTCTAGAATAAGGATGGTATCTCTCGGGGGGCTCGTGGGTAGTCCTCTGCACTCTGATGCCCGGCGATGGGACAGGAGTCGGTGCTCGGGATGCTGGTGAAGCAGCAAAAAGATCATCCATCGTGAACTCTATGTCAAAGTCCGAAGGGGTCCTGGGCTGCTCCTGCTGCTGTGGCGATGGCACAGTCTGAGGTTGAGGAGGCTGGGGCTCTGGCTGAGGCTGGTGCTCTGGCTGAGGCTCGGGCTGAGGCTGATGCTCTGGCTGTGGAGGCTGATCCTCTGGGTGCTCCGGGTGGTCTGGATCTGGACCCAAGGGTGGAAGTGAGAACATCCGCCGGGTCTCGTGAATGGTCAGCACCCTGTAGGCCTCTGTCTGGCCTGATATCTGGGAGATCATCCCCATCTGTACTACCGCTGCGGCGTCTACATGGATCCCCTCCTCCAAGGGTCCTCTCAACCTGTCAGGGGCAACTCTAAACCTCAAAAGCAGCCGGGTGATAACTCCCCCCACTATCACCACAGGTGTCAACCCTCTGCCGACTCTGGTCAAGTTGGCCAAGATCTCGTGGCTAATGTTGAGACGCTGGCCTGCCACCATAGCCCAGAGGATCCAGATCTCGGCCGCGTTAGGCGACCCTGGATTACCAGCTCGACCGAGGTACTAACTGGATAGCACTTTGTGCAAATACCGGAGTGCCTGGGACACCGGTACGGTGCTATTCGCTGTATCATGATCATACAACACTCCTAGTATGGCAATAGCTGCCTAATGGATGCGTCTCACAGCTCGCCGTGGGATCTTGACCCCCTCCTCTGTAGGGAGCCCCATGGCCTGCACGAATCTCTGCCTGGTAATACTGTAGTGGTCGCCGTTGAACCAAAACTTGACCACCCCTGGCTCGGTATCTGCACTCTGAAAACTGGCATAGCAGAGAGTGGCTAGGACCTGGCGAGTAGCCTCTGGAAAAGTCTGGAAGGAGGGCTCAAGGAACTCTGTCCACCCAGCACCCTCGACGAGCAAATCAAACTCTGGGGCCATCCCTAGGGCCTCTAGAAACGGCCGGGAAACAAAACGGCTGGCCCGAAGCTCTACCTGAGCCAAGCTCTATACCTCTGAGCTGACTCAGCATCCATCCAACCCGAAACTACGATCTCGGGCTGGGCCTGCGGTGCTCTACGTCTGGGAGGCATCCTGCAAAGGAGAAAAAATTAGATAGCGAAAATTTAACAAAACAAGTATTATTAGACTTATTTTCAAGGTGGAGGCCCTTTCAGGCCTAACCAGGGTAATGGCGGCCCAAAAACTAGATAAAAAAACTGATAATAAATGAAAAGGGCGGGCGTCCTGTCAAAGGAAGTTGCCCAACATGCCTCGGCATGTATCAAAGCAAAAACAACATGCAATTAGCATGGAAAATAATTTGAAGCGAATAAAAATGGGCTTTCTAGGCCCCAAGGCGTGCAGTACACACAAAAATATTCATTTTCAGAATAAAATAATAAAAATTTGGGCAGCACCCCGGCAAGGTTATGCCCAACCTCCTGCATAAAAAGGCATCAAAATAGGCCTCAGGCCTTAACAATAATATACGCATGTAAATGGGACGCACTCGGGCAAGAGTGTGTCCCCAACAACACAAAACAATGGCCTCAGGCCTCAAAAGCAATATATGCACAGAATAGGGTGCTAGAAAGATCTATTTCTAAAGCACCAAAGTTATAGAAAATTTATATTTCTATGTGATCATGCAAAGGTTCAGATTTAATTGCACTAAAATAATAAAGAAAAAATGGGCAGCATCCTCCCTAAATTCCTAAGGTATCTAAAACTTTCTAATCATTTCTAAAGTTAAAAGAAAAAGAAATGAAGAAATAAATTAAATAAAATTAAAAAAAAGTAGTTATTTACTTACTTGTAGTCGCAAGAAGTGTAGACTCTGAAGAAATACAAATATCCAAGCACCCGGTGAGTAGAGAATGCAAAAATATGAAGAAATCGCGAAAAAAAGAAGAAGAAATGCTTGAAAAAACGCTAAAAAACCGTTTGAGATGGGAAAGTGAAAGGGACAGCGGCGTTTGCACCGTCTGTCACTCGCCGTTATATAGAATTTCATGACCGATGGGCAGGGCGTCTGTAGGAGCGACCGATGGGCTGGCCGTCTGTCACACAATAAATGCGAGTTAATGCGCGTGATGAATGCAATACTGACGTATGCGTCTGCCAGGTGGATCTATACCGACGGGCAGGCCATCCCTTAGGAGAGACGGGTAGGGCATCGGTGACACTTCCCTATAAATTCTTTCAAAATTTTTGCTCCTCTTGTGCCTCTTCATTTTCCAACATCTTGAGCCTTTCATCTTTCTTAGCATGTCTTCCCCTCTAGCCCAAAGGATGCACCGTATCTTAGATGACAAACACACTTGGGGAGAAGGCACCCTTTCCTCTCTGTCTGGGCTGAAATAACTGTGCCGAGTCAAAGTCGATCAGAACCTCCTTCTAGCGGCGACCCACTTCTGGAACCCCCAGTTTCACGTCTTCCGGTTCACCTACCAGGAACTGTGCCCTTTGCCTGAAGAGCTAGCTACCATTCTTGGAGCCTGGTTCCCTCCTAGCGCTCTGCCTTGCATCCCCCGCTGTGGCCTATTCTAGACCCGGGACATAGCTATGGCTCTTGGCATACCTTCTTCTGAGGCCGCCCTTCTGATCCCTCCGGGCTCTTCCTTTGCTCTAGGGCCATTGATCGAGGCTCTGGATCAATTCACTGACATCCCCACCTATCGGGTAAGCATCACATTCTTATTTTGCATGGTGAAGTTCCTCACTGTTGTTCCAGGGTGTTTGACAGGTTTCTCTCGCCTGTTCGGAGTCCTGAGCGACTTTCATTTGGGATTATCACCCTTATCACTCATTCTGGCTGAAACCATTCTGGGCTTGGACGCTGTGAGCTCTGGATCCACTACAACCTTTACCGGCAGGCCCTTATTGCTCCAGGTACATCATTATTTTAAAGGTAGTGCGTCCCTTATGGATTTTCACACTAGCTTTTCTTAGCGGGATGTGCATCCTTTCGGATTTTCACACAACCCTGTGCCTTATTTTTGCCTGAAGTAAACCCTACTTACTCCAGCGGCTTTTTCTTTCTTTTTTTTCTCTTTTTTTTTCTTTTTTCTTTTTTTTTTTTTATTTTTAGATTTGGCTGCAAGAGAAACTGAGGATGCTGTCTAAGCCACTGTGACGCACGCCGGATCCCGTGCGCCGCCCTTTCGGACCGCCCGCACGTGGGCGATCGGGGCATTTGCGGGTCCGTTGACATCTTGCGATAAATCGCAAGTGTGTCTATGTTGGGCAACAAGGAGGTATCATGGAGTCGCCACCCAATAGAACATTGGGAAAGTTTCTCTCGCCTCGGAGAGCCTAAGACTTGCGCATTTTATCCATATTGGGCCATGAGGCCTAGGATTAGCGCTAAAGCCTCGTGACCCAAGAAGTATTTTGGAGGATAACCTCTAACCTCTCGAGCCCAAAGACCAGAGCTGGGTCCGGGATTTCTCATCTATTTCTACCTCGATTAATTTATGATTGAATTTTAATTGTCATCAATTCGCTCTCTCTCCACACAATGCAATTAATTTAAGGCGCATTTACTCATGTTAGGAAAACCATAAATTAGCAAGTAAAGCAATGAATTACAATAATACAAGGAGCGGAATACAACTCCCTTTTAAAAGTGCAAACATGCATAAAACCGGGGAATTTATTAATCATGAGGACTTTGGTCCCCGCATGCACAATTAAAGAAAATATTCTGGATGTGATGATCTTATTTGGGATGAAAACTGGGACATTGGTCCCGCTTTATTATGAAAAGATCCAAGTTAATTTAGTAAAAATATTTTGGTGATTTTTATTTTGGTGCGCATAAGAAAACATTTTATTTAATGAATATATACAAGGAACTTAAAATAAAATGAAAATTAAAAATGTATAAAGAAAATACCAAACCCCGCAACTCCTCCTTCATGTGCATGGGTGCTCAAATGAGAATAAAACAATGATTTGCAACCAAAAATCAAATAGGAGAAATTGATGTTAGAAATTAACACAAGGAAATAATATGACATGAAGGATAATATATGCAATGAAAATATGACATGCATAAAAATAATCATGATGCAATTTAACATGCGTAAAGTGAGAAAATATCATGGCAAATGCAACTTGTTAATAATAATGATTAACATGCATGGAAAAATTAATGACAATCAATTTTATTACTCATAAAATGTGCATAAATATGTAACATAAGAATAATAAAATTTAACATGCATAATAAAGCTTAAAGTAATATCTATCATAAAGGCATAAGAAAATAAATTTGAACTTTAACATACATGCAAAATATGAACAATAACATTAATGATAATATTGATACTAGCACCTAATGATAACAATAAACAAGTCTAGTAAAAACTTCAATGATATTTAACACATGCAAACATAATAATAATCATGATATAACATAAAGAAATCAAGATATTGACAAACTAGATTAAACATGCATAATAACATGGACAAAAAAATAATTTGACATGAAAATAATATAATAAATTTGAAAGAATTAACTTGTTAAATAAATAATTGAAGATAAAAAAAAAAGAAAGAATATGGAGACTAAGAGAATTTACATGTTTAATATGTTAATTGGAAGCAAAAATAAATGAAATTAACAAGATAATTAATGAGTAAAACCAAGAATAATTACCCTCAAATTCAGTTTTGAAGAATTGAAGGTAGAAGTGTTGAATTCCTTGTCTCTTCCTTGTGAAAATGCTTGGAAAATAGCTTGGAAACTTGAAGAAAAACTCTAAAAACCAGTGTGTAAAGATTGATTTTTTTCTCTCTAAGTAAAAACCCAAAAATCCAGTTTTTTGCTCTCAAAATGTCTCTCAGTTCGTCCTCCTTTGTTTCTGAATTTTTCTAGTGTTTTAATCATCAAAAACTACCCAAAAACCACCCAAAACCGTCCAAAAATCGTTAAAAAATAAGTGGGGTCGAAAATGGGGCGAATATGGGCGACTGCGCGCGAGAAACGCGCGCAGTGCGCGCTGCACGCAAAGCACAGCCGTGCTTTCAAAGAAAGCACAACTGTGCTTTTGCGCGCACACTGCGCGCAGTGCAGCGCAAAGCACAGCCGTGCTTTTCAGGTAATTTTTTTTTTTTTTTTTATTTTAAATTTTAAATTTTTATATAAAATACCCTCAACCTAAAACACACTTTTTCTTCTCCAAAATAATTTTAAAAATATTTTTAAAATATTTTTAAAATACACTTTTTGCTCATCGAAAAGACAAGGAAAAATCACTTCCGAACTCCAATCTTTTTGCCTATAAGCCGGCATAGCTAAATTTCATCATCGGGTAATCCTGATCAAGGCTACTCGGGACCCGGTGTCTACAGTTGCCCCCAATTTTGGGGAGGCTAGTGCATGGGTGCCTAGGTGAGCCAAAATTCAGGAAAAGGAAAGAAACGCGTACCTGAAGCGGCGATCTTCCTGCTTGATGGAGTTATGATGATAGCTGCTGCTGTCTTTTGGTTGTAGCTGGTAATACCGTAGGTGCGCTAACCTCTTGTGGGTGGCGCCGCTATCTTGCTAAACATTGTGAGTTGGTAATGCCGTGGTCGTGCTAACCTCTTGTGGGTAGTGCCGCCATCGTGCTAACCGCTGTGAATTGGTAGTGCCGTGGTCGTGCTAACCTCTTGTGGGTAGTGCCGCCATCGTGCTAACCGCTGTGAATTGGTAGTGCCGTGGTCGTGCTAACCTCTTGTGGGTAGTGCCGCCATCGTGCTAACCGCTGTTAATTGGTAGTGCCGTGGTCATGTTAACCTCTTGTGGGTAGTGCCGCCATCGTGCTAACCGCTGTGAATATATGTTGTGGTCGTGCTAACCTCTTGTGGGTAATGCCGCCAACATGCTAACCGCTGTGGATTTATTTTTTATTTTTTATTTTTTATTTTTTTTGCTCCTTTAGATATTTGGACTAGTGTCATCACTTGGCTTTTGTGGGTGTTTCCCGCTGATTTCTCCTGCAAGATTGTATGCATAGGAATATACAAGAAATCATGTGTGTATGTTATGGAATGCAAATGCTTGCAAAAATGTATAGATCGCGCCCTAGGTGATCCATGGTTTGCTGAACTTATAGCTTGTCTGCTGTACCATGCCCCCTGAATCCTGAGGATCGTCGACAAGCTTTTTGAAAGAGACGTCCGGTGTATATCCCTTGCCCCCTGGTCAATGATCATTTACTTGGGATTCTATTTCATGTTCTGTGCTGTGTGTTGTCTGACTGACAGAAGATCATCTTGAAATAATGCCGCCTTATCGCTCCAGGCATTGAATGTCATTGTTTTAAAGGTAGTGCGTCCCTTGTGGATTTTCGCACTAGCTTTTCTTTGCGGGAAATGCGTCCCTTATGGGATTTTCACACAACCCTTTGCCTAACTTTTGCCTGGAATGGACCCAACCCAATCCAGCGGCTTTTGTTTATTTTATTTTTTGTAGGGCAGACTGCCTGTTTCCAGGTTTTCACCCTGCCCTTTGGCCTAACTTTTGCTTAGAGAGCCAGTTACGGTTTTCATCTCTAACGGCCTTCTTTTTTTTTTTTTTTATTTTAGAGAAGGTTATCACCAAAGCTTCTGTTAAGAGCAAATAGGACATATCTGATGAGCGATAATCATTAGATGAAAAATTGATATAACTCTTCTTGAGACAGAACTGAAAGATCAATGAAAATATATTCTTTTATTCCTTGCAAAATTGTGTACATTTCTATATGATTTCATCATGCATGATTTTTCATTTGACAAGAATTCAAAAGCATGTGACTACACCTAATCTCGGAGTGGGTTTTGTCAGCATCAAACTCCTGTTATCAATCGGCCCTCTCGGGTTTTCTCGATTGAATATTTTCTCTTGGCCCTTAATTTTTGCCCAGGATGCCTTTTTTCGGTTTTCACCCTGACAGGGCGCCCAATTTTAGCAAGGCCGCCTTTTTTTCGGTTTTCGACCCGCGGGGCATTTATTCTCTTCTTTTTATTTTTTATCTTTAGCCATGGAACCTTTTTAGTCTATCGACATTGACCGGGTCTTTAAACTCATTCCCATCGCTGTCTGCCAAAATTGCTGCTCCTTTTGTTAGCAACTTTTTCAAAATGAATGGACCTTCCCAGGTTGGTCTGAATTTTCCTCGTATATCTGGCACTCCCGGCCTCATCATCTTAAAGACCAAATCCCCTTCTTTCAACGGGTGCTTTCGTACCTTCTTGCCAAAGGACCGAGCTAGTCTTTTCTGATAAACCTGATTGTGGTAATAGGCTCTCAACCTATCTTCATCCAATAGATTCAACTGTAACAATCGCTGTTGTGCCCATTCTGTCTCCTGAATCTCGGCTTCCAGGACTACCCTTAATGATTTCAGCTCAATTTCAACCGGCAGGACTGCTTCAGTTCCATACACCAGAGAGAATGGTGTTGCCCCCGTAGAGGTTCTGACTGTTGTTCTATATCCCCAAAGTGCGAAGGGTAACTTTTCTGCCCAATCCTTGTAGTTCTGAACCATCTTGGCCAAAATTCTCTTCACATTCTTATTCGCCGCTTCAACTGCACCGTTTGCTTGAGGACGGTAAGGAGAAGACTTATGATGTTTGATCCCATATTTCTCGAGCATCTGTTTAGTCTCTGCCAGGAATTGCACCCTATTATCAGACACAATGTGATGTGGGAGACCATATCTGCATATCAGATTCCGTTCGATGAATTTAGCCATATCCCTTGCATCAACCTTCTTGAAAGATTCAGCCTCAACCCACTTAGTGAAGTAGTCAATGGCAACTATGATGAATCTATGCCCATTAGAAGCAGTAGGATGGATTTCGCCTATGATGTCTATTCCCCATGCTGCAAATGGCCATGGAGATGTTAAGTTATGTAACTCTGAAACTGGCACATGCCTCAAATTCGCGTACTGTTGGCATAACTGGCATTGCTTCACAAATTTTGAACAATCTGTATCCATTGTGAGCCAATAAAACCCTTGGCGCATGATCTTCTTTGCTAAGACTAAGCCATTCATGTGAGCTCCACAAACCACGGCATGAACTTCTTCCATAACTCTTTTAGCTTCTTTCTCTGCCAGACATCTTAATTGGATACCATCAGCTTGCCTTTTGTATAAAGTGCCATTAACACTGATGAATTGAGTGGATAACTTCCTGATCATTTTTTGGTCCTTCTCAGTGGCTTCCTCTGGAAAGACTGATCTCTCTAAATAATTCTGAATGTCATAATACCATGGATTTCCATCAGTGGCCTCAATGTCCATAACCTGTTCTGCTTCAAAACCAGGTCTTTCTGAACTATATATCAGCACGGGTTTCATCGTAACTCCTGTTGGGTTGTCCCACATAGACACTAAAGTTGCTAGAGCATCAGCTAACTGATTTTCATCTCTGGGGATGAAGTGAAAAGTGCAAATCTCAAATTGGCTGCTCAATGCTCTCAAGTGCTTTACATAAGGCAACAGCCTTTCTTCCTTGACTAACCACTCTCCTTTAATTTGATGAATTACCAAGGAGGAATCCCCAAATACTTCTGCGGTCTTTGCCCCCAGAGTAAGCAATGCTTCCAATCCAAAGATGCAAGCTTCGTATTCTGCTTCATTATTGGTAGCCTTATACCTCAGCTTCTTAGCCAATGGTAACCTTTCACCATATGGGGTCGTAAGGATAACTCCTACGCCTGCCCCCTTATTATTGACTGCTCCATCAAAGAATAATTGCCACCCTTGTACTGCTATGGCCGTGACATCTTCATCTGGGAAGTTGTATTCAAACTGATCTCCCTCAATAGGATGCTCGGCTAAGAACTCCGCTACAGCTCTTCCCTTAATGGTTTTCCTGGTTATGTACTCAATGTCAAATTCCTGCAACAGCAGTAACCATCTTCCCATCTTCCCTAGTAAAGAGGGTGCTTCTTGGAGGTATCTCAGCGGATTATATTTGGCCACCGTTTGTACCTTGAAGGAATGAAAGTAGTGTCGCAACTTCTTAGAAGCCCAGATAACTGCTAAACAAATCTTTTCTACCTCTACATATTTGGCTTCGGAAGGCAGAAATTTCTTGCTAAGATAGTAAATGGCAAACTCTATACCAAAATCATCTTCCTGAGACATCATAGCACCCACTGAGTTATCTTCCACAGCTAGGTACAGGATTAGTGGTTTGGCATGGCGTGGTGGTCTTAACACCGGAGGATTTAACAAATACTCCTTAATGGTGTCAAAGGCCAATTGACAGTCATTGTTCCATATCACCGGCTGATTCTTCCTAAGAAGCTTGAAAATAGGCTCACATACTGAAGCTAGCTTGGCAATAAATCGGCTGATGTACTGAAGCTTTCCTAGGAAACTTCTGACGTCCTTCTCCTTCTGGGGCACTGGCATCTCTCTTATGGCTTTGACTTTATCGGGATCTACCTCGATTCCCCTCTGGCTTACTACATGTCCTAACAACTTTCCTGATGTAACTCCAAAAATGCACTTCTTGGGATTGAGGCGCAAATCATACTTGCTAATCCTTTGAAAGAACTTTTCTAAAGCCTCGAAATGGCCTTCTCTGGTAGCTGACTTAATCATCATGTCATCGACGTACACCTCCACTTCTTTGTGGATTAAGTCATTGAGAACCTTGGTCGCCATCCTCTGATAGGTTGCTCCTGCATTCTTCAACCCAAAAGGCATAACCCGATAGGCATATGTCCCCCACTCGGTGATAAAGGCTGTCTTGATCCGGTCCACTATCTTGTTAAGAATTTGATTGTACCCTGCGTATCCATCCACAAAGCTGTACATCATGCAAGCAGCAGCACTATCTACTAGCACATCAATATGAGGCAGTGGGAAATCATCTTTAGGGCAAGCTTTGTTCAGGTCTCGATAGTCGACGCATACTCGAACCTTACCGTCTTTCTTAGCTACAGGAACCACATTAGCTAACCATGTTGGGTATTGAACCTCTATCAGGAACTTAGCCTCAATCTGCTTATGGATCTCCTCTTTCACTTTCTGTGCCCATTCTGGCCTAAGCCTCCGGAGTTTTTGCTTGACGGGTTTAAACTCTGGGTAAGTTGGGATGGCATGTTCGGCAACATCTCGATCTATTCCCGGCATATCCTCATAGGTCCAGGCAAAGACTTTTTCATATTTTTTTAATATTCTCTCAAATTTTATTCTCTCTTCAGGAGTTATGTCTGATGCTAGCAAAATTTCCTTTGGATTTTCCAAAGTTCCGAGATTAAATGCAGTTGTGCCAGTTGAATTAATATCAAAAATGAATGCATCATGCTTATGATCATGCGACATGAAATCATCAGAAACATCACACAAGTAAGCAAAGTTGTTCATCTCATTAACATAATCAGAAACATTAACATTGTTCTCAAAGAGTTCTGGTATAAAAAGAGAATCTAAATGACTATCAACTTCAGTCGACGCCGATGCTGCAGCTGACTGTGCTTTGGCTTCTTGATTTGGTGAAATCTTGAGATCTTCAATCTTCGGCTCTGGCTCCACTATCTTCTCCTTCCCTTTGAGCTTAGTGGCTAATAGCTTATCAGTTACAATCTCTTCGGGCTAATCTCTATCCCAGATGCTGCATTGGGTCATAATCTCCTCATCCCAAAAGTTCTCTACAGCTTTAACAACTCCGATCTCCCAATCAAAGATATCGTTGAAAATTTCGAATCCAGGGATAATCTTCCCATCTACCTACTGCGGCTCTTCTTCTCTGGTGTAAGCACAAACCGATGATGATGGCACAAAGCTCTCCGAAATATGGGGAATCTTCCCTGACCCTTTCTTCTTACCATATTCTCCTTTGTAGCCCAACCCCTTTCGATCTTTCTGACCACGTGTAGTGATAGCATTCTGCAGCCCTTGTGACTCTTTTCCCAAACCAGCCCCTGGGAGGAAGTACATCTTCTTCAGCATATTCACCACTTGAGGGCTACCTTCTAGGTTTTGCTCTTCTCCGATCATCGATACATGAAAGCCACTGAATGGCTGATTAGAGATCTCCAAGGCAGACACTTGGTTCTCTCTTGCTGCTTTAATGGTCACTACTTCTCCTTCATGGGGTATCTTAATTATCTGGTGTAAGGTAGATGGAACTCCTCCTAACTTGTGAAACCACGGTCTACCAAGCAGAGCGGAAAAGTTTGCTGGGATCGGCAGAACTACAAAATCTGTTTCTGTCTCAATGGGCCCTGTCTTTACCAAAGCTTTGAAAATTCCCGATGCTTGCCTCCTGGAGTTGTCGTAGGCAGTGATGGTCAGGTCAGATTTGCTTAACATACTCTCATCCATCCCAAAAGCCTGAAGTGCCACCAAAGGGCAGACATTTATCGATGACCCCACAAGCGGTGTGTTTACCATTGATCTGTGCCTTGATGTACAAAGGTCGGTTGTGGTTGCGACCCTCTGTTGGTAGGTCTGCATCAGAAAAAACCAACTTCTCACCGGATCCCCCCTTTACAAGGTCTAATAGCTCGGATGGAGAGATTGTAGTTGCTACGGTGGATACACTCAATGCTTCAACTAACTTCTGTCTGTGAGAGGGAAACTGTCTCAAGAGATCCCAAATAGATATCTGAGCCGTGGTCTTTTTCAGTTGCTTCACTATTGAATTTTCTTCCGGCTCTTTCTCTGCGATTGCTTGTGCTGGGTCTTGCTGCTTCTCAACTTCTGGAATGACCCTCCCACTTCTTGTTACTGCTTCTACTCTTTCTTCTCCCTCTGAATCCCACGGATCCGTAAACTCTCCATTTTTCTCATCTTCATCATCTCCACTCTCACTAGTGGACCAACAGTCTATTACTGCCACGGAAATCCCTTCTTCATTCACTGCAGGGCGAGTAATAGCGACATACTCATTTCCATATAGGTCTTGCATCACATACCATTCTGGTAGGCTCGATCCGATCATAAAGACTGGAGGTGGCACTGTGTTATAACCAGACTTCTTCTTGCTTTCTCTCTGCTCAGGATCGGTGATCTGCTTGTTGTCAATTAGATCTTGGACCCGATGTCTTAGCGTTATACACTCATCCGTCAAATGCCCGGTATGTTGGTGGAATGCGCAGTATTCATTCTCTTTATGCCCTGGCTGTCCTTGGGCCTTGGTAGCTTAGGTGATAGGGGCCGCAGTTTTCCTTCTTTTATTAGCCTCTTCAGCACCCATGATAAAGGCTTACCCAAGTTGGAGAAATACCTCTGACTTACGCCGGTTGCAGACACCTCAGCAGTCTTCCCAACTCTGTTACCACTGCTTGAACCTACTGGTTTGGCTGTCCCCTGATTGCTGTATCCCCTCCGGGCATAGGACTCACTATTTGCCCTCTTGGATAAATATTCTCCTTCCACTTCTATGGCAATGTCCTTCAAAGATTCCCAGTCTTTCAGTCCCTTCATTTTCAATCCATCTCTCAAGTAGGGGCTGGCATTTCGAATGAACAGCCGGATCTGATCAGAAGTGTCCGGTTTGCGTTTCATCTCCATAACCCGGTTTCTCCACCGAGTAAGGTACTCGTGGAAGGACTCCCCAGCCTTCTGTTGTAGCAACTCGAGATCTTTCAAAGTGACCTCCATCCGGGTACTGCAATCGTACTGCTTAAGGAACTCTTCGGTTAGCAAGTCCCAATCCTCCTTGGACCTCCTCTCAAGCCCATGGTACCAATCAATAGCAGCTCCTGTGAGACTCAAGCATAAATATTCTATCTTCTGCTTTCTTGTTAAGGTCGTTCCCTTCATGACCAGCGAGTATTGCTTGATGTGTGCGGCAGGGTCAGAGGTTCCATCAAATTTGGGGATGTCCGGCATCTTAAAATTCTGGGGAATTAGGTCATCCCCATCCAGCTCTCGATCTTCCGGGTTCATTCCTTTTCCCACGGTCATCATCCTTGCCATGACCTCAAATCTCTCTTCCATTTTCCTCCACATTGCCTCATCCAGTTTTGGCAACTTTTCTTTAGCTACTGCATGCTCCTCATGCTCATCTCCCCCAAACTCAACTTCAGACCTGGGGCCTTCTCTGCGCTCAATGGGTGCAGGTACTCTTTGCTCAATAATAGGTGGTTTAACCACTGGTTGGTTAACCGCAGTAGGACGTTCTTCTCTAACAACCTCTTGTTCAGCTGGTACTCGGCCAGGAATAGCAGCAGCTTGTTGCCCAGCTATAGTGGCAGCAAGATTGCCCATTATTGCAATCATTCGGGCTTTAAATTCCTCCATTCTCTTTCCTACCTCCTCAATGATTACTGCCCGGGTTGCATCAGACTCATTTGATTGATTAGCCATGCTTACTTCTGTTGATGATTCGGAAGAAAACCCCACACTATTTTCTGTGATTGAATCTGAACTCTGATCCAACACTAACTCTGTTAACCCCAAAAGCGGCGTCCTTCTTAACCGTTCGTCGGGACCTCTAGACCACCCAGGAGAATCTATGATGGCTGAAATGCAAAAATTGTTAAGATGGTGCATGATTAAAATGCAATGCATGCTCGTGCTGATGCAACATAGACAAACACATGCAAGCAGATAGATCCTTCCAACCTTATATCTCCCACACACGTGGTAGTGCGGTCTCTTTCCTAGGTGGGCTTGATCCATGGGTTAACGTGGAACCCAATGGACACGTATGGTGCACGGTGAAAAAACCGACAGCATAACACTCCTATACTAATGTACAAGCGGATGGATAGTGATCGTCATGTATTTAGACGTTCCACAAATTTCGACATGGCCCTACCGGGGCATGGAAGCCTTTGGCTAGGTTACCAAGCGAGATATCTGGACTCACCCAATACATGAGGATCCATACAGCAAGCATGGAATTAGGGTTCATATCACCTATGGAAAGTAGCTATGGCCATTACATGAGCTTTGGACAAGGGAGATGTTACTTTAAGGCTACCCAAGCATGATCCCTGCCGACGGGTCTAGCTCATCACAAGCATAGCGACCGGTCGGGTCGTCATTTTGATATACCATTGAGGTACGTGGCTTGGGCTGGTGATTATCCTTAACACTTCCCCAAATTGAGTGAAAATGAGGTCGTGCTTCGGGAACGCACCGGGGCTTGAAAAGGGACCAAACTAACTTAATCTAAAGCTCTAATGAGATGATATGCAATTTTGAGATAAAGCGAATTTATGAATAAAATTTTAACCATAAATGTTAAACGAGGTATTTTCAAATTGAAATCTCGAACCATATCGTCCCCAGTGGAGTCGCCACTGTGACGCGCGCCGGATCCCGTGCGCCGCCCTTTCGGACCGCCCGCACGTGGGCGATCGGGGCATTTGCGGGTCCGTTGACATCTTGCGATAAATCGCAAGTGCGTCTATGTTGGGCAACAAGGAGGTATCATGGAGTCGCCACCCAATAGAACATTGAGAAAGTTTCTCTCGCCTCGGAGAGCCTAAGACTTGCGCATTTTATCCATATTGGGCCATGAGGCCTAGGATTAGCGCTAAAGCCTCGTGACCCAAGAAGTATTTTGGAGGATAACCTCTAACCTCTCGAGCCCAAAGACCAGAGCTGGGTCCGGGATTTCTCATCTATTTCTACCTCGATTAATTTATGATTGAATTTTAATTGTCATCAATTCGCTCTCTCTCCACACAATGCAATTAATTTAAGGCGCATTTACTCATGTTAGGAAAACCATAAATTAGCAAGTAAAGCAATGAATTACAATAATACAAGGAGCGGAATACAACTCCCTTTTAAAAGTGCAAACATGCATAAAACCGGGGAATTTATTAATCATGAGGACTTTGGTCCCCGCATGCACAATTAAAGAAAATATTCTGGATGTGATGATCTTATTTGGGATGAAAACTGGGACATTGGTCCCGCTTTATTATGAAAAGATCCAAGTTAATTTAGTAAAAATATTTTGGTGATTTTTATTTTGGTGCGCATAAGAAAACATTTTATTTAATGAATATATACAAGGAAATTAAAATAAAATGAAAATTAAAAATGTATAAAGAAAATACCAAACCCCGCAACTCCTCCTTCACGTGCATGGGTGCTCAAATGAGAATAAAACAATGATTTGCAACCAAAAATCAAATAGGAGAAATTGATGTTAGAAATTAACACAAGGAAATAATATGACATGAAGGATAATATATGCAATGAAAATATGACATGCATAAAAATAATCATGGTGCAATTTAACATGCGTAAAGTGAGAAAATATCATGGCAAATGCAACTTGTTAATAATAATGATTAACATGCATGGAAAAATTAATGACAATCAATTTTATTACTCATAAAATGTGCATAAATATGTAACATAAGAATAATAAAATTTAACATGCATAATAAAGCTTAAAGTAATATCTATCATAAAGGCATAAGAAAATAAATTTGAACTTCAACATACATGCAAAATATGAACAATAACATTAATGATAATATTGATACTAGCACCTAATGATAACAATAAACAAGTCTAGTAAAAACTTTAATGATATTTAACACATGCAAACATAATAATAATCATGATATAACATAAAGAAATCAAGATATTGACAAACTAGATTAAACATGCATAATAACATGGACAAAAAAATAATTTGACATGAAAATAATATAATAAATTTGAAAGAATTAACTTGTTAAATAAATAATTGAAGATAAAAAAAAAATAGAAAGAATATGGAGACTAAGAGAATTTACATGTTTAATATGTTAATTGGAAGCAAAAATAAATGAAATTAACAAGATAATTAATGAGTAAAACCAAGAATAATTACCCTCAAATTCAGTTTTGAAGAATTGAAGGTAGAAGTGTTGAATTCCTTGTCTCTTCCTTGTGAAAATGCTTGGAAAATAGCTTGGAAACTTGAAGAAAAACTCTAAAAACCAGTGTGTAAAGATTGATTTTTTTTCTCTCTAAGTAAAAACCCAAAAATCCAGTTTTTTGCTCTCAAAATGTCTCTCAGTTCGTCCTCCTTTGTTTCTGAATTTTTCTAGTGTTTTAATCATCAAAAACTACCCAAAAACCACCCAAAACCGTCCAAAAATCGTTAAAAAATAAGTGGGGTCGAAAATGGGGCGAAATGGGGCGAATATGGGCGACTGCGCGCGAGAAACGCGCGCAGTGCGCGCTGCACGCAAAGCACAGCCATGCTTTCAAAGAAAGTACAGCTGTGCTTTTGCGCGCACACTGCGCGCAGTGCAGCGCAAAGCACAGCCGTGCTTCCGAAAAGCACAGCCGTGCTTTTCAGGTAAATTTTTTTTTTTTTTTTTTTAATTTTAAATTTTAAATTTTTATATAAAATACCCTCAACCTAAAACACACTTTTTCTTCTCCAAAATAATTTTAAAAATATTTTTAAAATATTTTTAAAATACACTTTTTGCTCATCGAAAAGACAAGGAAAAATCACTTCCGAACTCCAATCTTTTTGCCTATAAGCAGGCATAGCTAAATTTCATCATCGAGTAATCCTGATCAAGGCTACTCGGGACCCGGTGTCTACAGCCACCCCCTCGGGTTACCCCACAGTACTCGCCGAATCACTTTCTTCCGCGTCGACGACTACATGGGTGTGCCACCACTGGTGAAGGCATTACAAGATTTGGCGAGCTGTCAGATGAGGACATCTGCTTTACGTCTGCCTGGCTCCCACTGTCTCATGTGGTCATTGATGGGCCATCGGGGTGTGTTCCCCTCTGTGGGCTCCGTCGAGCCACCTTCTGCATCACCTCTCGATGTACGCGTCAGCTCGGGATGACCCAGGATGTAGTGAGGGTTCCCTTATCTTTCAGGGGAGGAGCTCTCTCGGCCGCATTTGCTTCTCGATATCATGAGCTGTGGGGCAAACTACCAGTGAAGACTGTTATCCCGAGGTTCGGTGATCATTATGTGTCTTCGACTAACGAGTACAAGAAGTGGATCCTTAGCCCAGCATCTGATAACAGGACTCGAGGGCTCAAGCGTCTGGTAGGCGAGAGCAGCAGCAGGACTTAGCTTAGCTTGCATATGTGTTTCTTTTGGTGCTACATTTCTTTTTAATGCAGAACTAGGGAATGACAAAAATGAAAAGAATAATATTCATTCCATTTCACAAATTTGTGTACATTTTCATACAATTTCAGCATACATGATCAGTTTTGGCATTTACTCAGCTGCTTACGCGCTGTTAATACAAGGAACCAAATTTTAACAGCATCAACTCCTGTTACCGATCGGCCCTCTCGGGTTTTCACGATCGGACATTTTCTCTTATGCCTCTAATTTTTGCACAGGATGCCTTTTTTCGGTTTTCACCCTGTCGAGGCGCCTAATTTTAGCACAGCCGCCTTTTTTCGATTTTCGACCTGCAGGGCATTTTATTCTCTTCTTTTTATTTTTGTCTTTAGCCATAGAACCTTTTGAGTCTGTCGACATTGATCGGTTCTTTGAATTCGTTCCCATCACTATCCGACAAGATTGCAGCTCCTTTGGACAGCAGCTTCTTAAGGATATACGGCCCCTCCCAGGTCGGTCTGAATTTCCCTCTAACATCTGGTATGCCTGGCCTCATCTGCTTGAACACCAAGTCCCCTTCTTTCAGCGGATGCTTTCTCACCTTCTTTCCAAAAGTCCTTGCCAATCTCTTCTGGTAAATCTGGTTATGATAATAAGCTTTCAGCCTACTCTCATCCAGTAAGTTCAAGTGCTGTAGCCTCTGCTGCGCCCATTCGGCCTCCGAAATTTGGGCTTCCATGACCACCCTCAATGATTTGAGCTCTATCTCAACTGGCAACACTACTTCCGTTCCGTATACCAGGGAGAATGGTGTAGCGCCTGTAGACGTCCTCACCGTTGTTCTATATCCCCACAGAGCGAAGGGTAACTTTTCAGCCCAGTCTTTGTAGGTTTGGACCATCTTGGACAGGATCTTCTTCATATTCTTATTCGCGGCCTCTACTTCTCCATTCACTTGTGGTCGGTAGGGAGAGGATTTATAATGCTCGACACCATACTTGTCGAGGAGCTTCCTGGTTTCTCCCATGAACTGCACCCCATTGTCAGACACTATGTGATGAGGGAGGCCATATCTGCAGATCAGATTTCTCTCTATGAACTTGGCCATATCCCTTGCGTCAATCTTCTTGAAGGATTCCGCCTCTACCCATTTGGTAAAGTAGTCAATTGCGACTATGATCTATCTGTGCCCATTGGACGCCGTAGGGCGAATCTCTCCAATGATACCTATCCCCCAAGCAGCGAAAGGCCAAGGTGATGTCAGGTTATGTAACTCTGATACTGGCAGGTGTCTCAAGTCTGCGTATTGCTGGCACAACTGGCATTGCTTAACATATTTTGAGCAGTCATTGTCTATCGTAAGCCAATAGAAGCCTTGTCTCATGATCTTCTTAGCCAAGGTCAAACCGTTCATATGGGCCCCGCAAACACCTGCATGGGTTTCCTCCATCACCTTGCGAGCTTCTTTTTCATTCAAGCACCTGAGCTGAATCCCGTCCGACTGTCTTTTGTACAACACCCCTTCTAAGGATATGAACTGAGTAGATAGCTTCCGGATCATCCTCTGGTCTTTCTCAGTAGCTTCTTCTGGAAATCTATTGTTTTCCAAGTAATTCATGATGTCGAAGTACCATGGTTTCCCGTCCGCCACTTCTACTTCCATCACAGGCTTGATCTCGAAGCTGGGCTTCTCAGAACTCAAAATTAGCACTGGCTTCATAGCCACTCCTTCAAGGTTATCCCACATTGACACTAAGGTTGCCAACGCATCAGCTAGACGATTTTCATCTCTCGGCACGAAGTGGAAAGTGCAAGTCTCAAACTGCCCACACACCTCTTTTAAATATTCAACATAGGGTACCAGCCGTTCTTCTTTTACAGCCCACTCACCTCGGATCTGGTTAATCACAAAGGATGAGTCACCGAAGATTCTATATTCTTTGCCCCCAATGCAGCTAAAGCTTCTAGCCCGAAGGTGCATGCTTCATATTCAGCTTCGTTGTTGGTTGCTTTGTACCTCAGCTTCTTTGCTAGGGGAAGTTTCTCATTATCCGGGGTTGTCAGGACAATTTCGATTTTGGCCCCTCTGTTATTCACCGCCCCGTCAAAGTGTAACTGCCATCCCTGGACAGAAATTGCGACTATGCTTTCATCAGGAAAGGTAAACTCGGGGGTGTCTCCTTGAATAGGATGCTCAGCAAGAAATTCGGCTACGGCTCGCCCCTTAATAGTTTTGCGAGTGATGTATTGCACATCAAACTCCTGTAGCAAGAGCAGCCACCTTCCCATCTTACCAAGCAAAGACGGTGCTTCCTGCAAATATCTTAACGGATTATGCTTGGCCACTGCTTGAACTTTATATGAGTGAAAGTAATGCCTCAATTTCTTTGACGCCCAAATTACTGCGATGCAGATCTTCTCTACTTCAGCATATTTCATCTTATAAGCTAGGAACTTCTTGCTGAGGTAATAAATTGCGAATTCCACCCCAAATTCATCCTCTTGAGCCATCATGGCGCCCACTGAACTGCCTTCTACTGCCAGATACAGGATAAGCGGCTTGATTGGCTGCTGCGGCCTTAGCACTGGCGGGTTCAACAGGTATTCCCTGATGCTGTCAAAGTCTTTCTGGCAGTCTTCGTTCCAGACCACAGGTTGATTCTTTCTAAGCAGCTTAAAAATAGGCTCGCATATTGAAGTGAGCTTGGCAATAAATCGGCTGACATACTGCAGCTTGCCCAGGAAACTCCTTACGTCCTTCTCTTTTTGCGGCACAGGCATCTCTCTGATGGCCTTCACCTTGTTCGAGTCAATTTCTATTCCCCTCTGGCTGACGACATGTCCCAATAGTTTTCCTGAAGTCACTCCAAAATTGCAATTCTTGGGGTTAAGTCGCAGATTATACTTGTCAATCTGGTGAAGAACTTTTCCAGAGCTTCAAAGTGTCCCTCTCTGGTGGCTGACTTGACCATCATGTCATCGACATACACTTCCACTTCTTTGTGAATCAGGTCGCTTAAGATCTTGGTTGCCATCCTCTGGTATATGGCCCCTACATTCTTTAGGCCGAAAGGCATGACTCAGTAGGTGTAGGTCCCCCATTCTGTGATGAAAGCGATCTTAACCCGGTCACCTATTTTGTTCAGGATCTGGTTGTAGCCCACATAACCATCTCCAAAGCTGTACATCACGCAATTGGCTGCACTATCTATCAACACATCGATGTGGGGTAGTGGAAAATCATCTTTAGGGCAGGCCTTGTTCAGATCTCGATAATCCACACACACCCTGACCTTTCCGTTCTTCTTTGCTACAGGAACCACATTTGCCAACCATGTAGGATACTGCACTTCAACAAGGAACTTGGCTTCAATATGCTGTCGAATTTCCTCCTTGACCTTGTCTGCCCATTCTGGCCTGAGCCTTCTCAACTTCTGTTTCACAGGCTTGTAATCTTGGTAAGTCGAGATAGCATGTTCTGCCACGTCTCGGTCAATTCCTGGCATGTCCTCATAGATCCAGGCAAAGACTTTTTCATGTTTTCTTATTATTCTCTCAAAATGTTTTCTCTCCTCAGGAGTTATGTTTGATGCTATTAGAATTTCTCTCGGATCTTCCGAAGTTCCAAGATTAAAAGGCGTTGTATCAGTGGAATCAATGTTAAAAATTGATGGAATATGATCATGTTCATGCATGTTGAAATCATTAGAAACATCGCAAAAGTAAGAGAAATTGTTTGCCTTATTAATAATATTATAATTGTCATTTACATCATAAAAAAGTTCTGGAATAAAAAGACAGTCTAAGCTAGAGTCTTCTTCTGCCACTCCAGAGGTTGATGCTGTTGTAGCTGGTTTATTGGCTTCCTGATTCAGCAGAGGCCCCTCAAGCACGTCGGAGGAAATCTTCAAATCCCCCATCTTTGGTTCTAATTCTGCTATCTTCCCTTTCCCTTTCAGTCTGGCAGCCAACATCTTTTCGGTGACAACCTCTTCAGGCTCGCATCTGTCCCAAGTGATACCCTGAGTCATGACCACCTCATCCCAAAAGTCTTCAGCAGTCTTGATAAACCCGACATGCCAGTCAAATACATCGTTAAAGATCTCAAACCCAGGGACAATCCTCCCCTTCACCCACTGCGGTTCATCTTCGCCAGTATGCGCGCAAACTGAGGATGCCGGTATAAAGCTCTCTGAAATGTGAGGGATCTTATCCGCCGCCTACTTCTTGCTGAAGCCGCCTCTGTACCCCAGACCTTTCCGGTTCTTTTGACCTCGAGTGGTGATCGCAATTTGCAGTCCTTGAGAGTTTCTGCCCAAACCAGCCCCAGGGAGATAGTGCATCTTCTTCAACATATTAACCACAGTTGGGTTATCCACTGACCCGTGCTCTTCTCTTATCATGGACACGTGGAAGCTACTAAATGGCTGATTAGCTATTTCAAGCGCTGAGACCTGGTTCTCCCTAGCTGCCTTGATAGTCACCACCTCCCCTTCATGTGGGAACTTTATCATTTGATGCAGCGTAGATGGCACTCCTCCTAATTTGTGAAACCAGGGTCTCCCAAGCAGAGCTGAGAAGTTAGCAGGGATGGGCAGAACTACAAATTCTACCTCCACTTCAATGGGTCCTATTTTGACCAAGGTCTTAATGGTTCCCGAGGCTTGCCTCCTTGAATTATCATAGGCTTTGATAGTCAGATCTGATCCACTGAGCATATCCTCGTTTAGACCAAAAGCTTGCAGAGCTATCAGGGGGCACACATTGATAGAAGACCCATCATCTACCATAACACAAGCAGTGTGCTTGTCGTTAATCTGCGCTTTGATGTATAGGGGTCTATTATGATTGCGGCCTTCGACCGGTAGGTCGGCATCAGAAAAGACCAATCTCTCCTCGGATCCTCCCTTAACTAAGCCCAAAAGCTCTGATGGGGAAATCGTGGTGGCGACCATGGCCTCAACCAAAGCCTCTACTACCTTCTGCCTATGAGAGGGGGACTGTCTCAAAAGATCCCAGATGGATATTTGAGCCGCAGTTTTCTTCAATTGCTTGATAATCTGATTCTCCTCTTGCTTTTTCTCTACCGGCGTCTGCGCTAGCTCAGGCATCCTTGTAATCTCGGGGACCACTCTCCCGCTTCTCGTTACAGCCCCTATTTCTTCTTAGTCTTCATCAGACCCCCACAAGTCAAGGTTCATCTCTCCCTCCACCTCGGCTTCTCCGCCGCTCTCACTGCTAGACCAGCAATCAAGGGTCGCCACGACTGCTCTTTCCTCTCTATCTTCGGAACAATCAGCAGCCAAATTCTCGCTCCCATATAGATCTTGTAGCACGTACCACTCTGGCAAGCTAGATCCGATCATAAACACGGGCGGTGATATAACATTATAACCGGGCTTCTTCTCAGTTTCCCTCTTTTCAGGGTCAAAAATTTGCTTGCTATCAATTAAGTCTTGGATAGAGTGCCGCAGCGCTTTGCACTTATCTGTGAGATGGCCTGAGTGCTGGTGAAACGCACAGAATTCATTGCCTTTGTGCCCAGGCTTCCCCTGCGTCAAAGCAGGTCTAGGACCTAAGGGCTGCAATTTCCCTTCCTTCATTAACCTTCTCAAGACCCAAGATAATGGTCTCCCCAAGTTCGAAAACTTCCTCTGGGTGGTTACCTCAGTAGCAGACACCTCACCTGTTCTTCTGGTGCTACCACTGGGACCTGCCGGCCTACTGGTTCCTTGACCGGGGTTAGCCCTTTCGGCAAAATTATCATTGTTAGCTTTCCTAGCCAAGAACTCTCCCTCTGCCTCGATGGCTATATCCTTGAGAGACTCCCAGTCCTTCAACCCCTTCATCTTCAACCCATCTTTCAAGTACGGGCTCGCGTTCTTGATAAATAAACGAATCTGGTCCTGGGTGTCCGGCTTTCTCCGCATCTCCATTACTCAGTTCCGCCATCGGGTGAGATAATCATGGAAAGATTCTCCGGCCTTCTGCTGGAGCAGTTCAAGATCTTTTAGAGTCACCTCCATTTTGGTGTTGCAGTCATACTGCCTCAAAAACTCCTCAGTGAGCAGATCCCAATCTTCTTTAGTGCGACGGTCGAGACCATGATACCAGTTGATGGCATGGGCAGTCAGACTCAGACAAAAGTATTCTACTTTCTGCTTCTTAGACAACGTGGTCCCTTTTATAACCAGAGAATACTGTTTTACATGAGAGGTTGGGTCAGAAGTTCCATCAACTTCGGCACGTCTGGCATCTTAAAGTTGTGAGGGATCGGGTCCTCTCCCTCCAATTCCTTATCCTCTGGGTTCATCCCTTGACCCCTGCTCAACATACGGGCCATAGCTTCGAACCTCTCTTCCATCTTCCTTAAAATTAAGTCATCAGTCTGAGGTGCCTTCCCCCTCTCAGATGCAATGCTCATCCTATCGTCTTCGATATCTCTATCATCATCAATTCTCAGCACAGGCCTTCTTCTCTGCTCTCCCGAGGCTACTGACCTTAACTCTACTGGCGGCAGCCTAATAGGCTCTTCTCGTCTTTCAGCCATTTCTTCCTCTGGCTCATTCTATCTCACAGGAGGAGGAGGATTCTGTGGAGCATTCTGCTGTGCCAGGGCGGTCAACATATTCATCATTCTGCCCTCGAATTCCTCAAATCGCCGGCCCACTTCTTCTGCTATCATGGCCCTGGTGGTGTCATCCCCTCTAGGAGAGTTTGCCATCTCAGATACAGTACCGCTAATTCCTGACAAGATTTCTGGTAGACCCTCTCTATCTGACAGCTCGGGAGCAGGAACTCGGATCAGTCGTCCGATTGGTGATCTAGTCCACCTGGGCAGATCTATGATGGCTGCAGGGACAAGACATTAGACATGATGCATGAAATGCAGGTGTAATGCATGGTCGTGATATGCAACATTCACAGAGCACAAGCAAGCAAGTAGGTCCTTCCACCCTTATTTCTCCCACACACGTGGTCGTGCAGTCTCTTTCCTAGGTGGGATTAGCCCAAGGGTCAACGAGGGACCCAATGGACACGCATGGTGCACGGCAAAAAATCGGCAGCATGACACTCCTATGCTAATGTACAAGCGGATGGATAATGATCGTCACGTATTTGGACGTTCCATAAATTTTGACATGGCCCTACCGGGGCATGATAGCCTTTGGCTAGGTTACCAAGCGAGACATCTGGACTCACCCAATACATGAGGATCCATATAACAAGCATGGAACTAGGGTTTATTTCACCTGTGGAAAGTAACTACGGCCATTATATGAGCTTTGGATAAGGGAGATGTTTCTTTAAGGCTACCCAAGCATGATCCCTGCCAACAGGTCTAGCTCATCACGAGCATAGCGACCGATCGGGTCCTCATTTTCATATACCATTGAGGTACGTGGCTTGGGCTGGTGATTATCCTTAACACTTCCCCAAATTGAGTGAAAATGAGGTCGTGCTTCAGGAATGCACCGGGGCTAAAAGAGGGACCAAACTAGCATATTCTAAGGCTCTAAGGATATGCGAATGCAATTTTGAGAAAGAGCGAATTTATGAAATAAATTTTAATCATAAATGTTAAACAAGGTATTTTCCAATCGAAATGTCGAACCATAAATGTCCCCAGTGGAGTCGCCACTGTGACGCGCGCCGGATCCCCGCGGCCGCCCATGGGACCGCCCGCTTGAGGGCGATCGGGGCATTTGTGGGTCCGTTGACAGCTTGCAATAAATCGCAAGTGCGTCTATGTTGGGCAACAAGGAGGTTTCATGGAGTCGCCACCCAATAGAACATTGGGAAAGTTTCTCTCACCTCGAAGAGCCTAAGACTGCACTTTGTATCCATTTTGGGCTAGCCAGAGGGGTCTTGGAAGGTAAACTTCTCGCCCTAAGGAGCCTAGGATTAGCGCTAAAGTCTCGTGGCACAAAAAGGTGTCTTGGAGGGTAGACCTCTAGCCTCTTTGAGACCAAACACCAGAGCTGGGTCCGAGATTTCTCATCTATTTCTACCTCAATTATTTTAGGATCAAATTTAATTATCATTGATTCAGTCTCTCTCCACACGATGCAATTGATTAAAGGCGCATTTATTCACATTTGGAAAGCCGTAAATGAGCAAATAAATATCAAAAGGCGGTAAATTACAATAATACAAGGAGCGGAATACAACTCCCTTTATAAATGTGCGATACATACACGAATCGGGGCATTGTTTATTTTGAGAACTTTGGTCCTCGCATGCATCATTATCAAAATCGGATATTTTATTTGTGATGATTTTATTGGATAAAAATAGGGCATTGGACCCTTGTTTTTGTGTAAATCTCATTTTATTGAATATAAAAAACATTGAAGTCATTTTTATACATTAACGAGATATGAAAAAGAGTATATCCATATACATGAAATAATCAATGAATAACAAATGAAGGAAATAATCAAGAGCGTTAGGAAACTAAACCGGACGAAATCCTCCGAATATGGTAGATAGCCGCTCAAGCTCGGGATAGTCCAAGAGAATCAATATACACTCATAGAAAGTTAAAAAATGTCAATATACCTAAAATTAATATATAAGAAGCCAAAAGGGGCTTGAAAAAGATAGAAAATGATTTAAAAGGGTAGAGACAGAACCCACCGATGGCCTTTTTTAGGTGACCGACGGGCGTCAGTCAAGATAACCGACATGTCCGTCTGTCACTCAAAAAGAGGGCGTCTGTAAGTGGGTGACCGACGGGCGTCGGTTATGAAGATGACCCGTCGGTCACCACTGTCTCCGAAAAAATAAAAAAAAGAAAACTCTTTTTAAAGCCAAAAAAGAGGTTTTATCATAAAATCATATAAAGAGAGTCAAAATAAGGAAGTATAATGACAAAGTTGAAAAAAACAACGAATAAAGTATAAATATGAAATGATACGAAGAAAGAATCCGGAATATTTACCCTCAGATAATCACTTTGGGTGAGATTCTTGTGTTGATTAGAACCCTGCGTGTTCCACGAAAACAAGATGAAGGATCAGAAAAGGAAAAACGGATTATTTCCTCCTCAACCCTTCAAAAGATTATCTTTGGAATCAAAATCTAAGGAAAACTAATTAGTTTTTAGTCCCTTTTGATGGATTTGATCCTCTTTTGAAAGAAATTTCTTAATGAAATGTGTTTGCTGGAAGAGAGAGAAAATATACTTGAATTTGGGCAGAGTTTCCCGTCTTCAAAGATTTTTGGAACCCTTTTCTAGTAAAAATCCGGAGCTTTTATAAGCCAGACACGACCGAAGGGCGTCGGTGTATGGAGGCGGGCATTGGAAGAATCCTTCTGACATAAGGATTCGTCCGACGGCCCTGCCACATCCACCGACAAGCTTCGAAAAGGTTGCATGCTCTGGGAAACCAGGCGGCGTTCTGACAGGGGTGATTTTTCGACGGGCGTCGGAAAATACCACAAGCCGTGGGTGACCCTAAGCGAAGGGCTGACTTCACAGACGGGCTGGCCTTCTGTGGAGGAAAATACACTTTTTGACTCGAAAATCACCTGTTTTCTCCCCCTCTGCCTACGAAAGGTAAAAAGACTCACTTCTCGTGGAACGCGGGACTAAAACCACCAAATCCAAACAATTTATACAGGCTCGGACACTGATGTCATCACAGGGTAACCTCTGATCCGGACCACTCCGGGACACGGTGCTTACAGTTGGCAAGAGGTAGATTCCACACATGGAATCCACTCACCTCTTCCACAAAATTCCCACCTCAATCCATGGTAAAACTTCCTTTAGTCCCTCACTATATTTCTGCCTTTTAATTGCAAACTCCTCTTTTTAATTACATCCCTACATGCACATGGTCACTTACTTGTTCAATCACACCTGTACCCTAATATGCAATTGACACTACCTATCCGACTAGGGTACACTTTGGGGTATTACATGATCCGGAGAGCTGATTCCTTTATACCATGGTGATGGTTGCTGGTTTAATCTTAAATTGTGCTCCCTTAGGCAGTACCATCGTCCTATGATCTTCATTCCATCTTGGTACAGCGTAGTCCCTAATCATCCTTTGCCTAGGCACCTCTTATCTATATCCACCCAGAATTTCTTCTTGTACCCTCGGCCTTTGTTCATTCTCGGGAGGAAATTCATCAATAGGAGGACTTAGGTCCATGTTGTTCTTTCTAGTAGCTCTCCTTCGTTGATGTAAAGTCTTCTCAATTTCAGGATCGTAAGTTGCTATTTGATCTCTTCTCAATCTGTTCATGCACCAAGATTACCTGAAAAGAATAAGCAAAAATAAAATAAGAAAAAGAAAACACATACAAATAACAATCAAAACTCACAAACAATGCCAATCCCTGGAAACTTGTCGCAATTTCAGCAAGTGTACTGAATCGACAAGTAATAAAGTGGGGTATAATTAGGACCCCGAGTTACCGTACCCAAGGGATTGTGCATGCAAGCTAAGATAATTAAATGAATGCTAAAGAATTCCCAATTTGTTGTGTGTATGAGTTATCTGTTAATTAAATTATGAATTAAATAGCTTAAAATATGCAAGTAAAACTTAATAAATTAAACTGACAGAAGTTTTACGAAAATAATTAATCTAAGGAAAATTAACAAGTAAAGAAATCAATATAAAAGAAACTTTGCTCGGGTTTACTCATCCACCCCATACCCAAATATGAATTAAATTAATCTAAAAAACATATACGAATGAATTTGGGATAACCCTCTTAACCTAAGCGTCCTATTCCGGAGCGAGTTACTATAATTGCATGACATCCCATTTCTGAGGAAGCCACACAATTAGCCTAAGCACGGGTCTAAAATCCTAACTTCGGTTTGCTTTCCCATTCCGGAGCCAAACAACCAAAAACTCATTTATCTCACTCCCCACTCTAAACTTAAACCATAGAATGCTGCACATCTAGAGTCCCATTTCGGAGTAGTCCAAAAGATACAGCAAACATGATAGAAAAACTGAGTATAAACATTCATATCATTCAATCCATACAAGCTTAACAACCAACAAAGATACATGATAAAAACCATACATTAAAGCTAGAAACTAACTAGAGAAAATAAATTCCATAAATTAATCAATAAGCAACAGTGAGATAAACCATCCATTCATATATATAAATTCAATAGATGTTCAAAATTCACATCATGGGCAGGGGATTCAAAGATCCCCCAAACAACTATGAGACTACTCACGATCTATTACAAAATATAGAGGAAAAAGGATAGAATAAACCCATAAATTCATTGAGGAAGAAATCACGGTTGAATCCCGCGTTCTTCAATCTTCTTCTTCGAATCTTCGATGGAAAATAACTCAAAACTATGGAAATCTGAATATAAATGCTATGTATTTAAATTTGGTTAATGCATTTTTATTGGAATTCTCTCTATTTGTAATATAAAAATCAAGGAAATAAATAAACCCTAATGTTAAGAAAAAAAGATAAGCTTAGAAAAATTCCAGATCTAAAAACCCTATTTTAAAAATAGACAAAAATTTAATCCCCCTCGCAGCCAAACAGGAATCTGGTATTTATAGATCCAAAGGGTTCACGGTGACAATGAAATGCTTGTCACCGTGAGGCACCATAGGTCACGATGGCAACCAAATGGTTGTCACCGTGAGGTTGTCGAAGAAACGAATCTGCCTGGATGCACAGGAGGGGGTTACGGTGACAACCAAGTTTGTTGCCATCGTGAGATGCCTGATTTCAGCTACTGCATTGGATAGTTCTATGTCACGATGACAATGACATTAGTTGGTAATTCCTCTTTGCATTCTGCTGGGTAAGAATCTATGTCATGGTCACAACCATTTGGTTGTGACCGTGAGGTCCACATAACCAGCATTCGGCCTTTGACCAAATTTGCATATCACAGTCACAACCATTTGGTTGTAACCGTGAGGTACCTGAAATTCCTGCAACCCAAAATCAAACTCTATTAAAATGTTCTCCAAAATGCATGAAAACCTAAATTAACTAAATTTGACAAGATTACCCGAAAGTGATAACAACACAATAATAAACACAACTAAGAACCTAAAAATAACACGAAAAGACTAACGAAACTACATACTAAATTGAAGTTATCATCTGCCAACTCACCCAATCTAGTAACACCCTCGTCAGGAGATGCGAATGAATATAACTGCTGTCGGGGAAGAAAGTGCCTCAGTGAATAACTACTAATCACCCTAGGAGGGGGCTCCGATAGTAGTTTAAGCTTTTCCTGCAACCATACTTGAAAGACAAGAGATGTTAAAATGATAATAAAAAAAAAGAAAAAAAAAAGAGAAAAAGCCGCTGGAATGGGTAGGGACCACTTCAGGTAAAAATAAGGTACAGTGAAATGTGAAAATTTGGAAGGACGTATTTCCGAATGAAAAAAGCTAGTGTAAAAATCCACAAGGGACACACTATATTTTAAAATAATGACTAACCTAGAGTGATAAGGGGCTCCCAGTGAAAGCAGCAAGAGGGTCAACACAGCCAGATTCCAAGCTTAAAATCATCTCAGCAAGAATTAGGGGAAATGGGGTCAGCCCAAGATAAAGGCCATCCACAATCCCGAATAGCCGAAAATCGCCAGTCAACTCCTCAAAAATCACAGTCAAGTATTTAAAAAGGAAAAATAGTAGGACAATACTGGCCTGATAGGTAGGCATGTCAGAAAGCAAAAGTGGAAACCTGAGGGACCAGTCTAGCCACGTCTGAGGGAGGAATACCCAAAACCAACGTAGCATCCCTGGCGTGAGTCAAATCGGAGCTCGGGATTCAAGGTGGTGTTTAGAGAGGAAATATCGCTCCGATAATTGCAGCAAATTCTTTAGGTATGGGGCATAATTCTTGATAAGTGAACCCAAAGATGTGAAAACGGGGGTCCCAGAAGCAGGCGGCAGCTAGCAGGAGATTCTGGTCCGCTCTGACATGGCTCAAAAATCTCAGACCAGAATAAGGGGCCAGAGTGATATTTTCCCATGTTCGGGGGTCATCCAGAACCTGCTACAGCTTACTAAGGGTGGATGACGACATCTTTTCAGAAAATTCGGGACGAAAATAAAATACAAATGGAAAAGAAAAGGTAAAAAGAGGGAAAAACCTGGAAATAGAAGGTTCTGGTTGAAATCTAAGAAGAAGAGTGCATGAAATCCAAGGAAAGGTTGGGTATTTATAGGAAAGTTGTGTCCGACAAGCATCGGTGGGCCGAGGCACGGCCTGGCCGTCGTTGAACCTATTGGCTGCCTCAAGGATTTTCTCCTGCATATTTCATGCATTTCACATGCATAATTATTTTACTTATATTTATGCCAGTTTAAATTTCACAAGAGAGCAAATTTGATGGATGCGACCATGCACTGGAGTCAGGGAGCAAAGCATTCATGGAGTACTCTAAAATTTTGAAAAAATAATAATAATACTAAGGTGAAAGAGATGAAAAAGGTGGGAAAAGGAGAATTCGAATGACTGACGGGGAGCGCACCGCTCGGTCCATTGACGTGTAGCCCGTCGGTCATAAAAAGATATAAAATCGAGTGTAACTGCATGATTCAGGCCTTTCTCCTTCCTCTTCTTTTCTTCTCCCTTTCTTCCTCACAAACTGATGCCACCTCTTCGGTTTTCTTACTTTTTCTCCCTCGTTTCTTACCCCTTTTTTGTGCTGTTTGTGCCAAAATGAGCTTCTCGCCACCTCGCACGTCTAGGACCAGTTTTTTCACACTTTTGTCGAATTATTTTTCAGTACATTTCATCAAATACCAGGATGCCTATGAGATGCAACATTCTCGAGGGCCAGCCTGATCCCGAGGCTCCAGATAGATGAGCCTTGATATTAGAGAGAGGTTTCAGGCTCTGGCGCATATACAGTTCCGTGCCAATCGATATATTTCCAGTCCATACCTTCAGAGCATGGGGATGCTACATGAGGTGGATGCACTATTAGAGGCAGTAGGATGGACTGAGTTCCTTTGACCATCCTTCCAGACATATCCAGAGGTCGCTAAAGAGTTTTTGACCACCTTCCACTACTGGGGGATCCAGAGACCAGATTCAGAGGAGGGGGTGATTCAGTTCCGCATCAGAGGCAATCACTTTAGCATCACTCAGAGGTTCTTTGTCGAGGCTATGAGGCTTCCACATGTGATGGATGTGATGATTCCTTAGAGAGCCATCAAGAGGCAGCACTAGGAGGCTATCACACTACCAGGGGCACCTTATGACCACGATATGGTGAAAAGCACCATGCTCTCGTCGCAAGCTTTGAGGTATATTCACTGAGTACTATCTAGTTCCTATTTGGACCGGCCAAGCAATCCCAGGTCAGTCAATGGGATAGAGGTATGTAGCCTGTGGGCCATGGTGATAGGCCAACGCCTCAATATTAGCCATGAGATACTGGCTAATTTGGTGAGGCTGGCACGGGGGACAGCCCCATTTATATATGTTTTGGGAGTGATTACTAGATTACTGATGCACCTGAGGGTTCCTTTGGTGAGTTTCGAGCCTCCACTAGACGAGGATATTTATGTAGATGCGGCAGCTGCACAGACCATGGGTATGATAGCACAAACTGTCCAATCATCCCGAGGAGTATAGATTGCTCACGAGAGTAGAGACAAGACTCCTATTCTATCTCCCTTCACTCTAGCCAGTCGAGGAGGTCCAAGGAGAGCCTGAGGGGGAGGAGCAGCCTTAGGTAGAGCGGGAGCAGTTTCCATAGCACCTGCAGCCGGATGAGGAGCTACCTCGGGCAGAGGGGAGCAGCCTCCGCAACAGTCGTAGCCGGAGGAGGAGCAGCCTCACACCCCATTTGACATGGATTTAGAGATAGACCTTGATGACCTGCTGTAAACTCCAGCGTCACAGAATGCTCAGAGCCTTATACCACCACCACCATAGGCTTAGTGCCCGGAGGCCCACGAGACTAGGAGATATCATCCATACAGCCAATCGGGGCACCCGGGGGCATCTAAATCCATAGTTCCTCCACCATTAGAGCCCCAGGCAAAGACATCACAGCCTAGTCCACTGCCACCATCCCAGTCGGCACATCAGGAGATAATTGTAGCGATAACTACTGCCTTTGCCGCTATGGAGCGACGAATGAAGGAGAGGGATAGGATATTGTTTGAATGCCTGGATCGGCATGATAGAGTTATTAAGGAGCTAAGGCAGAGTCTGGGCACTTCACAGCGGCCTAGAGGATCGATGAGGTTGTCCAGATGATGGATGAGTCTGTTACTGCTCTCAGGTTCTGGGTGGAGGTGCTAGAGGCCTCTATACCTATGATATCTGGGTCCATCAAGGAGCTGAGGGAACAGACCAAGACCAGGCTTACAGGCATTAAAGATACATCCGCCCGCCAAACCTCAGACCTGGTACAGGCCTTCACGATTTTGGGTACGATGATTAGTGAGACCTTGGGGTGTTTCAAGACTTGAGCTCAGCCCTTCCATGATGGATATGCTTGAGTCCAGTTTTCGCAGGCTCCCTAAGCAGATCCTCTAGCAATCATCACCAGAGCCATCAGGTTCCTGTGCAGCCAGCCACCGGGGCTGGGCCATCAACACCTAGTAATCAGCCTCCTACCTCTAGAGCCGGGCCATCAACCTCCAGGGTAGGACCCTCTTTATCCGGCGCTCATCCTATCCACATATCAGACATTGAGGAGGATCCTGAGGAGCCGTCAGATTGTTCACCTCTCTAGCTTGTATTCAATGAGTTTTGTATATTTATTTATTGATGTACAAAATTTGCACTGTAGTGATATTTATATATTTTATTAAAGTTTGATTTTATTTTAGCAATATGTATATTCTTGTTAATATTTCATTTTTTCTTCAAACAAAAAATACCCGATGCATTAAAATAACAAAACAAAAGAAAAATAAGCAAAGTAAAGAACAAAAAAGATAGAAGATAAATGACGATGAACGAAAATAAAGGACACAAAGTTCACGCTTTAAGAGGTCTAATCAACACAATAAGTTAACAAGATCTTTTGAAATTATAGGAAGAGCATACCAATAGCTCACGACACAAAAGTCGAATTTGTCATCATAAGAGAGTCTTTTGCTAATTGAGTGGTAGCAGAATACACTTACAGCTCAAACAACGATAACCATTTGCCATGCCGACCCAATGGTGGTTAGCAATCAAATACCATGCCGACCCGATGGTGGTTAGCAATCGGATGTCATGCCTACCCGATGGTGGTTAGCAATCAGATGCCATGCCACCCAGTGGTGGTTAGCAAATCAGATACCATGCCGACCCGATGGTGGTTAGCAAATCAGATACCATGCCGACCCGATGGTGGTTAGCAATCAAATACTATGCCAACCAGAGGGTTGTCGGCAGTACATCAAATGAGTTATAGTAGAAGACACTACAACTCAAACGTTGACAGTTATATGCCTTGCAAACTGGATGGTGGTTAGCAAGCTTATGTCGTGCAGACCGAATGGTGGTTAGTAAAACAACTGCAAGATAAGTCATGAGTAGAATACGTTTATGGCCCAAACGGTGACAATCATTTGACATGCATACCGGATAATGGTTAGCAAGCATGTGCTGTGTAGGCTGGATGGTGGTCAGCAAAATAGCTATAGAATATCAAGTGGATTGTAGTAGAATGCACCACAACTCAACAACAACAAACACGCGCTATGTATATCTTATGGTGGTCAGCAGGCGCACGCCGCACAGATCCGATGGTGATTAGTGAGATAGTTGCAGTCTATCAAACGAGTCATAGTAGAATACGCTACAACTCAGCGGATAAGCCACAACCCTTCAACCTCCCAAAAAGGTAGGGACTGCCTCAGGTGCACATTTCCTTCCTTCTTCTCTGAATTTTGGCTCATCTTGACACTAGTGTACTAGTTTCCCCAAAATTGGGGAACTCTATAGACTCCGAGTCCCGAGGTAGCCTAGATCAGAGTTACCCAACGAAGATATTGGTATTTGTCCCACAGGTAAAGGAGTGAATTCGTAGACTTTCACCCTTGAAATTCGCAAATTCAAAGGATTTCAATGACCAAAAACCTTTTTTTTGTTGGAAATGAGCATTTTAGTTTAAGAAAATTAAAAATTTTATTTTTCTGGGTTGACCGATGCTCGTCGGTCAACCGGGTGTCCGTCGCTCACATTTGAGCGATGGCCATCACTTATGCTCTCCAGGCCCGTCGCCCATGCAAGTGAGCGGTGCCTGTCGTTTAGCGTGACTGGGTGCCTGTCGCTTGCGTGATAGGGTGCTCGTCGCTCGCACGCGCACGGGATGCTTGTGCCCCGCACAAGCGGGTACTCGCTGCTTAAATGACCAGCATGTCCCTTTGACCGACGCGGGTCAGCAGGCCGAGGCACGCCCGTTGATCAAGTCCTTACGGTACATTTGTGGGCAGATTTGCATTTTTTTATTATTTATCTTTAAGATAGATATCCATGATTTAATTTTATCATATAAAATCCAATTTGAATTCAAAAAGATTTGATTTTATTCAAAAATATCTGATTTTATATCCTAAAATCTAATTTGAATTCAAAAATATTCAATTTTATCTGCTAAAATCTAATTTTAATTCAAATAGATTTGATATCTATCTTTAAAAATAATTTGAATTTTAAAAAGATTTGAATTTCTTATCCTTATCCTCAGTTAGTTTAGAAATAGCAGGCTAAGGATTCAGCTTTTCGATTGGCAATTTTGGTTAGTAATTTTAAATTAAAACTTTTCAGAAGCAAAAAGTTTTCTTTTTATCTTTTCTTTGGAAAACTCTTTGAAATGAATCAGGAAAACTCGAGAAAGTAAAAACGATTTTCTTTTCTCGACTTTTTTTTTCTCAGATTTGAAATCATCAAAAAATGACAGAATTGAAATCGAGAAAAAGAAATAAATTATTTTCTCTTAATTTATTTATTTAACATTCCGAATCACTTAAACGGAATAGTTTTTTTTAAGAAATTGCCATAAAACATTTTTATTGGTCAACTGATTCCTGCGAAATTCAAGGAAATTTCACACGAGTTGTACATTTGCATATTTTATTAATTTATTTATTTATTGACATTTTATTGCATGAAAAATGAGTTAAAATGTTGAAAATTTGTTTTTAATTGAGTTTTTTTTCGTTTTTTATGGTCTGGTGTCGACCGACTGGCTAAAGGCCCCCACCAATGGCCGTCATTCAAGCAAGCGACAGGCCATCGGAGGAACTCTTTCTGCTCGTAGGTCGCTCTAGGGACGGCCATCGCTAGAGCGGTCCGGCCGTCCCTGGTCCTCCTTTCTTCCATTTTGTTGATTTTTACCCCTTTTTCTTTAAATCTTTTTATTTCTAAGCTTTAAAGACAATTTATTTCCATTTTTTTGTTTGGATTGTTTGTTCCTTTTTCACTTTTATTTATTCTTTTCATTATTATTCTATTTTCTTATTTTAATGACATGTTAGATGAACCTTTCTGATGTCCTATCAGAATGGGGATTCCAAAATACCTCTTGTGGTCCAAAATTGACATGTACGCACTGTCTTAGGCTCAGTGAGGCTAGACGAACTTTGCTAATATTTTAGTGGGTGGCGACTCCAAAACACTTCTTCTTGCCCAAAAATAGATGGCCTTATAATCCTTGCAAGTTCTATGAGCCTCTCTCGAATACCCTAAAAGCGGGTTTCGAGGCACACGGGGTTCGGCGCATGTCAGACCTTAGTAGTGGTCTCACGGTCTAAATCTAATTTAGGATATGTTTGGCTAGCCATAGGGACACCCATATCGCGGTGCAAGTCTAGGCGACTTGCTTTATTATGACAGATTCATGATGGTCTCCCATAGTGTATTGATATGTTATATGTTACACGTTATACGTTATATGTTCAATGAAAGTGATGGAGTGGTCCTTCGGGGTCATTCCTTAATGCAGTGCAGTGGACCTATATGGTCCACGTCGCGTATATCTAGTATGTAGGCTTTATGCCAGGATTGTACTAGGGGCATAATATAATGGTAAAATGACATGAAAATGTGTTAAGTAAAGTGAAAACGAGAATTTGTATGAAAAAAGACATAAATGAAAGGAAATAAAAAGTTTAGGGTGAAAAAAGTAATTTACCCAAATAATGAGATAAACGGGTAATAATGTTAAAGTGACATTAAAATGTAAAAAGTAAAGTGAAAATGAGAATTTGAATGAAAAAGGGCTTATATGAAAGAAGATAAAAAGTTTAAGGACTAAAACGTAATTTATCGTGAAAATAATTAGTTGGGAGACTAATTGATAACTTATAAGTTAAGAAGTGAGTAAATGTGAAAATTTTTAGATTCATAATAACCACTGAGCATATTTAATGCTCAACACATAGTTTATTTGACTGTGTGTAGGTACTGGACAGGGCGTCCGAGGAGCAGGCGTGCTATCAGTTTTGAGATCCGACTGGACCTTTGGGTTGAAGCTAAGAATATTAGGTTTATTTTATCGTCATGTATATGTAACAGTTTAGCATTGAGTACGTACCGTGTATTATGGATACAATAGATTATTATTGAATGATATGATGTAATAAATATAATGTTTGGACTGGATTAAATGAGACTTGTTAGTTACATGAAAGTTTTAAAAGATAAATTAAAGAATAAGTCAAAACTTTTTTTTACTGCAATTGCCATAAGTATCAATTTGACAGTAACTAGAAAACTATGGTAATCATTAAAATAATGTAACATATGTAGTGTATGGAAGTGATAAGGGTGTCACAATTTCTGTAACACCCCGCTACCCCTCGAAAGGGATGTCGGGTTGCTACACATGCCACAAACATTCAAGCAAGAGCTAAAGCGGAAGCACTCATGAATAACCATATAAACTTGCATAACTGAACTTATAAAGTGTACATATATTAAGTCATTACATTACATATCAAAATTACATGCCTTACAAAATGTTACAAAATGTACTAGCAAAAACTGGACTATACAACTTATCCCTATACTAGTACAAAAAGAAGACTTCAACTCCTAGTGGCCGGCAGATGCGCGATCCAAAACCAAACCAATCCTGCAAACCTACACGGAAACAAACATTCGTGCTAAGCGATAACACTTAGTGGGGATGTACAAAAACAAATGACTGCAAAAACATGCATAACAATATATACATATCATGCTAAGACGTAAACGCAAAGTCAATTACAAAATTATAACATGTACAATTCAATCTTATCAAAACTAACATGCTTAAAGCACTACAACATTCTTATACATGTAACACATAACGGAATCTTAACAATATCAAGTCCACTTGATGAACATAACTGAGCCAACAGCATTAATATAAAATGCTCAAAACAAAACAATCATTCCATCATCAAAAGCGTAAGCTCGATCATCACGAAAGTAAACAATATGCCTGAACTCTCACGGACTGTGGATACGGGTACAAAAGATACCGATTAAATTCATTATTTAAAACAAAAGACATAAGTCTGAAAACATTCGAATACCTGGAGGGAACAAAAGAGACTGAAGTCTCAAGACAAAAGACCATAACGTTATACAAAGAAGCCACGCAAAACCCTTTATAAGCATGCTTATCTATCCACTAACTTGACCGATCAGGCTAAGCACAACAAGTCATATGATTGATAGCCAATCAAATGATCACTGCATATTCATGTCTTGCCAAAACATGCACAACTAACCAATTCTTTAAAAGCACAATCGATATTGATATCGTGCATATAAACTACCTTGAACATGTACAAACATATACCAAAGCAATGCCCAAACATGAAAGATACTTTAGGGAACTTAGGCAAGCAGAGCTGCATACTGTCGCGCTCGCGACGGAATGCAATGACCAACCTATCGCACTCGCGACTTCGTCACTCCCGGGACAGAAGCCAAAGCGGCCTCTGTCGTGCTCGCGACAGAACAAAAACGTGGAAAACCCACAACACAACATGCAAACCTGCACATAACCACTTATCTTCATCAATCAAACACGTATGCTCAAAACCTTAGACATGCTATATACAACATACACATCAAAACTCTAAATCACCACTTAACCTGTTCAAATATCATATTTAAAACCATAAACATGCATATCCCAAAACTCATCAGCACATAACATTTATTCTCATTCAAGACATACTTATAACCACATGCATTTATAAAGGGGTCTAAGATAGTTCATAAACCAATTATTAACACACAAAATTCCATAATTCCCTCACAATCACAACATGCATCATCGGACTCAAAAATTAAAACACATGCACAAGTTCAAGAGCACACGACCCCAACCCCTTAAAGTGCAGCCGAAACTCCCAATCTCAAATCTTGTCCTTGCCTTTCTCAATCCTTCTATCCAGAACTTCAAACACAGCAAAGAACACCAATACAACACCTCTTAATCCATTACACAACCAGCTCAAACAAAAATAGAAATGGAGTAGAAGAAGACCCAACACAAAGCTAAGTCACACTTACCTTCTTAATCCCTTAATAACCTCTTCAAACCATCCAATGCAGAAATTAGCCAAAGGAAAACAAAATCAAAGAAGAAAGAGGAAGTGAAACTGAGAAAAAGAGGGAAAACAAAGAGATATCACTATTTGCATGCAAAACAAGAATGAGAATAGATTTTTCCCACTCAAATCACTTATATTGCATGCAAAAGTCCACATGGCACATCCTCTCAGAGCCACATGTCCAACTTGAAACATGTGTCCCAAAACCTTCCAAACCCCTTACATGACTGCCACATGTACAACCCAACTCAAAATCCACTTAAATTCCCGCTTAAAACACAATTGATCAGGTGCGTCCTGTCACGCTCGCGACAGAGCCAAAACCAGGAATCCCAAAAACAAAGCTTGACCAATCTTCTAACCAATTCTTCCACTCACCCAAGCAAACATTCACATGTGTTCTTTCTTACGAATACTCAATCATATCCATACCAAAATATCGCAATTCCTACTAGGGTAAATCTGGGTTGTTACAATTTCTCTTTTATCCGTGTAGGTTCTAGTTTTAGCTTGATTCTTAAGGACATTCCGCATGGTCAAGAGGAACACAGGCATAGGTTTTAAGGTGGTTTTGATGGATGCAGGTTTATTCCTTTTATTTGGAGGTTTTGTAATATTATAAGTTTCTTTTGTATAAGAAGTTTTGTAAGTAATATTGATATCACATGTATAGTAGATAATTTGTGGTCTTTAACTACCTAATTAATAGGCTTTAATTTCTCTAGTTAGTTTGGCATGTTAGACTTTGTATTAATTATAACACCCCTTACAAGTATGTAGTGAGCCATATGATAATGTAACATGCCCAGCACGACCAGAAAGGAATGTTATGCAACTCAACTCGGACAATCCCAAAAGAAACATGCCAAACTGAAATAATAAATTTTCTTTTTAATTCTAGCCAACAATCATACTACTTTGCATTTTAAACCTACTCACCACCTATACATCATATATGTATATTACATACTACACATTAACTAAAATAAAAAGAAGTTACTTTTGTTTATAAATAGCTCACAGTTTAATTTCAGATACATCAGAATATTACAAAAGAACTATCATCACATAAATAACATATTATACATATATAAAGAAAGCCTACATTAAGCTTCAAAATCTGCCTTGGCCTTTGCAAATATGAAATGTCCTCGATGGCATCCTTAACCTCAAAACCTACATGGATAAAACACCCGTGCTAAACTGATACCTTAGTAGGGAACATCATATGATATGGACAACCCCGTCGCAGTAGTCGTCAATGCATACACACACATGAATAAACATATATAACATAATAATAATACCAATCAATAAGTGACATAAATGCATACTTCATAATTAGTAAAATAAAACCACAAACGGTAATTACCAATATATATATACTCAGTCAGAATTCACTTATATAAATAAATCATCAAATGAACACATTTCTAATACTACCATAAAGCCAAATAATTCAATACAAACAATTCATTACATAATTACATATTTTATTTACTTTATTATTCAATTGCCTGAATTTGCCTTAGGGAGTGGATAGCGGGAATCAAAACATAAGTACTCGGAGGTACTAAACAGACTAATTATTTTATTTCATCATTTAACAGAATGTGATGAGCCCGACAGGGCCAACAGAATAGAATAGAAGCTACAACAGTATAGACCCTATAGGCATGCCTAATTATCCACTAACCGGACTCATACATGCTATTAACTGAATCATTAGGATATATACATAATCAGAACTTGCTTCCATAATAACTTTATCTAAATAGAAGCCACATCAAACATAAAAAATATCTTCTTATTAATAACACCACTCAACACTAATTCCTGACCACTGTGTAAACAATCTATAAAATCAAACGTCTATCCAAAATGCTTTTAGACGACGGTTAGGAAATTCCTTACCACACCGCTCCATGCGAGGCAATTAACACATCAACAATCAGATGGTAACTATCGCTCTACACAAAATGATAAACACGTCAACAATCAAACGGTAATTACCACTTCAAATGAAGGGGTTGATACATCGACGAACCAATCCGTCCTTCTAAGGGCATTCATCCAGTTCTTCAGGGAGCAACCATCCTGCAGGGGGCATTCATCCAATTCTTTAGGGAGCACTTGTCCTTTAAGAGGCTTTCATCTAGTCCTTCAAGGGGCAACCGTCCTTCAAAGGCATCAATCCAGTTCTTCCGGCAGCATCCACTCCTCAGGGGGCATCCATCCAGTTCTTCAGGGTGCATCAGTCCTTCAAGGGGTATCCATCCAGTTCTAAAGGGAGCAACCGCCCTTCAAGAGGAAATCCATCCAGTCCTTCAGGGGGCGAATGTCTCCATCCTTCAAGGGGCATCAATTAGTACGTCCTTTAGGAGGCATCAATTCATCCTTCTGGGGGCATCAATTCGTCGTCCTTCAGGGGGCATAAATCAATACGTCCTTCAGGGTTCATCAATTTGTCATCCTTCAGGGGGCATCAAATCCAGAATCCTCTTAGGAGGGCGCCAAGCTAAACTCCTTTCAGGAGGGCGCCAAGCCAATGTCTTCTCAGGAGGGCAACAATCCAAAGTCCTTTCAGGGGACACTCATTAGAATCCACCACAAGGACAAGGAGAGAAATGGAAATTAGATATTTCGGTTCTCGATGACCAATAAGCACGCAACACCGGATCACTTCTTTCCACTAGTTCTATTGTCACAACTAGAAGATGGCCACCTCTGGTACGTGTCTGTAATGGCCCCAATATCAGGTTAGCCAGCAATAGTATTTCTCGATAGTGAATAGTGACACTGGGGTGAATAGTACCTCCTAGAGTCAAAAAATATTTTATTTAGCTATTTGAAAGTATAAGTTACAGTGTGTCCGAGATTAAAATTTGGAGCGGAATCGAGGTCAAATAGGCCTCCAAAAGTCGAAAACAAGAAAAAGTAGTGGTTTTAATATGAATAGTAATTAGGTTGACTCAGACTTTGATCGAATCGTAGAATATGCTACAAACCTTAGAAAAATGATTTGAAAATATAGACATGCTCGTATTGATGAGTTGAATCATATGGTGATGAAAAATTAATTTTTGGTGGGACTGAAAAATTGGGTTATAGGACTGGTAAATAATTATCGGACCGAGAAATGATTTTCGATTAACTCCAAAATATCAGTGGAGTCTAATGAATATGTGTTAAGAATTATGGAGTCATTTTTATGAGAAATTGATCTTAGGAAGTAAGGAAAAATATATGATATCATTTTGAATAGTACTCGATTTGACCGTAGATTTGACCGAGCCTTTAAAAATAGCAAACGATTTCAACAATTGATAAAAATTTTTAGATAGCCTCTAAATGATATGTGAAAATTTATGGTAGTAAAAAGGGAATTTTTCGGTAACAAAGATAATTATTAAACCAGATCGATTTGATTGAACTGGACCGAAAACGGATTGTGATTGAGCTAAAATTTTGTGTACGGCCTAGTTCTTCCATGATATGAATTATAGATTTAAATTTGAAATGATTTGGAGTTGGAAAGTTAGAAAACCATAAAAAGAGTGCATATTGGGCCTAAAAGTGTAATTGGGCTTTATTGGGTAGACCATTGGTTGGACCATTTTGGGCCATTATAAAAGCACTTAATTGACAGAAATTTAGGTGTGTAGTCCTTATCTATTCTGCCTTCTCCTTCCTCTCCCTTCGCCGAATGAATCTCTTTTCTCTCTTCCTCCATTTTTCTTCAATTTTTGCTTGATTTCTCTCTAAATTCAAGTGTCTTAAAGTTAATTCAGCCCCTCTATGAGCTAATAACAACCTCTAGTATCCATTTGATGGATTAAAGGCAAGGGGAAGTGAGGATCAAAGATTATGCCCTCAAATGGAAGTAAGAGAATTAGATGGTTTTAATTTGATTTATTAGTTCTAAATGATAGATTTGGGTGTATTAAGAGTATTTATGAGATTATATTTGATAAAAGAAAGAAATCGATATATGGTTTGTTGTCCTGTGTATTCGGCCATTATGAGGAATTTGGAGAGAAATGCCTTTTCAAGGGCCAAAGGCAAGAATTGAAGAGCGTGTGAAAGCTATAGCATGGATATAAGCTTTGTGATTACCTAATCCATGAATTTCCTTTTGAAAATTAGGGTTTTATATTATGTTTACATGATAACTATGTGTGATTTACATGTACAATTGAAATTGAGGCGATAATTGAGCTTAGAGAGGGTAACTAAGCTAATTAGAGTGATTAAAGTGAAATAAAACTATGTGAAAGTGTTAGACATAATGTGACATAATGGTATACCTAGGTTTATTTAAGGTATACCTAATGATTTGATGAAATTAAATGGTATATGCATATGAATTGAGGTTAAATCTAGTGAAATGAGTGATAATTGGATGAAAACTATAATGTTAGAGAAAAACCCTAAGATGGCCAAATGGCTTAAGTAGAGGAATATGATAGGTTATATGATATATATGTCATATGAAATGTGAAATGAATAAATGAGTGACTTAGAAGTGAAATGGAGAGTTAAATGAAAAGAAATACATGAAAAGCAAATGATTGACTTAAGTGAATTTGTGTTGAAAGCATGTGTAAATGAATAATAAGCTTAAAAAAAGTGATTAAGAACCTTTAAAATGATATTTGAAATGCGTAACTAAAACTAAAAGAGTTTGTAAGGTAAAGTGCTTTCCTTGGCCGAATGAACCCTTAGTGTATACTAAGGTGTAACTTATGTATAATCAAATATTAATGGCCTAAAATAAAATTAAATATGAAAAGAAGTGTCCATAAATTTAATTAGAATTTATGGAATGTACATGAATATTTTTGAATAATATACTTAATGTGGAAATGATGAACTATAATGAATTAGTTCATGAAATGTGTATAAATGTTAAAATTGATGACTAACTAGTGTATTAAAATTGAAATTATAAGAAAAGACTGTGAGTGGGTTGAAATGAGCTTACAGCCATTGACTGGAATGAGTATACTCATCTTGTGAAATAAGTATATGACAAGAATTGTGCCTAATTGATCAGAATAGTGATCGATTAGGGTATTGAAACGATAATGAAGTGATTAAAATGAAAATAAAGCATAAAACGTAAGTGAAAATGAAAGTGTTAAAGTATGAAAATGCAGTGATAAGTTATATGTTATATGTAAAACGAAAGTGTCAAAAGAATGAAAAGTGGATTTAAAAGTCTTTTGAAAAGTACTGCCCTTAGTAGTGTCTAGCGGTTTAATCTAGTTTAAGCTATGTTTAGCTAGCAATAGGGACCTCCGTACCGCAGTGCAAGTCATGGCGACTTGCTTGACTATGGCAGATTCGCGATGGTCTCCCATAGCCCTCTGTTATATGTTAAAGGTTACATGTCATATGTCATACGTCAGTATAAGTGTTGGGGTGGTCCTTTGGGATCATTCTCTGGTGCAGTGTAGTGGGACTTTGGGGCCCACGTCCCGTATATCTAGTTTGCAGATTTTCTACCGAGATTGTATAAGGGGCATGATTGTAAAATGATTTGAAAATGCATAAATTTACAATAATGAAATGTAATATGATATATAATAAAACAACCGAATGTAACAAGACATAATGTAAAAGTGTTATATGCAAATATATAACATGTAATGGCATAATGTCACACGACAATATGTAATAGGACATAATATGTAAAAGCATAATGTGAAAGTATAACATGTGAAGCCATAGTGTCACATGATATAATATGTAAAATGTATAATGAATAAAAGCATAAGGTAAAAGGCCTAAGTGTAACAAGCAGAATCGTAAAATGATATGATTATGGCAAAAGTAAAATGACATGAAAATGTGAAAAGTAACATGAAAATAAGAACTTATAGGGTAAAATGGTAATTTACCCAAATTTTGAAGCACAGTTGTCGGTCATGAGGCACGGCTGTCGTTCACGAGGCATGGCCATCGCTCACTCTGTTTTGATTATTTTTATTATATTCTTTGTTTAATGCATAATTAAATGCTATGGATCATCTTGTATGGTTTATATATTATTATTATGGCTTAGTCACTGGATTTTTAAGCATGAAAAATAATTCTGCATTGATACTGTTAGCTTTAAATAAATGAATGTAATAATAAGATAGCCTGCAAAAGACGAGTCATGGATAGATAGGCATGCCAATAGGGTTTTGTTGCTGTAGCCTTTGTGTTCGACCTACGGTCCGGTCCTGATGTGTTTCTAGATCCTATTGGGTCCCCATTGCATTTGGATTCCGGTCGTGGATCCGTATGTGTCTTGTGTCAGCAGTATAACACTACCATGCTGGTACCCTCGGGTACCTAAGCGTTCTATATCCCGTTATCCACCATTTGATAATGCAGGCAACTTTGACTTATGAATGAAATGAAGAATGTAATGACATATCCGTTGAATATCTGGAAAAAATGAGTCGTACATCTAAATTTTATATATGTGTTGTTCCTACTGCTCTCATTATTATTTTGTATAACATATGCTTGTGTATACATTGATGACCACTGTGAGTGGTTGTCCATTGCACGTTTTTCCCCACTAAGCCATAGTGCTTAGCACGGGTGTTTATCCGTGCAGGTGCAGCAGATCGGTGAGCGCTGAAGGACAGCCCCGCATTACTCCAGTGCCAGTGCACTTGGACCAGTTTTTGTGTAGGTTCTTTCTGGATGTAACCTATATGATGTTAAGTTTTATTTAACCTACATGTGTATGTATTCAAATTGTATTAATATGTAAATTATAACAGATGTATAGTAAGTAGATTCCTTTTGGTTATTCATATTGTTAATGGATGAAATTGGGTAATTGTAGCGCCCTACATTCCGATTTATTAACTGTTCATTTTAATCCGGTTAACCTAATTGAACTAGTCAGGTTATTACATAAACTATTAAAATAAAATTATAGCGCCCTACGTTCCGATTTATAAACTGTTCATTTTAAACATGGTTAACCTAATTGAACTAGTCAGGTTATTAAATAGACTATTAATTAAAATCGGTAAATTTTTTTCTTTTTTTTTAATAGTGTCATATGAATAGTATCGAATGTATGAATAGTGCCATATGTATGAATTGTACCATATGTATAATACTATATGAATAGCACCGTATGGCATAGACAATTTACTGAAGTCTATTAATACTTATTAATTAATCATTAAACTTAATATTTCTACCTTAATTCACTATTAACTATGCCGATTTACCTATAGCTGTCTAATTTACTATTCATTTGGTCAGTTTTCTTTTAAGTTGGAAATCTATATTTTACTTTACCAATGGTATTAACTTAATTTCTACCAATTATTAGGCATGCCCAACACTCATTCACAGACATTCAGTCACATATAATGAAACTATTACACACATAACCTAGTGACAGTTATAATAATCTATTACAGACCAAAGCCCAAAATCAATATTATAAGACATATACATGCCAAACTTCTTAACATACTTAAATATTTCAATTAATTTATCACATACCACTTGCAAAGTGTGAGGTATGCTCTGCTCCCAAAATCCTGCGGAGTACCTACACGCAATCAAATAAAACTACGTGCTGAGCATTAAATATGCCAGTTGTGATTGCAATTCCAGAAATTTTCACTAAACTAATTTCACATGCATAAGTAATATTCAATAAATAATAACATTTGAATATTCATAATTAAACATATTTAATTTAATTACTAATTATTCATGCAATATTATATTTAATTATCTTTAAGTCACATAATTAGGGCCATTACACAATTAATCATAAAAATAATTTTATTTACCATTTTATCCTTACTTATGGTAATATTTTATTCATACCCTTAAACTTTTTCAAAATGACGAAAATACCCTTAATTCATTTATACTTCACCAAAATTACATTTATGCCATTAGTTCATTTAATTTCACTAATATTACCATTATGCCACTAATTCATCTTAAATTCAATAATATTACTATTATGCCAATTTTTTTCACTAATATTACAATTTTGCCATTAATTTACATGCCAAATTACGGTTTCATCCTTCAATTACTATTTTAATGCTAACTTACATTTTTACCCCTATAAAGTGGCCAATTTTCATATTTAACAATTTATTTACATTTTTACCCTTATTAACCATCTTTAACACTATATGCACAAAATTACCATTTTGCCCTCAAACTTTTTACATAATTACATTTCTGCCCTTTTTTCAGATAAATATTATTTTAATTATTTTAATCTCATTTTACCATTATGCCCCTGTAACACACGGGCAAACTCTGAATACAGCATAAAACGAGACGTGAACTCTAGAAGTTCAAAGAAATACCAGAGGAGTCCGGTGGGACCAACACTGTCTTTAAATATAGTACAATTTCAATATAGTGAAATCGGACCATCTTTGGCCTATTAAAAAGTGAGACGCCATGCTCACACCCGCGGTCTTATATTCCTATGGCATGCCAACATATCCTGAACTAGACTTGACTACTAGATCACTACATAGGGCAATATTATTTTATTTTTCACATTATTAATGTGATATACATATATTTCATGGTATATCTTCATAATATCTTATTCGTTTTCATACCATTTAATCAATTACACATGTGATCATCATCATTACATCATCACATGCCATGTCAACTCATTATTTCATCAGGGTACACATGCATACAGCCCACATACCAATTTATTTACATTAATTCTTTTTTTCAATTTTAACATTTATTTAGGCCAATTACATGTTGCATAAGATCACCATACCATCAATTTCCATGAAAACAGATCAAAATCATGACTTTACACATGATATACATCCGGCCATACATACATCACATACATATTTTTACATGCTCTAACACATACCATTCATTAAGTCACATGCCAAATACCATAGATCCATCATGAATATGCATAAAACATCATGAAAACACATGAAATTCACATGATTCACATTCGGCCAAAGAAGGAATTTTTCACACAAAATTTATTTCTTCATTTTAATCATCCATACCATCATTTTTAACATCTCTAAGCATGAATATCATGTTAATTTAAATTAAATATGCATAAATCACATACTTTCTTCACAAACATAACATAAATTCATGCTTTTATCATGGAATTAAATGGAATTTACAATCACAAACCTTAAATACTTGAAATATACTTCTCAATTATCCTTTTCCTTTGCCCTTAGCTTGATTATAGGTTCCTTCACCTAATGGACATAATTATGTCCAAACACAAAAATTAAGATTTCATCAAAATCAAGCTTTCTTTCATCAAATAAACTTAATAAAAATCTAATTAACATCCTATATTACCTTTAGGAACCTTAAAACCAAATTAAAAATACTTAAATCTCTTACCTCAATTTTACACCCTACTTTCAAGTCCATATTTCACCCACTTTTACACCTTCAAATCGAATTCTAAGACCACCAATGGATTCTATAAATGTTGAATTATGTTTTGATTTTGAGGTGAATTGAAGGAAAAATAGAAGAAAAATGGGAGAGAAGAGAGAAGGAAGAATTCTGCCAAGGGAGAGGAAGAAGAAGGCCGAAATAAAATGGAATCTAAGGAATTTCCAGAAATTTGGATGCTTTTATAGGGGTCCAATTGGAACCAACCTGGTCCAACCAAAGTGGTTGAGCCGATTTGGTCCGATTTTCAGTTTTTGGGTTATTTTTCACTGTTTTGGTGTAATTGAATGGTCTTGAATTAATTTTCACTCCCAAAAAATTCCATCATTCTTATGGTATTTAAATTAGTCTCCCTGCAAAATTTCACTTTAATCGGAGTCCGTTTGTGGTCCGGTTCACTTAAACCGATTCAATTCGGTTCAGTTCGGTTTTGCCCTAAAATACAATTCTAATACTGTCAAAAATTTCTAAATATTATTCTAAGCTTTTAATCCTCTTATAATAGACCATTTTATCCACTCTAACCATTTTTAGAAATTCGGTCAAAGTTAAGTCAAACTTTGGTTCAATCGAACAGAACTAGAGAAAACTTCAGACTGACTTTCGAGAGCCTAAATGACCTCGTTTTTACACTAGATTTTACCATTTCCCTCCATTTAACATCCTCTTTCTAATGGTGAAATAAAATATTTTCAAGTACTGTTCACCTTGAAGTCACTATTTGTGGGCCCCACAGTTACTATTCACGGGACCCACAGTTACTATTCATGGGACCCAATCAATGATGATGTTACTATTTATGGGTCCTAGTCAATGATGATCTTACTGTTCATGGGGTCCACCTTCACTATTTATGGGCACCACCTAGCCCCACTTCTACTATTCATGGGACCACCTGGGCCCACTTTTACTATTCATATGCCCCACCTGGGCCCACTTTAACTATTCAGGAAAATAAATATTTTGGGCCATTACAATTCTCCCATACCAAATAAAAATTTTGTCCTGAAAATTTACCTGAACTGAAGAGCTAGGGATACCGTTGTCTCATGGTTTCTTCTGGTTCTCAAGTCGCTTCCTTGACATTGTGGTGATTTAAAAGAATCTTCACTAATGGAATCCGTTTGTTCCTGAGCTGCTTCACTTCTCTAGCCAGGATCTTCACTAGATACTCCTCATAAGTCATGTTTGGCTGAACTAGAACTTCTTCAGTCTTGATGACGTAACTAGGGTCTGAACGGTACCTTCAAAGCATAAAACACGAAAGACGTCATGAATCTTGTCTAACTCTTGTGGCAGCTTCAATCTGTAAGCTACTGGTCCAGCCTGCTGAATAATTTTACAAGGGCCAATCACACCCCGCCACCCCCCGTTGGAAGGATATCGGAGCGCCACGCGCAAAAACTCCCATACAAACTCAAATACGTATACATATACTCAAATAAATTAAGAAAAACAAATACATTTAATCAGAAGATAATAAATCCATATATATCAAACAAAATAGTTTTTACAAAAGGGATTTGTAAAACATAAATGTTTACATATACAAAATAATAATTTACAAAAATTACATTTCCAAAATCAGCTCCAATATACAAAAAATACAGCACAAGACAAAATAACCCCTACTATAGACTTCTAGTGGCCGACCTGCAGACGTCCGACTCCACAAAGAACCTGCCACCTACACGGGAAAAGAGCCCATGCTAAGCGATAATGCTTAGTGGGGAGGAACAACACAAGCATGTACATATAATTGTATAAACATATATATAAGCTTAATAATAACAAAAGCATATAAACATGTACTACTCATGCTTATAACAAGTATTCATCATACGCAAGTATATCGGAAAAAAACTATTCATATCAAAATACAAGTATTACATTTCACCATGTCATAACGCATTTACATATACTTGTAACATTTATTCATTTCGTATAATTTAACGACTTTATACATCGAACTCATATAATAACCCCAAGGAGTAGCCCGATTACTCGCTAACTAGTGGATACGGGTACTAATGATACTAATAGGACACAGTATTCCAAGCATATGGAGACATGAGTCTCAAAACATTTTATCATCATGTATACCCGAAAGTATACCCGAGACTTAGGCCTCAAACATCTTATATGACCCAAACGGGGCACAAATAAAAGACCCAAACGGGCCAGCAAGTAACAAATAACATATGGCAGCTGCACTCACACCCTGACCCTTGATAAGCGCTTATCTATCCACTAACTATTATTACCAGGCTCAAATAACAAATCAATCATGATCTAAAATAAATATCATATAATAGAGGATAAATCAAGGATAATCATGTTATTTTATGAATACATGTGTGTTGGTAAAATTCGGGAACATATACACCATATATAGGGTGCAATAAGAACACGTACTCATAAGTAAATAACCCATGTACATATAAATTATAGGCATTTAAATCACATATAATAATAATATTAATCATGTACATATATCTCATAATTAAACAATTATCAAATTATAATACAGATTTAAACCCAATCATGTGTCATGTAGTGAAAAACCCCATGTAAAAGAAGCTTAAAATCCACTTTTGGAAAATAGGGGAAGCAAGCATGTGGGTTACTGTCGCACTCGCGACAAGGAATCACGATCGCGACAGTAGCTAAAGAAGCAGCACGGAAGAAGAGGTCCAGCACGAGTCGGAGGAAACTTCACGACTCGTGCTCGGCCTGATCTCCCCAACACGAGTCAGACTTCTCCCTCCGACTCGTGTGCGCCCAGCTGAGAGGAGCACGACTTGTGCTCCAACTGCTGAGTCGTACTCCTCACTTGACGAGACGTGCCCCCAAATCCGACACGGACAACCAACGCCAAGTCGCACACCTGTCTTTGAGTTGTGCATGTCTCTCCGAGTCGTGCGCGTCTGGTCTGTTGGGCGGAACTCCACAGCAAGAGGGAGGGGGGGAGAAGCTAGTCACTATCGCGTTCGCGACAACGTCGTGCTCGCGATAGAGACCGGTCTTCCTCAACCTCCAAAAATGCAAAAACGGGAATTGAAGGAAAATTAAAACCCAACTTTGCCCAAACCCATTTTTCATGCTAATACATGCAGAAGCTTACCTTTTTGGCCTCCAAAACACATTTACAACTATAATAACACAAATCACACAACAATATTACACATTAAAAGACATTTAAAGAGATTTCAAAAACCCAAAATTTCATCTATCATTCATGTATACTCACCTCACATTTTCATGCAAATCATCATTAATTAATAATCATCACAAAACTTATAAATCATATACACAAAAATATTATACTCATGCATTTCCATGTACTAAACACACAAATAACCATAACATATAAACTCAAAATACAATCCAAAGTGAGAATGGACAGAACACTTTCAAACAACTTCCAAACAATTATCCAGAATAACTCTCAAACTTGGAAATGGTGCTAAAAAATCCACTTGCTTCAAGCTACAATCTTTCCTTTCCCTTTATCCTTTCTACTTTCTTCAGATTCTTGTACAAATCAAATCAAAATAAAACCCATCAACCCATGCAAAACAAAACCCTATCACCATTACAAATCCAAATGAAGAAGAAGATGGAGAAGAAACAACCCAAAGCAAACACGGCCACTTTCCTCTTGGATCTCTTCAAATCTCAAAACCCTAGCTCAACAATTGAAGAACAACCACATGCAAAGGAAGAGAGCAGAAATGGAGAAAAGAAAGAGCAAGGAAACTTGAGAGAGTAGGGAAGAGGAGCTAAAATCAGATAGCTTCTAAGGGAAGCTAAAAATTTCTACCGTCCCTCTCTCTAATCCTTTCAAATCCCCATTAAAGCACTCACCCACTTATCCACATGTCACTCTACTATTGGACCCTTAATTCATCTTTCTTGACTTTCTTGCTCTTTTTGTATTTTAGTCCTTGTAAATTCCCTTATAAATCCTTATAAATTTCCAATTGATCACTAATAAAATTCTTTCTCTAAATACTTTAAATAACTCTTCAATTATGTCCTTAATTCACTTGTATAAATTACCAAAATACCCTTATAATAATACAATTAAACTTATAATTCCAACTAGGCCATATTTGGGATGCGATAACTCTCTCCTCCTTAAGAAATTTCGTCCTCGAAATTTCCTCGCTAACCACTTACATCCCAAATACCAAAATCGAACTCAAAAAGAAACTTAACCAATTAACACTTGCCGGAAGGACCTGCAGCCTCTAGAGTATCCTCTCTAATCATCGCATAGACTCTGGCCAGAGCATACTCTCCCGTAGTACTAGGTCGCTGCACCATTTTCGATGGGGCCCGAGGAGCTCTATTTCTGTCCCGAGTACTTCTTATTGCAGTTGATTTACCTCCACCCACTTTACTTTCTTGTTGGCTCTTGTTCTCTTTTCGATCGGGGCAACTAGCAAACCGATGCTCCATACTTTCGCACTTGATGCATGCACCCGTGATCTTACAGCATGTGCCCCAATGGTGTCTTTGGCAATGCTCACACTCCGGTGCTCTATTTCCTCTACTCGCTGGCGGTGCTACACTTCCCACCTCAAAAGGCACTTGAACAGTCCCTTTAGTTCCTTGTCCAATCGGAGCTCCTTTAGACTTCTTGTTACTAGCAAATCCACCATCCAGTGCTCTCCTCTTCTGTTCTATTCTTTGATTTGCCTTTTCAGATTCTTCCAACTTAATCGTTGCAGCCACTAACTGATAGTATCCAATCGAATGCATAACTGCCATTGCCGATAATGGACCTCTAATGACTTCTCTTAATCTACCCTGAAAATGTTGGCACTTAAAGTCTTCTGTCAACAACGGTTCGGGCACATACTTGGTCAACCTACTAAACTCTTTCTCGTAGTCGCTGACCAATAAGTTCCTTTATTTCAAATTAATAAATTCATTCCACTTTGCTTCTTGGTAGGCCTTTGTCATATATTTCTGCTCAAATTCTTTCACGAAAAAATCCCATGTCAATTCAGCTGGTCTCTGGGGATTGAGAAGCACAAGGTTCCACCAATCATACGCTGATCCTTGTAAAAGCAATACAGCACAAGTAACTCGTTGATGCGGAGGGCAAGCTATCTCTTGTAGAATCCTATCTGTTCTCTTCAACTAGAATTTTGCCACATCTGATTCATCCAAAGAGGTTCCGTGAAACTCTTCTGCTCCTCTTTTCCTTATAAACTCAGAAGGAGCCTTAGTAACAGTCAATCTGTCTACCACTTGCAGTAAGCCTTGTACCAATGCCAAATCAAAACCCAGACCTTCTACTGGTTCTTGCTCACGTGCAGGCCTATCCTGTCTGACCGGATTACTTCCAACCGGATTCACACTTTCCATCGTGTCGCCCATGTACTCACTTGGATCCGACTCCATCAAGACTCTACATAAAACAACATCTGCATTAGACCACGACTCTAGACAGACTCTCATATAAAGACTATATACTCAAACAATCGAATCGACTAAACCGGTGCTCTGATACCAAGCTGTCACACCCCGCCACCCCCCGTTGGAAGGATACCGGAGTGCCATACTCACAAACTCACATACAAACTCAAATACGTATACATATACTCAAATAAATTGAGAAAAACAAATACATTTAATCAAAAGATAATAAATCCATATATATACAACCAAATAGTTTTTATAAAAGGGATTTATAAAAGATAAATGTTTACATATACAAAATAATACTTTACAAAAATTACATTTCCAAAATCAGCTCCCATATACAAAAAATACAGAGGAAGACAAAATAACTCTTACTATAGACCTCTAGTAGCCGACCTGCAGACGTCCGACTCCACAAAGAACCTGCCACGTACACTAGAAAAGAGCCCATGCAAAGTGATAACGCTTAGTGGGGAGGAACAACACAAGCATGTACATATAATCGCATAAACATATATATAAGCTTAATAATAACAAAAGCATATAAACATGTACTACTCATGCTTATAACAAGTATTCATCATACGCAAGTATATCAAAAAATAACTATTCATATCAGAATACAAGTATTACATTTCACCATGTCATAATGCATATACATATACATGTAACATATATTCATTTCGTATAATTTAATGGCTTCATACATCGAACTCATATAATAACCCCAAGGAATAGCCTGATTACTCGCTAACTACTGGATACGGGTACTAATGATACTGATAGGACACAGTATTCCAAGCATATGGAGACACGAGTCTCCAAACATTTTATCATCATGTATACCCGAAAGTATACCGGGGACCGAGGCCTCAAACATCTTATATGACCCAAACGGGGCACAAATCAAAGACCCAAACAGGCCTGCAAGTAACAAATAACATATGGCAGCTGCACTCACACCCTGGCCCTTGATAAGCGCTTATCTATCCACTAGCTATGATTACCAGGCTCAAATAACAACTCAATCATGATCTAAAATAATTATCATATAATAGAGGATAAATCAAGTATAATTATGTTATTTTATGAATACATGTGTGTTGGTCAAATTCGGGAACATATACACCATATATAGGGTGCAATAAGAACACGTACTCATAAGTAAATAACCCATGTACATATAAATTATAGGCATTTAAATCACATATAATAATAATATTAATCATGTACATATATCTCATAATTAAACAATTATCAAATTATAATACAGATTTAAACCCAATCATGTGTCATGTAGTGAAAAACCCCATGTAAAAGAAGCTTAAAATCCACTTTTGGAAAACAGGGGAATCAAGCATGTGGGTTACTGTCGCGGTCGCGACAAGGAATCACGATCGCGACAGTAGAAAAAGAAGCACCGCGGAAGAAGAGGTCTAGCTCGAGTCAAAGGAAACTTCACGACTATTGCTCGGCCTGATCTCCCCAACACGAGTCGGACATCTCCCTCCGACTCGTGTACGCCCAGCTGAGGGGAGCACGACTTGTGCTCCAACTGCCAAGTCATTCTCATCACCTGACAAGACGTGCCCCCAAATCCGAGACGGACAGCCAACAGCAAGTCGCACACCTCTCTCCGAGTCGTGCACGTCTCTCCGAGTCAGGCGCGGCTCTCCGAGTCGTACACGTCTGGTCTGTTAGGCGAAACTCCACCGCGAGAAGGGGTGGGGGAAGAAGCCAGTCACTATCACGCTCGCGACAACATCGGGCTCGCGATAGAGATAGGTCGTCCTCAACCTCCAAAAATGCAAAAACGGGAATTGAAGGAAAATCAAAATCCAACTTTACGCAAACCCATTTTTCATGCTAATACATGTAAAAGCTTACCTTTTTGGCCTCCAAAACACATTTACAACTACAATAACACAAATCACACAACAATTTTACACATTAAAAAGACATTTATAGAGATTCCAAAAACCAAAATTTCATCTATCATTCATGTATACTCACCTCACATTTTCATGCAAATCATCATCAATTAATAATCATCACAAATCTTATAAATCATATACACAAAACTATTATACTCATGCATTTCCATGTACTAAACTCACAAATAACCATAGCATATAAACTCAAAATACAATCCAAAGTGAGAATGGACAGAACACTTTCAAACAACTTCCAAACAATTATCCAGAACAACTCCCAAACCTGGAAATGGTGCTAAAAAATCCACTGGCTTCAAGCTACAATCTTTCCTTTCCCTTTATCCTTTCTCCTTTCTTCAGATTCTTGTACAAATTAAATCAAAATAAAACCCATCAACCCATGCAAAATAAAACCCTATCACCATTACAAATCCAAATGAAGAAGAAGATGGAGAAGAAAAAACCCAAAGCAAACACAACCACTTACCTCTTGGATCTCTTTAAATCTCAAAACCCTAGCTCAATAATGGAAGAAAAGCCACATGCAAAGGAAGAGAGCAGAAATGGAGAAAAGAAAGAGCAAGGAAACGTGGGAGAGTAGGGAAGAGGAGCAAAAATCAGATAGCTTCTAAGGGAAGCTAAAAATTTCTGCCTTCCCTCTCTCTAATCCTTTCAAATACCCATTAAAGCACTCACCCACTTATCCGCATATCACTCTACTATTGGACCCTTAATTCATCTTTCTTGACTTTCTTGCTCTTTTTGTCTTTTAGTCCTTGTAAATTCCCTTATAAATCCTTATAAATTACCAATTAATCACTAATAAAATTCTTTCTCTAAATACTTTAAATAACTCTTCAATTAAGTCCTTAATTCACTTGTATAAATTACCAAAATACCCTTATAATAATACAATTAAACTTATAATTCTAGCTAGGCCATATTTGGGTTGTGACAGGGCCAATGAATCTTTGACTCAGCTTGCCTTTCTTTCCAAATCTCAGGATCTTCTTCCATGGAGAAACTTTCAGAAATGCTTTATCTCCAACTTGAAACTCTATATCTTTCCTCTTCAAATCTGCATAGGACTTCTGTCGATCCATGGCTTCTTTCAGTCTATTTTTAATCACTCGAACCTTTTCTTCAGTTTCTTAAATTAGGTCTGACCCCACAATCTTGTTCTCACTGAGCTCTGTCCAACAAAGAGGAGTTCTGCACTTTCTACCATACAAAGCTTCATAAGGAGCCATCTTGATACTAGTTTGATAACTGTTGTTGTAAACGAATTCTTCTAAAGGCAAGTACCTCTCCCATCAGTTACCAAACTCAAGTACACAACATCTCAACATATCTTCCAGAATCTAAATTACACATTCAGATTGGCCATCATTCTGAGGATTGAAAGCTATGCTGAAATGTAATCTAGTTCCCAAAGCTTCCTGAAGCCTCTTCCAAAACTGAGAAGTAAATCTCGAATCACGATCTGAAATTATGGAGGATAGAACTCTATGCAGTCTTAAATTCTTACTAATATACATCTCTGCTAGTCGGGATAGTGGATAATCCATTCTGATAGGCAGGAAATGAGGTGATTTAGTGAGTCGATAAATAATTACCCAAACCGCATCATGTTTCTTTCTAATGAGAGGAAATCCTGACACAAAATCCATGGTTACCCTATCCCATTTCCATTCAGGAATGATAATAGGCTGAAGCAAACTTGAAGGAACTTGATGTTTTGCCTTAACTTGCTGACAAATCAGACACGTACCCATAAATTCTATCACATCACGTTTCATGCCTGGCCACCAATAAAGCATCTTCAATTCCTAATACATCTTGTTACCACCAGGATGTATGGTAAAGCTACTGTGATGAGCTTCTGACATGATGTTCTTTCTCATATCAGCCTGATCAAGAATGTACAATCTCTGTTTGTAATATAGCCCACCATTTGAACCCAATGAATAATCACTGACATGGCCATCGTTCACCTGGGACATAATGGTAGACAACCGATCATCCTACCCCTGAGCATCTTTTACTTGCTGGAGAAAACCTAGCTTAACTTGCATTTCTACAATCAAAGCTCCATTATCTGATAAGTCCAGGCTAACATTCATAGCCCGTAGAGAAGCCATGAACTTTCTACTGAGAGCATCAGCTATAATGTTAGCTTTACTAGGATGATAGTCAATGAAGCACTCATAGTCTTTGATCAATTCGAGCCAATGTCTCTGCCTCAAGTTAAGCTCCTTCCGAGTAAGCAAATACTTCAGACTCTTGTGATCAGTGTAGATGTAGCATCTCTCACCATAGAGATAATGTCTCTAGATCTTACAATAGCTGCCAACTCAAGATCATGGGTAGGGTAATTCTTCTCATGAGTCTTAAGCTTTCGGGAGGCATAACCAATCACCTTGCCTTCCTGCATCAATACACAACCCAAACCTTTCTGGAAGCATCACTGAAGACCACAAAGTCCTTATCAGATTCAGGTTGCACTAACACTGGAGCTTCAGTCAGCATATACTTAAGCTTCTCAAAGCTCTCCTGACATTTATCTGACCATTCAAACTTGACATTATTTTGCAATAACTTGGTTAAAGGAGCTGCAATTGAAGAGAAACCTTTCACTAACCTTCTGTAATAACCTACCAAGCCTCGGTAACACTCCTGGGTGTCTTCCAATGAAGGATCATTTAAATCTTTTTAGGATCAACTTTAATACCATCTGTTGATACTACGTGATAAAAAAATGATACCTCATTCAGCAAGAATTCACATTTACTGAATTTGGTGTAAAGTTGCTTATTATTTACAGTCTGCAGAACAATCCTCAAATGCTCATCATGCTCCTCTGAAGTCTTCGAATACACCAAAATATCATCAATAAAAACAACCACAAACTGGTCCAAGTAAGGGTGGAAAACCCTATTCATCAGATCCATAAAAGCTATAGGAGCATTTGTCAATCCAAAAGGCATGACCATAAACTCATAATGACCATACTTGGTGCGGAAAGCTATCTTAGGCACATCTGACTCTTTAATCTTTAGTTGATGGTAGCCAGATCTTAAGTCAATCTTGGAAAACACGCCTGCACCTTTCAACTGATCAAATGAATCATCAATCCGAGGCAGTGGATACTTGTTCTTTATGGTGACTTTATTCAACTGTCTATAATCAATACATAACCGAAGTGATCCATCCTTCATTTTTACAAAAAGGACTGGTGCGCCCCAAGGTGAAACACTCGGTCTGATGAAGCCTTTATCAAATAGTTCTTGCAACTAAAACTTCAATTCTCTAAGTTTTGAAGGTGCTATTCTGTAAGGAGGAATAGAGATAGGTGTAGTACTAGGTACTAAGTCAATAGTAAACTCTAATTCTCTATTAGGTGGCAGACCTGGAAGTTCTTCAGGGAAAATATCCTGAAACTCCCGAACAGTGGGCACATCTAAAGCCTTAAGTTCATCCTTTTTAGTCTCCATTGCATAGCACAACTAGGCAACACACTCTTTTCTAATAAGTCTTTTAGCTGCAGTTGCTGAAATCATATTAGAAAGAAAATCTGATCTTTCACCCACAATGACTATCTCCTGATCGTCTGCAGTTCTTAAAGTTACTCTCTTCCTCTTACAGTCAACAGTGGCCTAGTGAGTGGATAACCAGTCCATACCCAAAATCACATCAAACTCTCGGAACGGGAGGTCAATCAAATCAACAGAAAACAAAAAACTCTAAGCACTAACCGGACAATCTCTACAAACTTTGTTCGCTACTACCCTATGCCCCGAAGGATTACTCACTAAAATATCTTGGTCTAACTGACATTCATGCAACCCTTTATCCCGAGCAACCACAGTACTAATATAGGCATGCGTAGAACTAGGATCAATTAAAGCATAAACTGAATGAGAAAGCAATGAGAATTTACCAACAATGACGTCTGGAGCATCATCCTATTCACGGGCTCTAACAGCATATGCTCGTCCAGTAATACGACCCTGAGGTGGCTGTACTGAAGGGACTGACACTGCCTGTGGAGGAGCTACTACCCTACCACGTCCTCTCTGAGGGGCTGACCCTCCACCCAGAGCTGGTGATACTATAGTGGTAGTCCTCAGGACAATCTCTGATCTACTGATCTCGGGACCCACATCTAATACAAGCCCTGTTCAAGAATCTGCACTCGCCCGGATGAAACTTCTTACAATGAGGGCACTATAGAACGGACTCTCATCCTCTACCCCTGGGTGTACTAGCTATTGATGTGACTGGGGCACTACTGCTAACTGGGTTCCACTGAATAGTAACAGGTGCTGCTGATGCACGGCTCTGTGAATGAGGAGGCCCTCTGAACTTCTTACCCTAGACAGCTACACCAGAAGACTAACCCGATTTCCTCTTTTATTTGAAATGGAACTGTCTATTAGCCTCTTTTGACATAATCATCTCTGTTCTAAGGGATGCTTCAACCAAGGACCTCATATCCATATGTCTCTGAGAACCTAAAGCCAATCTGATGTTATTATGCAGACCTCTTTTAAATCGATGTCATAACTTCTGCTCAATCATGGACTCATCATCTAGATAGGCACTAAACCGCTCGAACTCTCTCTCGTACTCTGCAACTGACTTACTTCCCTGTCTGACCCTCCAGAATGCATCTTGCATGGTAGATCTATACTCAGAACCGACATATTTCTTCTCAAACTGAGTTTGAAAAAACCCCCAAGTAACCTGATCAGCTGGAGTGTGTTTACGAACTGAAGTCCACCAAATGTATAAAGGACCCTGAAGCAAAGCCACTGTTCCCTAAAGCATCTAATCTGGTGAACTCTGAGTGGTCTCAAACATACGCTTGAGCTTAAACAACCACTCCTCTGCCTGAATCGGAGTCAAAGGATCACGACCATAAAAATCTTCCACTTCTAATCTCTTAATCTATTCCAAAATAGGCTTCCATCTAGGTGGAGCTAATTGCTGTTCATGACCCCGAGGTTGTTGCTGAGATTGCAAAAACTGATAGAAATTCGCTATCATGTTCATAAACTGATATGAGCATAAATAGCTCATATTTAGCTTACGTTTTGTGGTTAAAATTATATTTAGTTATGGATAAATGTGTTAGAATTAGGTATGTTTGATGTTTAGTGTTAAGTTTTGTAGATGTAGGAGAAAAACAGAGAAAATGTGAAGAAGGAGCAGAAATGAGCATGCAAAGAGTTCTCTGTCGCAAGCGTGACATACGCCGTGAGCGCGACAGAGCATGCCTAAGAGAAGAGAAGGAAAGAGAAGAAAAGAAGAGCCAAAGTAGAGAAGCGTGAGCTATTGCGAGCACGACAGGCATCGCGAGCGCGACAAGATGCGGAGGAAGAGGAAGATCAAGCAACTGAAGAGATTAAAGTGCCGTGCTCTTTCACGAGTGCAACAGAAAGAGCCGTTGGATAGTTTTCCTTGAAAAGTCACTTAAAAACTTGGGACCTTCCACCAAGCTTTACAACTATTTGAAGAAAGGACATGGCCTTTGAAACACTATAAATGTCAATTTCAACTGTAGATTAATATAGGATGAATTTTCTTTAACTAATTTATTTTCTTCTGTAAGTTTGAAGAACAGTTTTATAATTAAAGTTTAAAGTTAGATTTTATGTTTTGAAGAAGAAGACCAAGGAGGAGAAAAATATATTACAAGGGTTTAAGAAAAGGGTTGAGAGACTTCTTTCTTCTAACTCTTATCTTTTATTTTCTTCTCTGTAATTAAATGAATGTTATTTAATGAAATTTGAATTATATTAATGTCATAAACTTCCATCTATGTTAGTAATCTTTGAATGTAGAATTCTCTATTAGTAAATTATTGCATGATCTTTATAAGTTAAGGTAGAATTGAGAGGTTTATTTTAACTTACATCTAATAGGAATTCATTATTTGAACATAACTAGAGAGACTAGTATGTTGAGATAATTACTATAGGTTGGTGAATAATCTTAGAATAAGTAATTGAAATTAATCAGTTCATTAATGAGAGTTAGGGATTAGCCTTTCAATTGCATATTTTATGCATTCTAATTCATGGTCGAGAAAGTGAATTAGAACAACATTCCAACTTGGCTTGCTTATAAGACTAAAATTATAATTAAATAATGGAATTAAGTTTCATAATTATTAAATCTTCATTATATACTTTTTCTTTGATTATCATTAACTAGGCTTAATTAAGTTACATGATAATAATAGTTTAGAGTTAACTTTCAAATTAATGAATATTGTAAACAAGATTAAAATTGAGTAGTAGTAGTGTGTAATATTAATCTACATTCCTCGTGGGATCAACATCTTTTGTACTATAATCTGTATACCGTATACTTGCGGATTTAGCGTGTACAAATATGCCTAACAAGCTTTTGGCGCCATTGCCGGGGAGTGTTATGATTAAATTTATTGCCATTATGAATCTTGATTCATGATTTTGGATTACAAGACTTAATTAGTTTTGCATGTTTGTTGTGTTTTTTTTATAGGATTGGATAGTTTAAGTATATGCCTAATACAAGGAGTTCTCAAGAAGAACTTGAACCATTGAATCCCAAAATAGAAAGGTTTATTTCTAGTAACCAAAAATCCAACAAGAAGAAGAATAGAACTAGGAGACTATTCATGGCTGAAGAAGAGAATCCACCAAGGTTAATGGACTTTGCTACGCTAGCATTGAGCGTGGCTCAACAAGGGGTGGTGAGACCAACGGTAAATGCTAATCAATTCAAAATTAAGTCATCTCTTTTACAAATGATTCGAAATATTATTCAATTTTATGGTTTGGCAAATGAGGATCCAAATGCTCATTTGGCAAATTTTTTAGAAATATGTGATACCTTTAAAATTAATGGTGTTTCGGCGGATGCAATTAAGCTTAGGCTTTTTCCTTTTACTTTGAAGGATAAGGCAAAGGGTTGGTTAAATTCACTAACTAGAGGATCTATAACAACTAGGGACCAATTGGCCCAAGCATTTCTATCTATATATTTTCCTTTAGCTAAAACTGCAAAATTTATAAAGGATATCACTACTTTTATTCAACATGACAATGAATCTTTGTATGAAACTTGGGAAAGGTTTAAAGAATTGCAAAGAAGTTGCCCACATCATAACCTTCCAAGGGAGTTGTTAATGCAAACATTTTACAATGGAGTGAATCCCACCACTAGAGGTACAATAGATGCTGTAGCCGATGGTTCCCTTATGAGAAAAACAACGAAGGCTACATTTATGTTGTTAGAAGAGATGTCCATGAATAATTGCATATGGCCAACTGAAAGAGTAAGGGAATCAAATTCTTCTAATGCTAGGGGGGTACATTCACTAGAATCAGTAGTAGCATTGTAAGCCCAAATTGAGGCTTTAACACATAAGGTTAATAGCCTAGGTATGGGAGGAAGTCCACAAAATGCATGTACTATTTGTGATAAAAATGTTATACTAGTGAAGTGTGTAATTTGGGGATAGGTAGCACAGATGAACAAGTGAGCTTTATCCAAGGACAAGGATGTGTGAATCCATATTCAAATACCTATAACCCTGGTTGGAGAAGCCATCCAAATTTTTCATGTGAAAATAGTAGCAATCAAAATAGGGGAGTAGGATTTCAAAAACCTCAAGATAGGTTTGGAGCTTTAGAGGTCAAGATGGATAGGTTCTTAGAAGGGATTAATTTGAAGTTTAGTTCACAAGAAGAGAACCAAAAGAGGCTAGAGACAAAGTTTGATCAAATCACTAAAAATAATGCCTCATCGATCCATAACTTAGAGGTGCAAATAGGTCAAATTGCTAAGGCTTTACCTTCACGATTACAAGGGAATTTACCAAGTAATACGGAGGAAAATCAAAGGGAACATTTGAAGGCAATTAACTTGAGGTCAAGTAAATCCTATACTAGTGAATTTGATTCTACTAACAAGGATGATTATGTGCAGGAAATTTTTTTTCAGAATGATGAGTCTTTTATTGAGAGCGCGATAGGGGAGAGATTAGCCAACATCGCAAGCGCGATACCATTCGCGGGCACTCAAAAGGAGAATCTGTCTTCTATTGCAAGCATTAAATCTACTGCGAGCGCGATAGAAGGAGCTACCAAGGCAAGTTCTTCAAAAATTTTCTAACCTCGTCCACCATTTCTGCAACGTCTTAAGCAGCAAAATCAAGATTAGCAATTTCAATCTTTTATTGATAAATTAAAGCATTTAGATATCAATTTGAATTTTAATGAGGCTATAACTCAGATTCCTAACTATGCAAAGTTTCTTAAAGACTTAATTTGTAACACCCCCTACGTCCCCATTGGAAGGACGCCGGAGAGTGCTACCGACGTTCACTTACACACATGCGCACATGCACTAAGCGGAAGTATACATTCATACAAAAGCATGGGGAAAATAAAAACTTACCTTAAGGGCACAACTGGTCATGCATTAGCTCACACACACATGAGCACTAAGAGGAAACATATAACATGCGTACATATAATTATTCAGCGGAAGCATAAGGCAAAACATAAAACAAAGGAATAACTTAATACCAAAAATATAATAACCTTAACATAGCCCAAATATTACATTCAGAATCTTACATAGAATTACATATACATAAGAAAAGGTTACAAAGTTACAGAATCTGAAAATAGGAGCTGAAACAGAATAACAACACTTCTAACTCCTATGTGGCCGACCTTGCAAACGCACGACTCGTACTGAACCAAACCTGCCACCTGTACGGGAAAGGAACCCGTGCTAAGCGATAACGCTTAGTGGGGAAACACACAAGAAAATTATGGGCGGCCATTAACAATGTCGCCAAGGCGTAACACATGCAAATGGCATATGCGGACATTCATAACACATATAATATTATACTTGCATATAAAAGCCGTGCGTTTAGAGGATCATATACACATTCACATATAATCATTCAATAGTCAATGTCGCATTTTCACGCAAACTAGTTCACATGCTAATCCATAATAGTTAAAAGTATAAAATCACATTCGAATACATACTAATTCACATGCTTATAACCACAATGGATTATATTCAAACGCAGTCACAATACGATATATATATATATGAATAATCGCACACAATAGGCATGTTTGAGTCACATTTAACCCATTCAGAGATTCATAATCACCTTCGAATTCACATCTGATTCACATGACTGAAATCTTACACATTCGGATAACATGTTCTCATATTCATATCGGACAAAGCAAACCAAAATACCTATTGACTCAAGATAGTGGATAACGAGTAATCTGACAGTGCCTTGCTGGCACGAACGGGCGCACCTTACGGGTACGAATCGAAGTAATCACATAAACTTTATCTGACAGTACCTTATTGGTACGAACGGGCGAACCTTACGGGTACGAATCGAAGTAACGTCATTAATTCTCATTCGAAACACTTTCACATTAGGGGATCTTAATCAAGATCCAAACACATTAAAGGGTTCGCGAGGAATGAAACAGGGACCTGATCAGGGTCCAAACATCCAAAGGTGCTGCAGCTAACGAGACTCTATTAGGCATGCCTAACTATCCACTTAGTTGACTCGCAGGTTAAATTACACAGTTAACGTCCATAGTTCAATTATAACCAATAAAGAATCCACATAGTTTGATTAATCAGTACATGCAAATATCATCTATCTCACTAATATACAGTTCACATTAAAAGACAATGCGTGCAAAAATCCATAATTTAACATCTTCAAAAAGTGTGGAACAAATAAGATTTTATTGCAAAAATAGGGTAGGTCACGGTGGTAATCAGATTGGTTGCCACCATGACATACCCAGGGATCTCGGCAGAAAGCAGGTCTGGGGTACCTCACAGTGGTAACCCATTTGGTTGTCACCGTGACATACCCAGACCCCCAAAACAGAATGCACTAATGGGGTACCTCACGGTGGTAACCCATTAGGTTGTCATCGTGACATACCCACTGCCCAGAACAAAATGTTATTCCACACACACTTTATCATATCATTCATAGCAATTATTTGAACATTTATATAAATACTTACTTACCCGGTTTGCCACATTATGGCTCTCCATTTAAAAGAGGAATTCATATGCTAAAAGCATTACATCACATTTATCATTATCATATTATATAATCACTCAAATATCCACATGGACCATAATAGCATCATAGATATTACATTCTAATAATATTTATTATCAATGCATGCATCATATAATATTGTTAGGCAATTACTTCAATCACACATTCACTACTCATATCCCATATAAATATATATCATTAAGCAAACTCATTTCATGTTTATATAACTTAGATCTTACTTCATACCTACGCATACTCGTTCATATTATACACGTTTATATAGATTGAAGTATTATGATGCTCAATAATGTCATTAAACTTGACTTGTTTCTAATACATACAATTGCACATCATTAATTCATTAGTTTGCTATTAATCTTAATCCTAATCATGTTTATTTTTCAAGTGATAACTATTCTTATACTCATTTAATAGTCCTAAACATACATCGGATAGATCCTAGAAAGTTCTGGTGCAATACGGGTTCAATTCGGGAAGAAAAACACCTAAAATGGTCAAGACAGAAGGGGTCACGGTGGTAATGAAGTTGGTTGCCACCATGAGGTCCAAACTAAGCATGCTGCCGAGCATTTGCATATGTCATGGTGGTAATGAATTTTGTTACCACCGTGACCTACCAAAAATTTGCAAAACAAAAGCTAGGATTCAGGACTGCTTCACAACTCATTTTTTGTTCAGCCTAAACGGACATCTAAAAGACATTTTTAGGCAAACCTTCCTCCTTAACATTTATTACTTAGGATGTTAAGTTTACAATGGGATAAATTGCAGGTCATTTTGACATCTATAACTCCAGATATGAGCTAAACAATCCACACTATTCTAGTGATCCGATCCAAACAGAGACGCTTCAGATTTTAACTTTTTCACGGGTCTTAGAGCCAGACTTGGCTTCCAATCCTTCAGAGAAAATTTTATATATATGTCTTAGCTTTCAAATGGCACTGGAATTACTCTATTTGGAGGTCTATAACACTACTTATGACAAAAAAAATTCACAAAGTTCTGGCAAAAACTAAACAGAATTACCCCAAAATCATACCTTACACACAAAAGCTCTATGAAAACAATCTAACACATCCAAAAATCATGCAAAATTATCCAATACATAATCATGCATCATTTATACATCAAGATCATATCACACATAGCTCCCAAACCTGGAAATCAAAGCTTCAAACCGATCACTTTAGAATCCAACCTTCTTTTTACCTTTGCTCTTTCCTTTCTCCTCCAATTCTTGCATAAAAACCCAACCAAAACAACATGCAAATCAAACCAAGGTTTTCTTAACTAAAATCAAAAATAAGAAGTAGAAGAAGAAGGACCCGAAACAACTTAAGAAATCCAAGCCACTTACCTTCAAAAATTCAGCTCAGACCTTCAAGAACCCACTCAAAACTCAAGGAAAACAAGGGAGCCAGAGTTGAGAGCAGAAAATGGAAGCAAGAGAGAGAGAGAGATGGGAAAATGAAATAGCAAGGGAAGAGGGCAGCTTCCACGGGAAGCATCATCCAATTCTGCCCTCCCTAGCTCTCTCTTCCTTTTTCATTTAATGCTCACCAACCCAAGGCCATGTGTCACCATCCTAAAGGTTCCATCATCCCATCTTTAACTTATTTGCTCTAGTTACCAAACACAAAACACACCTAAACAACTCTTATAATAATATCTCCTTGGCACCATACCTACAAACCCACACTATAAAACCTCTTAACCCACTTATATCCTACTTCCATGCACCACAAGCACACCATAAAATTCCTCCACTAAACTTATTAATTAATTACTTAGCAAATAATTCCTTAATATACAAATTTTCCTCTTACAGAAATTACGAAAATACCCTTCACTTATCCGACTTAGCTAGCCGATTCCGACTAGGCCCAATTTGGGGTTTGACAACTCTTCCCTCCTAATAGAATTTCGTCCTCGAAATTCACTTACACCGAAAAGAATTCCCAGCATTACATTCCATGTCACCAACAAACTCATACACTTCACTCTCAACTACTCACTCGCTTACACTTATCGCCATCATTGTACTCTTAAATCACTTTCTTATATTCGAATCAAACACATTCATCAGAACAATAATTACTCAAATGCCCGACTGAAATCAAAGCCCAAACGCTTTACACACAAACCAACTAACTTTCGTCGATTGCTACATAAATCCTCCAATACTTAAAAGATGTCCGTTATATCTACGTTTCTCCTTACCAATAACACTCCTGTAAAACTCAAAAATCTTTTTACCTTCACTTGTATAAGATCCCAAAATACACTTTCTGCTCAATCTTTAACCAAACACAGAACACTTTCCTAAACGATTGCTGAGCTCATCATTCTTATCGTTAATCTTAATATCAAATAGTACATATACACCCTGTCAGCTTTATCTCAAAAACACATATGCAAATGATTTTTGTGTATGGTCAAAGGGACAATGATGCAATGTGAATGCGATGACTCATGTATGCAGAGTGATGTTGAGGTAATCCAATTGATGCTATAGTGATGCACTTTATCCCATCCCCATGATTCAATATACTTTCATTCAAACACTTTTCTGGAGATAGCTAACAGGCATATAGAGTACTACCAAAACCTTACAAGATCAAAATACTCATCCACTTACCGGTGGTATCCAATTCTTCTTACATTTCTTACACTTGTCTCAATGTTGCTTCTGACATTGTTGACACATCGGAGGTCCTCAATTTTTTTTTCTTTCCCACTAACCTCTTACTCGACACCTTTCTTTACTGAGGTACACTCTGAATAAAACCTTGAGAAATCTTAGGAGCAGTCAGCCTATCCAAAATCTGAATCAATCCTTGCACTAATGTTCTATCATTAGAAATAGGACCAGAATTCCAACCAAAGGATGCTCAGAAACGAAACACTTTGATCAGCACTAATTGGGTTCACACTTTCTGTTGCCTCACCACATCCTCACTAAAATCAGACTCCATCTAGACACGACACAAAGCAAGACACATCTGCATTAGGCCACGATACGAAACCGACTCTCACACAAAGAGTCAACACATAACAAACAAGACAACAAAAACCGCCAAACCGGCGCTCTGATACCACTAAATGTAACACCCCCTACGTCCCCATTGGAAGGACGCCGGAGAGTGCTACCAACGTTCATTTACACACATGTGCACATGCACTAAGCGGAAGTATACATTCATACAAAAGCACGGGGAAAATAAAAACTTACCTTAAGGGCACAACTGGTCATGCATTAGCTCACACACACATGAGCACTAAGAGGAAACATATAACATGCATACATATAATTATTCAGCGGAAGCATAAGGCAAAACATAAAATGAAAGAATAACTTAATACCAAAAATATAATAACCTTAACATAGCCCAAATATTACATTCAGAATCATACATATAATTACATATACATAAGAAAAGGCTACAAAGTTACAGAATCCAAAAACAGGAGTGTAGACACTGGGTCCCGAGTAGCTTTGATCAGGATTACCCGATGATGAAATTTAGCTACGCCGGCTTATAGGCAAAAAGATTGGAGCTCGAAAGTTATTTTCCTTGTCTTTTTTTATGAGTAAAAAGTGTATTTTAAAAAAATTTTAAAAAATATTTTTAAAATTATTTTGGAAAAGAAAAAGCGTGTTTTAGGTTGAGGGTTTTTTATAAAAAAAAAAGTTATTTTTTCTCAAAGGTCGGGGCACAGCAGCGCGCTGGGCGGCGCGCAGCGCCCAGCACGCGCAAGCGAGCGCTCGCCTGCGCGAGTGACACCCACGGCATCGCTCTCTTCGTGCGCGCACTGCGCGCGTTTCTCGCGCGCAGTCGCCCACTCTTGCCCCATTTCGCCGAGTTTTCACCCCCACTCGATTTTTAACGATTTTTGGACGGTTTTGGGTTGTTTTTGGGGGTTTTTGAGTGTTAAAAGTGCAGAAAAAATTCAGAAAAAAAGGCGAACGAATTAGAAAGATTTTGGAGAGAAAAAACTGAATTTTTGAGCTCTGAGGAAAAAGAAAAAATCAATCTTACACACTTGCTTCCAAGGGTGATTTTTCAAGTTTCCAAGTTATTTTTCAAGCATTTTTCATAAGGAAAAGACAAGGAATTCAACACTTCTACCTTCAATTCTTCAAGATTAAATTTGAGGGTAATTATTCATGGCTTAATTCCTTAATTCTCTTGTTTATTTTAATTTCTTTTGATTCCAATTAACTTTTAAACATGTAACTTCTCTTAGTCCCCATATTCGTCTTATTATTTTATCTTCAATTGTTCATATAACAAATAAACTCTTTTAAATCCTATTATATTTTCATGTCAAATTGTTTTTTATACATATCAATATTTTAATTTTTACTCATAGTTATTATAATTATTTATTTGATATGTTGAGCATGGTTAATATTTTTTATTCTTATGTATGTTAAATTGCATCATAACTATTTTTATGCATGTTATAATATTTTATGCATGTTATATTTTCATTATACATATTATCCTCTATGTCATATTATTTCTTTGGTTTTATTTCTAACATGAATTTCTTTTTTTATTTTTGGTTGCAAATCATTATTTTATTCTCATTTGAGCATCCATGCACGCGAAGGAGGAGATGCGGGGTTTGGTATTTTCATTGCACATTTTAATTCTCATTTTGTTTATATTTTTAATTTCCTTGTATATATTCATTAAGTAAAATGGTTTTTTATGCACGCCCAAATAAAAATCACAAAAATATTTTTACTAAATTAGCTTGGATTTTTCCATAATAAATAGGACCAATGTCCTAATTTTTTATCCCAAATAAGTCACCACGTCCAAAATGTTTTCTTTAAATACACATATGGGGACCAAAGTCCTCATAGTTAATAAATTCCCCGATTTATTTATGTTTGCATTTTTTTTAAATGGGAGTTGTATTCCGCTCCTAGTATTATTGTAATTTACTTTTAATATTTTATTGCTTTCGATGTGAATATTTGTGCCTTTTAATTAAAATTGCATTGTGTGGAGAGAGAGCGAACTAATAAACTCAAAACCAAATTGTAAAATTAATCAAGTTAGAAATAGATGAGAAGTCCCGAACCCATCTCTGGTCTTTGGGCTCAAAGAGGCTAGAGGTTTACCCTCCAAGACACCTCTTGTGTCACGAGACTTAGGCATTAAACCTAGGCTCCTTTGGGAGAGAGGTTTACCCTCCAAGACCCCTTTGGTTGGCCCAAAATGGATATTAAGCGCAGTCTTAGGCTCTCCGAGGCGAGAGAAACTTTCCCAATGTTTTATTGGGTGGCGACTCCATGAAACCTCCTTGTTGCCCAAAATAGACACACTTATAATTCGTTGCAAGTTGTCAACGGACCTCAAATGCCCGATCGCCCTCGAGCGGGCAGTCAAAGGGGCGGCCGCGGGTCCAGCGTGCATCACAGTGGCGACTCCACTGGGGAACAAATGGTTCGAGACTTCAACTTGAAAATACCTTGATTATCCTTTACAATTAAGTTTTAGTTTATGAATTTCGCTTGATCTCAAAATTGCATATCATCTCATTAGAGCTTTAGATTAAGTTACTTTAGTCCCTTCTCAACCCCGGTACGTTCCTGAAGCACGACCCTATTTTCACTCAATCTAAGGAAGTGTTAAGGATAATCACCAGCCCAAGCCTCGTACCATCAAGGTATATCAAATGGTGACCTGATCGGTCATTATTCTCGTGATGACCTAGACCCGTCGGCAGGGATCATGCTTGGGTAACCCAAAAATATCATCACCCTTTGACTAAAGCTCATGTAATGGCAATAGATACTTCCACTAGGTGAAATGTACCGTAATACTATGCTTGCTATATGGGCCATTATATATTGGACGAAGTCAATTTAATTAAATGGTCTTCATCAAAGGCTTTCATGTCCCGGTGGGCCCATCTTAGTTAAGTTGAATTGTTTAAATACATAATGGCCAAACACCCATACGTATGTACATTAGATGAGAGCTGTTATGCTGCTGGTTTTCCACCGTGCACCATACGTTTCCATTGGGTTCCCCGTTAACCCATGGATCAAGCCCACCTAAGAAAGAGACTGCACTACCACGTGTGTGGGAGATATAAGGTTGGAAGGATCTATCTTCTTGCATGTGTTTGTCTATGTTGCATCAGCACGAGCACGCATTGCATTTTAATCATGCATTATCTTAACAATTTTCGTATTTCAGCCATCATAGATTCTCTTGGGTGGTCTAGAGGTCCCGACGGACGGTTAAGAAGGACTCCGCTATTGGGGTTAACAGAGTTAGTGTCGGATCAGAGTTTAGATTCAATCTTAGAAGACAGTGTGGGGTTTTTTTTTTTAAACATCAATAGAAGTAAGCATGGCTAATCAATCAAATGAGGCTGATGCAACCCGGGCGATAATTGCTGAAGAGGTAGGAAAGAGAATGGAGGAGTTTAAAGCCCGAATGATTGCAATGATGGGCAATCTTGCCACCACCATAGCTGGGCAACAAGCTGCTGCTGTCCCTATCCGGATGCGAGTTGAACAAGAGGCTGCTAGAGAAGAGCTCCTTGCTGCAGTTAACCAACCAATGGTCGATCCACCTATTATTGAGCAAAGAGTACCTGCACCTATTGAGCGTAGAGAGGGCCCTAGGTCTGAAGCTGAGTTTGGGGGAGATGAGCAAGAGGAGCATACAATAGTTAAAGAAAAGTCGCCGAAATTGGAGGAGGCAATGTGGAGGAAAATGGAAGAGACATTTGAGGCCATGGCAAGAATGATGGCAGTAGGGAAAGGAATGAACCTAGAAGACCGAGAGTTGGATGGGGATGACCTGATACCTCAGAACTTTAAGATGCCAGGCATTCCTAAATTTGATGGCACATCTGAGCCTGCCGCACACATCAAGCAATACTCGCTGGTCATGAAGGGCACGACCTTAACAAGAAAGCAAAAGATAGAGTATTTTTGCTTGAGTCTCACAGGAGCTGCTATTGATTGGTATCATGGGCTTGACAGGAGGTCCAAGGAGGATTGGGACTTGCTGACCGAAGAGTTTTTTAAGCAGTACGATTGCAGTACCCGGATGGAGGTCACTTTGAAAGACCTCGAGTTGCTACAACAGAAGGCTGGAGAGTCCTTCCACAAGTACCTTACTCGATGGAGGAACCGGGTTATGGAGATGAAACGCAAACCGGACACTTCTGGTCAGATCCAATTATTCATTCGAAATGCCAGCCTGTACTTGAGAGATGGACTAAAAATAAAGGGACTGAAAGACTGGGAATCCCTGAAGGACATTGCCATAGAAGCAGAAGGTGAATATTTAGCCAAGAGGGCAAACAGTGAGTCCTATGCCAGGAAGGGATACAGCAATCAAGAGACACCCAAGTCAGCAAGTTCAAGCAGTGGTAATAGAGGTGGGAAGACTGCCGAGGTGTCTACAACAGGCGTGAATCAGAGGTATTTCTCCAATTTGGGTAGGCCTTTATCATGGGTGCTGAAGAGGCTAGTAAAAGAAGGAAAACTGCGACCCCTATCACCTAGGCCGGCCAAGACCCAAGGACAGCCAGGGCACAAGGAAAATGAATACTGTGCATTTCACCAACGTACCAGTAATTTTACAGATGATGGTATAACGCTAAGACATCGGGTCCAAGATCTAATTGACAACAAGCAGATCGCCGATCCTGAGAAGAGAGAGGGCAATAAGAAGTCCAGCAATAATGCAGTGCCACCTCCAGTCTTTATAATTGGATCGAGCCTACCAAAATGGTACGTGATGCAAGATTTATATGGAAATGAGTATGTCGCTATTACTCGCCCTGCGGTGAATGAAGAAGGGATTTCCGTGGCAGCAATAAACTGTTAGTCCACTAGTGAGAGTGGAGAAGATGAAGACGATGAGAAACATGGAGAGTTCACGGATCTGTGGGATTCGGAAGAAGAAGAAAGAGTAGAAGCAGTAACAAGAAGTGGGAGGGTGGTTCCAGAAGTTGAGAAGCAGCAGGACCTAGCACAAGCAATCGCAGAGAAGGAGCCGGAAGACGATTCAATAGTGAAGCAGCTGAAAAAGACCACGGCTCAAATATCTATTTGGGACCTTTTGAGACAGTCCCCCTCTCACAGACAGAAGTTATTTGAAGCATTGAGTGTATCCACCGTAGCAACTACAATATCTCCATCTGAGCTGTTAGACCTTGTTAAGGGGGGATCTGGGGAGAAGCTGGTGTTTTCTGATGCAGACCTACCAACAGAGGGTCGCAACCACAAACGACCTTTGTACATCAAGGCACAAATCAATGGCAAGCACACCGCTTGCGTCATGGTTGATGACGGGTCATCAATAAATGTCTGCCCTTTAGTAGCGGTTCAGGCTTTTGGGCTAGATGAAAGTATGCTAAGCAGGTCTGATTTGACCATCACAGCCTACGATAACTCAAGGAGGCAAGCATCGGGAATTTTCAAAGCTGTAGTAAAGATGGGGCCCATTGAGACAGAAATGGATTTTGTGGTTTTGTCGATCCCAGCAAACTTTTCAGCTCTACTTGGTAGACCGTGGTTCCACAGGTTAGGGGGAGTACCATCCACCTTACACCAGATAATTAAGATACCCCATGAAGGAGAAGTAGTGACCATTAAAGCAGCAAGAGAGAACCAAGTGTCTGCCTTGGAGATCTCTAATCAGCCATTCAGTGGCTTTCATGTATCGATGATCGGAGAAGAGCAAAGCTTAGAATTTAACCCCCAGGTGGTGAACATGCTAAAGAAGATGCACTTCCTCCCAGGGGCTAGTTTGGGAAAAGAGTCACAAGGGCTGTAGGATGCTATCACTACACATGGTCAGAATGATCGAAAGGGGTTGGGCTACAAAGGAGAGTATGGTAAGAAGAAAGTGTCAGAGAAGATCCCCCATATTTCGAAGAGCTTTGTGCCATCATCATCGGTTTGTGCTTACACCGGAGAAGAAGAGCCACAGTGGATAGATGGGAAGATCACTTCGGGTTTAAAAATTTTCAACGATGTCTTTGATTGGGAGATCAGAGTGGTTAAAGCTGTAGAGAACTTTTGGGACGAGGATATTATGACCCAATGCAGCGTCTGAGATAGGGATGAGCCCGAAGAGATTGTAACTGATAAGCTGTTAGCCACCAGACTCAAAGGGAAGGAGAAGATGGTAGAACCAGAGCTGAAGATTGAAGATCTCAAGATTTCACCAAGTCAAGAAGCCAAAGCATAGTCGGTTGCAGCATCGGCGTCGACTGAAGTTGATAGTCATTTAGATTCTCTTTTTATGCCAGAACTCTTTGAGAACAATGTTAATGTTTCTGATTATGTTAATGAGATGAACAACTTTGCTTACTTGTGTGATGTTTCTGATGATTTCATTTCGCATGATCATAAGCATGATGCATTCATTTTTTATATTAATTCAACTAGCACAACCGCATTTAATCTCGAAACTTTGGAATATCCAAAGGAAATTTTGATAGCGTCAGACATAACTCCTGAAGAGAGAATAAAATTTGAGAGAATATTAAAAAAATATGAAAAAGTCTTTGCCTGGACCTATGAGGATATGCCGGGAATAGATCGAGATGTTGCCGAACATGCCATCCCAACTTACCCAGAGTTTAAACCAGTCAAGCAAAAGCTTCGAAGACTTTGGCCAGAATGGGCGCAGAAAGTATAGGAGGAGATCCATAAGCAGATTGAGGCCAAATTCTTAATAGAGGTTCAATACCCGACCTGGCTCGCTAACGTGGTTCCTGTAGCAAAAAAAGATGGTAAGGTTCGAGTATGCGTTGACTATCGAGACCTAAACAAAGCTTGCCCTAAGGATGATTTCCCGCTACCCCATATTGATGTGCTAGTGGATAGTGCTGCTGCTTGTATGATGTACAGCTTTGTGGATGGATACGCAGGTTACAATCAAATCCTTAACAAGATAGTGGATTGGATCAAGACAGCTTTCATCACCGAGTGGGGGACATACGCCTATCGGGTTATGCCTTTTGGGTTGAAAAATGCAGGAGCAACTTATTAGAGGATGGCCACCAAAGTTCTCAATGACCTAATTCACAAAGAAGTGGAAGTATATGTCGACGACATGATGATTAAGTCGGCTACTAGAGAAGGTCACTTTGAGGCTTTAGAAAACTTCTTTCAAAGGATTAGTAAGTATAATCTGTGCCTCAATCCTAAGAAATGCATCTTTGGGGTTACCTCAGGTAAGCTATTAGGCCATGTGGTAAGCCAAAGAGGAATTGTAGTAGATCCCGACAAAGTCAAAGCCATAAGAGAGATGCCAGTGCCCCAGAAGGAGAAGGACGTCAGAAGTTTCCTTGGAAAGCTTCAGTACATCAGCCGGTTTATTGCCAAGCTAGCTTCAGTATGTGAGCCTATTTTCAAGCTTCTTAGGAAAAATCAGCCGGTGATATGGAATGATGACTGTCAACTGGCATTTGATACCATTAAGGAGTATCTGTTAAATCCTCCAGTATTAAGACCACCACGCCATGCCAAACCACTAATCCTATACCTAGCAGTGGAAGATAATTCAGTAGGTGCTATGATGTCTCAAGAAGACGATTTTGGTATGGAGTTTGCGGTTTACTATCTTAGCAAGAAGTTACTACCGTATGAAGCTAAATATGTACAGGTGGAGAAGATTTATTTAGAAGTTATCTGGGCTTCTAAGAAGTTGTGACACTACTTTCATTCCTTCAAGGTACAGGCAGTAGCTAAACATAATCCTCTTAGATACCTCCAAGAAGCACCCTCTCTACTAGGGACAATGGGAAGATGGTTACTGCTATTGCAGGAGTTCGACATTGAATACATAACCAAAAAAACCATTAAAGGAAGAGCTGTAGCAGAATTCTTAGCCGAGCATCCTATTGAGGGAGACTAGTTTGAGTATAACTTCCCGGATGAAGATGTCACGGCCATAGCAGTGAAAGGGTGGCAGCTATTGTAATACCCCAAAGTGTACCCTAGTTGGATTATAGTGTCAATTGCATGTTAGGGTGTTAATGAGATTGGATTAAGTGAGTAATTAATGGCCCAAGGGTGTAATTGAAAAAGGAAAAGTTGCCATTAAAGGACATAATATATGAGAGGGATTAAATGGTTAATATCCAAGGATTGAGGTGCAACTTTGGTGGATGGGATTAGTGGAATCCACGTGTGCCTTCTCCCATGAGATAGCCAACCCTTTCTGCATGCAAATTATGTTTAATTAAGAGGCTGAATTGGTAGTGGAATTTGACAGCATTTCCCATTCTTTGCTTTCCTCAAAATTCTGTATTCCCTCATCTCTTGAGTTTGAGTTTCTTTTTCTTCTCAATTAAATCTGGAATTTGATTGCATGTGGATTGGTTTGAAGAGTTAAACCAGAAAGGTAAGTAAGCTGATGTTTATATGAGTATCCTTTCTTCTATTCCCTTTCTTTGAGTTGGATTTGGATTGAATCTTGAGTATGGACTAAGTGAGAGATTACGTTTGTATTTTGTGTAAGATTTGGACAAGAGGAAAGCTAAGGGAAAGGAGAAGGTGTAGCTAGAGATTGAGAGTGTCCAGCAACCCATTTTGAGGTTTGGGATATATGTGTTCTTATGTGTTCGTATGTTAATTTTATTTGAGTATATGTGATGGATAGATGACTTTGATGTGTAATTGCTGCATGATTATGTGTTAATTGATAGAGCTGTACTTGAAGTGTACACATGATGTGAAGTGTACACATGATGTGTGATGAGTATTGAACAAAATCCATGAGCATACTAAGTGAATAAGCATGAAAAGTATGAACCCTAGTGTTAGGGAAAATTCTGCTTATAGGTTACAAGACCTCCGTATGGTATTTCGGCCATATCTGGAGTTAAAGAACTCCAAATTGATTTTTTATTGCTTCATTTTAACCATAACTTCTATACCTATAAATTTTACAGAAATGACTATGAGCTAATTCTGGCTCTAAGACCCCTAAAAATAGCACAAACAGACGTGTCTCTACCTTGTAGGGTTCACTGGAACAGTCTATATTGTTTAATCCATATCTGATATTTTACAAATCCAATTGACCTAAAAATTGTCTCATTTGAAATATAAGACATAGAGGAAGAAATGTTATGAAGGAACCTTTGCCTACAATTAAGTGTAAGACTTCGGTTTTGGCTGTACAAAATTGTGGTGCGAAGTAGTCCTGAAGTTTAGCTTCTATTTTGCTTATTTTGGTATGTCACCGTCATAATGGAATTCATTGCCACCATGACATATGTTTTTAGTAGGCAGAATGCCTATTTATGGACCTCACGGTCACAACCAATTCATTGCCACCGTGACCCCTCTCTGTTTTGTCTTTTTAGGGTGTTTTTCTTCCCGAAATGCACCCGAACTTCACCACGAGTTCCCATGACTTGTCCAATACATATTTATCATTATAAAATGAGTATCTTAAGCATGATGAATTATGCATACTAATATATATATAAATATGTATGAGCTATAAGTATTCTAAGTGTGATGAATTAAGAATGTGAATGCAAATATGATAAATCATGAATGCGAATGCTATAGTTTTGAATGCGAATATGTATAGTCTTGAATATGAATGCGTACAACAAGAATGTGAAGGTGAATAAGTGTAAATGTGAATGCGTATATCCATGTGTAAATTAAGTATGATAAATCATGAATGATGATGCGTATTAACAAGCATATATTTAAGATATCTTGAGCATGGTGAACCATGTATGCAGTGATATGCATATAGAGTTACATGTGAATGAGTTTAGAATGACATGTATGTATGTATAGTAAGTTATAAAGTAGATTACATGACTAGCATGGGTTTAAGTAAATGTATATGAATGACCATACATGTTTTGATATGGGATAATGGTTATAAGCCTTAGATGCTCATACAAGTGGATAGATAGGCATGCCTATAAAGGGTTAGATGATTTGCAGCTGCTAGATGTCTGGCACTGACGGGTGTCTATATGTTTGGCATCGACGGATGTCTAGATGTTGATACTTAAAGTATCTAGATGTTTGGGACTACGGTCTCTAGATGGCTTTAAACTATGGTCTCTAGATGTTTTGGTACCATTACTTGGTATCTATATGTACCCGTATCCACTTATGTTATGACAATGGGCTAATGTAAAATGTAAAAGTATATGAATTGATGTTAAATGTACAAGAGACGATACTGTTATATGTATAAGAAATGATGTCTATATGTACAAGAGATGTATAAATGCTAAAGAGCTATAGTACATGGCTAGAGAAGTATATGGCTATCGTATATCTTAAACGTTTATATGAGCTTACATGTATAAGAGAAGTTACTATTTGTACAAGATATACTATAAGTATGCTTTTATGCTTATATGTAAATAAATGGACATGATATGCAATGACATGATATTATATGTTACATGAGCTGATAATTAGAGTTAGAAGAATATGAACATGACATAGGTTACATGAGATTAGTAGATATGTTATATAGCAGAATGACTATATGTTTGGTATATTATAAGTATGATAAATGCTTATATCCTTATATGCTTATAGATGATTAGCATATCGTCTAATGATATGCTTGATGATTATGCTTGTGGCTTCGTTAGAAGTCTTTTATATTTGATATCCCCACTAAGCGTTATCGCTTAGCACGGGTGTTTTCCCGTGTAGGTTTACAGGTTCGGAGGGTTGCACATCTGCAAGGTCATGGCCACTAGGAGTATATATTGAAGTCTTTTTGTATATGTGGCATAGTTTTTGTATAGCTTGACATATGAGATGTAAAGCAAATTTTGTAAATGATATGTAAATGCTAAAGTGAAGTATTACTTTTGTAATAGATATGTAAATGTAAAAAGAATGCTTATATGTATAAAGAATAGTTTTATATGTTGAAATGTACATGATTATAAAGTTTTATATTAAGAAATGTCTATAACTATATTTAAAAAGGTTTTCCGCTGTGTGTGATTAAATGCTTATTATTTTGGCTTCCGCATGAGTGTTCTGTATGTGTATGCGTTGTGGCAACCTAATATCCTCCCAAAGGGTATTTGGGCGCTACAGCTATTCTTTGATGGGGCAGTAAACAGTAAAGGGGCAGGAGCAGGAATTATTCTTATGACCCCAGATGGTGAAAGGCTACCATTGGCTAAGAAGCTAAGGTATAAGGCTACCAATAATGAAGCAGAATATGAAGCTTGCATCTTTGGATTGAAAGCATTACTCGCTCTGGGGGCAAAGACCGCAGAAGTATTCGGAGATTCTTCCTTGGTAATTCATCAGATCAGAAGGGAGTGGTCAGTCAAGGAAGAAAGGCTGTTGCCTTATGTGAAGTACTTGAGGATGTTGAGCAGTCAGTTTGAGACTTGCACTTTTCACTTCATCCCCAGAGACAAAAATCAGTTAGCTGATGCTCTAGCAACTTTAGCGTCTATGTGGGATAATCCAACAGGAGTTGCGATGAAACCTGTGCTGATTTATAGTTCGAAAAGACCTTGCTTTGAAGTTGAACAGGTGATGGACATTGAGGCCGCCGATGGAAATCCAAGGTACTATGACATTCAAAATTACTTAGAAAGGTCAACTTTTCCAGAGGAAGCCAAGGAGAAGGATCAAAAGATGATCAGGAAGCTGTCCACTCAATTCATTAGTGTCGATGGCACTTTGTACAAAAGGCAAGCTGATGGTGTCCAGTTAAGATGTCTCGCGAAGAACGAAGCTAAAAGAGTTATGGAAGAGGTTCATGCCGGGATCTGTGGAGCTCACATGAATGGCTTAGCCTTAGCAAAGAAGATCATGCGCCAAGGGTTTTATTGGCTCACAATGGATGCGTATTGTTCAAAATTTGTGAAGTAATTCCAGTTCTGCCAAAAGTATGCGAACTTGAGGCATGTGCCAGTTTTAGAGTTACATAACTTTACTTCTCCATGGCCATTTGCAGCTTGGAGAATAGACATCATAGGCGAAATTCGTCCTACAGCTTCTAACGGGCACAGGTTCATTATAGTTGCCATTGACTACTTCACTAAGTGGGTTGAAGCTGAATCTTTTAAGAAGGTTGATGCAAGGGATATGGCTAAATTCATCGAGCGGAATCTGATATGCAGATATGGTCTTTCACATCACATTGTGTCTGATAATGGGGTGCAATTTCTGGCAAAAACTAAACAAATGCTCCAGAAATACGGGGTCCAACATCACAAGTCTTCTCCCTACCGTCCTCAAGCAAACGGTGCAGTTGAAGCAGCGAACAAGAATGTGAAGCGGATATTGGCCAAGATGGTTCAGAGCTATAAAGACTGGGCTAAAAAGTTACCCTTCGTACTTTGGGGATATAGAACTACAGTCAGAACCTCTACAGGGGCAACACCATTCTCTCTGGTATATGGAACTGAAGCAGTCCTGCCGGTTGAAATTGAGTTGAAGTCTTTGAGGGTAGTCATGGAAGCCGAGATTCCAGAGATAGAATGGGCGCAACAGCGTTTGTCACAGCTAAAGTTGCTAGATCAAGATAGGTTGCGGGCCTATTACCACAATCAAGTTTATCAGAAAAGGTTGGCTCGGTCTTTTGGCAGGAAAGTACGAAAGCACCCGTTGAAGGAGGGGGATTTTGTCTTTAAGATGATGAGGCCAGGAGTTCCAGATATATGAGGAAAATTCAGACCAACTTGGGAAGGTCCGTTTGTTTTGAAGAAGTTGCTAAAGAAAGGAGCAGCAATTTTGGCAAATAGCAATGGAAATGAGTTCAAGGACCCGATCAATGTCGATAGACTTAAAAGGTTCCATGGATAAAGACCAAAAAATAAAAAGAAGAGAATAAATGCAACGTGGGTCGAAAACCAAAAAAAGGCGGCCTTGCTAAAATTGGGCGCCCTGTCAGGGTGAAAACCGAAAAAAGGTATCCTAGGCAAAAATTAAGGGCCAAGAGAAAATATTCAATCGAGAAAATCCGAGAGGGCCGATTGATAACAGGAGTTTGATGCTGACAAAATCCACTCCGAGATTAGGTGTAGTCATAAGCTTTTGAATTCTTGTCAAATGAAAATCATGTATGATGAAATCATATAGAAATGTACATAATTTTGCAATGAATAAAAGAATATATTTTCATTGATCTTTTAGTTCTATCTTAAAAAGAGATATACTAATTGTTCATCTAATGATGATTGCTCAGTCACTTCATCGGATATGTGTTGTTTGCTCTTAACAGAAGCTTTGATGATAACCTTCTTTAAAAAAAAAGAAGCCGTTAGAGATGAAAATCGTAACTCGCTCTCTAAGCAAAAGTTAGGCCAAAGGGCAAGGTAAAAACCTGGAAACAGGCAGACTGCCCTACAAAAAAAAAAAATAAGAACAAAAGCCGCTGGATTGGGTTGGGTCCATTCCAGGCAAAAATTAGGCAAAGGGTTGTGTGAAAATCCCTTAAGGGACGCATTTCTCTCAAAGAAAAGCTAGTGTGAAAATCCACAAGGGATGCACTACCTTTAAAACAATGACGTTCAATGCCTGGAGCGATAAGGCGGCGTTATTTCAGATGAACCTCTTTTAATCAGATAACACACAACACAGAACATGAATCAGAATCCTGGGTAAGGCATCATTGACCAGGGGGGCAAAGGATGTACACCGGAGGTCTTTTTCAGAAAACTTGTCGACGATCCTCGGGATTCCGGGGGCATGGTAGAGCAGGCAAGCTATAGCTTCAGCAAACCTTCGACCACCTAGGGCATGGCCTATACATTTTTTCAAGCATTTGCATTCCATATCATACACTCATGATTTCTTGTATATTTCTACGCATACAATCCAGCAGGAGAAATCGGCGAGGAACACCAACAAGAGCCGACTAACGACACCAGTCCAAACGTCCAAAGGGGCACCACTACAAATTCACAGAGGTTAGCACGATGGCGGCACTACCCACAAGAGGTTAGCACGACCACGGCACTACCAATTCACAGCAATTAGCACGATGGCGGCACAACCCACAAGAGGTTAGCACGACCATGACACTACCAATTCCCAGCAATTAGCACGATGGCGGCACTACCCACAAGAGGTTAGCACTACCACGGCATTGCCAATTTACAGCAGTTAGCACGATGGCGGCACTACCCACAAGAGGTTAGCACGACCACGGCACTACCAATTCACAGCGGTTAGCACGATGGCGGCACTACCCACAAGAGGTTAGCACGACTACGGCACTACCAATTCACAGCAGTTAGCACGATGGCGGCACTACCTACAAGAGGTTAGCACGACCACGATATTACCAACTCACAATGGTTAGCACGATAGCGGCGCCACCCACAAGAGGTTAGCGCGCCCACGGCATTACCAGTTACAACCAAAACACAGCCTGCCTATAACATGGCAACAGCTATCATCATAACTCCATCCAGCAGGAAGGTCGCCGCTTCAGGTACGCGGTTCTTTCCTTTTCCTGAATTTTGGCTCATCTAGGCACCCGATGATGAAATTTAGCTACGCCGGCTTATAGGCAAAAAGATTGGAGCTCGGAAGTGATTTTCCTTGTCTTTTTGATGAGTAAAAAGTGTATTTTAAAAACATTTTAAAAAATATTTTTAAAATTATTTTGGAAAAGAAAAAGCGTGTTTTAGGTTGAGGGTTTTTTATAAAAAAAAAAAGTATTTTTTCAGAAAGGTCGGGGCGCGGGCGGAGCGCCTGCCCAGGGCGTCGCTCGCTTCGTGCGCGCACTGCGCGCGTTTCTCACGAGCAATCGCCCACTCTTGCCCCATTTCGCCGATTTTTCGCCCCCACTCGATTTTTAACGATTTTTTGACGGTTTTAGGTGGTTTTTGGGGGGTTTTTGAGTGTTAAAAGTGTAGAAAAAATTCAGAAAAAAAAGGGGGAACGAATTAGAAAGATTTTAGAGAGAAAAAACTGAATTTTTGAGCTCTGAGGAAAAAGAAAAAATCAATCTTACACACTTGCTTCCAAGGGTGATTTTTCAAGTTTCCAAGTTATTTTTCAAGCATTTTTCACAAGGAAAAGACAAGGAATTCAACACTTCTACCTTCAATTCTTCAAGATTAAATTTGAGGTAATTATTCATGACTTAATTCCTTAATTCTCTTGTTGATTTTATCTTTTTTTGGTTCCAATTAACTTTTAAACATGTGATTTCTCTTAGTCCCCATATTCTTCTTATTATTTTATCTTCAATTGTTCATATAACAAATAAACTCTTTTAAATCCTATTATATTTTCATGTCAAATTGTTTTTTGTACATATCAATATTTTAATTTTTACTCATAGTTATTATAATTATTTATTTGATATGTTGAGCATGGTTAATATTTTTTATTCTTATGTATGTTAAATTGCATCATAACTATTTTTATGCATGTTATATTTTCATTATACATATTATCCTCTATGTCATATTATTTCTTTGGTTTAATTTCTAACATGAATTTCTTTTTTTATTTTTGGTTGCAAATCATTATTTTATTCTCATTTGAGCATCCATGCACGCGAAGGAGGAGATGCGGGGTTTGGTATTTTCATCGCACATTTTAATTCTCATTTTGTTTATATTTTTAATTTCCTTGTATATATTCATTAAGTAAAATGGTTTTTTATGCACGCCCAAATAAAAATCACAAAAATATTTTTACTAAATTAACTTGGATTTTTTCATAATAAATAGGACCAATGTCCTAGTTTTTCATCTCAAATAAGTCACCACATCCAAAATGTTTTCTTTAAATACACATATGGGAACCAAAGTCCTCATAGTTAATAAATTTCCCGGTTTTTTGTATGTTTGCATTTTTTTTAAATGGGAGTTGTATTCCGCTCCTAGTATTATTGTAATTACTTTTAATATTTTATTGCTTTCTATGTGAATATTTATGCCTTTTAATTAAAATTGCATTGTGTGGAGAGAGAGCGAACTAATAAACTCAAAACCAAATTTTAAAATTAATCAAGGTAGAAATAGATGAGAAGTCCCGAACCCATCTCTGGTCTTTGGGCTAAAAGAGGCTAGAGGTTTACCCTCCAAGACACCTCTTGTGTCACGAGACTTAGACATTAATCCTAGGCTCCTTTGGGAGAGGGGTTTACCTTCCAAGACCCCTTTGGTTAGCTCAAAATGGATATTAAGCGCAGTCTTAGGCTCTCCGAGGCAAGAGAAACTTTCCCAATATTTTATTGGGTTGCGACTCCATGAAACCTCCTTGTTGCCCAAAATAGATGCACTTGTAATTCGTTGTAAGTTGTCAACGGACCTCAAATGCCCGATCGCCCTCGAGCGGGCGGTCAAATGGGCGGCCGCGGGTCCATCGTGCGTCACAAGGAGCTGAAACAGAATAACAACACTTCTAATTCCTATGTGGCCGACCCTGGAGATGCGCGACTCGTACAGAACAAAACCTGCCACCTACACGGGAAAAGAACCCGTGCTAAGCGATAACGCTTAGTGGGGAAACACACAAGAAAAATATGGGCGGCCATTAACAATGGTCGCCAAGGCGTAACACATGCAAATGGCATATGCGGACATTCATAACACATATAATATTATACTTGCATATAAAAGCCGTGCGTTTAGAGGATCATATCCACATTCACATATAATCATTCAATAGTCAATGTCGCATTTCCACGCAAACTAGTTCACATGCTAATCCATAATAGTTAATAGTATAAAATCACATTCGAATACATACTAATTCACATGCTTATAACCACAATCGATTATATTCAAACGCAGTCACAATACGATATATATATATATATATGAATAATCACACACAATAGGCATGTTTGAGTCACATTTAACCCATTCAGAGATTCATAATCACCTTCAAATTCATATCTGATTCACATGACTGAAATCTTACACATTCAGATAACGTATTCGCATATTCATATCAGACAAAGCAAACCAAAATACTTGCTGACTCAAGATAGTGGATAACGAGTAATCTAACAGTGCCTTGCTGGCACGAACGGGCGCACCTTACGGGTATGAATCGAAGTAATCACATAAACTTTATCTGACAGTACCTTATTGGTACGAACGGGCGCACCTTACGGGTACGAATCGAAGTAACGTCATTAATTCTCATTCGAAACACTTTCACATTAGGGGATCTTAATCAAGATCCAAACACATTAAAGGGTTCGCGAGGAACCAAACAGGGACCTGATCAGGGTCCAAACATCCAAAGGTGCTGCAGCTAACGAGACTCTATTAGGCATGCCTAACTATCCACTTAGTTGACTCGCAGGTTAAATTACACAGTTAACGTCCTTAGTTCAATTATAAACAATAAAGAATCCACATACTTTGATTAATCAGTACATGCAAATATCATCCATCTCACTAATATACAGTTCACATTAAAAGACAATGCGTGCAAAAATCCATAATTTAATCTTAAAAACGTGTGAAACAAATAAGATTTTATTGCAAAAATAGGGTAGGTCACGGTGGTAATCAGATTGGTTGCCACCGTGACATACCCAGGGATCTTGGCAGAAAGCAGGTCTGGGGTACCTCACGGTGGTAACCCATTTTATTGTCACCGTGACATAACCAGACCCCCAAAACAGAATGCACTAATGGGTTATCTCACGGTGGTAACCCATTAGGTTGTCACCGTGACATACCCACTGCCAAGAACAAAATGTTATTCCACACACACTTTATCATATCATTCATAGCAACTATTTGAACATTTATATAAATACTTACTTGCCCGGTTTGCCACATTATGGGTCTCCATTTAAAAGAGGAATTCATCAGCTAAAAGCATTAAATCACATTTATCATTATCATATTATAAAATCACTCAAATATCCACATGGACCAAAATAGCATCATAGATATCTTGCATACTATTACATTCTAATAATATTTATTATCAATGCATGCATCATTTAATGTTGTTAGGCAATTACTTCAATCACACATTCACTACTCATATCCCATATAAATATATATCATTAAGCAAACTCATTTCATGTTTATATAACTTAGATCTTACTTCATACCTATTCATACTTGTTCATATTATACACGTTTATATAGATTGAAGTATTATGATGCTCAATAAAGTTAATAAACTTGACTTGATTCTAATACATACAATTACACATCATTACTTCATTAGTTTGCTATTAATCTTAATCCTAATCATGTTTATTTTCCAAGTGATAACTATTCTTATACTCATTTAATAGTCCTAAACATACATCGGATGGATCCTAGAAAGTTCTGGTGCAATACGGGTTCAATTCGGGAAGAAAAACACCTAAAATGGTCAAGACAGAAGGGGTCACGGTGGTAATGAAGTTGGTTGCCACCGTGAGGTCCAAACTAAGCATTCTGCCCAGCACTTTCATATGTCACGGTGGTAATGAATTTGGTTACCACCGTGACCTACCAAAAATTTGCAAAACAGAAGCTAGGATTCAGGACTGCTTCATAACTCATTTTGTTTTTAGCCTAAAAGGAAATCTACACGACATTTTTAGGCAAACCTTCCTTCTTAACATTTATTAATTAGGATATTAAGTTTACAATGGGACAAATTTCAGGTAATTTGGACATCTATAACGCCAGATATAAGCTAAACAATCCACACTATTCCAGTGACCCGACCCAAACAGAGACACTTCAGATTTTAACTTTTTCACTGGTCTTAGAGCCAGAATTGGCTTCCAATCCTTAGAGAAAATTTTAGATCTATGTCTTAGCTTTCCAAGGGCACTTGAATTACTCAATTTGGAGGTCTATAACTCTACGTAGGACAAAAACAATACACAAAAGTCTGGCGAAAACTGAACAGAATTACCCCAAAATCATACCTTACACACAAAATCTATATGAAAACAATCTAACACATCCAAAAATCATGAAAAATTGTCCAATTCATAATCATGCATCATTTATACATCAAGAACATATCACACATAGCTCCCAAACCTGGAAATCAAAGCTTCAAACCGATCACTTTAGAATCAAACCTTCTTTTTCCCTTTGCTCTTTCCTTTCTCCTCCAATTCTTGCATAAAAACCCAGCCAAAACAACATGCAAATCAAACCAAGGTTTTCTCAACTAAAAGTAGAAATAAGAAGTAGAAGAAGAAGGACCCGAAACAACTTAAGAAATCCAAGCCACTTACCTTCAAAAATTCAGCTCAAACCTTCAAGAACCCACTCAAAACTCAAGGAAAACAAGGGAGCAAGAGTTGTGAGTAGAAAATGGAAGAAAGAGAGAGAGAGAGAGATGGGAAAATGAAATAGCAAGGGAAGAGGGCAGCTTCCATAGGAAGCATCATCCAATTCTGCCCTCCCTAGCTCTCTCTTCCTTTTTCATTTAATGCTCACCAACCCAAGGCCATGTGTCACCATCCTAAAGGTTCCATCGTCCCATCTTTAACTTATTTGCTCTAGTTACCAAATACAAAACACACCTAAACAACTCTTATAATAATATCTCCATGGCACCATACTACAAACCCACACTATAAAACCTCTTAACCCACTTATATCCTACTTCCATGCACCACAAGCACACCATAAAATTCCTCCACTAAACTTATTAATTAATTACTTAGCAAATAATTCCTTAATATCCAAATTTTCCTCTTACACAAATTACGAAAATACCATTCACTTATCCGACTTAGCTAGCAGATTCCGACCAGGCCCAATTTGGGGTGTGACATAATTTTGAAGAAAAGAAGTTGGGAAGACATATCTACTGTTGAGTTGACTGAGGCATGTAGTTCAATAATCACTAATAATTTACCTACTAAACTTAAGGATAATGGGAGTTTTACTATTCCTTGTACTTTGGGGGATGTTGACTTTCCTAAGTGTTTATGTGATCTAGGGGCAAGTATTAATCTTATGCCATTGTTTATCTTTAAGAAGTTAGGTTTGGATTATGTTAAGCCTACCTCAATGGTCTTGCAATTGGCTAACCAATTTATTAAGAAACCATATGGCATAGTGGAAGATGTACTTTTAAAGTGGATAAATTTATCTTGCCTGCTGACTTTGTTATTTTAGACTTTACTTATGACGTTAAATGCCCCTTGATATTGGGAAGACCTTTCATGAGAACTGGTAGGGCTTTAGTTGATGTTTATGATGGCACTTTGATTTTACGAGTGGGGGAAGATAGTGCAGAATATCACATGGATAAGGACTCAAAAACCCCATGGATGAGAATGTATGCATGAAAATTGATGTCATTGATGCTTGTGTTTGGGAAGTATTGGATAATGCAAGTAAAGAGGAGGATCACATTGAGGAAGAAGTTCATAAAGAAGTGGAGCAAGATAGCTCAAAGCCAGAACTTTTATATAGAAGTGAAGCACCTTTGCCACCTTCTATTGTAAGTCCTCCTAATGTGGAATTAAAAGAGCTACCCAATCATTTCAGGTATGCATTTCTTGGTTCAAATAATACTTTACCTATCATTGTTTCTAATAAGCTAACTAGTATGCAAGAGTCTTTGTTACTAGAGGTTTTTAGAAAAAGAATTAGGAGTATAGGTTGGCAAATTTCTGATTTAAAGGGAATTAGTCCAAACATTATCATGCATAAAATTAACATGGTAGATAAGTGTCAACCTAAGGCTGATAGACAAAGGAAGCTTAATCCCAATATGAAGGAGGTAGTTAAAAAGGAAGTCATTAAGTTGTTAGATGCTGGGATTATCTATCCAATTTTGGATAGTGCATGGGTGAGTCCAATTCATTGTGTACCTAAGAAAGGGGGAATTACTGTAATTAGAAATGTGAATGGAGATTTGATTCCTGCTAGAACCACCACAGGTTGGAGGTTTTGCATTAACTATATGAAATTGAATTCAGCTACTCGAAAGGATCACTTTCCTTTACCATTCATTGATCAAATGTTAGAAAGGATAGCTGGTCATTCTCATTATTTTTTTATATATGGTTATTTGGGGTATTTTCAAATATTCATATACCATAGTGATCAAGAAAAGACCATCTTTACTTTTCCATATAGGACTTTTGCTTATAAAAGGATGCCTTTTGGGGTATGTAATGCATCGGTAACTTTTTAAAGTTGTATGACTTCTATTTTTGGGGATATGATAGAGGATATCATGGAAGTTTTCATGGATGACTTTTCTATTTATGGTGATTCATTTGAGTTGTGTTTGAGTAATTTGGATAAAGTGTTGGCTGGATGTGAGGAGATCAACTTGGTTCTTAATTGGGAAAAATGCCATTTTATGGCCAAAGAGGGGATAGTTCTAGGCCATAAGATTTCAAGTAGAGGTATAGAGGTAGATAGAGCAAAAACTGAATTAATAGAGAAATTATCTCCACCAACTACACTTAAAGGTGTAAGATCTTTTCTAGGACATGCTGGTTTCTATAGAAGGTTTATAAAGGACATTTCATTAATTCCTAAGACTTTAACTAACTTGTTCGTAAAGGATGTGCCTTTTGAATTTTCTAATGCATGTATGAAAGTTTTTGTCACATTAAAGGAAGCTCTTGTAAGTGCACCCATAATAACTTCACCAAATTTGATTTAACCTTTTGAAATAATGTGTAATACAAGTGACCTTGTTGTTGGATGTGTGTTAGGTCAAAGACAAGGTAAACATTTGCATGTCATTTACTATGCTAGCCATACATTGTCACCACCTCAAGTGAATTATACTACAATTGAAAAAGAAAAGTTAGCTGTTGTTTATGCATGTGATAAGTTTAGGTCTTACTTGTTAGGATCTAAAGTCATAATCCATACGGATCATGTAGCACTTAGATATTTATTTGCTAAAAAATATGCTAAACCTAGGTTAATTCGTTGGGTTCTTTTGTTACAAGAATTTGACCTTGAGATTCGAGATAAGAAAGGTTCTAAAAACTTAGTGGCTGATCACTTATCAAGGTTAGAAAATGATGAAGGACCTATAGGGGATAGCAATGAAATTAATGAATCCTTTTCGGATGAATCTTTAATCACAGTTTACCAAGCGCATGTTCCGTGGTATGCAAATTTTGCTAACTTTCTTGCTGCAGGGATTGTACCTCATCAATTGACATGGTAGCAAAAGAAAAAGGTTTTTAGTGATGTCAAAAATTACCTTTGGGAGAAGCCCTATTTGTTTAAGATAAGTGAGGATGAGTTTGTGAATATTTTGACCCATTTCCATTCATCTTTGTATTCGGGTCATACTGGAAGTACAAAACCTGCTTTTCGTGTGCTTAAATGTGGTTTTTATTTGCCTACCCTATTTTATGATGTTAGGACTTTTATAGCTCAATGTGATAGGTGCTAAAGGGTTGGTAACATTGGAAAGAGAGATGAGATGCCTTAGAATAGTATTTTAGAAGTTTGAGATATTTGATGTGTGGGGGATAGACTTCATAGGTCCTTTTCCTTCTTCTTTTGGACAAAACTATATATTAGTTGGGGGGACTGTGCCTTTAAATGGGTTGAAGCTAAAGCCACACCAACCAATGATTCAAAGGTGGTGATCAAGTTTTTGAAGAAGCTCTTTTCAAGGTTTGGAGTGCCAAGACCTATCATAAGTGATGGAGGTACGCATTTCATTAATCGTTCTTTTACTTCATTAATGCATAAGTATGGGGTGCATCATAGGGTGGCTACTCCTTACCATCCTCAAACTAGTGGTCGAGTAGAGGTTTCTAATAGCGAACTCAAATGGATATTAGAAAAAAATAATTTCTAACTCTAGGACACATTGGGCACATAAACTTGATGATGCACTATTAGCATATCGCACTGCATTCAAAACACCTACTGGAATGTCACCATATAGGTTAGTGTATGGAAAAGCATGCCATTTGACTGTTGAGTTAGAGCATAAAGCATATTGGGCCATTAGGACTTTGAATTATGACATTAAGGAAGCTAGTGTAAAAAGATATTTGCAATTAAATGAGCTTGATGCATTACGCCTTAAATCTTATGACAATGCGAGAATATATAAAGAAAGATCAAAGAAATGGCTTGATGCTCACATTCGATATAAAAACTTTAATGTTGGGGATAAAGTTTTTCTATTCAATTCTAGGTTAAAATTATTTCCTGGAAAATCGAGGTCAATGTGGAGTGGCCTTTTGAAGTAACACATATTTTTTACTATGGTTATTTAAAGCTTAAAAATTACAAAGGGGAATTGTTTAAAGCCAATGGTCAAAGATATAAGGTTTATTTAGATGGAACTTTTCAAGGACGAGAGGTCTCAAGGATCTCCTTAATGTTGGGTTGAAGGCTGTTTGCACATTCTATTTATTTTTATTTATGTATTGCATTGTTTTTATTTTGATTTTGTATACTAATATAGTTTATTTTTGGTTCTACAGGTTACCATTATTAGTAAGTTCTTAGAGTGATTCGAAAATTTTAGTTTTATTGACAAAAAAAAATTTTCATTGAGATTTAACTCACTGTCGCGAGCGCGACAGTGTAAGGAGGTCATTTTTGCAGGTTTCTGTCACGAGCGCCATAGTTGTCACGAGCGCGAGAGAATAGGGAGAAAAATTTTCTATCGCAAGCGTGCTTGGTATCACGAGCGTTTAATTACCAGATTTCTTTTCGGTCGCGAGTGCGACATTGTATCGAGCTCGCGATCGCATGCGGGATTTAAAAAATTTGAGAATTCTAAACGTTGGCAACTGCATTCCTTTCCCCCTATAAATATATTTTATGCCCTAATTCTTCATTTTCCCTTTGATTTTTAGATTTCTCTTTTAAATTAAGTTAGTTTTCTCTCAAAGTTCTTATTCTCCTTTAATTTTCTTTTGTTTTACCTTGGTTTTCTGCACTTTAGTTTTAATTTTTTTTTGCAATTTTACAATGGTGCGTACAAAAACTATGGCTAACAAGGGAAAAGGCAAGAAGGCTTCAGGAGAGTCCAGTGGTCACGACCAAGACTCTGATTTATTGTCTCTACGATTCAAGTACAATTCCCATTTCCTATGTACACAGAAGAAGAAGGTGAGAAATTTTTATTTTTTGCTAAGAAAACTTACGTAGGTATCTGGCATGTACATTTTCTTTTGTTGGATGATCTAGGCTTAATAGATCAATTTGAGAAATATTTGAAATATATGCATTGGGGTCAATTTGTGCAATTAAATTTGCCTATAAGAAAGGATTGGGCTATCGAATTTTTTTGTCACACTTGACTATGTAGATAAGAGGAAAATTAATTTCAAGTTTAGGCACCAAGGCCAAGAATACATTTTTGGTTTTGATGAGATGTATGATTGGTTTGATTTTCCCTTAAATGGCAAATGATTTTATCCTCATCTTTTTAATCCTACACCCGTTTGGAAAAAATTGACTGGTTTGGATACTTTTAGTACCAAGAATTCCACCAATCGTCAATTTAAAGATGATGTCTTGTTATTGTTTCATAAGTATATTTGCCATGCTTTATTTGGGCGAGTGGAGAGCAACAAAGTTCAAACCAAGGATATTTTTATTTTAGACCTTCTCCAATCACGGAAGACACCCCGTTCTATCAATTTCATTTTTGATGGCTTATATTATGCTTCAATTGCATGCACTAAAACTGTTGGTATGTGCCATATAGTGACTGGGATTATCTTGCGATGTCTAGGGGAATTTCATAACTTTGTCATGGATGAGCATGTCATGGCCGGATTTGTACCCTAAGAGAATTAACCTAATTTGGCATGTGTGTGTAGGATTGGACTTAATTGAAAGAAAGAAGTTTAGTTAAGGGATTTAAATGGTAATTATGAATGTTTGTGCTAAGCATGAGTTAAAGGCTAGTTAATTAGTTAATGGAAGGATTAATTAAGAATATAATAACTTTGATTTATTGAAAGTGGAGGCAGACTTGAGGAAGTGGTTTCCGTGTGGCTTCTTGAGAGGTTGCCACCTCTTCCTTTGCATGCAAGTGTGGGTTAAGATGAAAGAGTTTCATTTGGTAACCTAGCTATTTTCTGTATTTTGGCTTTGGCTTTCTTCTTGTTTCCGTGAGTAAGGATAAGAGTGGTTTAAGTGGATGTGTGCTTGTAGCTAATTGGAACAAGAATTAAGTGTTAAGACCTTAAGGTAAGTGGTTTTGTGTGCATATTCTCATCTTCTACTCTTCTTCTTGGTTTTGAGTTAGTTTGGAATGAGGATTGATGGTTTGTGCTCAATTCTGGAATTTGAATTGGTTCTGCTAGCTGAAGAAGTGAAGAGAGATAAGGGAAAGGCTGTAATCGGCGAACCGAGCGTCCGTCGTAATTAGGAGCTAAGGCGACGAGGTTTGGGAACAAACCCTAATTGTATGAATATGTGATTAGTGTTGGTTAAATAGGATTTTGAACTGAATTGCATGATATGTGAAATTGAAGGTTGAGCATGAATTATGTGATGCTAAATTGTATGATTATAGTAGCAATATGATTGTGATAAAGTGCTTGAAAGTGATTATGATTTGTACTATTATTGAATGCCAAACAAGAAGGGAAAATCAGGTATGTGTTATTGATTGTGTGGTTGATGTATTTGGGTTAATTGCCAAAAATGAGAATGAGATTTGAAGTCTTAATGAGAAGGAAGAAATGGACTGAAAAACATAACCATGTTATGGTGTTTTTGCATAGGTCACGGTGACAATGAAATCCATTGTGACCGTGAGGTATGCTTGAGTTCAATTCTGCCTAATGGATTTTGGTATGTCACGGTGACAATGAACTTCATTGTGACCGTGAGGTACCCAAGGGAGCATTCTGTTTTGCAAAGTGAGAATATGTCACGGTGGCAATGGGATTCATTGTGACCGTGACATACCCTCAGGTTGCATTCTGCCGAGAGTTGGGAACACATCACGGTGACAATGAAATTGGTTGTGACCGTGACATGTCCCCAATTTGCATTCTGTTTTGGACTTCAATATGTCACGGTGACAATGAAGTCCATTGTGACCGTGACCCACCCTGTTTTGGCAATATAATCCTAATGTGTTTGGTCATTCAAATGGCATGGCTTTAAGCTGAAATGAAGGACGGCATGAGTAAGTAATGTATATGTGTTAAGTGATCTACAAATGCATACAACTATGATGACTTCTGAATGTGATAAGCTATGTGAATATTAAATGTGAGACTGAATTTGAAAGCATATTGAATATGCAAATGAAATGTATGGCTGTGTGCTAATACAAATGTGTAAAGTGAAAAGTGAACTGAATAAGTGTTTAACAACTTAAGCCTGCGAGTCAAGTAGTGGATAGTTAGGCATGCCTATAGGGTCAAGTGCTGCAGCCCCATGCGTTAAATGTGTCTGATTCCATGGGAATCACAATGCGATTATCCTTACTGGATTGTGTTATATGTGGAATGATGAAAGGTACCAGAAGGTACTAATGTGATATGAAGCACCAGAAGGTGCTAAATTTGAAAAATTAGTCTCGATGAGATTACTGGTATCTGAGAGATACCGATGCGATACCCATTATCCGCGTCTTTGAATTGCAGGCAAAGTGGCAAAAAGGCTAATTGGTTAATCGGCTAAAAGTTAATTAAATATAAACAAAAGTGATTGTGATACAAGAAAGTATGGAAATGTGAATAAGTAATTGATGCCTTATGATTGAATATAGTAATGGTTGATCTGGCATGTTTATTAGCATGTTATGTATGATGATTCTGATGTGTGATAAATTATATGCTATATGTATGAGTTCCCCACTAAGCGTTATCGCTTAGCATGGATTTACTCTAATCCGTGCAGGTACGGACGAGAGGTGACTGAAGGACGTCCCCCGCATTTTGGTACGGTCAACAATAGGAAGTATATAGTGTAGGTTTGGGGGCTTGTTATTTGGGACTTTTGTATAAGTTTTATATGGTTAATATGTATTTTGAATATGTAAAGGCATGTAATAATGTAGTAATCACAGATGTAACCTCCCACATGTATGTGTGTCATGTGAATGGCTAAGGCGTGTGGCTAATGGTAGTTGGCATGTGATGCATGAATTAAAACAGTGTGTGATGAAATTTTATTATTCAGTTTCCGCATGTGTTTCTGTGTGTGTGTGCGACCTTCTCTAACTAAGATTAGCTGAGCTAGTTTATCGTTAGGGAACGGGCGTCACAGAGCATGAGACTGTTGCCTTGCTTGATGCTAAATATTTGACAAATGCTAACGTGTTGATAAGAGGCAGATGGCCTCCAAGGTTTGTTGACCGTGGTGTGCAGGTTCAAGGCCCTGATAATCAAAGACATGATTGGTACATTCAATGATAATAAGGCCATACAATGATTATGTATCTGATTTAAAAGTGTATTAATTTAATTGAAATTGTAAGAATTTAATTAAGTGTTTTGAGAATATTTTCCCATTATGTCTATGGTGAAAATTATTGATAAATATTGAAATAATTAAAATTAAATGTATATTCGATGAGACTTTTGATTAAATGAACAATTGAAGTGAAAATATGAAAATGTGAAAAGTGTATTTAAAAGATAATTGAGAAAGTATTGCCATTAGTAGTGGTCTCGCGATTTAAATCTAGTTCAAGATATATTTGGCTAGCCAAAGGGACACCCATACCACGGTGCAAGTCATGACGAATTGCTTTACTATGGCAGATTCGCGATGGTCTCCCATAGTGCATTGATATGTTATATATTACACGTTATACGTTATATGTTCAGTGAAAGTGATGGAGTGGTCCTTCAAAGTCATTCCTTAGTGCAGTGCAGTGGACTTGTAGGGTCCACGTCCCATATATCCCGTCTGCAGATGTTCTGCCGAGATTATACTAGGGGCATAACATAATGGTAAAATAACACGAAAATGTGAAAGTAAAGTGAAAACGAGAATTTGTATGAAAAAAAGGACTTAAATGAAAGGAAATAAAAAGTTTAGGGTGAGAAAGGCAATTTACCCAAATAATGAGTTAAACGGGTAATAATGTTAAAATGACATGAAAATGTAAAAAGTGAAAATGAGAATTTGAATGAAAAAGGGCTTACATGAAAGAAGATAAAAGGTTTAAGGGCTAAAATATAATTTAATGTGAAAATAATTAATTGGAAGACTAATTGATAAATTATAAGTTAAGAAGTGAAAAAATGTGAAAATTTAGTTAATTAAAGGAAAAATAGTAAATAAACGTTAAAGGGAGGCAAAGTTGTAATTTGATAAAGGTTTAAGGGCGAAACTGTAATTGTGTGTGAAAGTAAGTTAATAAGTGATGTGTAAGCGAAAATTGACATTAAAATTGTAACATCCCAAAAATGGCCTAGTTGAAATTGCATGTATAGTTGGACATTTTTAAGGGGTAATTTGGTAATTGGTAAATGAATTGGGATTTAATTAATGAATTATAAGAGTTTATTGAGGGTAAATTGGTATTTGTGTAAGTGACTAGAGGACAAAAAGAAAGAAAGTCAAAGAAGGGAAATTAGTGGTCCAATAAGATTTGGACATGTGCATAAGTTGTTGAGAGCATTTAATGAGATTTGAAGGGAGTAGAGAGAGGGAGAGCAGAAAATGAGTTGCTTCTCGTAGAAGCCACCTGCATCTCCTCTTTCTTGCACTCTCACGTTCTCTCACTCCCTCCCTTCTTCATTTTTCTGTCTCAAGTTGTTGTATGTGTGTATTCATCAAGATTTGAGCTAGGGTTTTGAGATCAAGAGTTGTCTAATAGGTAAGTAGCTGGAATTTTATATGAGGTTGCTTCATCTTCTTCTTCCTCTTCTTCTTCACGGGTTTGATTGGGTTTAAAGTTTGGTTTGCATGGGTTAATTGGGTTTTGTTTTGGTTGTATTTTATGCAAGAATCTGAAGAGAGAAGAAAGAGAAAAGGAAAGGAAAAGATTGGATCTTGAAGATAGTGACTTGAGCTTTATTTCCAGGTTTGGGAGCTTTATGTGAATATGTTTGTTAGGAGTTTATTTATGGTTTGAGAGTGTTTTTGCCCTTCTCAGTTCGGATCAATTATTGAGTATGATTATACTGGAATTTGTATGTTTTAATACATGTAAATGTATGTATTTGATATATTTGTGAAAATGAGTTGAGATGATGGAGTTATAATGCCTTGCATGTCAATTTTGAGTGGAAGCACATGAATATGAGATGAATTTCTGGGTTTTTGATGAACCATTGAAATCTCTGTATATGTTATTTTGATGTGTATAATTATTGTGTAATTTGAGTTGTTGTCGTTATAAGCATGTTTTGACAGCACTGGAGGTAAGGTTTTACATGATTTTGCATGATATATGGTTTTGGGGAACAATGGGATTTTGTTTTACAAGCTCAGTATTTCCAGCGTTTTGCTGAGGAAGGGCAAATGTGCTTCTGTCGCATGCGCGACGCTCATTGCTAGCGTGATAGAAGGGAGTCTTCCTTTCCCTTGCGGTATCCGATCGGCTGGCATCCTTCATGACACATGAATCATCTTCACAAGTTGTGAAGAATGGCCCAGGATCTTCGCAACACGCGAAACATCTTCACGAGTCGTGAAGATGAATGACTGCTCAGTTTATGCCCGCTCGACGTAACCCGTTCGGCGAGGGAGTCTTCACGACATGTGAAGTATCCTCACGAGTCGTGAAGATAGTCTGCTCGGGAAGGAGGCCGCTCGGCAGGAAGTGTTTCGCTCGGCTGATCCTGCACGACACGGAGGAACGTGCATGACTCAGCAGAGTGTGCATGTCTCGACTGTTGGCGAACATCCCGGAAGAGGGGAGCACGACTCGTGCTTCCCAAGCTACTGTCGCGAGCGCGACGGTTACCCATATGCCCGTCTACCCTGTTTTCTAAAAATGGTTTCCAAGCTTATTTTTACATGGGTTTTCACTACATGGCACATGATTTGTCTTATAAATGGACTATTAAATGATAAATTATATGTTCTTAATAAGATTTGTATATGATTTATATATCTTCTAAATTGATCAATATACATGTATACATGAAATTATATAGTTATAGTTGATTTATTCTCTATTATATGATAATAATACTAAAACATGATTGAGTTGTCATTTGAGCCTGATAGTAATAGTAGTGGATAGATAAGCACTTTATCCAGGGTTAGAGTGTGAGTGTAGTTGCTTTACGTTACAAGTTACATGTTGACCCCGCTTGGGTTTATATGATTTGAGACTTCGGTCTCTGGTATACTTTCGGTTATACATGTTTACACATGATTCGAGACTCTTGTCTCTATATGCTTGGATACTATGTCCTATCAGTATCATTAGTACCCGTATCCACTAATTAGTGAGTAATCAGGCTACTACATGAGGCGATTACATGAATTTTCATATGAGACCATTATATATGATTATGATATGTGTTTCCAATGATACGTAAATGGATATATGTTGCATGTACAAGTACATGCAATATGACAAGATATGATGCGATACTTGTATTTGGATATGATTGGTTATATGTTTGATAGAGTTGGGATATGCCCATGACTCTATAATGGATTGAGTTCCAATCCAGATTAAATTGATTTATTTAATCTGATTAAAATTACTAAATCCTATCTCAGAAAAAGTCTGAGTTAAACTAGAGTTAGGTCTCTAGACTTTAGGATCTCTATAAATAGGGGTGAGATCCTCATTATTTGGTAACCAAAAAACGTACACGCTGCAAGGCTGCTTGTTCCCACTCGCAAGTTTTCTGTCTTAATTTTCAGGGGCATTTAGAGTGTGATCTAGCTGCTCTTACCCCGAGTGGGTAAAAGCCAGACCAGTGACCAAAAACAAACAGGATCTTGGTAGACGCTTCCGCAACGAGTTTCTGCGCTACAAGAGGTAGGTACCATTACTTAATGTTACCTCCGTATAAATTATATTTGTTATAATTTTCCCAAATTCCATCAGAGCCATTGTTTTTGCATCCTGGCATGTGGCAAAAGAGATCTAAAATTTTATGTGTAAAATTATTAGATCTGGGATGCAATGAACACAACAAAAAATTTGTTTTTTGTGTGAAAAATATATATGCGTGTATATTTCGGCTCGATTTCGTGTATGTGTACACCGAAACCCGAGGGGACGAACATGAGTGTTCTAAACGGCTAACTAGAAGCCAGAATTTTTGATTTTTGACCGTACCATTAGATTCACAAACCGTAAAAACCCCCCATCGGTCGGAATTGAAGGACGAAAATCGACCTGCAAAGTCCACGCACCCAAATTCGTTCGGCGCGTGCGCGTGGGTGGTGGCCCACACACGCGTCGCCATGTGTCAGTAGTGATCCGTCACGCTGACACGTGGCCCAATGGCAAAGTGCCACATGGCACAATGTGGGGCGGACACGTGCGCAAATCAGAGGATGACACGTGGCTGATTGAGGTCACGCCACGTGTCAATAAGGTGACACGTGGCCCAACCATGAATCGACACGTGGATCACTGAGGTACTGCCACGTGTCATCGGGTGTTAGTGATGACGTGGCACCACCGACACGTGGCCCAATAGACGTGAGACACGTGGCAGACTGTGGTCATGCCCCGTGGCTCCAATGTGTCATAGGTGCCACGCGGGTGCCACATGGTCCAATCAGATATTGACACGTGTCAGACTGAGGTCTGCCACATGTCGGTGCTGACGTGTCAAGTGTGACACGTGGACCAATGAGATAATGACACGTGGCATCGACTGTGCCAAGGTGGACCAATAGCATTCAGACACGTGGCGTTACTATATGTGGACACATGGCTCAATACGGTGTTGCCACGTGGCAGATCAGTGGGAGGCCACGCGTGTGGCGCGTGAACGCCCGTGAGCGCGTCTTCCATCTGGTCAGCGCGTGCGGGCCCGTACGAGCACGTGCGGTGTCCTCCGACCACCATTTTAGCTTAATTTTTTGTCAAATAATTTTTTCAAATTATTTCTGATTTTTTTGTCGTGTTTTCAAAATTTTTTAATGACCAGAAAATATATTGTGTAATTTTTGATATTTAAATGTGTTTAATTTCAAAAATAAAATATTACAAATTGTAGAAAAATTATTTTCTGCATTTGATTAATTTTTAAAATATTTTAAAAATTTATTTAAAAATTTTTTTGTGGTTCTGTCATTATTTATTGATTGAAATGCATTTCAATCATGTGTATTTATACATGCGTGTATATTTTTTTCTTGTAATATGTTACAGAAATGTTAAATAAGGGCACCGGTTCTTCCTTAAGAAACGCATAAGTTGTTTTAAGAATTGCAAGAGTGCAATCAATAAGCAACATAAAATGCGAAGGAAGATATGAGCTGATGATATTGATGCTATAGTGCATCATAAAGTACATGTGTGATAACAAATATAAGAGTACATTTGAACTGGTGGTCCGAGTATGAAAATAAAATTTTGGTTCGAGTTGCCGAAAGGGAAGTGTTGAGAAGTGACACTAAAAATTCTGTGATGGTATTGAGAAATGGATGGAGTGTGCATCGTCCATGACTTCATTAATAGACTTATGAGTCACTTGATGAATTGATTAAATCGGTCAAAGATATAATCCTAATAACCAAAAAAGATTTTATGAAATCTGGACTTCAATAATAGTTGACATAAGTGTCAATTTAAGTTGGCGTTTATTTTTGTTAATTTTGGGATTATTGGATTTTATTTATTGGTTAAATAAATGCATTTACTTATTATTTATGATGGCATTTAACTTTATAATAAATAAGTTTATTTTAATTGTTAATTGCCTTGTGATATTTTATGAGTAAAATGATTGCATGCTTATTAAGTAGAGGCTTAATAAAATCCCCTCATAAGTTTGAGAACTTGATAATCCAATAATTTAGATTTATTATGCATGAAATTTTAACCTATAAGGTTAGACATTAGGACTTAGAGGGTAATTGGATACTATAAGTAGCCTTTTCGAATTTGAGCCTAATAGAAAATTTTACTAGGTTATTATTTCAGGTGCATAATAAATTGCATGTATTGTCTTATCTCCTTTAAATATGTGCAACATTATTCCATTAGAGATCTGAGGATTTTAATGGATGCTGCATCCAAGTTATAATTATGAAATCTGGAATACAAAGATGCAGTATGTGCTTGAAGAGCAAGAGGCTCTTAAATCTTCAAGTTCAGTTATGGCTGAACTTGAGGATGACACTATAACGCAGCATAAGCAGGATCGGGATGCCTATGTTACATCACAGCACTAAGCTATTTCGCAAGTATTAAAATGCAATGGATTTGTGGATCTCTTTGCAAGAGAAATTTGGAAATATGACTCTGAATAAGCTCCGATCATTGAAGATCAAATTTGATACTTATCAGAAAAGTCTGATTATTTGATGCGAAAACATCTAAGAGAGATGAAAAAGAAAAGTAAGCTTAGTGAACTTAGGCATAAGTGACTGATGAGCAGTAGGTTCAAACTGTTATCCTGTAACGACCGGCCGTTCCACAGAATCGGATTCGCGGCCGTCACTCACGGTCTTCGCACCCCCCTTCACTTGTGCGTTTTTGCCTTCCGTGGGATTCGAACTCAGGACCTGGGGATAAGTCCTTAAATTCCTAGAATCCCACTACCATTAGGCTACTGGCCTAATGGTAGTGGGATTCTAGGAATTTAAGGACTTATCCCCAGGTCCTGAGTTCGAATCCCACGGAAGGCAAAAATGCACTAGTGAAGGGGGGTGCGAAGACCGTGAGTGACGGCCGCGAATTCGATTCTGTGGAACAGCTAATGGTAGTGGGATTCTAGGAACTTAAGGACTTATCCCCAGGTCCTGAGTTCGAATCCCACGGAAGGCAAAAACGCACTAGTGAAGGGGGGTGCGAAGACCGTGAGTGACGGCCGCGGATCCGATTCTGTGGAACGGCCGGTCGTTACATAAAAAGGCGCCTTTTTATGTAATGACCGGCCGCACCACACAGATTCGCGGCCGTCACTCACGGTCTTCGCACCCCCCTTCACTAGTGCGTTTTTGCCTTCCGTGGGATTCGAACTCAGGACCTGGGGATAAGTCCTTAAATTCCTAGAATCCCACTACCATTAGGCCAAGGCAAAAACGCACTAGTGAAGGGGGGTGCGAAGACCATGAGTGACGGCCGCGAATCCGTGTGGTGCGGCCGGTCGTTACATATCCATTCTTTACCCAAGAGTTGGTAGCATGTGATGATGAAACTAACTCACATGGATAAGCATAATGACATTTGAGGGTGTCGCTTGTCATTTGAAGCATAAAAGGGACCATCTGACAGTGATTAAAGTCAATATCATAGTGCGTATGGCACAGTCTTTGTCACACCCCGATCGGGGCCTAGTCGGAATATGCTTGCTCGATCGGAATGAGTGAGGGTAATTCGGTAATTTGTACATGAATAATAAGGATTTATGTGCAAAGAAATTAATTAAATAAGTTAAGTGAAGGAAATATTAGAGTGTGCTTAGTGTGTATGGAAGTAGGGTATAAGTGGATTTTAGGAAATGATTTGGTGTGACTCAAGTATGGTACCTTGAATATTTTTATTCAAGAAATGTTTGTATGTGGAGTGAGTATGGTGCCAAGGTTGGAATTAGTCAAAGATGTATCTTGGATTTAATAGGATTATGACAAGTGGACCTATAGGAAGGGGACAAGTGGCATTGGGTAGGTGTACATTTAATGGGAAAGAAAGACAAAGTGAGAGTAAGAGGAGTCCACGTTTTTGCCTCATCCTCTTCCCGATTTTTCCATTTCTTTTCCTTTTCTTCCTTTTCTTTGTTCCATCTTTTGGTTTTGAATGAATTAGAGGTGATTTAGTGGAGATTGGAAGCAAGATTGTTAAGGTAAGTTGGAGTTTTAGGGTTTTTAAGGATGGATTTTCCTTTCTCTCTTGTTATTTCTTTTGATTTTGTGTGAGTTAGGGTTTTGAATTAAAAAGTAATTTCTGGATTTTTGGCTTGTGTAAGTTGGTGGTAACAAGAGGAAGCTCAAGGGCAAGGAAACGACTGTAGATAGAAGCTAGGAAAGGAACTGTGGATTTTGATTTCCAGGTTTGGGAATTTTCTTTTATCTGTATATGAATTTTTATATATTTATGTATGATATAAATTAAGTGATTTGAAATATGATTTGTATGATGCATGACCTGCGAGAGTCAGTCTAGTGGATAGTTAGGCATGCCTAATAGAGTCTTTGTAGCTGCAGCGCCCTTTGAACGATTTGGACCCTGATCAGGTCCCCGAATGGTTCCTCGCGAACCCCTATTATGTGTATGTGTATGAATCTTGTTTAAGGTCCTGTTCAATGAAATGTTGCCTTTTGACTTGTACCTGTATGGTACATTATATTATGTGTTCCCTCTGAGGGTTACCCGGTCAGAGATCGGGCTATGTGTTTCCTCATGAGGTCTCCCTCTCAGTACTCGTTATCCACTATTTTGAGTCAGCAGGTGTTTCGTTTGCTTTATCTGATATGAACATGAAAATGTGTTATCCGAATGTGTAAGATCTCGGTCATATGAACCAGTTATAAATATAACTACGGGCTTCAGAAAGTAAATATGTATTTGGTAAACATGACTTTTCAGTTAACATGATTATCCGAACTTGGCATGTGGTTGGTTATTAGTTTCTGAATGCTTTGAAATGATTCGATCGATGTATTTATGTATATGAGTTAAACATGGTTATTGTGTACAAGCATGTGAATCAGATCGGTTATGAGGGTAAGTATATATGATGTAATCGTACTTCCTGCATGGTTTTGATATGAATGTGAAGTGATGTGATTATGCCTTCAGTCTCCGTTATGGGAGTGTTTACAGCATGATATGCTATGTATTAGAGTTGCGCAGTGGAAGTGTGGTGTTTTGAATGTTTTCTTGGGTATGTGGCTCAGCATGATAACATTGGTGTCGTGTTTTGGGATATGACTATATGTGTGAGTTTCCGAATGAATGCCTTTATTATGCAAATCTGTTTAGACATATGTTTTGAATATCCGCAATTGCCATTTGAATGTATTTTGCCTTGACGACCATTGTGAATGGCCGTCCATATTATTATGTTTGTTTTCCCCACTAAGCGTTATCGCTTAGCACGGGTTCTTTTTCCCGTGCAGGTGGCAGGTTTGCTTCTGTTCGAGTCGCGCATCTGCAGAGTCGGCCACATAGGAGTTAGAAGTGATGTAATTTGTATAATTTCTGTAGCCTGGATTTTGTAAATTCTGATGAATATGTATATGTAATAATATGTAAAGATATTTATATAATATGCTGGGCCATGTAAATATTTGTATAGCAATGTTTGGAGAATAATTTCTATTGTATGCTTGTAAGTTTTGACAACTGTATGCTTTTGCTTAGTGTATGCGCAATTGCAAAATATGCATGTCCAAATCTACTCCTCAAGTTTTAAATTCTTCCGTATTTTAGTATGCTTTGTCTCGCTTCAGTCCGGTAACACACCTACTCGTACGGCCTCCTACTCCCTTGCGGATGGGTTCGTCCACGTATGAGTTGGGGTGTTACAGTCTTGTTCTGATAGAATGAGTTCTCATTAGAACAAGATAATAAGCTTCATCAATAGGGATAAAGAAAAGGCTTGAGAGCCTGAAAAGCAAAAGGAATGGAATCACGAAAGGTCCAAAAGAAAAAAGGAGATAAACTTTTTCAAGAGTGAAATGTTTCAATTGCGTATAGAAATGACATTATGCAAGAGATGCATTGTGCTTAAAAAGATATACTATTCTGACTCAAGAGTGAGTGGAATTTATGTATCTAGTTCTAAATTTCATCATTTGTGAGTGATAGATTTACAACCAATGGACCGTGTAATAAGGGATCAAGATACCTGTGTTATGAAATTTAGGTTCTGTTCTTGCTTTATTGAAATTTGTTTTCAATTTATATTTTGAGAATGACAGTGCACGCTTATGCTTGAATGATTTTATTGTTATGGATATGGACCATAACTATTTGGGTAAAACTAGTTTGTTATTTTTCACATAGTTAAGAGGATAATGTGAAATTATGGCATGATAAATAAACCATATTGGACAAGACCGAATGAGTCTGTTAGTCAAAATAGGTTTAATAAGTGATTTAAATAAGTTTGAGTTGCCTATATGTGAGCATTGCCTAAAAGGAAAAACTAGTTAGAAAATTATTCGAATAAGGAACTAAAGCCAAATTTTCATCGCAGTTAGTCCATTCTGACGAATGTGGTCAAATGAATGTGAGGGTAAGGCATGAGGCCTACTATTTCATCACATTTATATATGACTGTACTAGGTATGGTCATATCTATTTGATTTCTCACAAGTCAGAAGCATTGTGTTGCTTCAAGACTTATATGAGTTTAGTTGAGAATCAATTAGACAAAAGGATCAAAGTTTTAAGATCTGACAAAGGTCGGTGATATCTTATAAATAAACTTAAAGTTTCATGTGATGAAAAAGGATTGAATATCAGTTGTTCATTCCTTGAAATCCATAACAAAATAGTGTTGAGGAAAGGAGAAGTAAGACTCTCCTATATATGGTTAAATCTATGATGGCAGAGGCAAATTTGCCTATCTCCTATTGGGGAGGTATTTTCTTGACTGCCACATATGTTCTGAACTGTATGCCCTCTAAATCTGTCATTATTATAACTTATGAGTTGTGAACTGGTTGACAAGTTGACCTAAGCCATTTACAACTTTTGGGTTGTAATGCTTGCGTCCATGATACCTCAATTTGGTAAATTTGAGACCAAGAGGTGAAAAGAGTGTCTATGTGAGATATTCTTAAGTATCAAAAGTATACAATTTTTTATGGGTCAGTAAGAAAATAGCACTGTGACAGAATTTGAATCACTAGGCGTCATATTCTCAAGAGGATGAATTTTCAAAGTTGGGCGAAGTGAATTGAGATCTCACTTTCAATTAATCTTGGGAAGAGAATATCAGGATCACTCATCCGTCTGGGAGGGATTCAGAGGAAGAAGGTTAAGACCCTCATTCTCTAAACGATCCGAATGTTCGAGATCTAATTCAAGTGGGAGTATTCTTGACTCCAGTGGGAGGAAAGAATATAGTATTCCTGACTCCAGTGGGAGTATGGAACATAGTCCCAGTGGGAGCATTATGAATCACGGTGAACATATGAGACATGTTTATCAAGATTCAAAATTGCAAAAATCTAAAAGGATAAGTGTTCCATGCTAACGATTTAAAATCGAAAGCTGGAATGAAGCCCTTTTAGTTGTCACACAAGACAAAAAAAAGCATAAAAATTATTCAAAAGGCTTTTCCATGCCCATCTAAGGAAATGGATTAAAGTAATGGAAAAAGAAATGACATCTATGAGATCAAATCATGTTTGAGAACTATTTGATCTACTGGAAGGACACAAATTGAGAATAAATGTATTCTCAAAGCAAAACGAAAGGCTGAAAGAGGTATCGAAAGATATAAGGCTCAGCCAGTTGCTATGGGGTTCATACAATAGGAAGAGATTGACTATGAGTAGAATTTCTTATCTGTTGTAAAATTTACATCCATAAGGTTCATTCTAGCCATAGTGGCGAGTTTGAATGTAGAGCTTCATTAAAAGGATGAAAAGACTGCTTTTCTCAATGGAGAAATGGATGAAACAATCTACAAGTTTCATCAGAAAAGGCAGCAAACATAAGGTTTGCTGATTGATGTGTTCAATCTATTGCCTTAAACAGTCTTCAACACAATAGTGCTTGAGACTTCATCATATAATCATGTCGAATGTGTTCAACATGATTGATGAAGATCATTGTGTTTATAGTAAAAGCTCTGAAAATGAATTTATTATTTTGGCATTGTATGTAGATGACATACTTAAAGCTAAAAAATGATAAATGGTACGTAATTGAAATCAAAGATTGGTTATTGTCCAACTTTGAGACAAATGAAATGGGTCATGCATATCACATTCTTGAAGTTAAGATTTCAAGAGATCATTCGAGAAGATTGTTGTCTGTTTCTTGAGAGAAATATATCAACTAAGACCTTGAGCGATTTAATATGCAAAATTACAAACCCATAGATAACCCCATTGCCAAGAATTAGTTTCTTAGCAAAGATCTGTGTCCTACGAAACCAGAATAAATGAACGTATGAGGAACGTTCGATATGCCAGTGTCGTGGGTAGTCTCATGTATGCAGTGTTGTATACAAGACATGATATATGCTATGCAATGGGCATGGTTAATAAATATCAATCTAACCTAGGCAAAGAACATTGGAAGCAATTGAAAGGATACTTATATACCTTAATAGTACTGTAGAATATTCTCTCTATTTTTAAGAAAAGGATCTGCAAATGAGAGAATACAGAAACATTGATTGGGCAGGAGAAGTGGATGAGAGATAATGCATCTTAGGTTTTATATTCTTGTTTGGCAAGAGTGCCATCTCGTGGAGTAACAAGAATTAAACTTGTGTAGCCCCATTAATAGTGGAAGTTGAATTTGTCACTTCTTCAATTACAGTACAGGAGACAATTTGGCTAAAATGGTTTGTGAGCCATTTAAGAGTAATTGTCTCAAAGGTATAAGTGACAGTCTAAAGTGACAGTCAGTCGTTGATGGCTTATAGTAGAGCTAAGCATATCGGCATTAAGTATCAATATAAGAGAGATATTGTTGCACAAAGAGATATGAACTTGTAGTACGTTTCTACGCATGAAGATCTATTGAGTAAACCTATAACGAGAGATGTGTTTTAAGAGACGCATTAGATCTTGAGGTTTGTGTAGAATTTAATTAGTACTGTTATATTTTATATAATCCCTTAACGTTATTATTTGCAAATAATAACTAAAGTTCATTGTTGGCAATAAATGAGTGTGAATGTTTATGTGTAAACATTTACTGTTATTGAAATGAGATTGAGCATGTTGGACAGAGAAGTAACCTACTCACAAGGGTGTTTACCTTAGTTTTGTTAATGAGTTGGCAAAGACTAAGATGAGGCAATTTTTGAACATATGAGAATGCTCGACAGCCTGTTCAAAATAAAAGTGCCGTCTTGCAGAAATTACAAGATAAGTCTTGTTAAGGTGCGAGATAAAGACATACATAAAGTTGTATGCTTTGGAGTGAGATCCAAAATAAGGATTGTATGAAATCCGATGGTCAGTTATACGTAACTACTATGTTCTGTCTAAAAGCCAGAAGTAGTCTTTAAGTAAGCGGACTAAAGTTAGGTGCTTTGGTGCATCGCAACCTTACGCTTCTGTATGGTGTTTGATATACACATTATTGAAATGAGAGACATGCGCTCCTTTAAGGGAAGGAAAGAACACCATAACACATGTTTTATACCGTGTGTGCTTATGGGATCACACAAATGGGAATTTAATAATATTAATGATCTCAACTTTCCCTATTTTGAGACCCTATTTATATTTCGACCCTTAGAACCTTTAACTTATCACTGAAGTATGGTTCAATGTGGCTAGCTTATTTAATGTCCAAGAGGTCTGGGAAAAATTTAGGCCTGGCGGATCTAATTGGAAAAGCGAGTTGAATCATGATGGATGGCATAAAGTAAGAGGGGAAGATAGCCTTTTGATCACTTTTATAAGGTTTTGTGGTTCACCGGCATGCCTATTATAGTTTCTTTGAGTAGGAACATAATAGTGAACACGAAAATTATTTTATGAGATCATGAGTTAAAACAATTAATGTGAGAAGGCAATCTAGGGTCAGGCATACATGAAAAGAGGATCTCATTTTTCGAGACGCTATATATCCCTAACAGGTATATAACACTAGTGCTCTCGAGGTATGCTGGTCATGTAACACCCTTTACCCGTACTTAGGCGATCCCATCCGATAAGAAGTGAGATGCCGTATGAGTAGAGGTGCCACCACGCAGATACAGAATATACATACATCCATACATAAACATACATGCCGAAATACAGGGTAATTTAAAACTTTATAAAACCATTTATGAAATAAGCTGATCATGCATTAATATAACGGACGCATTACATTAATGTTTGATCAACCAAGAGATACAACAAATAATTACATATCCAAAATTATACATATACATATGCGGAAGCTATTACAAAACTGACATTAGAGAGTTCTATACAAAAAGAATCATCAAGATACAAAATTAGGCCCTACACTAAAGACCGAGCTGTGTTGGCTTCGATGGCTGCGACTCTCCCAAAGCAAACTCCTTCCACACCTGCATGGATAAACACACCGTGCTAAGTGATAAACACTTAGTGGGGAAACACACATATAGTATAAGGACAACCATTCACAACGGTCGTCAAGGCAAACACATACAGATGGCATAATCAGAAATACGCATTAACAAGAGTATGAACATATGAAGTAAATATATAGAGTCATACCCTTGATAAAGTACCACTGCTTGATATCATCTCATTAATGAACATACTCGGATAATACAATCTCATACTTAGCAAAGCAATTCAAAAAGATAAAGTGCCTGCTGACTCAAAGTAGTGGATAATGAGTGAACAAATAGTATTTTACGGGTATGAGCCGATTACAAATAGTACCTTACAGGTACGAATCGAAAGCCATTCTTCACTATCATTTGCACAACATTTTATAAAGGGACCTTAAACAAGATCCGAACACAAAGAGGTTCGCGAGGAACCAAATGGGGACCTGATCGGGGTCCAACGAAACGAAGGGCTACAGCTAAGAGACTCTATTAGGCATGCCTAACTATCCACTAGATTGACTCTTGCAGGCTAAAAATTATACAGTTAACATCCGCATTTCAATTATAACAAGTGAAGAATTCATATACCTTAATTAGATCAGTACATGCACAATTATGGCTCATATCAAGCGGTATTGAATGCTATAATCAATAACATAACATCTCTAAAACATGTGTAGACAATAGGATTCTTTTGCAAAAATAGGGTAGGTCACGGTGGTAATCAGATTGGTTGCCACCGTGACATACGCACTGCCCAGAACAGAAGATAAAGTCTGGACACCTCATGGTGGTGACCAGATTGGTTGCCACTGTGACATGTTCAAACTCTGGGTAGAATGCACCTGGTTCATGCCTCACGGTGGTAACTAAGTAGGTTACCACCGTGACCCACGCCCAGATGCTATTCCTGAAGGCAAATTTCTAGATTTTCAAGCCAAAAATCCCACAATTCTCACATCAAACAACATATACTCACTCCAATAAAAAAATTAAACCATTCAAATATCATTAAATCATGCCACAAACGATTCCTACTCATGAATTCAAGAACTACCTCAATTTACACAATCAATAGCATCACTATTAACATCACATATCCATCAATCTCATAAATGATTCCAAAATTCACAATCAAGGTTTAATAGACAAAGAGAACCAAAACCCATAAGATAAAAACTAATAAAAGCATCAAGAACATCAAAATTTCCAGAATTTTATTCAATTAACACAAGCTATCAAAACATAACACTAATTCCCAAACCTCAAAATTAGAAGCTCTATCACTTGGTTCCACTAGATCCAGCAACTTCCTTGCCTTTAGGATCTCTTAGAGGCTCAGCTAAGCAATAAACCACAAAAATACACAAACTCAAAACCCTAACTTAAAACCTTAAACCAGAAAATAGGAAGAGAAGAAGAAGAACTTGAACAAAAGCAAAACCAAAAGCACAAAGCTTACCAATCAAACACGAGGAGCAATTAATTCCCACCACACCAACTTGAATCCAAGCAAATCACTTAGAGAAGAGCAAAGAGGAAGAAGAAGAGAGAAGGAGAAAGGAGAACGGGAAAATGGGGTTTGGAAATCTGAATTTCCCCTTTTCCTCTTTCTCTTTTCTTTCTCTTCTCCCCCTTTACACTTGTCAACATCTTAGTGGAGGACATTAATCACTCACACACTAGATGCACATGTCACACACACACACACAATGAAACACTCCAATAATACCCTACACATTATGAGCAACACACACAATGCAATCTCCTCTATTACACACACATAACAATATGCTCACATGCATGTGATTCTAATTTCACTTATGGACACCTTATTTCTATATGCACCACCACACAGAAACAAACCCACAAAATATGCATATATACCAAAATGCCCCTATGATATGCCAAAACATTGCAAATGCACACACATGCATATTGCTCATTCGACTAGGGGGCAAACGGGGTGTGACAAGTAACACAATCTATTTGCCAGTATAACTGAAGATTAAGACTGGAATGCATTCCGTCATATGCGAGTGGGAGATGATAGAGTTGGGATATGCCCATGACTCTATAATGGATTGAGTTCCAATCCAGATTAAATTGAGTTATTTAATCTGATTAAAATTACAAAATCCTATCTCAAAAAGAGTCTGAGTTAAACTAGAGTTAGGTCTCTAGCCTATAGGATCTCTATAAATAGGGGTGAGATCCTCATGATTTGGTAACGAGAAAACGTACACGCCGCAAGGCTACTCGTTCCCACTCACAAGTTTTCTGTCTTAATTTTCAGGGGCATTTAGATTGTGATTTAGCTACTCTTACCCCGAGTGGGTAAAAGCCGAACCAGTGACCAAAAATAAATGGCATCTTGGTAGATGCTTCCACAACGAGTTTCCGCGCTACAAGAGGTAGTTACCATTACTTAATGTTACCTCCGTATAAAGTATATTTGTTATAATTTTCCCAAATTCCATCAATGTTCATATTATGAAGATGTATATGAATATTGATTACTCGGATTTAAATGATTAATTCCTCTATCTTGTGAATATGCATATGATGAATAAGTAATGGTTATATTCCTATATATATATGTGTAATGAATACTTGTTATAAGCATGAGTGGTATATGTTTATATGCTCTGTTTCTTATTAAGATTATACTATTATTGCGATTATATGTACATGCATGTGTCGTTCCTCCCCACTAAGCGTTATCGCTTAGTACGGGCTCTTTTCCCATGTAGGTGGCAGGTTCAATTTTTGGACTCGGACATCTGCAGGTCCCCACTAGAAGTCTATAGTTGGAGTTTATTTTTTCTTTCGCTTATTTTGTATATGGAGTTTGATTTTGGAAATGTAATTTTGTAAAGGATTTATTTTGTATATGTATATGTTAAGTGTTTACAAATCCCTTTTGTAAAATGATATGGTTATTTATATATGGATTTGGTATCTTTATGATTATATTTATTTGCTTTTAGCATGGTTGAGTAAACATATGTGATTGTGCATGTAGCGCTCTGGTATCCTTCTAATGGGTATAACGGGGTGTTACAGTTTTTGGTATCAGAGCACCGGTTTAGTCAGTTCTGGTTCAATGTGATTGTTTGAGTATAGAGTGTTTGCATGAGAGTCTGTCTATAGTTATGGCCTAATGCAGATGCTATCTTGTGTAGTGTCTAAATGGAGTTAGATCTGAGTGAGTATATGGCCGACACGATAGAAAGTGTTAATCCGGTCGAAAGTAATCCGGTCGGATAGGATAGGCCGGCACGTGAGCGTGCACCAACAGGAGGTCCAGGTTTTAGGTTTGAGAATTCGGCATTGGTACAAGGGCTATTGCAGCTAGTCGATAGATTAACTGCTCCCAAGGCTCGTTCTGAGCTTATGAGGAAAAGGGGAGCGGAAGAGTTCCATGGAACCTCTTTGGACCAATCGGATGTGGCGAAATTCTGGTTAGAGAAGATTGATCGAATTTTACAAGAGATAGCTTGTTCTTCGTATCAGTGAGTTGTTTATGCCGTATCGCTTTTGTAAGGATCGACATATAATTAGTGGAAGATTTTGTTTCTCAACCCACAGAGATCGGCTGAATTGACATGGGAATTTTTCATGCAAGAATTTGAGGAAAAGTATGTTACCAAGGCCTATCGAGAGGCAAAGTGAAAGGAATTTATAAGTCTGAAGAAAAGGAACTTGTCGGTCAGCGACTATGAGAAAGAGTTCGGTCGTTTGAGCAAGTATGTGCCTACTGCATTTTTTACTTTGAATTTCAAGTGTCAATATTTTCAAGATGGGTTAAGAGAAGTGATTAGAGGCCCGTTGTCAACCATGGCGGTTATGCAACAAGTTGGGTAATATCAGTTAGTGGCAGCGGTAATTAAGTTAGAAGAATCTGAGATGATAAAACAAAGAATAGAACATAAGAGGAGAGCTCCGGATAGTGGTGTTATCAGTAATAAGAAGGCCAAAGGTGTCCCGATCGGATAAGTGACTAGAGGGACTGCTCAAGTGCCTTCTGAAGTGGAAAGTGCAACACCGCTTGCTAGTAGAGGATATAGAGCACCGGAGTGTGAACATTGCCAAAGACAGCATTGGGGTATATGTCGCAAGATAACTGGAGTGTGCTTCAAGTGTGGAATCATGGAGCATCGGTTTGCTAATTATCCCGACTGGAGGGAGAATAAGAGCCAATAAGAAAGTAAAGCTGGTACAGGAAAATCGAATGCGACCAAAAGCAATCGGGATAGAAGTAGAGCTCCTCAGGTGCCATCAGAAACCGTGCATCGGATCCCGACAGAAGGAGATTATGTTCGACCAAGAGTCTATGCGATGATTAGAGAGGATACTCTAGATCCCGCAGGTCCTTCTGGTAAGTGTCAATTTGTTAAGTTTTCGTATGAGTTCGATTTTGGCATTTGGGATGTAAGTGGTTAGCGGGGAATTTCGAGGACAAAATTTCTTGAGGAGAGAATTGTAACATCCCAAAAATGGCCTAGTTGAAATTGCATGTATAGCTGGACATTTTAAAGGGGTAATTTGGTAATTGGTAAATGAATTGTGATTTAATTAAGGAATTATAACAGTTTATTGAGGGTAAATTGGTATTTGTGTAAGTGACTAGAGGACAAAAAGAAAGAAAGTTATAGAAGGGAAATTAGTCGTCCAATGAGATTTGGACATATGGATAAGTTGTTGAGAGCATTTAATGAGATTTGAAGGGAGTAGAGAGAGGGAGAGCAGAGAATGAGTTGCTTCCCATAGAAGCCACCTGCATCTACACTTTCTTGCACTCTTACGTTCTCTCACTCGCTCCCTTCTTCATTTTTCTACTCTCAAGTTGTTACATGTGTGTATTCTTCAAGATTTGAGCTAGGGTTTTGAGATCAAGAGTTGTCCAAGAGGTAAGTAGCCAGAATTTTATGTGAGGTTGCTTCATCTTCTTCTTCACGGGTTTGATTGGTTTTAAAGTTTGGTTTACATGGATTAATTGGGTTTTGTTTTGGTTGGATATTATCCAAGAATCTGAAGAGAGAAGAAAGAGAAAAGGAAAGGAAAAGATTGGATCTTGAAGATAGTGACTTGAGCTTCATTTCCAGGTTTGGGAGCTTTATGTGAATATGTTTGTTGGGAGTTTGTTTATGGTTTGAGAGTGTTTTTGCCCTTCTTAGTCCGGATTAATTATTGTGTATGATTATACTGGAATTTGTATGTTTTAATACATGTAAATGTATGTGTTTGATAGATTTGTGAAAATGAGCTGAGATGATGGAGTTATAATGCCTCGCATGTCAATTTTGAGTGGAAGCACATGAATATGAGATGAATTTTTGGGTTTTTGATGAACCATTGAAATCTCTGTATATGTTATTTTGATATGTATAATTATTGTGTTGAGCTGTTGTTGTTATAAGCATGTTTTGAGAGCACTAGAGGTAAGGTTTTACATGATTTTACATAATACATGGTTTTGGGGAAAGATGGGATTTTGTTTTACAAGCTCTGTATTTCCAGCGTTTTGCTGAGGAGAAGAAAACGTGCTTCTGTCGCGAGCACGATAGAAGGGAGTCTTCATTTCCCTCGCGGTATCTGATCGGCTGGCAACCTTCACGACACGTGAAACATCTTCACGATTCGTGAAGAATGGCCCAAGATCTTCATGACACGTGAAACATCTTCACGAGTCATGAAGATGAACGACTACTCGGTTTAGGCCCGCTCAGGGTAGCCCATTTGGCGAGGGAGTCTTCACGACACGTGAAGTATCTTCACGAGTCATGAAGATAGCCTGTTCGGGAAGGAGGCCGCTCGGCAGGAAGGGGTCCACTCGACTGATCCTGCACGACATGGAGTAATGTGCACAACTCAGCAAAGTGTGCATGTCTCGACAAGTCATGCTTCCCAGGCTACTGTCGAGAGCGCGACAGTGACCCATATGCCCGCCTACCCTATTTTCTGAAAATGGTTTCCAAGCTTCTTTTTACATGAGTTTTCACTACATGGCACATGATTTGTCTTATATATGGACTATTAAAAGATAAATTATATGTTCTCATTAAGATTTGTATATGATTTATATGTCTTCTAAATTGATCAATATACATGTATACATGAAATTATATAGTTATATTTGATTTATTCTCTGTTATATGATAATAATACTAGAACACGATTGAGTTGTCATTTGAGCCTAATAGTAATAGTAGTGGATACATAAGCACTTATCCAGGGTTAGAGTGTGAGTGCAGCTGCTATATGTTACAAGTTACATGTTGACCCCGTTTGGGTTTATATGATTTGAGACTTCGGTCTCCAATATACTTTCGGTTATACATGTTTACACATGATTCGAGACTCTTGTCTCTATATGCTTGGATATTGTGTCCTATCAGTATCATTAGTACCCGTATCCATTAGTTAGTGACTAATTAGACTACTATATGAGGCTATTACATGAATTTGCATATGAGACCATTATATATGATTATGATATGTGTTTCCAATGATACGTAAATAGATATATGTTACATGTATAAGTACATGCAATATGACAAGATATGATACGATACTTGTATTAGGATATGAATGGTTATATGTTGATATTGTGAAGATGTATATGAATATTGATTACTCGGATTCAAATGATTAATTCCTTTATCTTGTGAATATGCATATGATGAATAAGTAATGGTTACATTCCTATATACTTGTGTGTGATGAATACTTGTTATAAGCATGAGTGGTATATGTTTATATGCTATGTTTCTTATTAAGCTTATACTATTATTGCAATTATATGTACATGCATGTGTTGTTCCTACCCACTAAGCATTATCACTTAGCACGGGTTCTTTTCCTGTGTAGCTGGCAGATTCAATTTTGGGAGTCGGACATCTGCAGGTCGGCCATTTGAAGTACATAGTTAGAGTTTATTTTGTCTTCCGCTTATTTTGTATATGGAGTTTGCTTTTGGAAATGTAATTTTGTAAAGGATTTATTTTGTACATATATATGTTAAGTGTTTACAAATCCCTTTTATAAAACGATATGGTTATTTATATATGGATTTGGTATCTTTATGATTATATGTATTTGTTTTTAGCATGGTTGAGTAAACGTATGTGATTGTGCGCGTAGCGCTTTAGTATCCTTCCAGTGGGGATAACGGGGTATTACAAAAATTACATTTATGTAAAGAATGCAAAGTTTAAGGACTAATACATAATTTGTAAGACAAATGAATGAATAATTTGTTTAATTGCAATATAAAGACTTAATGTGGACTAACATGTAAAATAGACATGAAAGTAATAATTCGAGGACTAAACCCTAAATTGCCTATCAAAAAAAATAAATGAAAGTTTAAAGGTTAGATGGTAATTTGTATGCTAATTAAGTGATTAAATGTGAGAAAATTTATTAATGGCATGTTTGTAAATAAATGGAAACTAAATGGCAAAAATGGTCATTTAGTTGAATGGAAGGGTAAGTTGGTAAGTATTGAATAAGTTAGGAATTAAAAGTGTAATTTACTTAGAATGAGGTCAGATTAAGGATTGTAGTGTAAATTGGCATTAATTGACATTTTAGTGATTGATTTAAATGAAATTAAGGAATTAAATAAAAGTAAATGAAGTGAAAGGATAAAACGTAGAACTTATAAAAGTTAAAGGAGTAGAATAGTTATTTTGTAAGAAAAGGGGTTAAAGAGTAAATGAAAACAAGAGATGTTAAATGACAAGATAAGTGAAGAGTAATAAGTCAAAGAGTAAGTTTAAAGGGCAAAAGTAAATATGTTACAAGTAAGATAATAAGTTAAGAGTGGAAAATAGAAAATAGTGTAAAATCATGATTAAAGTAAAATGAATGATTAAAGTAATATGAATGGTAAATTCAAAAATTAAAGAAAAAAATGAGGGACTAAATAATAATGTGACATTGTTTAGTTTAAAAATGAGGATTAAAGTGATGTGTATGTATATGTGTGCATGTATATGTATGTCTAAGTTAGAATTGAAAATTTTTAGATTCGTAATCACCACTAAGCATATTTAATGCTCAACTCGTAGTTTATTTGACTGTGTGTAGGTACTTGATAGGGCGTCCGAGGAGCAGGTGTGCTATCATCTTTGAGATCCAACTGGACCTTTGGATTGAAGCAAAGAATATTAGATTTGTTTTAACGGCATGTATATGTAACAGTTTAGCATTGAGTATGTACTGTGTATTATGGATACGGTAGATTATTATTGAATGATATGATGGGATAAATATAATGTTTGGACTGGATGAGACTTTTTAGTGACATGAAAGTTTTAAAAGATAAATGAAAGAAAAAGCCAAAATTTTTTTTTACCGCAATTGCTATAAGTATCAATTAGACAGTAAGTAGACAATTACGATAACCATTAAAATAATGTAACATATGTAGTGTATGGAAGTGATAAGGGTGTTACATTATTAATTCAAATAGACTAGCACATCTTATACTACTTGATTAATACTTCCTATTATATGTGATCATGAGTTGATTAGAGTTAACATGTGGATGCTTGTTCGTAAAACAACTATATTGGAGACCTACCATGAGAAACTTCACATGGATAGTCATCTATATAGTGGAATGTCTCATCATGTTCGTTCTGCATTTATCCTTAGAGTTTAGATCACAAAGGTTATTTGTAGACACCGGGTCCTGAGGTAGTCCATATTAGAGTTACCCAATGAAGATATTGGTACCCGTTTTTGGGCAAACGGACGCAGGTTGTATATTTTTGCCTTTTGAATTCACAAGGATTAAAGGTCTTCGGTGACAGGAAGTTTCTGTGCGTGGAGATGAGCTTTTTAGTTGAAAATTTAGTTTTGGGGTTGACTAATGGGTATCATGTCGATCAAGGGGTGACCCGTCCTCTCGCTTGAGGGACACGAGCCCCTCGTGCGAGGGAAGGCAGTCGCTCTCACTTGGAGAATGCCTGTGGCTCGCGCCTGTCCCTCTCGTAATTGCCCATCGCTTAAAATGACCGGGGCTACCCCTACGATCGATGGCCGTTAGTACGCCGAGCGATGCCCGTCGCTCGGCGATTTGCGGCGGTTTGTAGGGATTTTCAAGGGGACTTCACGGGATTTCAAAATATTTTCTAAATATTTCCAAATGTTTTGTTTGATTTCCAAATCTTCTTCAAATATTTCCAAATATTTTATTTTATTTCCAAATATCTTCCAAAATCTAGTGGTTTTAATTTGATTTTGTAAATCTTTTTCAAATTCAAATTTAAAATTTAAAACTTTTTGAATTTTTTATCTTAGTCTATAAATAGTGGAGTAAGATTCATTTTGAGGAGTTGGAAAAATTTTCAGAAAAAGGATGGAAAGGTTTTTTTTTTTAAAAGCTAAAAAGTCCCGAAAGAATTTCAAAAAGTTCTTCTTTATTTCATAAATTTTCATTAATTTTTTTGAAAAAAGGGAGAATTCGAGAAAGCAAAATTAATTCATTTTTGCTCGACCTATCCTCTTTTATGTTCACGACTATTACAAAAATCAAGAAAGAAAAAGCGATTTTCTTCTCTTAATTTGATTTTGAAAAATAGCAATTTTGCAATCGAAAAATTGTCTCAAAATTGTACGCTGTTAGTTGATCCTTGTAGAATTCAAGGGAAAATACCACACAACATTCGACTTTAGAAGATAATATTCCAAGGTTAAACATTCTGGATCGACCTCTAATTTATCTCGTTGTTTCATATTAATTTATTTGTGGTTAATTGCATAAAATGGGAATTTATTGTTGAAAATTTGAGTTTTAATTGAATTTCCCTTGTTTTTTTTTTTTTGTCGGATCAGAGATGATAGACAGGCTGAACATCCACCGACGACCGTCGCTCAATCAAGTAAAGGGCCATCGCAAAACTTCTCTTCTGCCTGTCAGTCGGCCTAGGGACGGCCGTCGCTTGCGGGATTTGGGCTGTCCTTGGGCCCTCCTTTCCCCTTTCTTTATTAACTTATTTCCCTTTCCTCTTAAATTTTGTTTTCGCTCATTTCAAGGTAATTTCCTTCCTTTCTTTGTATAATTCAAATTATTTGTTCATTGCTTTTTTATTAATCCTTTCCATTGTCATTTGATTTTATTATTTTACTAACATATTATTTGCTCTTGTGAGTTTAATTGTTTCTCTTTGATACGAGGTGCTGAGATGGGAGATCCCGCCAAGGTGATTCGGGTACACCAAATTGGCTTTATTTTTCTTACCCTATTTTCTTTTACTTTAAGTTTTAATTCTGATTTGTTATAAATATTATTTTCGAGCTCGATAATATGAAAAAATGGCAAAGGATTTATACAAATAAGCATAATTTTTCTTAAATAAAATAGGACCAATGTCCTGATTTTTTTATCCAAACAAAACAAACATGTTAACATTATTCTTTCTTTAAATATGCAAGCGAGTACCAACATCCTAATTAAAAAAATGGATATTCCCATTTTTTGAATGCTTGTGTATTTCATATTCATTAACAATAGGGGTTGTATTCCGCCCCTAGTTTTGTTGTAAATTATCATATTTCGGTTTATTTTATGTTTCATTTATCTTATTTACGGCTTTCCATTATATGATCGATCTGAGTTTTGAATTTTTGCATTGAACTGGATGACAAAATGGAATGAAATTTTAACCACAAAACTCGATTATAATTTAATCAATGTATGAATAAATGGGATGTCTCGAACTATTTCTGGTCTTAAGCTCAACGAGGTTAGATGAACCTTTCCAATGTTCTACTGGAAAGGGAATTCAAAAATATCTCCTGTTGCCCAAGATAGGCCGAAGTTGCATTGTCTTAGGCTCCATAAGGTTAGACGAACCATCCCAATATTCTATTGGGGTGGTGTAGACATCGGGTCCTAAGGCTGTCCAAGATCAGGATTATCTAATGATGAAGATGATACTTGCCACAAGAAAAGGCATCAAAAATGATGTTTTCCTTGTAAAAAATCTCTTTTGTTCCTCCAAAAATTTTAATTCAAAAATTTGCATTTTTACTCTTAATTTTATTCCTTTTATTTTTTTTATTTTATTTTTTATTTCGGCTTTTATTCTCGATTTTTTTTCGATGCCCTGTTGCCTTGCGGTTTGCGCGCTGCGCGTGCGAGACGTGATCGCACGTGTGCGGGCCATGCCCACACGGGAATGGTGTGTGCCCGATGGCCACGTGTGCCCGCCTGGCGATGTGTGTCGGCATGGTCACATGTCCCGAGGGGTAACGTGCGCGCGCGCAACTTGCACCCACAGGGGCATATACCGCGCGCGACAGCGTGCGGCCCCACCTACGGGCATCCCTGCACGTCTCCCCTGCCCTGTGCGGTCATTTTCTCCTACAAAATTGGTCAAATTTTAGACTGTTATTTCTGTTTGTTTCATGTTTTTATGTTATTTTTGGTTAATGGGATTAAAAGCATGTTTTACCCTATACCACCCCTTACCCATACGTAGGCGTACCCATCCTTAATGAGTGAGAAGCCGTATGAGCCGGGTGTGTCACCAAGCAGATAAAGATACAAAGCATACATTCATACATAATAACCATACATCATTTTGGGGAAATTAAAACCTTCATAAGCATCAGAATAATCCATCCTTACAATAGCAAACTTCGTTATAATAATGTTCAGATCAACAGCTAGAATAAAATAATTAAATATACCAAAAGTATATAAATGCAGAAGCTTTACAAAATAATGGTATAAAGAGAGTTCTGATACAAAAGAATCAACATGCCATCAAAAATAAAGCCCTAACACTAATCCCTCTATGTTGGCTTGACTGGCGATGACTCTCCCAAAAGAACACCATCCTCCGCACCTGTACGGATAAAACACCATGCTAAGCGATAAACACTTAGTGGGGAACACACAACAAAAGAGTGGACGACCATTCACAATGGTCGTCAATGCCATACACATACAATATGACAAATGCGGATAGTGATATCAGCTATATAATCATACTTGCATAATAAAGACATGCATTCAGAAGTTCACATCCACTTTCATTTACACTTTAGTTGATTTCTCATACTTATCATTATACGCATCCGAAAACCATATTCTTATAATCATATCAAAGCGGAGCAAAACAAAAAGAATACCTGCTAACTCACAATAGTGGATAACGAGTATACGGATAGTACCTTACGGGTACAAATCGAATATTGACAGTACCTTACGGGTACGAATCGAAAACCATTTCATTTTATCAATTACAAAACATTTTCTTGAGGGGACCTTAAACAAGATCCAAATACTGAGGGGTTGGCGAGGAACCAAACGGGGACCTGATCGGGGTCCAAACGGAACTGAGGCTACAGCTAAAGACTCTATTAGGCATGCCTAACTATCCACTTACTTGACTCTAGTAGGTTATGCATCATTCAAATCATGTTTCCAAGAGTAATACGTAATTATACTCACATTCATAACAAGGAATAATAAATAAGACATGCGTAACCCAATATCATTCAATAACCTATAACATGCAATATCGTATACATTACTTATTATTTGGCTAAGTTAAAATACACATTATATCATTTGCACATTAAAAACACATGAGTGAGGACTAAAGAACCCAAAACAGAAGAAAAAGGAATTGAAAACACACATTTAAGTTTGAAGAAAACAGGCGGGACAGGAGCCTTGAGGGACACGAGTCATGCTGAGGAGCACGACTCGTGCTGAGTCCCTCAGGCATGAGCACGGGTCGTGCTCTCGAGCTCTACTCGTGCTCATGCTCTTTGCCAGAGCACGTCTCGTGTTCTAGAACACGACTCATGCTCTGGCTCTCACACTGCTCCCTCAGATGGCGTAAAAGAGAAGAAAAAGAGGAAGATGGACATGACTCACACTCCCAAGCACGACTAGGACAAGCACACACACAGCAAACAAAGGAAACGAAATCACGGAAGAGCCAACTAACGTAATTTTCCAATTTTTGGAAACCCTAACGTCGTAAAATTGACCCAGAACCCAGAATTCCCAGAACTCATCCCAACTCAAATCCAAATAATTCTTACCTGGAATCAGATTCCTCAAGCACGCAAAAACCAATATAAATAATACAAAATCAATTCCTTAACAATTACCCATCCAAAACGGATATTAACTAAATCAAAACTTTGAAATATTAAAACCCAGAAAATTAACAGTAAGCTCATTCTCAAGGTTTCAATCCTCATGCATTAACCATAATCAAAACCCATTCATTCAAATCCTAGCATGCATTATCAACACAGCAGATTGCCAACAAATGGAGCAAACACAATAAGAACACAGGAAATGCAGAAATTCACAAACCTGTAATCCTAGCTTCAATCACTTGGTTCCACTACTCCCAGCCTTCTCTTTGCCTTTGGGATTGCGAGGAGACTCAGCTAAAAACAACATACAAAAGGAATACACCATACACAACCCTAATTAAATCCAAACCCAGAAAAGAAGAAGAAGAAGATGAACAAATGGAAAAACAAGATGAAGAATGCAATAACTTACCAAAAGAATGCAAGGAGATGATTAATCTTCCACCAACAAAACTTGAATCCACACTAGGGCTCTTAGAGAAAAGAAAAGGAAGAAGAAGATGAGGGAAGGGGAAAAACGTGAAAGAAGAACATAAGCTGTATTTTTCCCCTTTTCTTTCTTTTTCTTTTTCTTTTCTTTGCCCTGGCCATGTGTCAGTTTTTTTGTTGGTGGAAACTAACCACTCACACCCAACAAGCATGCACTACACACACCCAATGCACTCCCCACTAATGCACACCCTACAATGGTATGAATGCACACACACATAATGCAATCCCAACATATTCACATCCTACCATGATGTGAGCAAAGCACACAACATAACTCACCTAAAATGCACTCTACTGCCATGCATGCACCCATACACTATTATTACCCATAAAACATGCAATATTCCCAAAATTCCCTTATGATATGCCGAACACATACAATTGCATGCAAACACAAATAGGCTCATACTACTAGGGGGAAAACGGGGTGTGACATGCCCATTCACATTTTAGGCAAGACAGGGAAATAAGTGAAGACATTGTCTTCATTTTAAGGGGGGCTGCTTTTTCAAAGAAAAGGGAGAAAAAATTTTCTCTTAAGAACAAAAGAGCAGCCGAGGGATTTCAAAAACCAAAAATTAGGATTTCAAAAGTGAGTTTTAATTTTTCTTCTCCTTTTTCTCAAAAATATTTTTATTCCGGGATTGGCTTGAGCAAGGAAAATCAATTTCCTTTGTTTGACCGTCCCACCAAAAATATTTCCTTGAACCTGATTTATTTAAAACTTAGATTTTTCTTAAGTTATTTTTTGTGTTTATCACCGCAAAATCGATATGGAGAACGGATCAAAACATCCTATTTTTCGATCTATAAAATCTGAGGGTAAATATTATTGGACCCATCCTCGTTTAATTTTGTTCATCATTTAGTCGTTGTCAATATTGTTATTTTTGTTATTATTACCATGTCCATCATTTATTTCTAGCATTTTTTAATATTATTACTCATTGTTAGCTTCCCCCCTCTTATTGTCACTCTTGCTATACCTTCACCCCTGTGCACGTCCACATTCCCTTTTTATTATTATTACTATTATTTTATTATTATTATTATTATTATTATTATTATTATTATTATTATTATTATCATTATTATTATTATTATTATTATTATTATTATTATTATTATTATTATTGTGAATAGATTTGCATGTTTGGTCATTCTACTGTTACTCTTCCTATTATTATCATTATTAATATGCTTAGGTTTGCTGTCAATTTGATGACCATTATTATTATTATTATTATTATTATTATTATTATTATTATTATTATTATTATTATTATTATTATTATTATCATGTTACTATTATTACCATGTTATTATTATTATTACTATGATATATTATTGTCATCACTATTATATTATTTATTCATTATAAGTATTATTTCATGCTTATCTTGTTCTATTATTATTATTATTATTATTATTTTTGTTTGTGATTATTATTATTGTTGTTGTTGTTGTTGTTGTTATTATTATTATTATTGTTGTTATTGTTGTTGTTGTTGTTGTGTTGTAATATTATTATTATTATTATTATTATTATTATTATTATTATTATTATTATTATTATTATTATTATTATTATTATTATTGTTATTATTATTATTATTATTATTGTTGTTGTTATTTCATTATTGTTATTTCCATTATTTTGACATTAATTTTTTTTATTATTATTATTCCTAGGCCTTCGCATGACCCCCTTTTTATTTACTTTACATGTAAATCATTTGTATATTAAATTAACATGTTCTATATTTATTTTGTCTTTTTTTGATTAATTTTTAGAATTATTACTAATATCTTTTAATGTTATTTTTTGTTCAGGGATTTAAATGTGAATTTCCTTATGTGAGTGTTCTCGTGACCACACGGAGGGGTCACTACGCGTAGGAGATCATGTCGTTTGGGTGAGATCTTTCCTACCCTGCCTTTTGTGTTTGTGCTTGTTTACAAATAAAATGTTTTCATTTTGTGCACATGTGCGGTAAAAAATCATGAAAATATTTTATAACTAAATCAGGATTTTTATTAATAAAGTTGGAACCAATGTCCCTTGTTTTAGCCAATTAATATAAAATGTCACGAATAAAACGAAGACTTAAGTTTTAAAAAAAATGGGATCACTTATCCCGGTTTTTTCAAATTAGCAATTTCGATCCCTCTTTAAGTGAGCGTGAAGGAACCAATGTTCCTAAACCAAACGAATGTCCCGATTTATGTATGTTTTTCTTATGTTTGATTTTGTTTTCTTGTTTTAGATTTATGTTCATACAATTTGGTCCCTTGTAATTAATTTTGGGGCAATATTATTTAGTTTTCATTTGGGATTGTATTCCATCCTAATTTGCATTTTTAATCTTTTTTCATTTGGGGTTGTATTTCACCCCAATTTCTCTTGTAATTGTGTGCTTGAAGTGTTTATTGCTTTCCTTTATCGCTTTATTTACCACTTTCTTTACAGCTTTTATTTATTGCTTTTGAATGCTTGCGATGCGCTTTAATTTAAATGCATTAATCATGTGAGAGGAGAGATAGAATTTTATGAATTTAAAAACTCACTTATAATTCACCAAAACATAAATAAGAGTGAAGTCTCGAACACCATCTCTTGTTTAGACTAATAGAGGTTAGAAACCTTTCCCAATTTCACATAAATTGGGTAGCGACTCCAAAATACCTCAAAGGTGCCTAAAGGCGCCATGAGGCTAGATGATCCTTTCTAATGTTCTATTGGGAAGGAGGCATCCAAAATGTCTCATGGCACCCAAGATCAAAAAAATGCGAACCAATCCCTCGAGCACTAAAACCGGGTTCAAAGAGGGCCTTTGCAATGTTCGGCATGCGTCACAGTGGCAACTCCGCTAGGGGCTATCGTGACTTTACTCCGAAAGTGTTTTGGTTAAAATATATAATTGAGTTTTTAAAACCTAAAATTCTATCTCTTTTCAAAAATGGCATCACATCATTATAGAGCCTTAGAATTATGCTAGTTGGTCCCTCATTTTACCCAGGTGCATTCCCGAAGCACGACCCTACTTTCACTCATTGTAGGGAAGTGTCAAGGATAATCACCAGCTCAAGCCTAGTACCTTTTGGTATATTAATTGGAGACCCGATCGATCGTCATGCTCGTAATGAGCTAGACCTTTTGGTAGGGACCATGCTTGGGCAGCCCTAAAGTAACATTACCCTTGACTAAATCCCATGTAATGGCAAATAAAAACTTCCACCAGGTGACATGTACCATAATACTGTGCTTGCTATTTGGGTCGTCATATATTAAACAAAATCAATCAAATTATATGGTCTTCCATCAAAGGCTTTCATGCCCCGGTGGGCCCATCTTAATTTAGCTAAATTGTTTAAATACATAACGGCGAAACACCCATACGTATGTGCATTAGACAAGAGGTATTATGCTATCGGTTTTTCACCGTGCACCATACGCGTCCAATGGGTTCCCCGTTAACCCTTGGATAAAGCCCACCTAGGAAAGAGACTATATTTACCTCGTGTACGGGGGAAATAAGGTTGGAAGGATCTGTTTGCTTGCATGTGTTTGTCTACGCTGCATCAGCACGACCATGTATTGCACCTTAATCATGCATCATCCTAACAGAGGTGTGTTCTGCAGCCAACATAGATTCATCCAGGTGGTTTAGAGGTCCCAACGGTCGGCTAAGGAAGATTTTACTCTTTGGACTGTAAGAACTAGTGTCGGAACAGAGTTCAGATTCTCTTTCAAAAAGTAGTGAGATATTGTCTTCTGAATCATCAGTAGAAATAATCATGTCTAATCAATCAAGTGGTTTTGATGTAACTAAGGCAATGATTGCCGAAGAAGTAGGGAAACGAATGGAAGAGTTTGAGGCCAGAATGATGGCGATAATGGGCAACCTTGCCACTACCCTGGCCCCACTTGCTAGGCAACAGGCTGCTGCTCCAAGTAGGGGGCAAGATTAACAAGGGACTGCTAAAGAGGATCCCCCAGCGATAGTTGATCCACCTGTAGTTGAGCCGAGAGCGCTAGGGCCTGTTGAACGTAGAGAAGGCCCAAAATCTGAGATTGACTTATGGGAGGAGCAAGAGGAATAGATGGTAGTAAAGGGGAAGTCGCCCCAGCTGGAGGATACGATGTGGAAAATAAAAGAGGAAAGGTTTGAAGCCATGATAAGAATGTTGACGGCAGGAAGAGGAATAAACCCTAAGGACCGGGAGCTAGATAGTGATGATCTAATCCCTCAGAACTTCAAGATGCCCGATATTCCCAAGTTTGATGGCACTTCTGACCCTGCTGCGTACATCAAGCAATATTCACTAGTCATGAAGGAAACAACTTTGATAAGGAAGTAGAAGATAGAGTACTTTTGTCTGAGTCTCACAGGGGCTGCCATTGACTGGTACCACGGGTTGGACAGAAGGTCCAAAGAAGATTGGGACTTATTGACTGAAGAGTTCCTAAAATAATATGATTATAGTACCAGGATGGAGGTCACATTGAAGGATTTAGAGCTACTACAACAGAAGGCCGGGGAGTCTTTTAATGAGTACGTCACTCGGTGGAGGAACAGAGTTATGGAAATGAAGCGCAAACCTGATACCCCCGATTAGATCCGATTGTTCATCCGGAATGCAAGCCCTTACCTGAGAGATGGATTAAAGATGAAAGCGTTAAAAACTGGGAATCCTTGAAGGACATTGCTATAGAGGCAGAAGGAGAATATATGGCCAGGAGGGCAAACAGTGAGGCTTCTGCCAAGAAAGGCCATACGAGTCAAGGGGCAACCAAGTCAGCAAGCTCCAACTGTGGCAACAGGAGTGGGAAGACGGCTAAGGTATCAGCAACAGGTGTGAGTCATAGGTACTTCTCAAATTTGGGTCGTCCTTTGTCATGAGTACTAAAAAGATTGATAAAGGAGGGAAAGTTACAACCCCTATAACCCAGGCCAGCCAAAACCCAATGGCAGCCGGGGCATAAAGAGAATGAATATTGTGCCTTCAACCAACATACCGGGCATCTGACGGATAATTGTGTAATGCTGAGGCACCAGATTCAGGATCTGATCGATAGTAAGCAGATCACGGATCCTGAACAAAGAGAGGGCAACAAGAAATCCAACTATAATGCTGTACCACCACCTGTCATTATGATTGGGTCAAGTCTACCTGAGTGGTAAGTCTTGCAGGACTTATACAGTAATGATTATATCGCTATCACCCACCCCGGGACAAGCGAAGGAAGGATTTTTGTAGCGGCGATAGATCATTGGTCCGCTAGCGAGAGTGGGAAGGAAGAGGAGGAAGGAAAACAATAGGGATCTAACCAGGCATTAAGAGTGGCTGATCTTTCGCAACAGATCGAAGAGACTCCTGCCTTAATGGCCCAGGAGATGGATAGGAGGTTCGAGGAGTTTGAGAAAAGGTTTTCGGCCATGATTAAGGAAAGAATAGATGCCATGGCGCTAGTTCTTCAAGCCCAATTGATGGCAACTACCTTTAATCGGGTTGAGCCGGCCACTGTCGAGAAGGCCTATACAGTGACGACCGTAGTGTGTCCTTGCACTTCCAAGTCCAGAGGCAAGGAGCCACTTGAGTCACCCATTGGGAAAAGAGGAAGTAAGAGGCCTACTCTAGAGTATAACATCACGTCCGGAGGGGGGGAGATCCAGTGAGAATGCATGCTCTAAAATACGAAAGTTTGGGTATCCGCAACGACAGTAAGGGTAATGTTAAGGGGACAGGAGTGCCAACCAAGAAAATGAATCAAAGGCACTATTCTGATTTGGGTAGATCCTTGTCATGGGTTGTTAAGAAGCTAATGGAAAAAGGGATGTTACGGCCATCGCCTCCTTAGCCTGTCGGAAGCCAGGGGCAACCCAACCACAGAGCGGATCAATATTGTGCATTCCACCAACACACTGGACATTTGACAAACTATTGTCGAACATTAAGGGACCAGGTTCAAGACCTCATTGATAGTAAGCAGATCTCTAACCCAGAAGAGCGAAAGAAGGAGAGGAAAACAAATTGAGTACTTAAGTGGAGGAGGAAGACGACTCTCGTAGATTATGATGAACCATTAGCCAAAGTGTATGTGCTGGTGAAAATCGGAGGGTGTTAACTATTTAGATGTTCTTTTTATTTTTGAACTATTTAATGACAATGTTTTTTAATCCTAGTTTTCACTAAATGAAATGAATAGTTTTGCTTATCTATGTGATGTTTTTTGTGATTTCACTATACATAATCATGGCACATTTATGTTTTGGCATTGATTCAACTAATGCCATTCCATTTAATCTCGAGGCTTTGGAGAACCCAAAGAAAATCTTGATAGCATCTGTTATGACTCTTGAAGAGAGATTAAAATTTGAGAGAATGAGAAGGAAAAATGAAATGAAAAAGTCTTGGCCTGGACCTGTGAAGACATGCCAGGAGATGATTATGAAGCCGCCGAACACACTATGTGAATGTATCCCGATAATGGACCAGCCAAGCACAAGCTCAGAAGATTCAAGCCAGGAGGGATAGGAAAGGTTAAAAGGGGGAATCCACAAGTAGAACCAGGGCTAAATTTTTTACTGAAGTGCAATGCCCAACTAGGTGGATCAACGATATCCCTAATGGTTAAGAAGAGAAGTGAACATATGTGTAAACTATTCGGATTTGGACGAAACTTATTGGGAAGCGAAAAAAAAATGTACGCAAAAAAAAAAAGAAAAACAAACAAAACAAAAAGCAAAAAAAAAACCAAAAAGAAAGGGAGAAAAAAATTGATCATTGACATAGGGCAAGGGATAGTTACCTAGGGGCAAGCTTTGTTCAGATCCCGTTGATCTACACATGCCTATATTTTGCCGTTCTTCTTGGCTATTGAAAAGGACCTAAAGACTGATTCATGAGCTATCCACCCAGTTCATCAACATAGAGGATGTGTAGTACGAGAGGTGAGCTGATGACATACTGCTGAGATGCTTAGACGAGAAGAAGGCCAAGAAGGTTATAGAGGAGACCCATGCTGGGATCTGCAGTCGGAAACCTTACAAGAGTAACGCTTTATTCCTTCATGCATGAGGCAAAAGCACTACTGCCTGTTGAAGCACGTCAAATCTTTAGGAGCAGTCATGGAAACAACGGCTACAGCAGCTAAACACGTTAAACGGAAACAGGTTTTGGGATTACTATCGTAATCAGATCTATCAGAAAATACCTTGTTCGATCATTTGGAAAGAGGGTCTGGAAACACTCACTGAAAGAGGGAGATTCGGTCTTCAGGCAAATGAGACTTGATTTTCTAGACACGCAAAGTAAATTCGGTCTGACATGGGAAGACCCATTTGATCCTAAGAAAATTTTGTCCAAAGGGGCAGCAGTTCTAATGGATAGCAACGAAGATGAGCTCGAATAACAGATCAGCATCAAAAAACCCAAGAAGGTCCATGGCTAAAGACTAAAAATCAAAAGAAGAGAATAAATGCCCCGCGGGTTGAAAACTGAAAAAAGGCGGCCTTGCTAAAATTTGGCACCTCGTCAAGGTGAAATCCGAAATAAGGCACTCTGGGCAAAAATTAGAGGCTTGACAGAAAATGTCTAATCAAGAAAACCCAAGAGGGCTAATTGGAAACATGAGACTAATGCTTACAAGATCCACTCCGAGATTAGATGTAATTTTACATTCTAAATCTATGTTAAATGGTGATCATGTACGGAGAAATCATACTGAAATGTACACAATTTTGCAGAAAAGTATAAAACAACAGCAGTTTAACTCATCATTTCCTAGTTCTTTTATAAAAAGAGAAACATCTTTCATTACTGAATGTGTGAAATCTAAATGGCTATACTCTGCTTCTGCTCTCACCGACCAGGTGTGTAACACCCCCATCGCCGTCCCCGTTGGAAGGACACCGACGGACGCACTACACGACGCTCACAGATACAGATATACACATGCACAATGCGGAAGCATACATTCATACATAACATACATACGAAAATACGGTTTAATTAAAAACTTACCTTTACTTACCTTGCGGTACAGACTGAACATGCAATAACTCACGCACACGCAGGCACTAAGCAAAAGTATACACAAAGGCATACATATGACCATTCAACGGAAGCATAATCGAAATAATAAAACAAAGGAATAACTAAACATAAGGACATACTAACTATTACATTCCCAAAAGAAAACTCAAGAACGAAACATAATAATTACATATACAATACTACCGAATACAAAAGCTAAAATACAGAAGCTGAACAAAATACAGAACTTCTAACTCCTACGTGGCCGACCTTGCAGAACCGCGACTCGAACAGAACCAAACCTGCCACCTGCACGGAAAGGAAATCCGTGCTAAGCGATAAACGCTTAGTGGGGAGAACACACAAGAATATGGACGGCCATTCACAATGGTCGCCAAGGCATAACACATTCAAATGGCAAATGCGGATATTCATAGCATATCAATAATCAGGCTGCACAATAAAGGCATTCAATCGATAACTCACAAACAGACCATAAACTCATGTCCAGGATATACCAAAACAGACATAATACAATATACGATACAAATATCATCATGCCAAATTACATACTATAACTCATGCATAATCCTACATGGGTATCGAATGATAGCATCTTACCATGCGGAGTCACAAGAGCTATACACATGCAATAAATATCACTAAGTACCCACGCCCGAACTGACAACCCAATAATCATGTTAAGCATACACACTAGTCAAATATCCAAAGGATAACATTTAGAGCATCACAATACCGCTGCGCAACTCTAATATATACTAAGCCTCAAGCAGAAACATTCTGATAACGGAGACTGAAGGCATAACCACTTAGTATTACATTCATATCATCATCATGCAGAGAGTACAGTTAAACATCACATACTTACCATCACAACTGCTTCGGTTCACATGCTAATAATTAACAAAACATGATTAAGTCACATTCATAAATTCTCTAGTCGCATCATAATCAAAGCATTCAGAAACTTATAACAAATCTCATGACGAGTATGGATAATCATGTTAGATATAAAGTCATGCTTATTTAAAACAGACATACATTCTGAAGCACATAGTCACATTCATATACATATAAATTGATTCCTGAGATCTTTATGATAATCAAACGGATATCACATTCATATAGTTATTTCAAAGTAATATAAACCAGTAAAGCACCTGCTGACTCACAATAGTGGATAACGAGTGTACTGAACTGATTAGTACCTTACGGGTACAAATCGAAAACCACTTTATTTTGTCACAAAAGCATTTTACTGATGGGGGATCTTAACCCGATCCAAATTCATTAAAAAGGACCACGAGGATCCGTACTGAGGGGGGTTCGCGAGGAACCATACGGGGGACCTGATCAGGGTCCAATACGTTCAAAGGGCGCTGCAGCTACTGAAAGACTCTATTAGGCATGCCTAACTATCCACTAGACTGACTCTCGCAGGTCATGCATAATATAATACACATTCCGAATCGCACAACGCATAAATATATATATAAATATATATACATCATGCATAAGCCAGAGTACAATAGACATATACATATGCTCATAAGGTCGGTCGTACATCATGCAATTCGCATTGCAAAACATATTACAGTCCATACATTTTACATTAAACAATATTCTAAAGCATGCCAAGAATCAGGTATAAAAGCACTACCATGCTAATGATTATCAATACAAAGTATTAATCATGCATTAGGCGAAGATACTAAGCATAAATCATGCATAGTCCAAATTACATTTAACCTAACACATTGAGTTCCCAGGCTAAAGTATAATCATGCACTCAGACATCAATCATAATATTCAACTAAATATAGCATAGCATAATATCAATCATACCTCATTCAAGTCATATTCTGAAGCATGCAATAATTCCCTTAATCACATTTTATCACTACTCAAATTACTAGAGTATATCAAGAACACATGTGTAATCATATTATGCCGATGATCAAAAACGTATAATCTGAATCATGGAATGATACAACATTCTTAAACATGGCATGTTATTCTAGATAAGAACTCGACCAAGGATAGGCATAACATAATGCTAAACACAACTAAAATAGGCTAACCAATCAGATAAGATAGCACACAGTAGAGAAAAGAGTCATAAAAGCATTTGAAAGTCATTTCATAACAAACTAGCCATGGGGCACAAATCAAAACAGAAAAGCTATACGGGAGCATATAACAGTATGACATAGTTTATACAGCAGTGAAGACCCATACAGAAAAGATAGGAAATTCATTTTGGTTAAAAACTGGGCGAAATCAGAAAAAGGAGCTGAAGAGGGGTCGGTCACAAGTCGAGTCATGACTCATGACTGACCTCACAGGAGGGTCACGGCGTGACCTAGTGTCACGTCTCGTGACCTGCTAGAGAGTCACGGGACGTGACTCTATGTCACGCCTGGCCTCACAAGAGTCACGCCGTGACTCTATGTCACGTGACGTGACTTCCCTCTCACAGAGAGAGGAGTCACGCATTGACCTTACCAGAGTCACGCCGTGACTCTAAGTCATGAGACGTGACTTCCCTCTCACAGAGAGAGGAGTCACGCTTCGCGACTGGAGTCACGCTTCGCCATTCACAAGGGTCACGTCGTGACCCCAAGTCACGAGACGTGACTTTCCTCTCACAGAGAGAAGAGTCACGCTTCGCAACTGGGAGTCACGCTGCCCTTCACATGAGTCCCGTCGTGACTCTGAGTCACGCGACGTGACTCGCCTCTGAACTGGAAACTGGAAGCGAAAATTCTACAGAGACGCGATTTTCCATTCCCAGTTACCCAGAACTCCAAGAACTCGATAACTTCATTTTCAATCTCATTCAAAACACCACCAAACTCATCTTACCTTTCAATCGGTCTTCCAAACATCAATTTGACATAAAACCAGCTTAATCCATCAATTAAAACAATCAAAACCATGCATAAACACATTTAATCCATTTAAGAACATAAACCCTAAAAGTTACAGTAGATCCAAAACACAAACTCAGAACTTCCAAATCAATACTTGTCATGCATGGCTAACACATTTACTCACTTAATTATGCATATACACATTTCAAAACACATCCATTTCCAGAAATGCAAACACATATACACCCTAAGTGAGAATTAGGGCAAAAACACTAAGAACTTCAAATGCAGTAAACAAGCTCCCAAACCTCAAAATCACGTTCCAAAATCAGGCTTCCAACTTCAAGATCAGTCCTCAATCCTTTCCTTGCCTTTACTTTGCTTCTTCTTACAATCCAAAACTTGCACAAATAAGAAACCACACAATCCTTAGTTCAAACCCCACTGAACTAAAACCAGGAAGATGAAGAAGAAGAACAGTACTTTAAACTCCAACTTACCTCTTCAAGCAAAGCACAATCCAAGCCAACTCAACTCCAAGCCAAACGTGAAAGAAAGGAAAAGCAGAGAAAGGAGAAGAGAAGAAGAAGGGCAGGCGTGAGAGGGAAGATCGGGTTGCGATCTGTGTTTTTCCTCTCTCACTCTCTTACTTCTTCTTCTATTCTTCATTCAATGCCCACCTAACAATCCACATGGCAGATCCTAATTGGACCCCAAACTCCACTTAACATTTCAAACCATGGCACAATACTTGAGTCATACCCAAACATTTCCTTAATAAATATCTTGTCTTAATGCTCTTTAGTCCTTAGACAAATAACACTTCACTCACTTACATAATTATTTCCTTACAAACTTAATTATCTTTTCAATTGGGTCCTTAACACTCTAAATTCTCAAACACAATTTACTGAAATACCCTTCCGATCCCGACTTAGCATGCATAATCCGACCAGGGCTATTTTGGGGTGTGACAACTCTTCCCTCCTAAAAGAATTTCGTCCTCGAAATTCACAGCGAAACACTTACATCCACACAACCCAAACAAACAAAACTTACTTATACAAAAGCTTGCAAAGTAACTTACCAGAAGAACCTGCGGTCTCCTTCGAATCCTTGCTAGATGCTACAAACTCTGAAGACACTCGAGAAGATCTGAGCAAATCCTCCACATCCTTTCTAGCTTGCCCAGCTAGACTCTCACTCATCTTCTTAGGACAATCGGCAATCCGGTGTTCCATACTGCCACACCTGAAACAAGCACCTGAAAGCTTCCGACATGGACCATGATGTCGCTTCTGACAGTGCTGACATACTGACGGTACCCACTTCTTACACTTATTCCCATGTTGCTTCTGAAATTGTTGACACGCTGAAGGTTCTCGAACCCTCTTCCCTGCTGACACTTCACTAACCGATCCTTTTCTCTTCTGAGGAACATGCCGCACAACTTCTTGAGAAGCACGAAGAGCAGTCAATCTATCCAAAATCCGAATCAATCCTTGTACTAATGCCCTATCATCAGAAACACGACCAGAATCTTCAACTGGAGGACGCTCGGAAACATCCTGATCAGCACTAACTCGATTTACACTTTCTGTAGTCTCGCCCACATTCTCACTAGGATCAGACTCCATCTAGACATGACACAAAACAAGACGCATCTGCATTAGGCCACGACACAAAACCGACTCTCATGTAAAGACTCAACACAAAACAAACAACACACCCAGAACCATCAAACCTGGGCTCTGATACCACTAACTGTAACACCCCCATCGCCGTCCCCGTTGGAAGGACACCGACGGACGCACTACACGACGCTCACAGATACAGATATACACATGCACAATGCGGAAGCATACATTCATACATAACATACATACGAAAATACGGTTTAATTAAAAACTTACCTTTACTTACCTTGCGGTACAGACTGAACATGCAATAACTCACGCACACGCAGGCACTAAGCAAAAGTATACACAAAGGCATACATATGACCATTCAACGGAAGCATAATCGAAATAATAAAACAAAGGAATAACTAAACATAAGGACATACTAACTATTACATTCCCAAAAGAAAACTCAAGAACGAAACATAATAATTACATATACAATACTACCGAATACAAAAGCTGAAATACAGAAGCTGAACAAAATACAGAACTTCTAACTCCTACGTGGCCGACCTTGCAGAACCGCGACTCGAACAGAACCAAACCTGCCACCTGCACGGAAAGGAAATCCGTGCTAAGCGATAAACGCTTAGTGGGGAGAACACACAAGAATATAGACGGCCATTCACAATGGTCGCCAAGGCATAACACATTCAAATGGCAAATGCGGATATTCATAGCATATCAATAATCAGGCTGCACAATAAAGGCATTCAATCGATAACTCACAAACAGACCATAAACTCATGTCAAGGATATACCAAAACAGACATAATACAATATACGATACAAATATCATCATGCCGAATTACATACTATAACTCATACATAATCCTACATGGGTATCGAATGATAGCATCTTACCATGCGGAGTCACAAGAGCTATACACATGCAATAAATATCACTAAGTACCCGCGCCCGAACTGACAACCCAATAATCATGTTAAGCATACACACTAGTCAAATATCCAAAGCATAACATTTAGAGCATCACAATACCGCTGCGCAACTCTAATATATACTAAGCCTCAAGGAGAAACATTCTGATAACGGAGACTGAAGGCATAACCACTTAGTATTACATTCATATCATCATCATGCAGAGAGTACAGTTAAACATCACATACTTACCATCACAACTGCTTCGGTTCACATGCTAATAATTAACAAAACATGATTAAGTCACATTCATAAATTCTCTAGTCGCATCATAATCAAAGCATTCAGAAACTTATAACAAATCACATGACGAGTACGGATAATCATGTTAGATATAAAGTCATGCTTATTTAAAACAGACATACATTTTGAAGCCCATAGTCACATTCATATACATATAAACTGATTCCTGAGATCTTTATCATAATCAAACGGATATCACATTCATATAGTTATTTCAAAGTAATACAAACCAGTAAAGCACCTGCTGACTCACAATAGTGGATAACGAGTGTACTGAACTGATTAGTACCTTACGGGTACAAATCGAAAACCACTTTATTTTGTCACAAAAGCATTTTACTGATGGGGGATCTTAACCCGATCCAAATTCATTAAAAAGGACCACGAGGATCCGTACTGGGGGGGTTCGCGAGGAACCATACGGGGGACCTGATCAGGGTCCAATACGTTCAAAGGGCACTGCAGCTACTGAAAGACTCTATTAGGCATGCCTAACTATCCACTAGACTGACTCTCGCAGGTCATGCATAATATAATACACATTCCGAATCGCACAACGCATAAATATATATATAAATATATATACATCATGCATAAGCCAGAGTACAATAGACATATACATATGCTCATAAGGTCGGTCGTACATCATGCAATTCGCATTGCAAAACATATTACAGTCCATACATTTTACATTAAACAATATTCTAAAGCATGCCAAGAATCAGGTATAAAAGCACTACCATGCTAATGATTATCAATACAAAGTATTAATCATGCATTAGGCGAAGATACTAAGCATAAATCATGCATAGTCCAAATTACATTTAACCTAACACATTGAGTTCCCAGGCTAAAGTATAATCATGCACTCAGACATCAATCATAATATTCAACTAAATATAGCATAGCATAATATCAATCATACCTCATTCAAGTCATATTCTGAAGCATGCAATAATTCCCTTAATCACATTTTATCACTACTCAAATTACTAGAGTATATCAAGAACACATGTGTAATCATATTATGCCGATGATTAAAAACGTATAATCTGAATAATGGAATGATACAACATTCTTAAACATGGCATGTTATTCTAGATAAGAACCCGACCAAGGACAGGCATAACATAATGCTAAACACAACTAAAATAGGCTAACCAATCAAATAAGATAGCACACAGTAGAGAAAAGAGTCATAAAAGCATTTGAAAGTCATTTCATAACAAACTAGCCACGGGGCACAAATCAAAACACAAAAGCTATACAGGAGCATATAACAGTATGACATAGTTTATACAGCAGTGAAGACCCATACAGAAAAGATAGGAAATTTATTTTGGTTAAAAACTGGGCGAAATCGGAAAAAGGAGCTGAAGAGGGGTCGGTCACAAGTCGAGTCATGACTCATGACTGACCTCACAGGAGGGTCACGGCGTGACCTAGTGTCACGTCTCGTGACCTGCTAGAGAGTCACGGGACATGACTCTATGTCACGCCTGGCCTCACAAGAGTCACGCCGTGACTCTATGTCACGTGACGTGACTTCCCTCTCACAGAGAGAGGAGTCACGCATTGCCCTTACCAGAGTCACGCCGTGACTCTAAGTCACGAGACGTGACTTCCCTCTCACAGAGAGAGGAGTCACGCTTCGCGACTGGAGTCACGCTTCGCCATTCACAAGGGTTACGTCGTGACCCCAAGTCACGAGACGTGACTTTCCTCTCACAGAGAGAAGAGTCACGCTTCGCAACTGGGAGTCACGCTGCCCTTCACATGAGTCCCGTCGTGACTCTGAGTCACGCGACGTGACTCGCTTCTGAACTGGAAACCGGAACCAGAAATTCTACAGAGACGCGATTTTCCATTCCCAGTTACCCAGAACTCCAAGAACTCGATAACTTCATTTTCAATCTCATTCAAAACACCACCAAACTCATCTTACCTTTCAATCGGTCTTCCAAACATCAATTTGACATAAAACCAGCTTAATCCATCAATTAAAACAATCAAAACCATGCATAAACACATTTAATCCATTTAAGAACATAAACCCTAAAAGTTACAGTAGATCCAAAACACAAACTCAGAACTTCCAAATCAATACTTGTCATGCATGGCTAACACATTTACTCACTTAATTATGCATATACACATTTCAAAACACATCCATTTCCAGAAATGCAAACACATATACACCCTAAGTGAGAATTAGGGCAAAAACACTAAGAACTTCAAATGCAGTAAACAAGCTCCCAAACCTCAAAATCACGTTCCAAAATCAGGCTTCCAACTTCAAGATCAGTCCTCAATCCTTTCCTTGCCTTTACTTTGCTTCTTCTTACAATCCAAAACTTGCACAAATAAGAAACCACACAATCCTTAGTTCAAACCCTACTGAAGTAAAACCAGGAAGATGAAGAAGAAGAACAGTACTTTAAACTCCAACTTACCTCTTCAAGCAAAGCACAATCCAAGCCAACTCAACTCCAAGCCAAACGTGAAAGAAAGGAAAAGCAGAGAAAGGAGAAGAGAAGAAGAAGGGCAGGCGTGAGAGGCAAGATCGGGTTGCGATCTGTGTTTTTCCTCTCTCACTCTCTTACTTCTTCTTCTATTCTTCATTCAATGCCCACCTAACAATCCACATGGCAGATCCTAATAGGACCCCAAACTCCACTTAACATTTCAAACCATGGCACAATACTTGAGTCATACCCAAACATTTCCTTAATAAATATCTTGTCTTAATGCTCTTTAGTCCTTAGACAAATAACACTTCACTCACTTACATAATTATTTCCTTACAAACTTAATTATCTTTTCAATTGGGTCCTTAACACTCTAAATTCTCAAACACAATTTACTGAAATACCCTTCCGATCCCGACTTAGCATGCATAATCCGACCAGGGCTATTTTGCGGTGTGACAAGGTGCCTAAGCCGATGGATCCTATTATCTACTGCGGGGCTAAGTACCCTTTTCTTGCATGCACTTGTGGAAGCAAGGGTGTAGTTTCTAACCTGCAATATGATGATTTTTTATACGCAACTGTGTCCAGGGGCTATGGTACTCAGGGGTGAAGGCCGAGGATAAGATGTTGCCCTGGACAGATAGAGGATGCCTCACAACATCTTGAATCGCTTCGAACTATCAAATACAACAGGCAAAGATATCCAAAGTGGTATCGGGAAATCCACACAAGAGAATAGAAAAGAGAGCTGGAGGCATAGGGTGTCAACCCTTGTTAGCCCCCTCACCCAATCGAACAGCACCTTCGTTAGAGAGGGCGAGGGGATATAATCATTGTTTAGGGGAAGATATCTCAGCGAATAATTGTTGATTGCTATAAAAGGAGGCTCTTATAGTAGCTTCAGATTTTCTTATAGCCACGCCTCTCAAAAAATAATAAAAAAAAATGCCGTTTGAGATGAAAACCGTAATCGGCGCTGTAAGCAAAAGTTAGGCCAAAGGGCAGGGTGAAAACCTAGAAATAGGGAGTCTGTCCTAGAAAAAATGAAATGGCCGCTTGATTGGGTTGGGTCCATTCCAAGCAAAACAAATAAGGCATAGGGTTATGTAAAAATTTGAAAAGGACACAGTTCCCGGAAAGAAAAGCTAGTGTAAAAACCCACAAGGGGCGCACTACCTTTAAAATAATGACCTCTGATATCTGGAGCAATAAGGCAGCATTACTTCAGATGATCTCCTTTTGATGTAGATAATGCATAATTCAAGACACAAGTTAAGCCCTTGGGGGCAAAATGCTCATTGATGAAAATGATACCTGGGGGCAACTGTAGACACCGGGTCCTGAGACATGCCAGACTAAACTTACCTAGTGATGAAAATGATACCTGTTCGCAGGCAAAAGACAGATCGAAGTGATGATTTCCTTGGAAAATATGTTTTTCGTTTTTATAAAAAAAATGGAAGGGAGGGATTTTGAGAATTGGAGAGAGATGAACTGAAAATAGAAAAAACACAGAGAGAAAAAGCTTGAAGAGGAAGAAAAAACGATTTATGTTTTGAAGGTATTTTGAGCTTGTTTTTGGAAGAGAAACTTAGTCCTGGTGTTAGTTTTTTTCATCAACGTAATTTTCATTAAAAAGTTTTTTTGAGTCTCTATTTTAACTACCATTTCAAGAAAAGCAAAGAGGAAAATCAGAAATCTTTCATCTGCATATCAAAGATCAATATCTGAGGGTAAATACTGAATAGCCATCTCTCTTTTCCTTGTTCTTTTTTTTTTTTTTACTTCTTATCTTTGTTTTTTGAGTCAGTTATTTCTGTTCATTGTATATATTGTATATATCATGCATATTTCTCGTTTGATTTTATTATCCTGTTGATCGTATGCCTATTACTTTTATGAGTATATAAGCATGTTTGTTGCCTTGTTACGCATGTTTGGATCGCATGATGTTGTGTTTTTTCATCTGTTATTAGTGCTCTGTTAATCCCTATTTTTGATGTTGTCTGTGTCTTTATTTTCGTCCGAGTCGTGACCCTGCTGATCGAGTCGTGTCTTGGTTTCATTCAAATCATGATTTGGTTCCCTTATTTTGTCCGAGTCGTGTCCTGCTTCACGTGTCATGCACCCTGTTCGCCTGTTCAGATGAGTCGTGCCCCCCTTCTCCCCTCTTGGGCCTTCACAACTCGTGCATCCCATACACGAGTCATGAAGGTTGTGCATGACTCGTGCACCCCAAGCACAAGTCATGCACTTCCTTGCTTCCTCTCCTTTTGTTTCGTCTTCTCTCTTCTGGTTCATCTAAGTGTTCGTACGTAAATGTGTGTGAGGCAATATAACTTTGTCATATTTTCCTTGTATATTGCTGTCTCAATTCACTTGTTTTTGCCTAATTAATTTCTATTAGTAATTATTAATGCCATTATTGGTTGTTAATTCATTTGTATGCCAATTTGTTGTGGTTGGATCTTGTTGGTTTTTAGCTTTTTGAGTTAAAATCAGTGTTTTTCCGATGAAAGGATTGTTTTTGCTTGACAGAACAAAAACACAGCTGTGTTTCGCAAGAAATACAGCTGTTTTTCTGCATTGCCTGGCATTTCGCTGAGGAAACACAACTGTGTTTCGTAAGAAAGCACAACTGTGTTTCGTAAGAAAGCACAGCTGTGTTTTCCTCACTGTCCTGATTCTTTCCTTTCTCTTTGTTTTCCTGTATGCTGCCTTTTGCTTCATTTTTTTATCTTTATTTATTTAATTGTTTATATTTAATTAGTTTAATTGATTACTATTTGATTGATCTATTAATCGTTTTGATTAATTATTTTATTCAACTAATTTATTTGTTCATATTACTTTAATTATTTAATTTACTTTACTAACATTTTATTCATTTTGTTTTGTTGTCTCAAAAATTATTTATCTTCGCGAGTTACACTCGTGCTCGGGTCGGAGAATCGGAGAATTAGAGGCCTTCAAATTTAGGGTTTGCAGTTTAAATTTTGTGTTTTCTTTTATTATTATATTATTTTTATGTGTTGTACGTAAAATGTTTTTATTAATTATTCGTATTATAGAAAGTCATATTTTTTAATAATTAACAACTTGGGATTTTTCCTAATAAAAGGGACCAATGTCCTATTTTAAACCAATAAAATCTTACTTTCAAATGGAGAACTAATTTTAATAAAATGGGATCACTCATCCCTGTTTTCTCAATTAATACCCAAAAAATAGTTCTCCAATCTTTTTAAGTTAATCAAAAAGGAACCAATGTTCCTAAAATCTAATAAATCTCCCGGTTTATGTATGATGCATTTTAATTATTTTGTATGTGTTTATTTATTCATCTTTGGGCCCTTGTAATTAATTTTGGGGCAAGTTTTATTTATTTATGCTTTCTTATTTTATTTTGGGGGATTGTTCTGTCCCATTTTTTTATAATTTATTTTTGGGGGATTGTTCTGTCCCAATTTTCGTTCATAATTTATTTATTTACTTACTGCTTTATTTATCGCTTTTAATATACTTGCAAATGCGCTTTAAATTCAATGCATAATCGAGTGAGATAAGAGACGGGATTTTGATTTCCTAAAAAACTTATTTATAAACTTAACTTAAGTCATTAATAAGAGTGAAGTTCCTAGCACCATCTCTGGTTTAGACCAATAGAGGTTAGAGACCTTTCCTAATTTCTCGTAAATTGGGTGGCGACTCCAAAATACCTCAAAGGTGCCCAAAGGCATCGTGAGGCTAGATGATTCTTATCAATGCTCTATTGGGAAGGAGGCATCCAAAATGACTCATGATGCCCAAGATCAAAAAGACGTGAACCAATCCCTCGAGCCCTAAAAGCGGGCTCAACGAGGGCCTTTGCTAGGTTCGGCGCACGTCACACACACCTAACAAGTTTTTCATAATAGGTTTCGGGTTAGAGTCCCTAAAGCCAAGATGACACTCTTCTGGATCCTTGGGGGCATGGTGGAGCAGCCAAGCTGCATCTTTAACAGACCCTTGACTGTCTAGGACATGGTCTATCCATTTTTTTGCAAGCATTTACATCTCATGTCATATACATACAATTTCTTGTATATACTTCTGTGCACATAACTTTGCAGGAAATATCAAAGTAAAAACCATCACCATCTGAAGATGGTACCCTCGCACTTTATAAGTCTGAAGCAGACTCGGTGCAGCATAGATGAGCAATTCTCGCGATTTGTAAGTCTGGAGCCGACTCGGCGCAGCACCATCAAGAGATGGAACCCTCGCACTTTTTAAGTCTGGAGTAGACTCGGTGCAGCTCAAAAGAGCAATCCTCGCGTTTTGTAAGTCTGGAGCAGACTCAGCGTATCACCATCAGGAGATGGAATCCTCGCACTTTGTAAGTATGTAGCATACTCGGTGCTGCTCAGAAGAGCAATCCTCACGTTTTGTAAGTCTGGAGCAGACTCGGCGCATCATTATCAGGAGATGGAACCCCCGCACTTTGTAATTCTGGGGCAGACTCGGTGCAGCTCAGAAGAGCAACTCTCATATTTTGTAAGTCTGGAGCAGACTCCACGCATCACCCAGAAGGATGAAAATCTTTCCTCGGTCTATACGGCAACTTAAGGAGATTATTTCTTTAGTGTGACCGGGAAGACAACCGCCTCAGGTACATGCTTCTTCTCTCTCTCCTTGAGTTTTTGCTCACCTAGGCGCCCAGGCACTATGTTCCCAAAAATTGGAGGCAACTGTAGACACCGGGTCCCGAGGCGGTCCAAGATTAGGATTACTCGATGATGAAGATGATACTTGCCACAAGTAAAGGTGTCAAAAATGATGTTTTCCATGTCGAAAAACACTTTTATTCCTCCAAAAATTTTAATTCAAAAATTTACAATTTTACTCTTATTTTTATTCCTTTTATTTTTATATTTATGTTCTTTTTAATTTTTTATTTCGGGTTTTATTCTCAATTTTTTTCGGTGCCATGTTGCCGTGCGGTTTGCGCATCGCGCGTACTGGACGTGGTCGTACGTGAGCGGGCCATGCTTATAGGTGCAGTATGCACCCGTAGGTGACGTGCGCCCGCCTGGAGACGTGCGCCCACATGAGGCGACATGTGCCGGCTGGGGCGCTCGTGGCAAAGGGTGGCACGCACCCGCTTGGGCGCATATCGCGCCACGCGATGTGCGCCCACAGGGACGCTGCCCACCTGCGTGCATCCCCGTGTATCACCCCTGCCCTGTGTAGTCCTTTTCACCTGCAAAATTGGTAATATTTCAGAATGTTATTTCCGTTTGTTTCATGTTTTTATGTTATTTTTGGTTAATGGGATTAAAAGTGTAACACCCCCTTCCCATACATAGGCGATCCCATCCGGTAAGGAGTGAGATGCCGTATGAGACAAGGTGTCACCAAGCAAAAACAAAGCAAACATACATTCATTCACTATAAACATACAAAAATACAGGATAATTAAAAACTTAATGGAAAAGAAAGCCATAGCTGATCATGCATTAATATAACAAACCATTACAATAATGTTCTGATCAACTAGCTGATACAAAATAATATTACATTTACAAAATATAGGTATAAAAGCAGAAGCTGATACAAACTGTTACATGAGAGTTCTATACAAAAAGAATTATCAACTATTACAAAATTAAGCCCTACACTAAACCCTTCTGTGTTGGCTTGATGGCGGTGACTCTCTCACAGCAAAACTCCTTCCGCACCTGCACGGGTAAAAACACCGTGCTAAGCGATAAACGCTTAGTGGGGAAACACACATAAATTATGGACGGCCATTCACAATGGTCGTCAAGGAATTTCACATTCACAACTCAAAAAGCAATAGCTTTAACAATATCTACATAGTCATGCTCACAAATTAAAGCCATACATTTGCATCACAATTACATATCCATTTCCATATTAATTGAACATATATCCCATCATTATACTCATTTAGACACCACATGTTTATATCCAATTCAGAACAGAGCAATTCAATCAATTATTTAATGAACACCTGCTGACTCTAGATAGTGGATAACGAGTGTACTGAGGGTACCTTAAGGGTACGAATCGAATACTGAGGGTACCTCACAGGTACAAATCAAAAGTCAATTCATTTTATCAAAGCACAATATTTTTATACTGAGGGGATCTTAAACAAGATCCAAATACTGAAGGGTTCACGAGGAACCAAACGGGGACCTGATCGGGGTCCAAACTGAACTGAGGGCTGCAGCTAAAAGACTCTATTAGGCATGCCTAACTATCCACATACTTGACTCTAGCAGGTTAAAATTCATTCAAAACACAATTCAGAACATCGCGAAAAATTCATAGAATGATCATGGTATCATGCATATCAAAGCATATAAAAGTATGACACGTATCATACAGCAGTATAAATTCATTCGAAGGAATTACGGAATCCAAAATTGAGTTAAAATCCGGGAAATTTCAGAAAATGGGTTGAACGGGGTGACGGGCGAGGTTGGCTGGTCATGAGGCGTGATTAGCCTCCTCACCAGGCAGGTCACGCGACATGACCGAGGGTCACGCCTCGTGACTTGCTTGTCCCTCGCAGATCACGCAACGTCTCTCGCCGGTCACACGACGTGACTGAGGGTCACGTCCCGTGACTGGCTTCTTCTTCAGCTGGTCATGCGACTGGCCTTCTCTCTCAGGCTGGTCACGAGGCGTGACGGGGAGTCACGTCTCGTGACTGTCCTCATTTAAGCTGGTCACGAGCTGTGGAAGACAGTCACAACTCGTGACTGGCCTCAAATTGGCAGGTCACGAGTCGTGACCTGAGGTCACGTCTCGTGACTTGTCTCCCTTCTTGGCTAGTCACGCGACACGATCTGAAGAACGGGATTTTTGACAGTATCGATTCCCAGATTTTTCCCAGAACACAAAAATCAATCCAACTTTGATTCCAAAACCAATAAAACCTGTTCTTACCTTCCAGAAATCATCTCAAACAATATAGGCAACATTTATACAACTCAATTCAACATTTAAACACTAAATCAATTCAAGAATAATAGCATTCAAACTTCTCAAGAACAAGAACCCTAGAAAATTTACAGTAACTTAAAATCACACAAATCACAATCAATTGTTCCCAAACCTGGAATCTAAGCTTCTAACACTTAGTCCCACTGCTCCCAGCAACCTCCTTGCCTTTGGGATCGCGCGGAGCCTCAACTAAACACAAATATCCAACATGCAAAACCCTAAGTTAAACCTAAGCTCAAGAAAGATGAAGGAGATGAAGTAAATGGAAAGAAAGCTAAGGAAATGCAGTGACTTACAAACAAAAGATGCAAAGAGAGATTAACTCCACCAATTCCAACTTGAATCCACACCACAATGCTTAGAGTAAAGAAAATGAAGAAGAAGAAGAAGGTGATGAGAAGAAAAGAAAGAAACGTAAATCTGAATTTCCTTTCTTTCATTCCCTTTTCTTTTTCCTTTCTTTTCCCTAAGTATGTGTTCAATTCTAATTGGTGAAGCTAACCACTCACACCCAAACTAACATGCATTACACACACCCAAAGTAATCTCACTTAAATGCACCCTACAATGGTATGAGCAAATGTACACAATTATTTCTCAATTAACTAACACACTAATGCCATGTATGCACCCACATACTAACAAAACCCCAAAAACATACATTTTACTAAAATACCCTTATAAAATGCCGAACACATGCAAATGCTTACACATACAGACAGACAGACAGGCTCATTCTACTAGGGGGCAAATGGGGTGTGACAACTCTCCCCTACTAAATAAGAATTTCGTCCTCGAAATTCTCACCTGAACTGAATAACTGCGGATACTGAGCTCTCATCGAATCCTCTGGTTCCCAAGTCGCTTCTTCGACTCCATGATGGATCCACAATACTTTAACCAAAGGAATCTGCTTATTTCTCAACTGCCTCACCTCTCTGGCTAGAATAGCTCTCGGTTCCTCATCAGAAGAGAAGTCTGGCTGAACCTGGATATCCTGAACTGACAGAACATGTGAAGGATCCGATCTGTACCGACGAAGCATCGAAACGTGGAACACATCGTGCAACTTTGCTAACTCCATCGGTAGCGCCAATCTATAGGCTACAGGTCCTACCTTAGCCAAAATCTCATAAGGTCCAATGAAACGAGGACTAAGCTTGCCTTTCTTTCCAAACCGAAGCACTTTCCTCCAAGGTGAAACCTTAAGGAAAACCTTGTCCCCGATCTCAAAATGTACGTCTTTCCTCTTCAAATTAGCATAAGATTTCTGTCGATCCTTGGCTGCCTTCAAATTCCACTGCACTACTCTGATCTTCTCTTCAGTATCTCTAACCAAGTCAGGCCCAATCACAGATCTCTTGGATAGCTCGGTCCAACAAACCGGATTCCTACACTGACGACCATACAAAGCCTCATATGGTGCCATACCGATGCTCGACTGAAAACTGTTGTTGTAGGCAAACTCCATAAGTGACACATATCTGTCCCAGCTACCCGGAAAATCCAAAGCACAAGCTCTCATCATATCCTCCAGAATCTGAATAACTCGCTCTGACTGACCATCGGTCTGAGGATGAAATGTTGTACTGAAGTTCAACTTAGTGCCCAAAGCTCTCTGCAACTCCTTCCAAAACTTGGAAGTAAACCTCGGATCCCGATCTGACACTATGGAAAAAGGCACACCATGCAACCGAACTATCTCATCCACATAGATACTGGCCAATCTGTCCATCGAGTAGTCCACTCTAACCGGCAGAAAGTGAGCTGATTTCGTAAGCCGATCCACAATAACCCAAACTGAGTCATGTTTTCTCTGAGTCAAAGGCAAACCAGAAACGAAGTCCATGGCGATATCATCCCATTTCCACTCAGGAATGGATAAAGGCGTAAGCAAACCCGAAGGTACCTGATGCTCGGCCTTTACTTGCTGACAAGTCAAGCACTTGGAAACAAAATCCACAATGTCTCTCTTCATACCGGACCACCAAAAGAATTGTTTCATGTCTCGATACATCTTCTCACTGCCCGGATGCATAGTAAAGACTGTACTATGCGCCTCACTCATAAGCTGTCTCCTCAAATCCTCAGACTCTGGCACACATAAGCGATTTCTGAACATAAGTACTTCATCCTGAACTGAGAACTCTGACTGCTTGCCCGATCTGACCTCTTGCACAATCCGCTAAAGCCTCTGATCATCTCTCTGAGCATCCACTATACTCTGTCTCAAGGTAGGCTTCACACGCAACTGAGCAATCAAAGCCCCATCTGAACCAAATCGCCATCTGAATCGCCTCAAGAACAAAGCTGAAACTGACTTCCGACTCAAAGCATCAGCGACTACATTGGCTTTACCAGGATGGTAATCCACAATGCAGTCGTAGTCCTTAAATAACTCAAGCCAACGGCGCTGTCTCATGTTCAACTCTTTTTGTGAAAGGAAGTACTTCAAGCTCTTGTGGTCCAAAAAGATCCTACACTTTTCGCCATACAGATAATGACGCCAAATCTTCAAAGCAAAGATTACGGCTGCCAACTCAAGATCATGTGTCGGATAGTTCCTCTCATGTGGCTTCAACTGTCGAGAAGCATAAGCCACTACTTTTCCTTCCTGCATCAGCACACATCCAAGACCAACACCCGAAGCATCACTATAAATGACAAACTCCTTACCCGAAATGGGTTGAGTAAGAATAGGAGCCTCAACAAGCAACTGCTTTAACCGATCAAAACAAGACTGACACCTGTCTGACCACTCAAATCTAACTCATTTCCTCAATAATCTAGTCATCGGAGCAGCAATCACAGAAAAACCCTTAACAAACCGACGGCAATAACCTGCCAAACCGAGGAAACTCCTCACCTCCTGAACATTTCTAGGAGCTTTCTAATCAACTATCGCCTCAATCTTGGCTGGATCTACCTAAATACCTCTAGCTGAAACAATGTGACCCAAGAATGATACTTCTCGAAGCCAGAAATCACACTTGCTAAGCTTGGCAAATAACTGATGCTCTCTCAACATCTGCAAAACCAATCGGAGATGCTCCTCATGCTCACTCTCATCCTTGGAATACACCAAGATGTCATCAATGAACACTACTACAAATCAATCTAAGTATGGCCTAAACACACGATTCATCAGATCCATAAAAGCCGTTGGAGCATTAGTCAAACCAAACGGCATCACAAGAAACTCATAGTGGCCATACCTAGTCCGAAATGCAGTCTTAACCACATCTGCATCCTGAACTCGAAGCTGATAGTACCCTGATCGAAGATCTAACTTGGAGAAAACACCTGCACCTCGAAGCTGATCAAATAAATCTTCAATCCTAGGCAACGGATACTTGTTCTTCACTGTAACTTTATTAATCTGCCTATAGTCGATACACATCCGCAAAGATCCATCTTTCTTCTTGACAAACAGAACTGGAGCTCCCCAAGGAGATATGCTAGGTCGAATAAACCCCTTATCCAATAACTCTTGTAGCTGACTTTTAAGTTCCCTCAACTCTACAGGAGTCATCCGATAAGGTGCTCTCGAAATAGGTGCAGTACCTGGCATAATCTCAATGGACAACTCAACCTCTCTCTCAGGAGGCAAACCAGGCAACTCGCTCGGGAACACATCACTAAACTCCCGCACTACTGGAATGTCCTCAATCTGAACTTGATCTCTCTTGGAATCTAACACAACTGCTAGAAAAGCCTCACAACCTTTCCTGATAAATCTCTTAGCTTGCATTGCAGAAATAACATTATTCACAGAACTAGCGCCCAAACCCTTCAAAAACACAAGAGACTGACTCCTATCCCGAAGCACAACTGTCTTCCTATGGCAATCAACTACAGCCCGATGCTTACCCAACCAGTCCATACCCAAAATCAGATCAAACTCTCTGAAAGGTAACTCAATCAGATCCACTGGAAGCACAGCTCCCTCAACAATCAGAGGACAACTCCTAAAGACTCTACTCACACTGACACTATGCCCTAATGGACTTGTCACACAAATCTCATAATCTAACTGATCAACTGAATGCAACTTGTCAACAATTTTATCTGTGCACAAATATGAGTGTGTGGAACCAGGATCAATTAGAGCATATAACTCAGTATCATGGAGTAGGAACTTACCAGCAATAACATCAGGCGCATCCTGCTCCTCTCTGGCTCTCATAGCATAAGCTCTGGTCGCAACCTGAGGAGGACGCTCAACAGTCTCAGAAGCAGCTCCATCTCTAGGCCGACCACCTCGACCTCTACCTCTGCCCCTACCGTGGGACGCCTGAGAAGCATTCGAACCGACCCTACTGGCCTCTCTCTGGGAACCTGAATCCTCATGTAATCTCGGGCAACTGGCCAAAAGATGCTCAGAGCTACCACACCTGAAGCACGCACCGGAGAGCCACCTACACTCACCCCGATGAGTCTTACTGCAATGAGGATAAACTGATGTAGTCTCAGCTCTACCACCCCTACCAGAACCTGACACAGCTGCAGAACCCTGTCGTCTACCTCTAGAAGCCGGGCCAGAAGATGACTCGTCCTGTGGGTTCCTAGATCTCTTACCCGAGGATGAAGAAGATCCTCCACGAGAAGAGTTCCTCCTCTGAGCTCTCTCTCTCAATACAGTCTCTGATAACTCAGCTCTCACAGCAGCCTCTACAATCTGATAATAACTGACCCCAGGTATGCACATCAGAGAAATCAAAGCAATCTTCAAAGACTCATTTAACCCCGCTTCGAAATGCTTGCATCTAAAGTCATCAGTCATAACTCCACGTGGGGCATAGCGAGATAACCTATTGAACTCTTTCTCATACTCGGCTACAGACAAGGTCCTCTGCTTCAAACTCAAAAACTGTGCCCATCTCGCATCTCTATAAGTCTGAGTGATGTACTTCTTTGTAAACTCACCCTCAAAGAACTCCCAAGTAATCGGATCCGGTAGCTGAGGATGCCTGCAAACCAATTCCCACCACTCAAAAGCAGACCCTTGCAGTAGAACTAATGCACACTCTGCCTGCTGGTCGGGAGGACACCGAATCTCTCTCAAAGCACGCTTTACTTTATCTAACCATCTCTCAGCTATCTCAGACTCATTCAAACCAGTGCCATAGAAATCCTAAACTCCTGCCCTTCTCAAATTCTCCATAGGTGCTCTAGGAGCAGTCACTCTCTCCAAAACCCTAGCCATGTCCTGATGCAATCTGAACATAGCCTCAAAGGGCATGGCTGCGGCCTCGGGCTGAACCCTAGCATGCTGAGCCGACACAGTAACAGAAACAGACGGATCCACAGCTGGAGGATTCACACTCTCGGCGGATTCCTCAAGTGATCCACGAACAGAATTAGAAGCCATCTAAACAAACAAGAAACAACCGCATCAGCCAACACAGATCTAGACACATACACATCTAAGAAACTCAGAACAATCACAACAACACCCAGAAACGCCTAAACCTATGCTCTGATACCACAAACTGTAACACCCCCTTCCCATACATAGGCGATCCCATCCGGTAAGGAGTGAGATGCCGTATGAGACAAGGTGTCACCAAGCAAAAACAAAGCAAACATACATTCATTCACTACAAACATACAGAAATACAGGATAATTAAAAACTTAATGGAAAAGAAAGCCATAGCTGATCATGCATTAATATAACAAACCATTACAATAATGTTCTGATCAACTAGCTGATACAAAATAATATTACATTTACAAAATATAGGTATAAAAGCAGAAGTTGATACAAACTGTTACGTGAGAGTTCTATACAAAAAGAATTATCAACTATTACAAAATTAAGTCCTACACTAAACCCTTCTGTGTTGGCTTGATGGCGGTGACTCTCTCACAGCAAAACTCCTTCCGCACCTGCACGGGTAAAAACACCGTGCTAAGCGATAAACGCTTAGTGGGGAAACACACATAAATTATGGACGGCCATTCACAATGGTCGCCAAGGAATTTCACATTCACAACTCAAAATGCAATAGCTTTAACAATATCTACATAGTCATGCTCACAAATTAAAGCCATACATTTGCATCACAATTACATATCCATTTCCATATTAATTGAACATATATCCCATCATTATACTCATTTAGACACCACATGTTTATATCCAATTCAGAACAGAGCAATTCAATCAATTATTTAATGAACACCTGCTGACTCTAGATAGTGGATAACGAGTGTACTGAGGGTACCTTAAGGGTACGAATCGAATACTGAGGGTACCTCACAGGTACAAATCAAAAGTCAATTCATTTTATCAAAGCACAATATTTTTATACTGAGGGGATGTTAAACAAGATCCAAATACTGAAGGGTTCGCGAGGAACCAAACGGGGACCTGATCGGGGTCCAAACTGAACTGAGGGCTGCAGCTAAAAGACTCTATTAGGCATGCCTAACTATCCACTGACTTGACTCTAGCAGGTTAAAATTCATTCAAAACACAATTCAGAACATCGCGAAAAATTCATAGAAGGATCATGGTATCATGCATATCAAAGCATATAAAAGTATGACACATATCATACAGCAGTATAAATTCATTCGAAGGAATTACGGAATCCAAAATTGAGTTAAAATCCGGGAAATTTCAGAAAATGGGCTGAACGGGGTGACGGGCGAGGTTGGCTGGTCACGAGGCGTGACTGGCCTCCTCACTAGGCAGGTCACGCGACGTGACCGAGGGTCACGCCTCATGACTTGCTTGTCCCTCGCAGATCACGTTGCTTGATCTCGCAGATCACGCAACGTCTCTCGCCGGTCACGCGACGTGACTGAGGGTCACGTCCCGTGACTGGCTTCTTCTTCAGCTGGTCATGCGACTGGCCTTCTCTCTCAGGCTGGTCACGAGGCGTGACGGGGACTCACGTCTCGTGACTGGCCTCATTTAAGCTGGTCACGAGCTATGGCAGACAGCCACAACTCGTTACTGGCCTCCAACTGGCAGGTCACGAGTCGTGACCTGAGGTCACGTCTCGTGACTTGTCTCCCTTCTTGGCTAGTCACGAGACACGATCTGAAGAACGGGATTTTTGACAGTATCGATTCCCAGATTTTTCCCAGAACACAAAAATCAATCCAACTTTGATTCCAAAACCAATAAAACCTGTTCTTACCTTCCAGAAATCATCTCAAACAATATAGGCAACATTTATACAACTCAATTCAACATTTAAACACTAAATCAATTCAAGAATAATAGCATTTAAACTTCTCAAGAACAAGAACCCTAGAAAATTTACAGTAACTCAAAATCACACAAATCACAATCAATTGTTCCCAAACCTGGAATCTAAGCTTCTAACACTTAGTCCCACTGCTCCCAGCAACCTCCTTGCCTTTGGGATCGCGCGGAGCCTCAACTAAACACAAATATCCAACATGCAAAACCCTAAGTTAAACCTAAGCTCAAGAAAGAAGAAGGAGATGAAGTAAATGGAAAGAAAGCTAAGGAAATGCAGTGACTTACCAACAAAAGATGCAAAGAGAGATTAACTCCACCAATTCCAACTTGAATCCACACCACAATGCTTAGAGTAAAGAAAATGAAGAAGAAGAAGAAGGTGATGAGAAGAAAAGAAAGAAACGTAAATCTGAATTTCCTTTCTTTCATTCCCTTTTCTTTTTCCTTTCTTTTCCCTAAGTATGTGTTCAATTCTAATTGGTGAAGCTAACCACTCACACCCAAACTAACATGCATTACACACACCCAAAGTAATCTCACTTAAATGCACCCTACAATGGTATGAGCAAATGTACACAATTATTTCTCAATTAACTAACACACTAATGCCATGTATGCACCCACATACTAACAAAACCCCAAAAACATACATTTTACTAAAATACCCTTATAAAATGGCAAACACATGCAAATGCTTACACATACAGACAGACAGACAGGCTCATTCTACTAGGGGGCAAATGGGGTGTGACAAAAAGCATGTTTTGCCCATTCCCATTTTGGGCAAGACAGGGAAATAAGTGAAGAATTTGTCTTCATTTCAAGGCGGGCTGCACTTTTCAAAGAAAAGGGAGAACGAATTTTGTCTCAAGAACAAAAGAGCAGCCGAGGGGTTTGAAAAACCAAAAATTAGGATTTCAAAAGTGAGTTTTAATTTTTCTTCTCCTTTTTCTTAAAAATATTTTTATTCCATGATTGGCTTGAGCAAGGAAAATCAATTTCCTTTGTTTGACTGTCCCACCAAAAAGATTTTCTTCAACCTTATTTGTTTAAAACTTAGATTTTTCTTAAGTTAATTTTTGTGTTTATCACCGCAAAATCGACAAGGAGAACGGATCAAGACATCCTATTTTTCGATCTATAAAATCTGAGGGTAAATATTATTGGACCCCTCCTCGTTTAATTTTGTTCATCATTTAGTTATTGTCAATATTGTTATTTTTGTTATTATTATCATGTCCATCATTTATTTCTAGCATTTTTTAATATTATTACTCATTGTTAGCTTCCCCCCTCTTATTGTCACTCTTGCTATACCTTCACCCCTGTGCACGTCCACATTCCCTTTTATTATTATTATTATTATTATTATTATTATTATTATTATTATTATTATTATTATTATTATTATTATTATTATTATTATTATTATTAAATTTGCTTGTTTGGCCATTCTACTGTTACTCTTCCTATTATTATCATTATTAATATGTTTAGGTTTGCTGTCAATTTTATGACCATTATTATTATTATTATTATTATTATTATTATTATTATTATTATTATTATTATTATTATTATTATTATTACTATGATATATTATTGTCATCACTATTATCTTATTTATTCATTATAAGTATTATTTCTTGCTTATCTTTTTCTATTATTATTATTATGATTTTTGTTCGTGATTATTGTTATTATTATAATTATTATTATCATCATCATCATCATCATCATCATCATCATCATCATCATCATTATTATTATTATTATTATTAGTATTATTATTATTTTTGTTGTGTTGTAGTATTATTATTATTATTATCGTTGTTATTTCATTATTGTTATTGCCATTATTTTGACATTGTTTTTTTTATTATTATTATTCCTAGGCCTTTGCATGACCCCCTTTTTATTTACTTTGCATGTAAATCATTTGTATATTAAATTAACATGTCCTATATTTATTTTATCTTTATTTGATGAATTTTTAGAATTATTACTAATATCTTTTAATGTTATTTTTTGTTTGGGGATTTAAATGTGAATTTCCTTATGTGAGCGTTCTCGTGACCACATGGAGGGGTCATTACACGTAAGAGATCACGTCGTATGGGTGAGATCTTTCCTACCCTACCTTTTGTGTTTGTGCTTGTTTGCAAATAAAATGTCTTCATTTTGTGCACATGTGCGATAAAAAATCATGAAAATATGTTATAACTAAATCGGAATTTTTATTAATAAAATTGGGACCAATGTCCCTTGTTTTAGCCAATTAATATAAAATGTCACGAATAAACAAAGAGTTAAGTTTTCCAAAAAATGGGATCACTCATCCCGATTTTTTCAAACTAGCAATTGAATAACTCTTCGATCCCTCTTTATGTGAGTGTGAAGGAACCAATGTTCCTAAACCAAACGAATGTCCTGATTTATGTATGTTTTTCTTATGTTTGATTTTGTTTGTTTGTTTTAGATTTATTTTCATACATTTTGTGCCCTTTTAATTAATTTTGGGGCAATATTATTTAGTTTTCATTTGGGATTGTATTCTGTCCCAATTTACATTTTTAATCTTCTTTCATTTGAGGTTGTATTCGCCCCAATTTCTTTTGTAATTGTGTTCTTGGAGTGTTTATTGCTTTCCTTTATCGCTTTATTTACTGCTTTCTTTACAGCTTTTATTTATTGCTTTTGAATGCTTGCGATGCACTTGAATTTAAATGCATTAATCATGTGAGAGAAGAAATAGAATTTTATGAATTTAAAAACTCACTTATAATTAACCAAAACATAAATAAGAGTGAAGTCCCGAACACCATCAATGGTTTAGACCAATAGAGGTTAGAGACCTTTCCCAATTTCTCGTAAATTTGGTGGCGACTCGAAAATACCTCAAAGGTGCGTAAAGGTGCCGTGAGGCTAGATGATCCTTTCCAATGTTCTATTGGGAAGGAGGCATCAAAAATGTCTCATGGCACCCAAGACAAAAAAGACGCAAACCAATCCCTTGAGCACTAAAAACGGGTTCAAAGAGGGCCTTTACTAGGTTCGGCGTGCGTCACAGGTGGGGACTCAAAAATATCTCTAGGTTTCCCAAAATAGACATATATGCAATCGTCTTAGGCTTCATAAGATTAGATGAATCTTTCCAAAGTTCTATTGGAAGGAGAATTCCAAAATATCTTTGATTACAAAAAATAGACACACATGCGCTGTCTCAGACTCAGTGAGGCTAGATGACCCTTTCCAATGTTTTATTGTGTGGCAACTCAAAAACACCTCCTTGTTGCCCAAAATAGACGCCTTTGTAATATTTTGCAAGTCTTATAAACTTCTCTCGAATACCTTAAAAGCGGGTCTTCGAGGCCTTTGGGGTTTGACGCGTGACACAGTGGCGACTCCGTTGGGGATTAAATGAGACTTCGCTTCGAAAGTACCCTAATTAAAACTATAATTGAGTTTTGATTTAAATTTTTATCACACTTTAAAATTACATTGTATATCACTAAAGCCTTAGATTTATGCTAGTTTGCACCCTCTTTCAGCACCGGTGCATTCCCAAAGCACAACCCTATGTTCACTCAATGTAGGGAAGTGTCAAGGATAATCACCAGCCCAAGCCTCGTACCATCCTGGTATATTAAATGGCGACCCGACTGGTCATTATGCTCATGATGAGCTATACCCGTTAGTAGGGACCATGCTTGGGTAGACCTAAAGTATCATAACCCTAACCAAAGCTCATGTAATGAAAATAGATACCTCCCCTAGGTGGTATGAACCGTGATACTATGTTTGCTGTATGGATCACTTTGTATTGGTCAAACCCAGATAAGTTGGATGGTCGCCTAATTAAAGGCTTTCATGCCTCGATAGGCCCATGCCAGTCTATTTAGGTTGCCTGAATATTCAATGATCAAAACCTATATGTGTGCACATTAGCTTAGAGATGTTATACTAAGCCCACCTAGGATAGAGACTACACGACCTCGTGCGTGGGAGGAATAAGGTTGGAAGGGTATATTTGCTTGCGTGTGGTTGTGGATGTTGCATAGCATGATCATGTATCTTATGTCATTCATGCATCATGCAAACTAGGTATATTTTATAGCCATAATAAATCTACCAAAGTGGTCAAGATGCCCCCATGGACAGCTCCATCGAAATCCATTCTTTGAGCTACTAGAAAGGATGGAATATTCAAACTCACTTTTCGAGAGTAGTCAAGCTACCTCCTGTTAGTTTTTCATAGACAGTGAAATGGTCAATCCATCGCGAGAAGCAAATGCCACCAGGGCCTTGATAGCCGAGGAAGTTGGTAGACAGTTTGAGAACATAATGATGGCTATGATGGCGACAATGGCCCAGCTTGCCGCACAAAACCCAACTGCACCTCCTACGAGACAAAATGAATAGGAGGAGGCTAGAGAAGACCTGTGACGCGCGCCGAACCCCATGGCCTCCCGAAAGCCCACTTTAGGGCAATCGGGATGCGATTCATTAAAACGTTTAAGGTATTTACAAGTGCATCTATTTTGGGCAACAATGAGGTTTCTTTGAGTCGCCACCCAATAGAACACTGGGGAACGTCGTCTAGCCTAAGACGGCGCATACATATCCATCTTGGGCAAGCCAGAGAGATCTTGGAGGTCTCAGCCTCTACCCCCTGGAGCCTAGGATTTATAGATTTAAGTCTTTTGGTGAGACTCAAGAGGTGTCTTGGAAGTCCTAGACCTCTCGCCTCATTGAGCCCCAAAGACCAAAGTGAGTTCGGGACTTCTCATTTATTTATACCTTGATCAATATTATGATTAAGTTTTGAATTCATTGTTTCACCAACTTTCCACATGATGCATTTAATTAAAGCACAATCATTCACGTCAAAAGCAATAAGTAAAGCATTATTAAAATAAACATTCTCAAAATAAATTACAATAAAAGTAGGGGCGGAATACAACCCCCATTGTAAATAAAATACAAATCATGCATAAATTGAGGTATTCATTAATGATGAGGATATTGGTCCTCGCATGCATATTTGTTATAAAACATTTTTGATGTGATGATTTTATTTTGGTTAGAGAAAATTGAGACATTGGTCCCAGTTTTATTTAGGAAAAATTCTAAATTAATTACTATAAAATATTTGGCCCTTCTCACTTTATCAACATGGAAATAATCTTAATAATAACATCAATAAAAGGCAAGAGTGAAGAAAGAACCCGTATGGAAATCCTCAGATCGGCTCGACGATCATCGTTTACAACTCCAAATACAAATTGTCAGAAAATAACTCATAGGAATAAACATGTCAGTGTCGAAATTGGTGAATAAAGTAAAGAAAAGAAAAATAATAGGAAACTTTTAAAAGAAATGTGTTAAAAGATAAAAAAAAAAAAGGTAAAACAATTAATATAAGTTAATTAAATCACACAAGTATTAATCCAGAATGTTTACCCTCGGATTTTACCTTTTCGGGTGAATATCGACTGGTTTAAGTCTCGGCACGCTCCACAAAGATCAAATAAAATAGATCAAAGTAAGAAAATTTGTATTTTTCCTTTTTGAAAATTTGATAGCGATCGAGTGTTTGAATTAGCTGTATTGATGGAAACGAATGAATTTCGTTACCTCAAATTGGCTTAATTTGCAAGAAATATTTAGATAAATCAATTAACTGAAAGAATTTTTATCAAATAAAATTCTGAAAATAAACAGAGATTTTATAGCTGTTTTAGTAAATTGCTCACAAGAAATATTTTCTAAAAAAATCCAATCTCTCAAAAATTTGTCACTTTCCTCACAAAAATTTGGAGATAAAATAAGATAAGCATTTGTTTAAAGTTTGAATTTCAAACGGACTTTTAAAATTAAATTTTTTAACCAACACCTATCCCCATTTGAAAGATTTTAGATTAAATTTTATCAAATCGGGCGTTATCTGATCAGATCCACTACCGACGGGCATCCCTATAACTACCAGCGGGCGTCCCTACTAAGGGCACGCGTGGAAATATGGATACAGATGTGTTGTAACGCGGGACTAGGGACGGGCGTCCCTACTCAGACACGTGTCCGTCCCTAGCTACAGACGGGGCCGTAACGCGGGACTAGGGACGGGTGTCCCTACTCAGACACGTGTCCGTCCCTAGCTATAGACGGGTCGTTCCTACTATGTATAGAGACGGGGATCACCCCAAGTAGAGACGAGTGTCCCTACTTCAGGCAGTCATCCTGTCTGTTGAGCAAAACTTCCAATTTCAACCAAAATTTTCAAAACCTCATGCTATAGAGAAAAAGATTTTAATCCTTGTGAAACCGAAAGACAAAAATCTCCGAATTCCATCCATTTATCCGGAAACCAACGTGGATCTCTTCATCAGGTAACTCTGACCCGGACTGCCTCAAGACCCGGTGTCTACAATTGCCCCCAATTTTGGGGAAACTAGTACACTAGTGTCTAGATGAGCCAAAATTCAGAGGAGAAAGGAAAGAGACGCATACTTGAGGCAGTCCTTACCTTTTTGCCGGGGAAGTAGCGATGCGTTGAGTCTGCTTCAGACTTACAAAACGCGAGGGTTGCTCTCCTGAGCTGCACTGAGTCCGCTCCAGACTTACAGAGTGCGGATGGTGATGCGCCGAGTCTGCTCCAGACTTACAAAACGCGAGGATTGCTCTCCTGAACTGCACCGAGTCTATTCAGGACTTAAAAAGTGCGGATGATGATGATGCGCCTAGTCTGCTCCAGACTTACAAAATTCGAGGGTTGCTCTCCTGAGATGCACCGAGTCTGTTCCGAACTTACAAAGTGCGGATGATGATGATGCGCCGAGTCTGCTCCAGACTTACAAAACGCGAGGGTTGGTCTCCTGAGCTGCACCGAGTCTTTTCCGGACTTACAAAGTGCGGTCTGTTCTATCGTGTGTGCACCGCTGTCCTCGTCTCGGTATGCGCAGTGACTAAACTGTCCCGCTAGCCTCATCTCAGCCCGCGTGGTGTCTGATTTATATCGCTAGTCCCATTTTAAATTTGCAAACTTTCCTTGCTAACCTCCATTCAATCGGCAAGGTTCGATTCTGATCTGTTGATTCTCATCTAATATTGAATGCGATCTTGAAGGATATAATGTTTGATCTGTTTATCCTTCCTTTTGACTGCTGGTCATTTTCGAATTGGTGTGAAACCATGTTCCTGTATTGTAAGAGGCTCTTATTAATTCTCATGCAAATTAACTTGATTGGTAGGTTTATGAACATTTTTATGTTGCCCCTTTATTATTTATCATCCTGTTTACTATATCATCAATTGTCTTTTTCCTTCTTTTTTCTCTCTCTTTTTCTTCTTTTTTTAAGAAATTTAAATCATGAAGAAATAACATGCGAATTTAACAGGTTAAACCATAAATGTTTTTCCACTAAAAGGTTAAATTTTGTATAATATACAGATGTGATTACAATAAAAAGTATAAATACAAAGCTAGAAGTATTCCCTGAACAATCTATAATGGCGCATAATCTGAGAGCTCCTATGGATCATCATCATCATCATCTGATAGATGAACCGGCTGGTCTCGTGATGAAGAAGCATATGGTCCCACATCTGGAGCAGATGGCTGCCTGGGAGGGGCTGATGGTCCGGCCTGCTGAGCAGCCGAGGTTCTGGCCTGTCGCTGGTATCTAGGAGGTACAACCACTGGTACTGATAACGACTGCACTCTCGCTGGGTCCTGTTGCTGGAACTGGACCTGCGCATATCCATCAAGGAAAGGATGTGCCCATACCATCATGAACTACAGCGTATCAGTGATGACCCCCTAACTCTCTGAAAGCGCCGGCCAGGCGGACGGTCTGATCTGTAGAGGTAGTCCCCATACTCTTCAACCTATCTTATGTCTGCTCCCTAAACTCTCGCATGGACTGGGTGATGGGAGGTATGGCATCCTCTAGGACCTGGATCCTGAATCTGAGAGCCTCAACTGACTCATCCACCATCTATACAGATGCATCTATCCTCTGGGTCGCCTCATCCTGGGAGGCCCTCATCTCCTGCCTCAACTGACCCACGAGCCTCTCCTGCTCCTGCCTCAAATAATCAATAAGCCTCCCTTGCTCTTGGATAATACGCTGCTACTGATCTATCTGCTCTAAGATGACTCTATCTCGCTCCCCGAGCTTCTCAAGAAAGGCCCTATCTCTCTCCTCCTGTCTGTGCTCAAAGGATGCGAACATAGAGGTCAAAATCACAGAAAAATCTGGCTGTGCCGAGTGAGTCGATGGTATGAATGGAGGGGGAGCTGACTCTGGTGCTTGCTTTGGAGGCGGAGCTGTAGAAGTAGATGCCCCCGGGTCCCCTACTCTAGCATATGGACTGAACCTCTCAGGTGCCCGGGGAGCTATCCGATGTACTCTCGATGGCGGAGGCGGAGTAGGACTCTGTACTCTCTGCCCTGGAGGAGTAGCAAATAGCTCATCCATGGTGAACTCAATCCCCATGTCCGAGGGTGTACCCGGATGCTCCTCCTGGTACTGCTGGGGCTCGGGAGGTTGGTGCTCCATCTGAGGCTGCTCCATTTGAGGCTGCTCCTCTACTGGCTCTAGTGAGGGCAGGCTAAATGCACGTCTTGTCTCATGAATGGTGCGGAGTCTGTACGCCTCGGCCTGACCCGGTATCGGCAATATCATAGCAATCGTAATAGCTACCGGAGCGTCCACATAAATGCTCTCATCCAAGGCATGCCCCAAGATGTCTGGACGAACACCCAAACTCAAAAGTAGTCTAGTAATGACTCCACCAACATACATTATAGGGGCTACCCCCTAGATACTCTCACCATGTTAACCAAAATCTCATGGCTGATGTTGAGCCGCTGGCCTGCCACCATGGCCCATAAACTCCAAATCTCAACGGCGTTGAGAGACCCTGGGTTACCAGCTCGTCCCAAATAGGAGCTGGATAAAACTCCGTGAACATAGCGAAGGGCCTGTGACGAGAGTACCGTGCTCTTTGCCGTATCATGATCATACGGCACTCCCGGCAATGCAATGACCGCCCAATGGTGGCGTCTAACTACTCTATGGGGCACTATAACATCCTGCCCGAATGGAAGCCCCATAGCCTCTGTAAATCGCTAACGGGTAATCCTATAATAGTGCCTCTCAATCCAAACCTGGATAACACCCTCCTCTGTGTCGGATCTCTGGTACCCCCCGTACTGTAACGTAGTAAGAAACTGCCGAACTATCTCTGGGTGAGTCAGGAAAGCAGGCATCAGAAACTCAGTCCATCCCGCTCCTGCCATCAAAATATCGACCTCGTCGGCCATCCTGAGAGCCTCAAGGAACGGCCTAGAAATAAAGCGGCTAGCTCGGAACTGCACCTGAGCCAGCGCTGCATAACTCTGTCTGGCCTCGGCACTCATCCAATCCGCGGCCTGAGGCTCAGGCTGATCGCGCAGAGCATATCATCGCAGTGGTATCCTGAAAATAAAGTAAACAATTAGTTTGGTAATTTAGGCTGCATTTCGACGGGGTCGTGTCTAAACCGAAAAAATTAAAAAAATTTGGGCAGCACCTCGGCAAGGGTGTGTCCAACCTCCTGCATGAGAAAACAGAAAGAAACAGGCCTCAGGCCCCAAGCAATAGTGCAACATATATAGTGCGACATATTCACACTTGCTTTACTTCCTAATTCTTAGTATTGGTTTCAAAGTGCATGTATTCCTAAGGCTATGTCTGAATATCTAAAAAAAACTAAATAAAAATAAATATGCATCTATCATTAATTGTTCTCAAAATAGCATATATTCATGCATTTTATCTCAACTGAAGAACAATATATTATTTATTCTATGTGTTAATTCATACGCTTAAAGCACTAAAAAAACATAACTTTAACTAAACCATGGCATTCTAACAGCAACAACTAAAATCAATTGACAAGGCTCCTAATTACACTAATAAAAAAAATGAAAATTATATTACTCATAATAGGATAAATAAATAAATAACTAATAATAAAATAGAAGGATTTTACTAACCTGGAAATTGAGACTCAAAGGACAAGACGCTGGTGCAAAGAAAACCAACCGAAAAAAAGCAAAAAATGATAAAATGTAACTGAAGAAGAATGGAAGAGCGTTGGTGTGAAGAAAAGAGAGAAGAAATTGATTGTCCGTCGGTACCTGCATCCTTATATAGAATTTAAGTACCGACGGGCTTTACGTCTATACAGCTACCGACGGGAATGCCGTCTGTCTCTCTGGATTCTGCTTTTAACCCTCATTAATTACCTAATTAATGCGCGTGATATGCACGATGCAAAGACTGCCAGGTGGACAACTACAGACGGGATCACCGTTTGAGTAAGGGACGGGCTAGCCGTCGGTAGGTCAAACCTATAAAATTCAGCATTTTCGTGGATTTCGTGCCTTTTCTGTCCTTTTAGCTTCATAGCAGGTTCCTTTCTTCAGTTCTTTCCTTTTTTCCTTCTTTATTTCCTTTAGCGACTTCGATTTTAGCCCTTGAGGAATGAATTCTCCTCTTCTTCCTAAAATGCACAGTATCTTAGACGATGCTCAAACTTGGTAAAATAGCACTCTTGCCCCCCTTTCTGGACTAAAATTTTTACACAGAATCAGAATAGACTACAACCTCCTTTTGGCTGCGACCCACTTCTGGGACCCTCGCTTTCACGTTTTTAGGTTCACTTACCAGGAAATGTGCCCCCTGCCTGAGGAACTTGCTGCCATTGTCGGGAGCTGGTATCCTCCTAGTGCTTTACCCTGCGTTCCTCGCTGTGGTTTGGTTCAAACTCGGGATATTGCTCTGTCCTTAAGTATATCTCCTTCTGACGCTGCTCGTCTAGTTCCTCAGGGCCCTGTATTTGCCTTAGAACCTCTGATTGAAGCACTGGATGAATTCTCTAACCTTCCCTTATACAGAGTAAGCGTCATCTTTCTTTTCTGTCTAATGAAGTACCTGGTTATGACTTCAGAGGAGCTGCTCGGAGACCCTCGTTTGTTTGGGATTTTGGACGATTTTCTCCACAGGCTGACCCCTTTTCCACTTATTCTTGCCAAGACTATCTTGGGATTGGACGTTGTCTATGCCAGGCCTACCAATTCATTCTCTGGGAGCCCGTTATTACACCAGGTACGTCATTGTTTTACAGGTAGTGCGTCCCTTGTGGATTTTCGCACTAGCTTTTCTTAGCGGGAAGTGCGTCCTTTCAGATTTTCACACAACCCTATGCCTAATTTTTGCCTGAAGTAAATCCTACTTACCCCACCAGCTTTTCTTTGCCTTTTATCTTATTTTCTTTTGCTTTTATTTTTCCTTGCTTCTTCTTTCAGATTTGGTTGCAAGACAAATTGAAGCTGCTGTTAGAGCCACCTCCTAGAATCATGAGTCAGTACTCAGCGAAGCATTTTCTTCATCGCCAGCGTCTGTACCTACCTAGGACCCCTGACGATGGCATTACCAGATTCAGTGAGATATCAGATGAGGATATTAGCTTCATGCGCGCTTGGCTTCCATTATCCAGTGCAGTTATTGATGGTTCTTCAGGATGTGTTCCCCTATGCGGGCTTCGTGAGGCAACCTTTTACATCACGGCCCGCTGCTCTCGTCAACTTAGAATAACTCAGGATGTGGTGAGACTCCCTCTATCCTTTCAAGGTGGAGTCCTTTCTGCAGCTTTTGCCTCCCGCTATCATGAGCTCTGCAGCCAACTTCCACTGAAGACTATAATACCTCCCTTCGGGAACCAGTCTGTCACCTCTACCAGCGCAAACAAGAGGTGGATACTTAGCCCGTCATCTGATAATCGCACACGGCGACTGAGGCATTTGGCTAGCGAGAGTAGTAGTAGGGCATAGTTTAGCTTTACATGCATTTTGAGCAATATGTTTCTTTTTAAAGCAGAATTGGACAATGATATAAATGAATAAGTCAAGTCTTATTTCATTTCACAAAATTGTGTACATTTCAGTACGATTTCAGAATACATGATCGTCTTTGACACTTGTTCAATTATGCAAGACTACATTCATTCATGGAACTAAACCCTGACAGCAACAAACTCCTGTCCCAATCCGCCCTCTCGGGTTTTCATGATTGGATATTTTCTCTCAAGCCTCTAAATTTTGCCCAGGATGCCTTTTTTCGGCTTTCACCCTGACGAGGCGCCCAATTTTAGCAAGGCCGCCTTTTTCGGTTTTCGACCTGCGGGGCTTTCATTCTCTTCTTTTGATTTTGTAGCCTTTAGCCATGGAACCTTTTGAGTCTATCAATATTGATCGGTTCTTTGAATTCATTGCCATCACTATCCGATAAAATCGCAGCTCCTTTTGACAGCAGCTTCTTGAGAATAAACGGACCTTCCCACGTAGGTCTGAACTTCCCTCTAATATCCGGTGCTCATGGTCTTATATGTTTGAATACCAAATCCCCCTCCTTCAACGGATGTTTCTTGACTTTCTTTCCAAAAGACATAGCGAGCCTCTTTTGGTAGATCTGGTTATGATAATAGGCTTTTAACTTGTTCTCATCTAACATGTTCAAGCGTTGCAGCCGCTGCTGGGCCCATTCGGCCTTCGGAATCTCTGCTTCCATTACCACCCTTAGTGACTTAAGTTCGACCTCGACTGGCAATACTGCCTCCGTGCCATATACCAAAGAATATGGAGTGGCTCCCGTTGAAGTTCTGATGGTTGTTCTGTAAGCCCATAGTGCAAAAGGCAATTTTTCCGCCCAATCTTTATAATTCTGGACCATCTTAGCCAGGATCCTCTTGACATTTTTATTGGCAGCTTCGATTGCCCCGTTAGCTTGAGGACGACACGGAGAAGACTTGTGGTGCTCGACACCATACTTATGGAGTAACTTCTTCATTTCGGCCATGAACTGGACCCCATTGTCAGATACCACATGGTGTGGAAGGCCATACCTACATATGAAGTTCTTCTCGATGAATTTTGCAATATCTCGAGCATCAACTTTCCTAAAGGACTCACCTTCTACCCATTTGGTAAAGTAGTCGATGGCGACAATGATGTACCTATGGCCATTAGAGGCCGTGGGGCGTATCTCTCCAATAATATCAATCCCCCAAGCTGTAAAGGCCAAGGTGATGTCAAATTGTGCAATTCCGAAATGGGCAGGTGCCTTAAATCTGCTTACTGCTGGCATAACTGACACTGCTTTACATACTTCGAACAATCGTTATCCACGGTGAGCAAGAAGAATCCTTGTCTCATAATCTTTTTTGCCAATCTCAGCCAATTCATATGGGCTCCGCATACTCCGGTGTGTGTTTCTTCCATCACCCTCTTAGCCTCTTTCTCATCCAAACACCTCAACTGGATACCATCCGCCTGTCGTTTGTACAATGCTCCATTTATGCAAATGAACTGGGTAGATAGCTTGCGAATCATTCTCTGATCTTTCTCAGTAGCTTCCTCCGGAAATGTCACATTCTTTAGATAGTTCTTGATATCATAATACCACGGCTTCCCATCTGCTACTTCTATCTCCATGACTGATTTAGATTCGAAGCTAGGTCTCTCAGAGCTAGAAATCAAAACTGGCCTCATAACCACCCCTTCGGGATTGTCCCACATTGAGACTAAAGTAGCAAGTGTAGACACCGCGTCCCGAGTAGCCTTTATTAGGATTACCTGATGATGAAATTTAGCTATGCCGGCTTATAGGCAAAAAGATTAGAGCTCGGAAGTGATTTTCCTTGTCGTTTGTTTTTCTCGAAAATGAGTAAAAAGTGTATTTTAAAAATATTTTTAAAAATTATTTTGGAGAAGAAAAAGTGTGTTTTAGGTTGATGGTGTTTTATAAAAAAAAAAGTATTTTTTCGCGAAGGTCGGGGCGCTTGCCCGGGCGCTGGGCGGCGCGCAGCACCCAGCACGTGCGCAAGCGAGCGCTCGCTTTGTGCGCGCAGTCGCCCCACTTTTGCCCCATTTCGCCCATTTTCGACCCCAACTCATTTTTTAACGGTTTTTGGACGATTTTGGGTGGTTTTTGGGTGGTTTTTGAGTGTAAAAAAGAGAAAACAAATTCAGGAAGGAGGGAGGACGAATTAGAAAGAGTTTGGAGAGAAAAAAACTAAACTTTTGAGCTTTTTAGTTGAGTGAAAAAATCAATCTTACACACTTGCTTCCAAGGGTGATTTTTCAAGTTTCCAAGTTATTTTTCAAGCATTTTTCACAAGAAAAAGACAAGGAATTCAACACTTCTACCTTCAATTCTTCAAGATTAAAATTGAGGGTAATTATTCATGGCTTAACTCCTTAATTCTCTTGTTGATTTTAATTTCTTTTTTTTCCAATTAACTTTTAAACATGTAAATTCTCTTAGTCCCTATATTCTTCTTATTATTTTATCTTCAATTGTTCATATAACAAGTAAACACTTTTAAATCCTATTATATTTTCATGTCAAATTGTTTTTAACACATATCAATATTTTAATTTTTACTCATAATTATTATTATAATTATTTATTTGATATGTTGAGCATGGTTAATATTTTTTTTATTCTTAGGCATGTTAAATTGCATCATAATTATTCTTATGCATGTTATAATATTTTATGCATATTATATTTCCATTACACATATTATCCTTTATGTCATATTATTTCTTTGGCTTAATTTCTAACATGAATTTCATTTTTTATTTTTTGTTGCAAATTATTATTTTATTCTTATTTGAGCATCCATACACATGAAGGAGGAGATGCGGGGTTCGGTATCTTCTATATACATTTTAATTCTCATTTTGTTTATATTTTTAATTTCCTTGTATATGTTCATTAAGTAAAATGGTTTTTTTTTTTATGCATGCCCAAATAAAAATCACAAAAATATTTTTACTAAATTAAACTTGGGTTTTTCATAATAAATGGGACCAATGTCCTAGTTTTCATTCCAAATAAGTCACCACATCCAAAATTTATTCTTTAAATACACATGCGGGGACCAAAGTCCTCATAGTTAATAAATTCCCCGGTTTTATGTATGTTTGCATTTTTTTTTATCAGAGTTGTATTCCGCTCCTAGAATTATTGTAATTTACTTTTAATATTTTATTGCTTTCAATGTGAATATTTGTGCCTTTTAATTAAAATTACATCGTGTGGAGAGAGAGCGAACTAATAAACTCAAAACCAAATTGTAAAATTAATCAAGGTAGAAATAGATGAAAAGTCCCGAACCCATCTCTGGTCTTTGGGCTCAAAGAGGCTAGAGGTTTACCCTCCAAGACACCTCTTATGTCACAATATTTAGACATCAAATCCTAGGCTCTAAGGGAGAGAGGTTCTTCCTCCAAGACCCCTTTGGCTTGCGCAAAATGGATGAAAGCGCTTTCTTAGGCTCTCCGAGGCGAGAGAAACTTTCCCAATATTTTATTGGGTGGCGACTCCATGAAACCTCCTTGTTGCCCAAAATAGACGCACTTGTAATTCATTGCAAGTTGTCAACGGACCTCAAATGCCCGATCGCCCTCGGGCGGGAGGTCAGAGGGGCGGCCGTGGGTCCGGCGCGCGTCACAGTGGCGACTCCACTGGGGAATAAATGGTTCGAGACTTCAACTTGAAAATACCTTGATTATCCTTTACAATTAAGTTTTAGTTTATGAATTTCGCTTTATCTCAAATTTGCATATCATCTCATTAGAGCCTTAGATTAAGTTAGTTTGGTCCTTTCTTAACCCCGGTGCGTTCCTGAAGCACGACTCTATTTTCACTCAATTTAGGGAAGTGTTAAGGATAATCACCAGCCCAAGCCTCGTACCGTCAAGGTATATCAAATGGTAACCCGATCGGTCGTTATACTCATGATGAGCTAGACCCGTCGGCAGGGATCATGCTTGGGTAACCCACAAATATCATCACCCTTTGACTAAAGCTCATGTAATGGCAATAGATACTTCCACTAGGTGAAATGTACCGTAATACTATGCTTGCTATATGGGCCATCATATATTGGATGAAGTCAATTTAATTAAATGGTCTTCCTCAAAGGCTTTCATGCCCCGATGGGCCCATCTTAGTTAAGTTGAATTGTTTAAATACATAATGGCCAAACACCCATACGTATGTACATTAGATGAGAGTTGTTATGCTGCCGATTTTCCACCGTGCACCATATATGTCCATTGGGTTCCCCGTTAACCCATGGATCAAGCCCACCTAGGAAAGAGACTGCACTACCACGTGTGTGGGAGATATAAGGTTGGAACGATCTATATGTTTGCATGTGTTTGTCTATGTTGCATCAGCATGAGCATGCATTGCATTTTAATCATGCATCATCTTAACAATTTTTGCATTTCAGCCATCATAGATTCTCCTGGGTGGTCTAGAGGTCCCGACGAACAGTTAAGAAGGACTCCGCTTTTGGGGTTAACAGAGTTAGTGTCGAATCAAAGTTCAGATTCAATCTTAGAAGACAGTGTGGGGTTTTCTTCCGAATCATCAATAGAAGTAAGCATGGCTAATCCATCAAATGAGTTTGATGCAACCCGGGCAATAATTACTGAAGAGGTAGGAAAGAGAATGGAGGAGTTTGAAGCCCAAATAATTGCAATGATGGGCAATCTTGCCACCACCATAGCTAGGCAACAAGCTGCTGCTGCCCCTATCCGGATGCAAGCTGAACAAGAGTCTGTCAGAGAAAAGCTCCCTGCTGCAGTTAACTAACCAGTGGTCGATCCACCTATTATTGAGAAAAGAGTACCTACACCTATTAAGCGCAGAGAGGGCCCCAGGTCTGAAGCTGAGTTTGGGGGAGATGAGCAAGAGGAGCATATAGTAACTAAAGAAAAGTAGCTGAAATTTGTAACAACCCAAATAGGGCCTGGCCGGAAGTTGTGCGGTAAGTCGGTAAAGTAAGGGTATTTTCGTAATTTGAGTAAGAGGAATTTTGGTTAATAAGGAAGTATGTGTTAAAGGAATTAATCAATTAAGTGTTAAGTGAAGTGAAGGGAATTATAGGGTGTGCTTGTAGTGTATGGTTGTAGGGTGTTAGTGGTCTAAGGGCTGTTTTTGTATGGTTTGTGGGCATGGTGCCTTGGTTGTAAAGTGGATTTATTGGAATTGTTATGGTGTAAGTTAAGTTATGGTGCATAGAAGATATTTGTGTAAATAGGCTTGTGTGTGGTTAGTGTATGGTGCCATAAGTGGTGTTGTTAAGATAGATGGCTTGATTCTCTAAGATTGAGACATGTGGCTTGGAGGTTGGTGAGTAATTAATGAAAAGTAAGAGAGAAAAGGGAAGGGCAGAAATTGCCTAGCTTCCCGTGGAAGCTATCTCAATTTCTCTCTTTTCCTTTCTCATTTCCCGTCCTCCCCTCTCTCTTGCTTTCATTCTTCTACTCTCATCTCTCTTCTCTTGTGATTTCTTGAGTTTTGAGTGGGATCTTTGAAGGTTTGAGCTGGGAGTGTTAAAGGTAAGTGGTTGAGTTCGGTTTGAGGTTTCTTATGATGTTTCTTGTTCTTTGATTTCTGGTTTTGTTTGTGTTTGAGTTTGAATTAAGTGTATTTGGTTGGGTTGTGCAAGAATCGGAAGAGAGAAGGAAGAGTAAAGGCAAGGATAAAGTGGATTCGTGAGGAGCTCGGTTTGAAGCTTTGCTTTCCAGGTATGGGAGCTGTGTTCTTGAGTGTTGAGTTGGAATGGGTTAAATGCATGCAAGTGATTGGGAACTATGTTAAGGATTTTGTGTTTTCCCTTAATTTTCCTCCTTGGATCAACTCTATATTGTGATTGCATGTCATTTGTAATCTTGAGTGTTTTATGAATGCATGTTTAATTTAAGTAGTGATTTATAGTGAAGTGATAGTGATATAGTGAAATTGTTATGTGTTGTGAGAACATGATTATGCCATGTGAGTGAATCTTTGATAAATTGATGTTGGATCATTGTTTAAAATGTGTTTATGTGACGTTGAGAATGATGCGGTGTTGTGAATGAGCCATGAGGTAAGTGTTTGTGTCTCTTGTTTGCATGTATGGAGTATCGTGTGTGAAATGTGAAGGGAAAAGTGCAGAATGGGCGAATCTGGGTTCTGTCGCGATCGCGACAAGTGCCGCGATCGCGACAGAAGGCAGACTTGGCCCCTTGTTCTTGAAGAGCCCTCTGTCGCGATCGGGACGCTTGTCGCGAGCGCGATATAGAGCTCAGTAGCGGAACCCCCTGCGCGAGCGTGCTGTCGAGCGTGCGCGCGAGGAGGAAGGAACTGGTCTCTGTCGCGATCGTGACGCTTGTCGCGAGCGCGACAGAGCTCGGCCCTGTGAATTCTACTGCGAGTGCTTCGTCGCGACCAGGCCTCTTGGCGCGAGGACGCGACGAAGTACCCCGTGCTCTGTCGCGAGCGCGACACCTGTCGCGATCGTGACAGAGGCCCTTCCTGCTTGCCTTGTTTCTGAATGTGTTTTCTTTTGTCCGCTTTGCACGGTTTCTCACTAGTGCATGAAATATGTTTGTGCTTATGACTCGTGATGCCATTGTATTAGTGTTTTAGTTATGAATTCTTTTGATGTTAGATTCTGGATTTGAATCTTGCTTTTGAATGTGTAACGTTGTGTGAGTCAATGTGTTGTCGAGCCTGAATTGTCAAGGTATAGGATAATTAAGCATGCTTAAGAAGGGTTAGTGTACAGCTGTTCTGTCCGCCCCGTTTGGGCGAAGCGGTCGACCTCCGAGATGGTCACCTTCCGTGTAGTGATAAAAATGTTTTGAGACTCCGGTCTCCCGCGCTACCTTCGGGTATTAAAGTGTTTTTGAGGCTTCGGTCTCCCGTGCCGTGTTCCCGTATCCTCCACCATTGAATTCGGGCTATAGTGTGATCTGTCTGGTACTGGTTTAGTGAAGTGTTCAGATTATAGTGTGACTATAGATAGCGTATTGGTTTAGTGCTTTCTCTTATTATTCTGGTTATATTTATTTATATCTCTGTACTCTGTTGCTTAATGATTTATGTATGCTAGTGCATGTTTCCTTATATAGTGTGCTGTTGTGTTTGTTTCTCCCCACTAAGCGTTATCGCTTAGCACGGGCTTTTATCCCGTGCAGGTAGCGTGAAGGATTTTTGGGAGTGCTCGAGTCGTGCATCTGCAGGCAGGCCACATAGGAGTCGAGTTATTTATTTCTGTCTCCTCCTGTAATTTTCTTTTTGTATATGTATTATTTTGTAAAGGATTTTAACATTTGTAACCTTTTGGGATATTGTATATATAACTCTATATTTTAATTATATGATGAAGTATATTTCTATTATGTGGTTATTGAATGCTTCTGCTTAGCGCATGTATGCTTCCGCTTTATGTTTCGTCGCGTCGTAAGTGAGCGTCGTGTAGCGCGCCCGCCGGTGCCCTTCCAACGGGGGCGGCGGCGGGGGTGTTACAAAATTGGAGGAGGCAATGTGGAGGAAAATTGAAGAGATGTTTGAGGCCATGGCAAGAATGATAACAGTAGGGAAAGGAATGAACCCAGAAGACCGAGAGCTGGATGGGGATGACCTGATTCCCCAGAATTTCAAGATGCCTGATATCCAAAAATTTGATGGCACCTCTGACCCTACCGCACACATCAAGCAATACTCGCTGGTCATTAAGGGTACGACCTTAACAAGAAAGAAAAAGATAGAGTATTTTTTCTTGAGTCTCACAGGAGCTGCTATTGATTGGTACCATGGGCTTGACAGGAGGTCCAAGGAGGATTGGGACTTGCTGACTGAAGAGTTTCTTGAGCAGTATTATTGTAGTACCCGGCTGGGGAGTCCTTCCATGAGTACCTTACTCGGTGGAGGAACCGGGTTATGGAGATAAAACGCAAACCGAACACTTCTGATCAGATTCGATTATTCATTCGAAATGCCAGCCCGTACTTGAAAGATGGACTAAAAATTAAGGGACTGAAGGATTGGGAGTCCTTGAAGGACATTGCCATAGAAGCAAAAGGAGAATATTTAGCCAAGAGGGCAAACAGCGAGCTTTATGTCAAGAAGGGATACAGCAATCAGGGGGCAGCCAAGTCAGCAAGTTCAAGCAGCGGTAATAGAGGTGGGAAGACAGCCGAGGTGTCTCCAATAGGCGTGAATCAGAGGTATTTCTCGAACTTGGGTAGGCATTTATCATGGGTGCTAAAGAGGCTGGTAAAGGACCAGCTAGGACCCAAGGAGAGCCAGGGCACAAGGAAAATGAATATTGTGCATTTCACAGACATACCGGGCATTTGACAGATGATTGTATAATGCTAAGACATCGGGTCGAAGATCTAATTGACAACAAGCAGATCACCGATCCTGAGAAGAGAGAAGGAAAGAAGAAGTCCAGCTATAATGCAGTGCCACCTCCAGTCTTTATGATTGGATCAAGCCTACCAGAATGGTATGTGATGCAAGATTTATATGGAAATGAGTATGTCGCTATTACTCGCCCTGCGGTGAATGAAGAAGGGATTTTCGTGGTAGCAATAGACTGTTGGTCCACTAGTGAGAGTGGAGAAGATGAAGACGATGAGAAACATGGAGAGTTTACGGATCCATGGGATTCGGAAGAGGAAGAAAGAGTAGAAGAAGTAACAAGAAGTGGGAGGGTGGTCCCAGAAGTTGAGAAGCAGCAGGACCCAGCACAGGCAATCGCAAAGAAAGAGCCGGAAGAAAATTCAATAGTGAAGCAACTGAAAAAGACCACGGCTCAGATATCTATTTGGGACCTCTTGAGACAGTCTCCCTCTCACAGACAGAAGTTAGTTGAGGCATTGAGTGTGTCCACCATAGCAACTACAATCTCTCCATCTGAGCTGTTAGACCTAGTAAAAGGGGAATCTAGGGAGAAGCTGATATTTTCTGATGCAGACCTACCAACAGAGGGTCGCAACCATAACCGACCTTTGTACATCAAGGCACAGATCAATGGCAAGCACACCGCTTGCATTATGGTTGATGACGGGTGATCAATAAATATCTGTCCTTTAGTGGCGCTTCAGGATTTTGGGCTAGATGAGAATATGCTAAGCAGGTCTGATTTGACCATCACAGCCTACGACAACTCCAGGAGGCAAGCATCGGGAACTTTAAAAGCTGTAGTAAAGACGGACCATTGAGATAGAAACAGATTTTATGGTCTTGCCGATTCCAGCAAACTTCTCAGCTCTACTTGGTAGACGGTGGTTCCACAGGTTAGGGGGAGTGCCATCCACCTTACACCAGATAATTAAGATACCCCATAAAGGAGAAGTAGTGACCATTAAAGCAGCAAGAGAGAACCAAGTGTCTGCCTTGGAGATCTCTAATCATCCATTCAGTGGGTTTCATGTATCGATGATCGGAGAAGAGCAAAGCTTAGAAGGTAGCCCTCAGGTGGTGAACATGCTAAAGAAGATGCACTTCCTCCCAGTGGGTGGTTTAGGAAAAGAGTCACAAGGGCTGTAGGATGCTATCACTATACATTGTCAGAAAGACCGAAAGGGGTTGGGCTACAAAGGAGAGTATGGTAAGAAGAAAGTGTCAGAGAAGATCCCCCATATTTCGGAGAGCTTTGTGCCATCATCATCGATTTGTGCTTACACCGGAGAAGAAGAGCCACAGTGGATAGATGGGAAGATCACTCCGGGTTTTAAAATTTTCAACGATGTCTTTGATTGGGAGATCGGAGTTGTTAAAGCTATAGAGAACTTTTGGAATGAGGAGATTATGACCCAATGCAGTGTCTGGGATAGGGATGAGCCCAAAGAGATTGTAATTGATAAGCTGCTAGCCACCAGACTCAAAGGGAAGGAGAAGATGATAGAACCAGAGCTGAAGATTGAAGATCTCAATAGTTCACCAAGTCAAGAAGCCAAAGCACAGTCGGCTGCAGCATCGGTGTTGACTGAAGATGATAGTAACTTAGATTCTCTTTTTATGCTAGAACTCTTTGAGGACAATGTTAATGTTTCTGATTATGTTAATGAGATGAACAACTTTGCTTACTTGTGTGATGTTTCTGATGATTTCATTTCGCATGATCATAAGCATGATGCATTCATTTTTGATATTAATTCAACTAGCACAACCGCATTTAATCTCAGAACTTTGGAAAATCCAAAGGAAATTTTGATAGCATCAGACATAACTCCTGAAGAGAGAATAAAATTTGAGAGAATATTAAAAAAATATGAAAAAGTCTTTACCTGGACCTATGAGGATATGCCGGGAATAGATCAAGATGTTGCCTAACATGCCATCCCAACTTACCTAGACTTTAAACCAGTCAAGCAAAAGCTTCGGAGACTTAGGCCAGAATGGGCGCAGAAAGTAAAGGAGGAGATCCATAAGCAGATTGAGGCAAAATTCTTAATAGAGGTTCAATACCCGACCTGGCTCTCTAACGTGGTTCCTGTAGCCAAGAAAGATGGTAAGGTTCGAGTATGCGTTGACTATCGAGACCTGAACAAAGCTTGCCCTAAGGATTATTTCCCGCTACCCCATATTGATGTGCTAGTGGATAGTGCTGCTGCTTGTATGATGTACAGCTTTGTGGATGGATACACAGGTTACAATCAAATCCTTAACAAGATAGTGGATCGGATCAAGACAGCTTTCATCACCGAGTGGGGGACATACGCCTATCGGGTTATGCCTTTTGAGTTGAAAAATGCAGGAGCAACTTATCAGAGGATGGCCATAAAAGTTCTCAATGACCTAATTCACAAAGAAGTGGAAGTATATGTCGACGACATGATGATTAAGTCGGCTACCAGAGAAGGTCACTTTGAGGCTTTAGAAAAGTTTTTTCAAAGGATTAGTAAGTATAATTTGCGCCTCAATCCTAAGAAATGCATCTTTGGGGTTACCTCGGGTAAGCTATTAGGCCATGTGGTAAGCCAGCAAGGAATTGAAGTAGATCCCGATAAAGACAAAGCTATAAGAGAGATGCTGGTGCCCCAGAAGGAGAAGGATGTCAGAAGTTTCCTAGGAAAGCTTCAGTATATCAACCGGTTTATTGCCAAGCTAGCTTCAGTATGTGAGCCTGTTTTCAAGCTTCTTAGGAAGAATTAGCCGGTGATATGGAACGATGACTGTCAACAGGCATTTGACACCATTAAGGAGTATCTGTTAAATCCTCCAGTATTAAGACCACCACGCCGTGCCAAGCCACTAATCCTGTACATAGCAGTGGAAGATAATTCAGTAGGTACTATGATGTCTCAAGAAGACGATTTTGGTGTGGAGTTTGCAATTTACTATCTTAGCAAGAAGTTCCTACCATATAAAGCTAAATATGTAGAGGTGGAGAAGATTTGTTTAGCAGTTATCTGGGCTTCTTAGAAGTTGCGACACTACTTTCATTCCTGCAGGGTACAGGCAGTAGCCAAATATAATCCTCTTAGATACCTCCAAGAAGCACCCTCTCTACTAGGGAAGATGGGAAGATGGTTAATGCTGTTGCAGGAGTTCGACATTGAATACATAACCAAGAAAACTATTAAAGGAAGGGCTGTAGCAGAATTCTTAGCCGAGCATCCTATTGAGGGAGACCAGTTTGAGTATAATTTCCCAGATGAAGATGTCACGGCCATAGCAGTGCAAGGGTGGCAGCTATTCTTTGATGGGGCAGTAAACAATAAAGGGGCAGGAGCAGGAATTATTCTTACGACCCCGGATGGTGAAAAGCTACCATTGGCTAAGAAGCTGAGATATAAGGCTACCAATAATGAAGAAGAATATGAAGCTTGCATCTTTGGATTGGAAGCATTACTCGCTTTGGGGGCAAAGACCGCAGAAGTATTCGAAGATTCTTCCTTGGTAATTCATCAGATCAGAAGGGAGTGGTCAGTCAAGGAAGAAAGGCTGTTGCCTTATGTGAAGCACTTGAGAATGTTGAGCAGCCAGTTTGAGACTTGCACTTTTCACTTCATGCCCAGAGATGAAAATCAGTTAGCTGATGCTCTAGCAACTTTAGTGTCTATGTGGGATAATCCAACAGGAGTTGCAATGAAACCCGTGCTAATCTCTAGCTCAGGATGGCCTTGCTTTGAAGCTGAGCAGGTGATGGACGTCGAGACCACCGATGGAAATCCATGGTACTATGACATTCAAAATTACTTAGAAAGGTCAGTCTTTCCAGAGGAAGCCACTGAGAAGGATCAAAGAATGATCAGGAAGTTATCCACTCAATTCATCAGTGTTAATGGCACTTTGTACAAAAGGCAAGCTGATGGTATCCAGTTAAGATGTCTCACGGAGAGAGAAGCTAAAAGAGTTATGGAAGAGGTTCATGCCGGGATCTATGGAGCTCACATGAATGGCTTAGCCTTAGCAAAGAAGATCATGCGGCAAGGGTTATATTGGCTCACAATGGATACAGATTGTTCGAAATTTGTGAAGCAATGCCAGTTATGCCAGCAATATGCAAACTTGAGGCATGTGCCAGTTTCAGAGTTACATAATTTGACATCTCCATGGCCGTTTGCAGCTTGGGGAATAGACATCATAGGCGAAATTCATCCTACAGCTTCTAATGGGCACAGATTAATTCTAGTTGCCAATGACTACTTCACTAAGTGGGTTGAAGCTGAATCTTTCAAGAAGGTTGATGCAAGGGACATGGCTAAATTCATCGAGCGGAATCTGATATGCAGATATGGTCTCCCACATCACATTGTGTCTGATAATGGGGTGCAATTCCTAGCAGAAACTAAGCAGATGCTCCAGAAATATGGAATCCAACATTATAAGTCTTCTCCCTACCGTCCTCAAGCAAACGGTGTAGTTGAAGCAGCGAACAAGAATGTGAAGCGGATATTGGCCAAGATGGTTCAGAGCTATGAAGACTGGGCTGAAAAGTTACCCTTCGCACTTTGGGGATATAGAACTACAATCAGAACCTCTACGGGGGCAACACCATTCTCTCTGGTATATAGAACTGAAGCAGTCCTGCCGGTTGAAATTGAGTTGAAGTCTTTGAGGGTACTCATGGAAGCCGAGATTCCAGAGGCAGAATGGGTGCAACAGCGATTGTCACAGCTAAACCTACTAGATGAAGATAGGTTACGGGCCTATTACCACAATCAAGTTTATCAGAAGAGGTTGGCTCGGTCATTTGGCAAGAAAATACGTAAGCACCCGTTGAAGGAAGGGGACTTGGTTTTTAAGATGATGAGGCCGTGAGTTCTAGATATACGAGGAAAATTCAGACCAACTTGGGAAGGTCCGTTTGTTTTGAAGAAGTTGCTAACGAAAGGAGCAGCAATTTTGGCAGACAGCGATGGGAATGAGTTCAAGGACCCAGTCAATGTCGATAGACTTAACAGGTTCCATGGCTAAAGACCAAAAATAAAAAGAAGAGAATAAATGTCCCGCGGGTCGAAAACCGAAAAAAGGCGGCCTTGCTAAAATTGGGCGCCCTATTAGGGTGAAAACTGAAAAAAGGTATCCTGGGCAAAAATTAAGGGCCAAGAGAAAATATTCAATCGAGAAAACCCGAGAGGGCTGATTGATAATAGGAGTTTGATGCTGACAAAATCCACTCCGAGATTAGGTGTAGTCATAAGCTTTTGAATTCTTGTCAAATGAAAATCATGTATGATGAAATCATATAGAAATGTACACAATTTTGCAATGAATAAAAGAATATATTTTCATTGATCTTTTAGTTCTGTCTTAAAAAGAGATATACCAACTGCTCATCTAATGATTATTGCTCAGTCACTTCATCGGATATGTGATATTTTGCTTTTAGCAGAAGTTGTGATAATAACCTTCACTGGTGTTTAAAAAAAAAAAGTAAAATGAACAAAAGCCGCTGGATTGGGTTGGGTCCATTCCAGGCAAAAATTAGGCAAAGGGTTGTGTCAAAATCCCTTAAGGGATGCATTTCTCGCAAAGAAAAGCTAGTGTGAAAATCCACAAGGGACGCACTACCTTTAAAACAATGACGTTCAATGCCTAGAGCGATAAGGCGGCATTATTTCAGATGAGCCTCTTTCAATCAGATAACACACAACACAAAACATGAATCAGAATCCTGGGTAAGGGATCATTGACATGGGGGGCAAAGGATGTACACCGGAAGTCTCTTTCAGAAAACTTGTCGACGATCTTCGGGATTCTGGGGGCATGGTAGAGCAGGCAAGCTATAGCCTCAGCAAACCTTGGACCACCTAGGGCACGGTCTATACATTTTTGCAAGCATTTGCATTCCATATCATACACATAAGATTTCTTGTATATTCCTACGCATACAATATTGCAGGAGAAATCGGCGGGGAACACCAACAAAAGCCGAGTGACAACACCAGTACAAACGTCTAAAGGAGCACAGCTCAAAAATTCACAGTGGTTAGCATGATACCGGCACTACCCACAAGAGGTTAGCACGACCACGACACTACAAATTCACAGAGGTTAGCACAATGGCGGCACTACCCACAAGAGGTTAGCACGACCACGGCACTACAAATTCACAGAGGTTAGCACGATTGTGGCACTACCCACAAGAGGTTAGCACGACCACGTCATTACCAATTCACAGTGGTTAGCACGATGGCGGTATTACCCATAAGAGGTTAGCACGACCACGGCACTACCAATTCACAGCGGTCAGCACGATGGCGGCACTACCCGCAAGAGGTTAGCACGACCACGGCACCACCAGTCGCAACCAAAAGACAGCCTGCCTATAACACGGCAACAACTATTCTCATAACTCCATCCAGCAGGAAGGTCGCCGCTTCAGGTACGCGCTTCTTTCCTTTTCCTGAATTTTGGCTCACCTAGGCACCCATGCACTAGCCTTCCCAAAATTGGGGGCAACTGTAGACATCGGGTCCCGAGTAGCCTTGATCAGGATTACCCGATGATGAAATTTAGCTATGCCGGCTTATAGGCAAAAAGATTGGAGCTTGGAAGTGATTTGCCTTGTCGTTTGTTTTTCTCAAAAATGAGTAAAAAGTGTATTTTAAAAATATTTTTAAAAATTATTTTGGAGAAGAAAAAGTGTGTTTTAGGTTGATGGTGTTTCACAAAAAAAAAAAGTATTTTTTCATGAAGGTCGGGCGTGGGGCGGCGCGCAGCGCCCAGCGAGCGCTTGCTTCGTGCGCGCACTGCGCACGTTTCTTGCGCGCAGTCGCCCCACTTTTGCCCCATTTCGCCCATTTTAGACCCCCACTCATTTTTTAACGGTTTTTGGACGATTTTGGGTGGTTTTTGGGTAGTTTTTGAGTGTAAAAAAGAGAGAAAAAATTCATGAAGGAGGGAGGACGAATTAGAAAGAGTTTGGAGAGAAAAAACTGAACTTTTGAGCTTTTTAGTTGAGAGAAAAAATCAATCTTACACACTTGCTTCCAAGGGTGATTTTTCAAGTTTCCAAGTTATTTTTCAAGCATTTTTCACAAGGAAAAGACAAGGAATTCAACACTTCTACCTTCAATTCTTCAAGATTAAATTTGAGGGTAATTATTCATGGCTTAACTCCTTAATTCTATTGTTGATTTTAATTTCTTTTGTTTCCAATTATCTTTTAAACATGTAAATTCTCTTAGTCCCCATATTCTTCTTATTATTTTATCTTCAATTGTTCATATAACAAGTAAACTCTTTTAATTCCTATTATATTTTCATGTCAAATTGTTTTTTACACATATCAATATTTTAATTTTTACTCATAATTGTTATTATAATTATTTATTTGATATGTTGAGAATGGTTAATTTTTTTTTAATTCTTAGGCATGTTAAATTGCATCATAATTATTCTTATGCATGTTATAATATTTTATGCATGTTATATTTCCATTACACATATTATCCTTTATGTCATATTATTTCTTTGGCTTAATTTCTAACATGAATTTCATTTTTTATTTTTGGTTGCAAATTGTTATTTTGTTCTTATTTGAGCATCCATGCACGTGAAGGAGGAGATGCGGGGTTCGGTATCTTCTTTATACATTTTAATTCTCATTTTGTTTATATTTTTAATTTCCTTGTATATGTTCATTAAGTAAAATGGTTTTTTTTATGCACGCCCAAATAAAAATCACAAAAATATTTCTACTAAATTAAACTTGGATTTTTCATAATAAATGGGACCAATGTCCTAGTTTTCATTCCAAATAAGTCACCACATCCAAAATGTTTTCTTTAAATACACATGCGGGGACCAAAGTCCTCATACTTAATAAATTCCCCGGTTTTATGTATGTTTGCATTTTTTTTATGGGAGTTGTATTCCGCTCCTAGTATTATTGTAATTTACTTTTAATATTTTATTGCTTTCAATGTGAATATTTGTGCCTTTTAATTAAAATTGCATCGTGTGGAGAGAGAGCGAACTAATAAACTCAAAACCAAATTGTAAAATTAATCAAGGTAGAAATAGATGAGAAGTTCGGAACCCATCTCTGGTCTTTGGGCTCAAAGAGGCTAGAGGTTTACCCTCCAAGACACCTCTTATGTCACAAGATTTAGACATCAAATCCTAGGCTCCAAGGGAGAGAGGTTCTTCCTCCAAGACCCCTTTGGCTTGCCCAAAATGGATAAAAGCACTGTCTTAGGCTCTCCAAGGTGAGAGAAACTTTCCCAATATTTTATTGGGTGGCGACTCCATGAAACCTCTTTGTTGCCCAAAATAGATGCACTTGTAATTCGTTGCAAGTTGTCAACGGACCTCAAATGCCCGATCGCCCTCGGGCGGGCAGTCAGAGGGGCGACCGCACGTCCGACGCGCGTCACAGTCGGCTAACTGGTTTTCATCCCTCGGAACAAAATGGAATGTACACACTTCAAATTGACTACTTAGGTCTCTCAAGTGCTCGATGTATGGCATTAGCCTCTCTTCTTTAACGGCCCATTCACCTCGGATTTGGTTGATCACCAGGGAGTAATCACCAAACACTTCCACGTTTTTTGCTCCCAAGGCTATCAATGCCTCTAACCCAAAGGCACATACTTCATACTCAGCTTCATTATTGGTAGCCTTGAACCTCAATTTCTTTGCCAAAGGGAGCTTCTCATCATCCGGGGTTGTTAAAATGATCCCTACTCCTGCCCCCTTGTTGTTCATGGCTCCGTCAAAATGCAATTGCCAACCTCGAACTCCAATAGCTACCACATCCTCATCTGGAAAGTTAAACTCGTACGAGTCTCCTTGAATTTGGTATTCTGCCAGGAATTCAGCCACTGCACGCCCTTTGATAGTTTTCTGAGTAATATACTCCACATTGAATTCTTGTAGCAACAATAACCACCTTCCCATTTTCCCAATTAAAGATGGAGCTTCCTGTAAGTATCTTAAAGGATTCTACTTCGCTACTACCTGTACTCTGTAGGCATGAAAGTAATGCCTTAATTTCTTAGGAGCCCAGATTACCGCAAGGCAAATCTTTTCTACTTCCGTATACATAACCTCATAGGCCAGGAACTTCTTGCTAAGGTAGTAAACAGCAAATTCCACTCCAAACTCGTCCTCCTGGGCCATCATGGCATCTATGGAACTGACTGGCTGTGGCGGTCTCAACACCGGTGGATTTAGCAGATACTCTCTGACAGTATCAAAAGCTTTTTGACAGCTTTCATTCCATACTACTGGTTGGTCTTTTCTGAGTAGTTTAAAGATCGGTTCACAGATTGAAGTAAGCTTGGCAATAAACCTACTGATATATTGCAACCTACTCAAAAAACTTCTCACATCCTTTTCCTTCTGCGGTATTGGCATTTCTCTGATGGCCTTAACCTTTTCCGGGTCAATCTCAATACCCCTCTGGCTAACCACGTGTCCTAGGAGCTTCCCCGAGGTAACACCAAAGATACATTTCTTAGGATTTAACCGCAGATCATACTTATTTATCCTCAGGAAGAACTTTTCCAGGGCTTCAAAATGACCTTCTCTAGTGGCTGACTTGATCATCATGTCATCCACATATACCTCCACTTCTTTATGGATCAAGTCATTCAAGATTTTTGTTGCCATCCTCTGATCAGTGGCTCCTGTATTTTGCAGGCCAAAAGGAATTACTCGATAAGCATAGTTCCCCCATTCCGTGATGAATGCCGTCTTAATTCGATCAATTATTTTATTGAGAATTTGATTGTAGCCCCCATAACCATCTCCAAAGCTATACATCTCGCAAGCAGCGGCGCTGTCTATCAGTACATCTATATGGGGCAATGGAAAGTCATCTTTTGGATAGGCCTTATTCAAGTCTCGATAATCTACGCATACCCTTACCTTGCCATTCTTTTTGGCTACAGGGACAACATTGGCCAACCAAGTTGGATACTACACCTCAACTAGAAATTTGGCTTTGACTTGCTGGTGAATATCCTCCTTCACTTTATCTGCCCATTCTGGCCTAAGCCTTCTCAGTTTTTGTTTAACGGGTTTATGGTTTGGATATGTAGGAATAGCATGCTCTGCGACTTCCCGATCAATTCCCGACATATCTTCGTAGGTCTTGGTAAAGACTTTTTCATATTTTTTTAAGATTCTCTCAAATTTTTCTCGCTCTTCAGGAGTTATATTTGATGCTATCAAAATTTCTTTTGGATTCTCTATGGTTCCAAGATTAAATGGAGTGCATCAGTTGATTTAATATCAAAAATGGATGGATGATCATGATCATGCATAGTGAAATCATCGGAAACATCACACAAGTAAGCAAAATCATTCAATTTATTAATAAGATTGAAATTATCATTAACATCATTGAAAAGTTCTGGAGCAAAAAGAAAATCTAAACTATTTTCCTCTTCCTTCTCTGCTGGCGTATCTGCCGCGGTCGATGATCCTGCATCACTTCGGCTCTTTGGAGGTCCCCCAATCAACTCATGCATGGCTTCCTCTACCTTTGCTTTCCCCTTCAACTGGGTGTCTACCATCTTCTCAGTCATTACTTCTTCAGGCATCTCACGGTCCCAAATTGTCCTACTGGTCATGATTTCTTCATCCCAAAAGCCCTTTGCTGGCTTGATCGATCCAATGTCCTAGTCATAGACATCATTGAAAACCTCGAACCCTGGTACAATTTTCCCATCCATCCATTGTGGTTCAACTTCCCTTGCATAGGTACATGCTGCGGTTGCTGTCACAAAAGTCTTTCGGATATGAGGAATTTCCATTTTTGACTTCTCACCCATCTCTATGACACCTGTGTATCCTAGACCCCTTCTGTCCTTTTGGCCCTTGGTAGCAATAGCTGTTGGTATCCCCTGAGAATTTTTACCCAGTCCTACGCCAGGGAGAAATGACATCCTCTTCATCATATTTAGAACTTGGGGGCTCTCTTCCTTCTGCTCTTCCTTACCTATCATGGCGACATGAAATCCACTAAACGGCTGCCTAGCGATCTCCAGTACTGAAACCTGATTCTCCCGTGCAGCTCTTATAGTCACAATCTGGCCCTTATGAGGTATCTTTACCATCTGGTGAAGTGTAGAGGGGACTACACCCAACTTATGAAACCATGGTCTACCAAGAAGAGCTGAGAAATTGACGGGTATAGGTAGTACCATGAACTCCACTTCTGACTCTACGAGCCCCGTCTTCACTACTGCCATGAATGTCCCCGAAGCATGTCTACGTGAGTTGTCATATGGTGAGATCAGATTTGGCTAACATATCCTCTGTTACCCCAAAAGCCGCCAATGCCACCTGTGGGCACACATTTATTGAAGAGCCATCATCTACCATTACACAAGCAGTGTGCTTTTGGTTAATCTGTGCTCTTATGTACAGAGGGCGATTATGGTTGCGGCCTTCCGCCGGTAAATCAGCACTGGTAAAAACAACATTTTCTCCTGATCCTCCTTTCACTACATCCAGAAGCTCCGTAGGCGAGATAATTGTTGCCACAGTTGCCTCGCATAAAGCCTCTACCACCTTCTGCCTATACGATGACGACTGTCTCAAAAGATCCCATATGGAGATCTGAGCCGGCGTCTTTTTTAGTTGTTTGACAATCGGATCTTCTTCCGACTGTTTTCCCTTTTTTCCCTCAACCAGCTCCTGGGGCTTCTCAACTTCTGGGGCTACCCTTCCGCTCCAGGTCACAGCTCCTACTTTATGCTTGTTTGCTTCTTTATCCTCCTCCGAATCCCACGGGTCGACAAATACTTCAGAATCATTATTTTCAGTTCAACTATCATTAGTGGACCAGCAATCGATCACTGCAGTGGGAAGCCCTTCTTCACTCCCCTCATGGGGGTTCGTGACAGCAGTGTGGGTATCGTTGCCGTATAATTCATTTAACATAAACTTTTCGGGTAAACTGTACCCGATCATATTCACTGGCGGGGGCATACTATTGTACCCAGCCTTCTTTTGACCTTCTCTCTTCTCTGGGTCTGTGATCTACTTTGAGTCGATTAAATCTTGAATCGCGTGCCTCAACGTCTTGCAGTTATTGGTTATATGCCCGGTGTGCTGATGATATGCACAATACTCATCATCCTTATATCCTGGAGTGCCTTGAGTTCTAGCAGGTTTGGGCGGCATAGGCTGTAACTTACCCTCTTTCATCAGTCTTCTCAACAGCCATGACAAAGACCTTCCAAGATTGGAAAAATGCCTCAGGGTAGCATTAGTAGTTGACACCTCAGCAGTTTTCTTCGTGCCACTAGCGAAACCCGTGGGTCTATTTGCCCCTTGGCTACTGCTACCTCTCTTGGGATAGTTCTCATTAGCTGCCCTCTTAAAAAGGTACTCTCCTTCGGCCTCAATGGCGATGTCCTTCAGAGACTCCCAGTCCTTCAATCCTTTCATCCTCAATCCTTCTCTCAAATATGGGCTCGCATTTTTAATGAATAGCCGTATTTAATCCTGAGTATCTGGTTTCCTCTTCATTTCCATCACTCGATTCCTCCACCGGGTTAGAAACTCATGGAAGGACTCGCCTCCCTTTTGCTATAACTGCTCTAGGTCCTTCAAGGTCACTTCCATCCTTGTACTGCAGTCGTACAGTCTCAAAAACTCCTCCGTCAATAAATCCCAGTACTCCTTGGTTCGGCGATCGAGCCCATGGTACCAATCGACTGCTGGGCCAATCAAACTCAAGCAAAAGTAGTCAATTTTCTGCTTTTTTGTCAAAGTGGTGCCCTTCATCACCAGCGAGTACTGCTTTATATGTGCCATGGGGTCGGAAGTGCCGTCAAACTTCGAAACATCCGACATTTTAAAGTTCATTAGGACTAGATCCTCTCCTTCTAACTCCTTGTCTTCCGGGTTGATTCCTCGACCCTTTGTTAGCATTCTTGTCATTGCTTCAAATTTCTCCTCCATCTTCTTCCAAATGGCTTCTTCAGTTTGAGGGGCTTTCCCTTTCTCAGACATACGCTCCTCATATTCTTCATCTTTCCAATCATCATCTAGCCTTGGGACTGGTCTCCCCCTTTGTGCCCCTGAGGTAGTAGCTCTTAGGTTTACTGGTGGCATGCGAATTTCCTCTTGAGGGTCTTCTCTGACCTCCCCCCTTTCATTATTTCTCATTGGAGGAGGTGGTGGGTTCTGCGGGGCCGCTTGCTGACCCAAGGTGGCCATCATCGCCATCATACGGTTCTCAAACTCTTCAAGCCTTCGGCCCACTTCTTCTGCTATCATTGCCCTGGTGGCATCTGCCCCTCTTGGTGAGTTTGCCATTTCTTCGGGTAAAGAAAACTGAGCTGAAGTAGCATAGCTGGTTTCAGAAGAAGTGTCTGGATACTCTACCCTTTATGGTAACTCAAAGAATGGATTTCTGTGTAGTCGCCCCCGAGACCCTCTTGTCCACCTAGGCGAATCTATGATGGCTGAAAAACACAAAGGGTCAGGATGATGCATGAATGTGCTAAGATGCATGATCGTGCTATGTAACATTTAGAAATCACATGCAAGCACATAGGTCCTTCCAACCTTGTTACTCTCGCACACGAGGCCATAGTCTCTTTCCTAGGTGGGATTGATCCATGGGTTAACAAGGAACCCGATGGACGCGCATGGTACACGGTGGAATACCGGCAGCATAACCTCTCCTAGCTAATGCACAAGCACATGGGTTATGATCGTTATGTATTTAGGCAGCCTGAATAAATTGACATGGGCCTATCGGGGCATGAAAGCCTTTGATTCGATGACCAATCAGATTATTTGGATTTGTCCAATACAAACTGATCCATATAGCAAGCAAGGTATTAAGGTTCATACCACCTAGGGGAAGTAACTATTTCCATTACATGAGCTTTAGTCAAAAGGTGGTGTTACTTTAGGGCTACTCAAGCATGGTCCCTGCTGTAGACACCGGGTTTTGAGGCAGTCCAGGTCGGAGTTACCCGATGAAGAGATCAACGTCGGTTTTTTTTTTTTGGATAGGGAGATAAAATTCGGAGGTTTTCGTCTTTCGGTCTCGCAAAGATTAAAATCTTTTTCTATAGCATGGAGTTTTGAAAGAGTTGGATAAATTTTACAAAATTTGGGGAGTTTTGCTCCACAGACGGGATTCTCGTCTGTGTAGGGACGCCCGTCTCTACTTGGGATGATACCCGTCCCTAGGCGTAGTAGGGACGGATCCGTGGTGATGTAGGGATGCCCGTCTCTAGGATCGTGCCCGTCCCTAGTCAGTTTCTCGCATGTGCCCTTAGTAGGGACGGCCATCGGTATCTGCAGGGAAGCCCGTCGATACGGTAACTGACCGGATCACGCCTGATTGGATAAAATTTAATCTTTTTTTCTTTCAAAATAGGGATATAATTTATCTAAAACTTGAATTTTAAAGTCCTTTTAAAATTCAAACTTTAGATAGAGGTTTATCTTAATTATCTCATAAAATCCTATAAATAAAGGATCAAATTTCAGTTTTAGGGGTTAGAAAATTTGGGGAATTTGGAAAAGGAGAGATAAATTTTAGAGAGATTTTATTTAGAAGAAAAACTATCTAATATTTTTGGGGAAAATTGCTTTTTAGAAAAGGTTTTCTGTGAGCAAATTACGCAAAAAGTTTATAAATCTCTGTTCATCTATAGAGTTTTATTTTGATAAAACTTCTTCTAATTAATCGATTTCTTCAAATTTTTCTTACGAATTAAGTCAAATTGAGGTGACGAAATTCAGTCGTTTCCATCAATATAACTAATTCGAACACTCGATTGCTATCAAGTTTTCAAAGAAAGAACAATATAAATTTTCTTTCTTTGATCTGATTCTTATTTGATCCTTGCGAGGCACACGGGGACAAAATCATTCGACATCCACCCTAAAAGGGACGGCCGCTGGCATGATACAGGAGGCTGTCCCTAGGCAAATTCTCATTTTTATTTTTATTCACGTTTTTTTAGTTTATTTTTTTTTTGTTGCTAACATGTTTATCCTCGTGAGTGCTTTTCTGACCATTGGAAGTTGGAGTCATGAGAGATGGTGGTTGCGCCATTCTGAGGATCTCTATTCGGGTTCATTTTTTATCCTTTAGCTCTTATTTATGTTGTTATGAAAATGGTTTTAACATTTTTAAGGTAAAAAGGACCAAAAGCCTTTTAACAATTAAACCTGGAGATTTTCTTTGGAATGGTGGACCAATGTCCCATTTTAGCCAATAAAACTGACACTTCCTAAAAACCACTTTTTGTAATAAATATGTATGGTAGGACCAAAGTCCTCATTCCAATGAATATCCCGTTTTATGCATGTATTGCACTTTTACAAATGGGAGTTGTATTCCGCTCCTAGTGTTATTGTAATTTATTTCGAATATTTTATCTTGATTTTTTGCTTCCATTTACCGCTTTGAATGTGAATAATCGCGCCTTTAATAAAATGCATCGTATGGAAAGTTGATGAAACAATAAATTCAAAATTAATTATAAAATTAATCAAGGTATAAATAAATGAGAAGTCCCGAACTCACTCTGGTCTTTGGGACTCAAAGAGGCGAGAGGTCTAGGACTTCCAAGACACCCCTTGAGTCCCACCAAAAGGCTTAAATATACAATCCTAGGCTCTAGGGGAGTAGAGGATGAAGCCTCCAAGATCCCTCTGGCTAGCTCAAGATGGATATGTATGCGCCGTCTTAGGCTCGATAAGGCTAGACGACCCTTCCCAATGTTCTATTGGGTGGTGACTCCAAGAAACCTTTTTGTTGCCCAAAATAAATGCAGCTTGTAAATACCTTACAGGTTTTATGAACCTCTCCTAATCGCCTTAAAGCGGGCTTTCGGGAGGCCGCGAGGTTCGGCGCGCGTCACAGTGGCGACTCCACTGGGGAAACTACTCGAGACTTCGATTTGAAAGTACCTTGGTTAAAAATTATGATAAAGTTTTAGCTTAAAAATTTCATCTTCTTTCAAAACTGCATAGCATCACATTAGAGCCTTAGATCTATGCTAGTTTGGTCCCTCTTTTAGCCCCGGTGCGTTCCCGAAGCACGACCCTATTTTCACTCAATTTAGGGAAGTGTTAAGGATAATCACCAGCCCAAGCCTCGTACCATCGTGGTATATTAATTGATGACCCGATCGGTCGTTATGCTCGTGATGAGTTAGACCCGTCGATAGGGATCATGCTTGGGTAGCCCTAAAGTAACACTACCCTTTGTCTAAAGCTCATGTAAATGGAAATAGTTACTTCCCCTAAGTGGTATGAACCCTAATACTATGCTTGCTGTATGGATCGTTATGTATTGGACAAACCCAGATAGTTTAACTGGTCGCCTAATCAAAGGCTTCCATGCCCCGATAGGCCCAAGATGACTTATTCGGACTGCCTAAATACATAATGATCATAACCCATTCGCCTGTGCATTAGTTAGGAGAGGTTATGCTGCCGGGTTTTCACCGTGCACCATACGCGTTCGTCGGGTCCCCAGATTGACCCATGGGCCAATCCCACCTAGGAAAGAGACTGTGACCTCGTGTGCGGGAGTAATAAGGTTGGAAAGACCTACGTGCTTGCATGTGGCTTGTGAATGTTCCATAGCACGATCATGCATTTTTTTTTATTTTTTTGCACAATCATTCATCATCCTGACCCTTGTGTTTTTCAGCCATCATAGATTCGCTTAGGTGGACAAGGGGGTCCCGGGGACGGCTACGCAGGAATCCGTTTTTCGAGTTACCAGAAAGGATAAAGTATCCGGACAATTCTTCTGAGACTAGTTATGCCACTTTAGATCATTTTTCTGTACCCGAAGAAATGGCAAACTCACCGAGAGGGGCAGAGGCCACCAGGGCAATGATAGCAGAGGAAGTGGGCCGAAGGTTGGAAGAGTTTGAGAACCGGATGCTGGCAATGATAGCCGCAATGGGTCAACAAGCAGCCCTGCAGAACCCACAGCCTCCTCCTGTGAGGAATAATGAAAGGGAAGAGGTCAGAGAAGACCCACAAGATGAAACTCGCCCGCCACTCATAAACCTAAGAGCTACTACTTCGGGGGCACAAAGGGGGAGACCTGTCCCGAGGCTGGATGATCATTGGGAAGATGAGGAATATGAGGAACGTATGTTTGAGAAAGGGAAAGCCCCTCAAATTGAAGAGGCCATCTGGAGGAAGGTGGAAGAGAGATTTGAAGCTATGACGAGGATGTTGACGAAGGGCCAAGGAGTGAATCCTGAGGATAAAGAGTTAGAAGGAGAAGATCTAGTCCCAATGAACTTTAAGATGCCGGATGTGCCAAAGTTTGATGGTACTTCTGATCCCCTAGTACATATAAAGCAGTACTCACTGGTGATAAAGGGCACCACTTTGACGAAAAAGCAAAAAATTGAGTACTTTTGCTTGAGCTTGACGGGCTCGGCAGTGGATTGGTATCACGGGCTCGATCGCCGAACTAAGGAAGACTTGGATTTATTGACAGAAGAATTTTTGAGGCAATATGATTATAGTACAAGGATGGAGGTAACCCTGAAGGACCTGGAACTGTTACAGCAAAGAGAAGGAGAGTCCTTCCATGAGTATCTAACCCGGTGAAGGAATCGGGTGATGGAAATGAAGAGGAAACCAGATACTCAGGATCAAATACGGTTATTCATTAAAAATGCGAGCCCGTATTTGAGGGATGGATTAAGGATGAAAGGACTAAAAGATTGGGAGTCCCTGAAGGACATCGCCATTGAGGCCGAAGGAGAGTACCTTGTTAGGAAAGCAGGAAATGAGAACTATCCTAAGAGGGGTAGTGGGAGTCAAGGGGCCAGTAGACAAACAAGCTCTGCTAGTGGTACAAGGAAGATTGCTGAGGTGTCAACTACAAACGCCACTCCTAGACATTTTTCGAATCTCGGGAGGTCCTTATCATGGGTACTAAGAAGACTGATGAAAGAGAATAAGCTGCAGCCTCTACCGCCCAGACCTGCAAGAACTCAAGGCACGCCAGGACATAAGGACAATGAGTATTATGCATATCATCAGCTTACTGGACATGCAACCGACAACTGCCGGACTTTGAGGCACGCAATTCAGGATTTGATTGACTCAAAATAGATCACAGATCTAGAAAAGAGAGGGGGTCAAAAGAAAGCTGGGTACAATAACATGCCTCAACCAGTGAATATGATCGGGTCCAGTTTGCCCGAGAACTTTGTGTTGAAGGAATTATACGGCAATGATATCCACACTGCTATCACGAGCCTCTATGAGGGGAGTGAAGAAGGGCTTCTCGCTGCAGTGATCGATTGCTGGTCCACTGATGATAGTGGAACTGAAAATGATGATTTGAAAACATTTTTCGACCTTTGGGGTTCGGAAGAGGAAGGAGAAGAGCCAAAGAGGAAAGAAGTGGGAGCTATGACCCGGAGTGGAAGGATAGCCCCGGAAGCGGAGAAGCCACAAGAGCCGATTGAGGACAGAAGGGGAAAGGAGTCGGAGGAAGATCCGATTATCAAGCAACTGAAAAAGACGCCCGCTCAGATTTCAATATGGGATCTTTTGAGACAGTCGCCATCACATAGGCAGAAGGTGGTGGAGGCTTTGTACGAAGCAACTGTGGCTACAACCATTTCACCTACGGAACTTCTAGAGGTAGTAAAAGGAGGATCGGGAGAAAATGTTGTTTTTACCAGTGCGGACCTGCCGGCAGAAGGTCGCAACCATAATCGCCCTCTGTACATAAGGGGACAGATTAACCAAAAGCATACCGCCTGTGTAATGGTAGATGATGGTTCTTCCATAAATGTATGCCCACAGGTAGCAATAGCAGCTTTCGGGGTAACAGAGGATATGTTGGCAAAATCTAATCTTACCATCACGGCATATGACAACTCGCGTAGGCAGGCTTCGGGGACATTCACGGCGGTGGTGAAAACGGGACTGGTAGAGTCAGAAGTAGAGTTTGTGGTGTTGCCCATACCACTGAATCAGATGGTAAAGATACCTCATGAAGGCCAGATCGTGACTATAAAGGCTGCACGAGAGAATCAGGTTTTAGTGCTGGAGATAGCCAGGTAGCCGTTTAATGGGTTTCATGTCATCATGATAGGCAAAGAAGAGCAGAAGGAAGAAAGCCCCCAGGTATTGAATATGATGAAGAAAATGTCATTCCTCCCTGGTGCAGGGCTGGGCAAGAATTCTCAAGGGATACCGACAACCGTTACCAGTAAGGGTCAAAAGGACAAGAGGGGTCTTGGATATACAGGTGCTGTAAAGAAGGGCGAGAAGTCAAAAATGGAAGTTCCCCATATTCGGAAGACCTTTGTGCCAGCAACCACAGCATGTGCCTATGCAGGAGAAAATGAATCGCAGTGGCTGGATGGAAGAATTGTGCCAGGGTTCGAGGTTTTCAATGATGTCTATGACTGGGGCATTGGATTAATCAAGCCAGCAGAGGGTTTTTGGGATGAAGAAATCATGACCAGTAGGACAATTTGGGACCGCGAGACGCCGGAAGAAATAATTACTGAAATGATGATAACCACCCAGCTGAAAGGAAAGGCCAAGATAGAGGAAGCTGTGCGGGAGGTGAATGAAGAGCCTCCAAAGGGCTAATGTGATGCGGAACCGTCGATTGCGGCAGATACGCTAGCAGAGGAGGAAGAGGAAAACAGTATAGATTTTCTTTTTGCTCTAGAACTTTTCAATGATGTTAATGACAATTTCAATCTTATTAATAAATTGAATGGTTTTGCTTACTTGTGTGATGTTTCTGATGATTTCACTATGCATGATCATGATCATTATCCATCCATATTTGATATTGATTCAACTAATGCTACTCCATTCAATCTTGGAACCCTAGAAAATCCAAAAGAAATTTTGATAGCATCAAATATAACTCCTGAAGAGCGACAAAAATTTGAGAGAATCTTAAAAAAATATAAAAAAGTCTTTGCCTGGACCTACAAAGATATGCTAGGAATCGATCAGAAAGTCACAGAGCATGCTATCCCCACCTATCAAGACCATAAGCCTGTTAAGCAGAAGTTGAGAAGGCTTAGGCCGGAATGGGCGGAGAAAGTGAAAGAAGAGATTCGCCAGCAAATCAAAGCAAAGTTTCTAGTCGAGGTGCAATACCCAACATGGTTGGCCAATGTGTCCCTATAGCCAAGAAGAATGGCAAAGTAAGAGTATGCGTGGATTATCGGGACCTGAATAAGGCCTGTCCAAAAGATGACTTTCCATTGCCCCATATAGACGTACTAATAGACAGCACCGCTGCTTGTGAGATGTATAGCTTCGGGGATGGTTATGCAGGCTACAATCAAATTCTCAATGAAATAATTGATCGGATCAAAACGGCCTTCATCACAGAGTGGGGGACTTACGCTTATCGCGTGATGCCTTTTGGCCTGAAAAGTGCAGGGGCCACTTATCAGAGGATGGCAACGAAGATATTGGATGAATTGATTCATAAAGAGGTAGAGGTATACGTGGACAACATGATGATCAAGTCAGCCACTAGAGAAGGCCATTTTGAAGCCCTGGAAAAGTTCTTTCGAAGGATAGATAAGTACAACTTCCGGTTGAATCCTAAAAAGTGTATCTTTGGTGTTACCTCAGGGAAGCTGCTAGGACACATAGTTAGTAAAAGGGGGATTGAGATTGACCCGGATAAGGTTAAGGCCATCAGAGAAATGCCGATACCGCAGAAAGAGAAGGATGTAAGAAGCTTTCTGGGCAGGTTGCAATATATCAGTAGATTCATCGCTAAGCTTACTTCGATCTGTGAGCCAATCTTTAAACTACTCAGAAAAGATCAACCAGTAGTATGGAACGAGAGTTGTCAAAAGGCTTTTGATGCTGTGACACCCCAATGCCCCTGGAAGGACAAGGGAGCGCTACACAGCACTATCATGCAATATCTTATTAACTTTCCTTACATTTTAACATTACCATTTCTTAAAATTCATGCATACCACTACACTATAAGTTTATCAGATGTTCTTCACTATACACTATTACAAGTTACTAGCTTCACTACTATACGTTACATATAACACTATACATATACAAAAGAATAGCTTTTACAAAATGGAGCTCCAAATACAAAACTATACACTTGAAGAGACACTTCACGCTCCTATGGTGGCCTGCAGTACTTCTTCAAAAACTCGACTCCAATTCACAACCTACACGGGAGACAAGCACCCGTGCTAAGCGATAACGCTTAGTGGGGATGTACAAACTGATACTAACACAATAATCACAAAGCATTACACAATAGAGAGCATGCTTAACACATATGGCATATGATGTACACTCACTAGATCAATATTACGCTATCATGTCAATATGCTGTAACTCATGCTAATCACAAGTCATAAGCTATCTATAACATGCTTTAAATCGCTATTCACTTACCATGTTCAATATTCACTTCACCAAGTCAATGAGGAACAATAAGTCACTATCATTCAATATCCATGTACACTGCTCATTAGTCACTACACTAAGCCAATTGTAGGCTCATTGCATTATTTCTAATTCAATAGCATGGCATAAATATCACACTATCATCAAGAATAATAATTCCAATACATATTTATCATGAACACATACAATATTCTTGTTAATCATTAATAGCCTGTATAGTCTTAGGAATGGATACGGGTACACTGATCAATAACATTAGAGACCGAGGCCTCGAACACTATATCACTAAAGACAGAAGTCTTGATCGCTATATCACTAGACACCCGTCGGTATCAATCACTAGACACCCGTCGGTATCAATCACTAGCAGCCGCAAATCACTAGCCCTTCATAAGCATGCTTATTTATCCACGACTCGACTACAGGCTTATTACTTTATTCACACACTACGCATTCATTCTCATGGCATTATTCATTCGCATATTAAATTCATTCGCATGATAATGCAATCAAGCTTAGTTAGGCTGTCATGCATTTGTAATTCACATTGTCACATGTTCGCATGATGATGCATTCAAGCTTAGTTAGGCTATCATGCATCTCTAATTCACATAATCACATAGTTGTATGCACATAAACTTCATTTATCATTGATATAATGCTCATACAATAAGGCTCCTAGTTATAGATAAGATTGCACAATTTATACATTCATATGCAATAGGGTTACATTGCCAAGACAGAGGGGTCACGGTCACAATCAATCTGGTTGTCACCGTGACATACTGAATTCCCAAAACAGAATGTAGTTTGTGATAGGTCACGGTCACAATCAATCTGATTGTCACCGTGACTTATGACCAACTCACGGGCAGAATGCATGTCTGGGGTATGTCACGGTCACAATGAGTTTGATTGTCACCGTGACATACTGCACTTCAAAACAGAATGCTCATTTTGATGCCTCACGGTCACAACCAATTTGGTTGTCACCGTGACGCATGCCAAATTTCCACTTCACAGCTGTGTTTTACCAAGACACAGCTGTGCTTTTTCTCATACTTGGCATTCTTGCATTCACATGCTTGGGCAACCCTCTTCACCACACAAGCATACTTTACCTCTTCATTTACATGTCATGATACACAATCAATTTGAGCATGCCAATAAATATTACAAATCACTAGATGCCATTAACACTAATATCACTACAATAATCACTTTACACTTGTTCACTATCCAATTCAATATCAATAACAAAATCAGTATCACATCTCATTTACAAGAACTTCAAACACACTAATCACATCAAAACACAACAAATCCCTAACCTCTTGGCGCACTCCTTCTTACTCTTCTATATCACTTTCTCCTTCCCTTTTCCAGCTCTACCTGGCTCTTCAACTCATAACACATAAGCACACAACACATTTAAGTCCATTAGACTTTACCCATAACAATTATGAAGCAAATAGAAAGATATGAAGAAGATGAACTCAACATCAATATACCTTTCCTAAACAATATGCACAATCTCCTATCTATCAATATCTACCCTTTGGTCTCCATGGTCAAAGAGAACAAATGAAAGAAGAGCAAAAAGGAAGAATGAACTCATGAGAGAGTGAGGGCCGGATCAAAGTATCAAAATACAGATTCATTCCACTAAACCACCTCATGCTTGCTTGCATGAATGAGGTGTCCACCTCTCAATCCCCTTGTGCTAGGTGGCTCCCTTAACACAATCCACTTGGACTCCACTAACATACAGCTGATCCCACTAACTATTGACTAACTTAATTAATCTCCACTATACTAATTAATCTTCACTTGTTAGCTAATCATGCAAAGTGCAATTCAACCACTACAATACTTTATTTTTCTTCAATTGGGTCCCTCTCTTCACTTTTTCACTTAGGTCCAATGCTGTAAACCCTAATTATCATACACTCTATTACACTAATGACACTTAATTCTTCTAGGGTGATTTTCGGGGTGTTACAACTCTCCCCCACTTAAGGAATTTCGTCCGCGAAATTTCCCTTATCTATACATGTTATGATTCTTACCCCATGCAATATGCAAGACACTAACTGTCACACCCCAAAATAGCCCTGGTCGGATTATGCATGCTAAGTCGGGATCGGAAGGGTATTTCAGTAAATTGTGTTTGAGAATTTAGAGTGTTAAGGACCTAGTTGAAAAGCTAATTCAGTTTATAAGGAAAGAATTGTGTAAGTGAGTGAAGTGTAATTTGTCTAAGGACTAAAGAGCATTAAGACAAGATATTTATTAAGGAAAGGTTTGGGTGCATGTGAGGGTATGGTACTTTGTTTTGGAAAGGTTAAGTGGATTGTGTGGTCGTATTAGGATCTGCCATGTGGGTTTTTAGGTGAGCATTGAAAGAAGAAAAAGAAAAGAAAGAGAGAGAGAGAGAGGGAACACAGATTGCATTCCCGTCCCCCTCCTCTCACGTTCTTCTTCTTCTTCCTTCTCTGCTTTTCCTTTCACTTTCATTTGGCTTGGGGTTGTGTGTACATTGGTTGAGTTTTGGGTCAGCCTTGAAGAGGTAAGTTGGTGTTTCTAAGTTCTGTTCTTCTTCTTCTTCTTCTCTTTCTCCTGGTTTTGGTTGAGTTAGGGTTTTGAAGTGTAACTGTGGATTTTGTTTGTGCAAGCTTGGGATTGTAAGAAGAAGCAAAGTAAAGGCAAGGAAAGGATTGAGCAGTAATCTAGAAGCTGATTTAGGATCTTCGATTCCAGGTTTGGGAGTGTTTTGGATTGCATGCAATGTTTGAAGAACTCCTGTGTTCATGTCTCTGCCCTATTTCTCTCTAGACTTATAATGTGTTTGTATGGTCTAATTTCTGGAATTTGATGTGGTTTAGAATGTGTACATGCATGATTAAGTGAATAGATGTGTTAGTAATGCATGTTAGGAATTGAATTGAAGTTACTGAGCTTTGGGTTTTGAACTTACTGTATTTTTAGGGTTTATGCTCTAGAATGGATTAAATGTGTTTAAGCATGGTTTTAATGATTTGATTGTTGAATTAAATTGCAATTGTCTTGCTTATGCTGTTTGGGACATCGATTGAAAGGTAAGATGAGCTTGGATGTGTTTTGAATTAGATTGCAATTGATTTTATTGGGTTCTTTGAATTCTGGGTAACTGGGAATGGAAAATCGCGTCTCTTTAGAATTTCCAGTTCCAGTGTTCTGTGAGAAGCGAGTCACGTCGCGTGACTTAGAGTCACGACGTGACTCATGTGAAGGGCAGCGTGACTCCCAGTTGCGAAGCGTAACTCTTCTCTCTGTGAGAGGAAAGTCACGTCTCGTGACTTAGGGTCACGACGTGACCCTTGTGATTGGCGAAGCGTGACTCCAGTCGCGAAGCGTGACTCCTCTCTCTGTGAGAGGGAAGTCACGTCTCGTGACTTAGAGTCACGGCGTGACTCTGGTAAGGGCAAGGCGTGACTCCTCTCTCTGTGAGAGGGAAGTCACGTCACGTGACATAGAGTCACGGCGTGACTCCTGTGAGGGCCAGGCGTGACATAGAGTCACGTCCCGTGATTCTCTAGCAGGTCACGAGACGTGACACTAGGTCACGCCGTGACCCTCCTGTGAGGTCAGTTGTGACCGATCCCTCTTCAGCTCCTTTTTCCGATTTCGCCCAGTTTTTAACCAAAATGAATTTCCTATCTTTTCTGTATGGGTCTTCACTGCTGTATAAACTATGTCATACTGTTATATGCTCCTGTATAGCTTTTCTGTTTTGATTTGTGCCCCGTGGCTAGTTTGTTATGAAATGACTTTCAAATGCTTTTATGACTCTTTTCTCTACTGTGTGCTATCTTACCTGATTGGTTAGCCTATTTTAGTTGTGTTTAGCATTATGTTATGCCTGTCCTTGGTCGGGTTCTTATCTAGAATAACATGCCATGTTAAGAATATTGTATCAATCCATGATTCAGATTATACGTTTTTAATCATTGACATTATATGATTACACGTGTTCTTAATATACTCTTGTAATTGGAGTAGTGATAAAATGTGATTGATTGACCTATTGCATGCTTCAGAATATGACTTGAATGAGGTATGATTGATATTATGTTATGCTATATTTATATGAATAATATGGTAAATGTCTGAATGCATGGTTATGCTTTAGCCTTGGAACTTAATGTGTTATGTTGAGATGTAATTTGGACTATACATGATTTATGCTTAGTATCTGCACCTAATGTATGATTAAGATTTTGTATTGCTAATTATTGGTATGGTAGTGCTTCTTTACCTGATTCTTGGCATGCTTTAGAATACTGTTTAATGTTAAAGTGTATGGACTGTAATATGTTTTGCAATGCGGAATTGTATGAGATATGATCAACTTTATGAGCATATGTATATGTCTATTGTACTCTGGCTTATGCATGATGTATATATGTAATTATGCGTTATGCGATTCGAAGTGTGAATTGTTTTATGCATGACCTGCGAGAGTCAGTCTAGTGGATAGTTAGGCATGCCTAATAGAGTCTTTCTGTAGCTGCAGCGCCCTTTGAACGTATTGGACTCTGATCAGGTCCCCCGATTGGTTCCTCGCGAACCCCCCATCTGTACGGATCTTCGTGATCTTTTTTTTAATGTATTTGGATCGGGTTAAGATCCCCCATCAGTGAAATGCTTTGTGACAAAATAAAATGGTTTTCGATTGGTACCCGTAAGGTACTATCTGTACACTCGTTATCCACTACCTAGAGTCAGCAGGTGTTCTTTGAATGTTTATCTGAACTGCTCTGATCTGATTTGGCTATAAATGGATTATCTGAATGAGTATATTAATGTAATGTATATCGGATTTTCTCTGAATGAATATGATTATGAAATACTGATTGTATGGCTTTATTATATGAGCACATTTATATAGATTATGTTTTAGCCTTCGAATGAGATATCCGTTTGAGCTTGATAAGGATTTCAGGAATTAGTTTATATGCATATGAATGTGACTATGGGCTTCAGAATGTATGTCTGTTTTAAGTAAGCATGACTTTACATTTAACATGATTATCCGTACTTGTCATGTGATTTGTTATAAGTTTCTGAATGCTTTGAAATGATTCTACTGATGTATTTAAGTATATGACTTCAGCATAGTTTCGTTATTTATTAGCATGTGAATCGAAGCAGTTATGGCGGTAAGTATGTAATGTTTAACTGTACTTTCTGCATGATGATGACATGAATGTGATGTTATGTACTTATGCTTTCAGTCTCAGATTTTAGAGTGTTTCGCATGATATGATATATATATTAGAGTTGCGCAGCGGTATTGTGAAGCTCTAAATGTTATCCGTTGGATATTTGACTAGTGTATGTGTTTGGCATGTCTAAGTATGTTAAATGGCTAGCATTCTTAACATGATGGTTTGGTTGTCATTTCATGCATGGGTATTTAGTTATGTCAATTGCATGAGTAAAGCTCTTGTGACTCTGCACAGTAAGATGTTGATATTTGCTACCCATGTAGGTTTATGCATGAGATATAGTATGTGGTTCAGCATGATGATGCTTGTAATGTGTATTGTATTATGTTGTTTTAGTCTATCCTGAACATGAAGTTATGGTTCTATTGTGAGTATTGAAATGAATGCCTTTAATATGCAAGTCTGATTATTTATATGTTATGATTATCCGCATTTGCCATTTGAATGTGTTATGCCTTGGCGACCATTGTGAATGGCCGTCCATATTCTGGTGTGTTCTCCCCACTAAGCGTTTATCGCTTAGCACGGATTTCCTTTCCGTGCAGGTGGCAGGTTTGGTTCTGTTCGAGTCGCGCTTCTGCAAGGTCGGCCACGTAGGAGTTAGAAGTTCTGTATTTTGTTCAGCTTCTGTATTTCAGCTTTTGTATTCGGTAGTATTGTATATGTAATTATTATGTTTCGTTCTTGAGTTTTCTTTTGGGAATGTAATAGTTAGTATGTCCTTATATTTAGTTATTCCTTTGTTTTATTATTTCGATTATGCTTCCGTTGAATGGTCATATGTATGCCTTTGTGTATGCTTTTGCTTAGTGCCTGCGTGTGCGTGAGTTATTGCATGTTCAGTCTGTACCGCAAGGTAAGTAAAGGTAAGTTTTTAATTAATCCATATTTCTGTATGTATGTTATGTATGAATGTATGCTTCCGCATTGTGCATGTGTATATCTGTATATGTGAGCATCGTGTAGCGCGTCCGTCGGTGTCCTTCCAACGGGGACGGTGATGGGGGTGTTACAGTTAGTGGTATCAGAGCCCAGGTTTGATGGTTCTGTGTGTGTTGTTTGTTTTGTGTTGAGTCTTTGCATGAGAGTCGGTTTTGTGTCGTGGCCTAATGCAGATGCGTCTTGTTTTGTGTCATGTCTAGATGGAGTCTGATCCTAGTGAGAATGTGGGCGAGACTACAGAAAGTGTGAATCGAATTAGTGCTGATCTGGATGTTTTCGAGCGTCTTCCAGTTGAAGATTCTGGTCGTGTTTCTGATGATAGGACATTAGTACAAGGATTGATTCGGATTTTGGATAGATTGACTGCTCCTCGTGCTTCTCAAGAAGTTGTGCGGCATGTTCCTCAGAAGAGAAAAGGATCAGTTAGTGAAGTGTCAGCAGGGAAGAGGGTTCGAGAACCTTCAGCGTGTCAACAATTTCAGAAGCAACATGGGAATAAGTGTAAGAAGTGGGTACCGTCAGTATGTCAGCATTGCCAGAAGCGACATCGTGGTCCGTGTAGGAAGCTTTTAGGTGCTTGTTTCAGGTGTGGCAGTATGGAACACCGGATTGCAGATTGTCCTAAGAAGAGGAATGAGAGTCTAGCTGGGCAAGCTAGAAAGGATGTGGAGGATTTGCTCAAATCTTCTCGAGTGTCTTCAGAGTTTGTAGCATCTAGCAAGGATTCGAAGGAGACCGAGGGTTCTTCTGGTAAGTTAATTTGCAAGTTTTTGTCTAAGTAAGTTTTGTTTGTTTGGGTTGTGTGGATGTAAGTGTTTCGCTGTGAATTTCGAGGACGAAATTCTTTTAGGAGGGAAGAGTTGTCACACCCCAAAATAGCCCTGGTCGGATTATGCATGCTAAGTCGGGATCGGAAGGGTATTTCAGTAAATTGTGTTTGAGAATTTAGAGTGTTAAGGACCTAATTGAAAAGCTAATTCAGTTTATAAGGAAAGAATTGTGTAAGTGAGTGAAGTGTAATTTGTCTAAGGACTAAAGAGCATTAAGACAAGATATTTATTAAGGAAAGGTTTGGGTGCATGTGAGGGTATGGTACTTTGTTTTGGAAAGGTTAAGTGGATTGTGTGGTCGTATTAGGATCTGCCATGTGGGTTTTTAGGTGAGCATTGAAAGAAGAAAAAGAAAAGAAAGAGAGAGAGAGAGAGGGAACACAGATTGCATTCCCGTCCCCCTCCTCTCACGTTCTTCTTCTTCTTCCTTCTCTGCTTTTCCTTTCACTTTCATTTGGCTTGGGGTTGTGTGTACATTGGTTGAGTTTTGGGTCAGCCTTGAAGAGGTAAGTTGGAGTTTCTAAGTTCTGTTCTTCTTCTTCTTCTTCTCTTTCTCCTGGTTTTGGTTGAGTTAGGGTTTTGAAGTGTAACTGTGGATTTTGTTTGTGCAAGCTTGGGATTGTAAGAAGAAGCAAAGTAAAGGCAAGGAAAGGATTGAGCAGTAATCTAGAAGCTGATTTAGGATCTTCGATTCCAGGTTTGGGAGTGTTTTGGATTGCATGCGATGTTTGAAGAACTCCTGTGTTCATGTCTCTGCCCTATTTCTCTCTAGACTTATAATGTGTTTGTATGGTCTAATTTCTAGAATTTGATGTGGTTTAGAATGTGTACATGCATGATTAAGTGAATAGATGTGTTAGTAATGCATGTTAGGAATTGAATTGAAGTTACTGAGCTTTGGGTTTTGAACTTACTGTATTTTTAGGGTTTATGCTCTAGAATGGATTAAATGTGTTTAAGCATGGTTTTAATGATTTGATTGTTGAATTAAGTTGCAATTGTCTTGCTTATGCTGTTTGGGACATCGATTGAAAGGTAAGATGAGCTTGGATGTGTTTTGAATTAGATTGCAATTGATTTTATTGGGTTCTTTGAATTCTGGGTAACTGGGAATGGAAAATCGCGTCTCTGTAGAATTTCCAGTTCCAGTGTTCTGTGAGAAGCGAGTCAAGTCGCGTGACTTAGAGTCACGACGTGACTCATGTGAAGGGCAGCGTGACTCCCAGTTGCGAAGCGTGACTCTTCTCTCTGTGAGAGGAAAGTCACGTCTCGTGACTTAGGGTCACGACGTGACCCTTGTGATTGGCGAAGCGTGACTCCAGTCGCGAAGCGTGACTCCTCTCTCTGTGAGAGGGAAGTCACGTCTCGTGACTTAGAGTCACGGCGTGACTCTGGTAAGGGCAAGGCGTGACTCCTCTCTCTGTGAGAGGGAAGTCACGTCACGTGACATAGAGTCACGGCGTGACTCCTGTGAGGGCCAGGCGTGACATAGAGTCACGTCCCGTGATTCTCTAGCAGGTCACGAGACGTGACACTAGGTCACGCCGTGACCCTCCTGTGAGGTCAGTTGTGACCGATCCCTCTTCAGCTCCTTTTTCCGATTTCGCCCAGTTTTTAACCAAAATGAATTTCCTATCTTTTCTGTATGGGTCTTCACTGCTGTATAAACTATGTCATACTGTTATATGCTCCTGTATAGCTTTTCTGTTTTGATTTGTGCCCCGTGGCTAGTTTGTTATGAAATGACTTTCAAATGCTTTTATGACTCTTTTCTCTACTGTGTGCTATCTTACCTGATTGGTTAGCCTATTTTAGTTGTGTTTAGCATTATGTTATGCCTGTCCTTGGTCGGGTTCTTATCTAGAATAACATGCCATGTTAAGAATATTGTATCAATCCATGATTCAGATTATACGTTTTTAATCATTGACATTATATGATTACACGTGTTCTTAATATACTCTTGTAATTGGAGTAGTGATAAAATGTGATTGATTGACCTATTGCATGCTTCAGAATATGACTTGAATGAGGTATGATTGATATTATGTTATGCTATATTTATATGAATAATATGGTAAATGTCTGAATGCATGGTTATGCTTTAGCCTTGAAACTTAATGTGTTATGTTGAGATGTAATTTGGACTATACATGATTTATGCTTAGTATCTGCACCTAATGTATGATTAAGATTTTGTATTGCTAATTATTGGTATGGTAGTGCTTCTTTACCTGATTCTTGGCATGCTTTAGAATACTGTTTAATGTTAAAGTGTATGGACTGTAATATGTTTTGCAATGCGGAATTGTATGAGATATGATCAACTTTATGAGCATATGTATATGTCTATTGTACTCTGGCTTATGCATGATGTATATATGTAATTATGCGTTATGCGATTCGAAGTGTGAATTGTTTTATGCATGACCTGCGAGAGTCAGTCTAGTGGATAGTTAGGCATGCCTAATAGAGTCTTTCTGTAGCTGCAGCGCCCTTTGAACGTATTGGACTCTGATCAGGTCCCCCGATTGGTTCCTCGCGAACCCCCCATCTGTACGGATCTTCGTGATCTTTTTTTTTAATGTATTTGGATCGGGTTAAGATCCCCCATCAGTGAAATGCTTTGTGACAAAATAAAATGGTTTTCGATTGGTACCCGTAAGGTACTATCTGTACACTCGTTATCCACTACCTAGAGTCAGCAGGTGTTCTTTGAATGTTTATCTGAACTGCTCTGATCTGATTTGGCTATAAATGGATTATCTGAATGAGTATATTAATGTAATGTATATCGGATTTTCTCTGAATGAATATGATTATGAAATACTGATTGTATGGCTTTATTATATGAGCACGTTTATATAGATTATGTTTTAGCCTTCGAATGAGATATCCGTTTGAGCTTGATAAGGATTTCAGGAATTAGTTTATATGCATATGAATGTGACTATGGGCTTCAGAATGTATGTCTGTTTTAAGTAAGCATGACTTTACATTTAACATGATTATCCGTACTTGTCATGTGATTTGTTATAAGTTTCTGAATGCTTTGAAATGATTCTACTGATGTATTTAAGTATATGACTTCAGCATAGTTTCGTTATATATTAGCATGTGAATCGAAGCAGTTATGGCGGTAAGTATGTAATGTTTAACTGTACTTTCTGCATGATGATGACATGAATGTGATGTTATGTACTTATGCTTTCAGTCTCAGATTTTAGAGTGTTTCGCATGATATGATATATATATTAGAGTTGCGCAGCGGTATTGTGAAGCTCTAAATGTTATCCGTTGGATATTTGACTAGTGTATGTGTTTGGCATGTCTAAGTATGTTAAATGGCTAGCATTCTTAACATGATGGTTTGGTTGTCATTTCATGCATGGGTATTTAGTTATGTCAATTGCATGAGTAAAGCTCTTGTGACTCTGCACAGTAAGATGTTGATATTTGCTACCCATGTAGGTTTATGCATGAGATATAGTATGTGGTTCAGCATGATGATGCTTGTAATGTGTATTGTATTATGTTGTTTTAGTCTATCCTGAACATGAAGTTATGGTTCTATTGTGAGTATTGAAATGAATGCCTTTAATATGCAAGTCTGATTATTTATATGTTATGATTATCCGCATTTGCCATTTGAATGTGTTATGCCTTGGCGACCATTGTGAATGGCCGTCCATATTCTGGTGTGTTCTCCCCACTAAGCGTTTATCGCTTAGCACGGATTTCCTTTCCGTGCAGGTGGCAGGTTTGGTTCTGTTCGAGTCGCGCTTCTGCAAGGTCGGCCACGTAGGAGTTAGAAGTTCTGTATTTTGTTCAGCTTCTGTATTTCAGCTTTTGTATTCGGTAGTATTGTATATGTAATTATTATGTTTCGTTCTTGAGTTTTCTTTTGGGAATGTAATAGTTAGTATGTCCTTATATTTAGTTATTCCTTTGTTTTATTATTACGATTATGCTTCCGTTGAATGGTCATATGTATGCCTTTGTGTATGCTTTTGCTTAGTGCCTGCGTGTGCGTGAGTTATTGCATGTTCAGTCTGTACCGCAAGGTAAGTAAAGGTAAGTTTTTAATTAATCCATATTTCTGTATGTATGTTATGTATGAATGTATGCTTCCACATTGTGCATGTGTATATCTGTATATGTGAGCGTCGTGTAGCGCGTCCGTCGGTGTCGTTCCAACGCGGACGGCGATGGGGGTGTTACACTAACTTTAACAATCACAACTATATCTTAACTCATACCGGGTATCTCGTCTTGCCCTCTCTTATCCGCTTCCATAGTCAAAGCATACACTTTCCCTCTCGATACATTAGGTCCTTCCACTGTTTCCGAAACTATGCCCAGTCGTTGTCCGGCTTGACCAGTTCTATTCCCGGTTATACCTCTTCTTTCACCCGTAGGGTTTGATACACTATCTCTTCCTGATTGCATAGTCAAATTCTCTTGCGCTTGTGGACATCTTGCAACCATATGTTCAGAGCTCCCACACTTAAAACAAGCACCTGTGAGCTTTCGACATACTCCCCAATGAGACCGCCCACAATGCTCACATGGCTCCGGGACACTTCCCGTGCTTGATGGAACTTTAAACCCAACTTCAGATACTCGAGTTCGCTTACTTGACTTGTCTCGGTTCACTGCTTTTGGAGTTGCATCTTGTACGCCTTTGTTATCCTTTGCCCAACTATACCCATGTCCACGGTCTTGTGTCTTTCTCTTTTGATTCTTTCTTTGAACTATCTCAGATTTCTCTACCTTCAATGCAGCGTGTACCAATTGATAGTAACTAACTGTTTGCATTGATGTCGTAGCTGCCAACAACCCCTTAATCATCTCATCCAAGCCCTCTTCAAATTGTTGACACTTAAACTCATCCGTCCTTAGGTCTTTAGGCACATATTTAATGAGACGACAAAATTCTTTATCATATTCTGCTACACTCATACTTCCTTGCTTCAGACTCACAAATTCTCTCCACTTAGCCTCTCGATAAGCTTTGGTAACATATTTCTTTTCGAATTCTTGCACAAAGAATTCCCAAGTCAATTCTGTAGGTCGTTGCAGATCCCTTAATACCAATTTCCACCAATCATATGCTGGTCCTTGTAACAAAGACACAGCACATTCCACTCGTTGCTCTTGAGGACAATGCACTTCTTGTAGCACTCGATCTATTTTCTCTATCCAATACTCAGCTATGTCCGACTCATCCATTGAGGTTCCCTTAAACTCTTCTGCCCCTCTTTTCCTAATCAAATCTGAAGGAGGTTTGGGGGCCGTCATCCTATCAATCATTCGCATAAACCCTTGCATTAACATGGCATTTTCTTGCATAAGAGGTGGATTTGCATCCCTGTTTGGTGGAGGCTCAGGTACAAACTGATTTCGGTTAGCTCTACCCGGGTTAACACTTCCGGTTGTTTCACCTATTTCTTCACTAGGATCAGTTTCCATGTTATGCTACAAAACGAACACACAATTTCTGCATTATGGCCACACTTTAGACAGACTCTAAACAATTCTATTCACTATAACTTCTATAGTCCAGAACCGCCTAAACCTATGCTCTGATACCACAACTTGTGACACCCCAATGCCCCCTGGAAGGACAAGGGAGCGCTACACAGCACTATCATGCAATATCTTATTAACTTTCCTTACATTTTAACATTACCATTTCTTAAAATTCATGCATACCACTACACTATAAGTTTATCAGATGTTCTTCACTATACACTATTACAAGTTACTAGCTTCACTACTATACGTTACATATAACACTATACATATACAAAAGAATAGCTTTTACAAAATGGAGCTCCAAATACAAAACTATACACTTGAAGAGACACTTCACGCTCCTATGGTGGCCTGCAGTACTTCTTCAAAAACTCGACTCCAATTCACAACCTACACGGGAGACAAGCACCCGTGCTAAGCGATAACGCTTAGTGGGGATGTACAAACTGATACTAACACAATAATCACAAAGCATTACACAATAGAGAGCATGCTTAACACATATGGCATATGATGTACACTCACTAGATCAATATTACGCTATCATGTCAATATGCTGTAACTCATGCTAATCACAAGTCATAAGCTATCTATAACATGCTTTAAATCGCTATTCACTTACCATGTTCAATATTCACTTCACCAAGTCAATGAGGAACAATAAGTCACTATCATTCAATATCCATGTACACTGCTCATTAGTCACTACACTAAGCCAATTGTAGGCTCATTGCATTATTTCTAATTCAATAGCATGGCATAAATATCACACTATCATCAAGAACAATAATTCCAATACATATTTATCATGAACACATACAATATTCTTGTTAATCATTAATAGCCTGTATAGTCTTAGGAATGGATACGGGTACACTGATCAATAACATTAGAGACCGAGGCCTCGAACACTATATCACTAAAGACAGAAGTCTTGATCGCTATATCACTAGACACCCGTCGGTATCAATCACTAGACACCCGTCGGTATCAATCACTAGCAGCCGCAAATCACTATCCCTTCATAAGCATGCTTATTTATCCACGACTCGACTACAGGCTTATTACTTTATTCACACACTACGCATTCATTCTCATGGCATTATTCATTCGCATATTAAATTCATTCGCATGATAATGCAATCAAGCTTAGTTAGGCTGTCATGCATTTGTAATTCACATTGTCACATGTTCGCATGATGATGCATTCAAGCTTAGTTAGGCTATCATGCATCTCTAATTCACATAATCACATAGTTGTATGCACATAAACTTCATTTATCATTGATATAATGCTCATACAATAAGGCTCCTAGTTATAGATAAGATTGCACAATTTATACATTCATATGCAATAGGGTTACATTGCCAAGACAGAGGGGTCACGGTCACAATCAATCTGGTTGTCACCGTGACATACTGAATTCCCAAAACAGAATGTAGTTTGTGATAGGTCACGGTCACAATCAATCTGATTGTCACCGTGACTTATGACCAACTCACGGGCATAATGCATGTCTGGGGTATGTCACGGTCACAATGAGTTTGATTGTCACCGTGACATACTGCACTTCAAAACAGAATGCTCATTTTGATGCCTCACGGTCACAACCAATTTGGTTGTCACCGTGACGCATGCCAAATTTCCACTTCACTGCTGTGTTTTACCAAGACACAGCTGTGCTTTTTCTCATACTTGGCATTCTTGCATTCACATGCTTGGGCAACCCTCTTCACCACACAAGCATACTTTACCTCTTCATTTACATGTCATGATACACAATCAATTTGAGCATGCCAATAAATATTACAAATCACTAGATGCCATTAACACTAATATCACTACAATAATCACTTTACACTTGTTCACTATCCAATTCAATATCAATAACAAAATCAGTATCACATCTCATTTACAAGAACTTCAAACACACTAATCACATCAAAACACAACAAATCCCTAACCTCTTGGAGCACTCCTTCTTACTCTTCTATATCACTTTCTCCTTCCCTTTTCCAGCTCTACCTGGCTCTTCAACTCATAACACATAAGCACACAACACATTTAAGTCCATTAGACTTTACCCATAACAATTATGAAGCAAATAGAAAGATATGAAGAAGATGAAGTCAACATCAATATACCTTTCCTAAACAATATGCACAATCTCCTATCTATCAATATCTACCCTTTGGTCTCCATGGTCAAAGAGAACAAATGAAAGAAGAGCAAAAAGGAAGAATGAACTCATGAGAGAGTGAGGGCCGGATCAAAGTATCAAAATACAGATTCATTCCACTAAACCACCTCATGCTTGCATGCATGAATGAGGTGTCCACCTCTCAATCCCCTTGTGCTAGGTGGCTCCCTTAACACAATCCACTTGGACTCCACTAACATACAGCTGATCCCACTAACTATTGACTAACTTAATTAATCTCCACTACACTAATTAATCTTCACTTGTTAGCTAATCATGCAAAGTGCAATTCAGCCACTACAATACTTTATTTTTCTTCAATTGGGTCCCTCTCTTCACTTTTTCACTTAGGTCCAATGCTGTAAACCCTAATTATCATACACTCTATTACACTAATGACACTTAATTCTTCTAGGGTGATTTTCGGGGTGTTACAGATGCTGTCAGAGAATATTTGTTGAATCCACCGGTACTGAGACCACCACGGCCAGGCAAGCCGCTGATCCTATACCTGGCCATAGAGGACAGTTCTGTAGGTGCTATGATGGCCCAAGAGGATGATTTTGGAGTGGAACTTGCTGTTTATTACCTCAGCAAGAAATTCTTAGCCTACGAAGTCAAATACACAGAGGTAGAAAAGATTTGCCTTGCAGTAATCTCGGCTTCTAAGAAATTGCGACATTACTTTCATGCTTACAAAGTACAGGCAGTCGCGAGGCAGAATCCCCTGAGATATTTGCAAGAGGCCCCATCTTTGCTTGGAAAAATGGGTAGGTGGTTGCTGTTACTTCAAGAATTTGATGTGGAGTATCTTACCCGGAAGACCATCAAAGGGCGTGCAGTGGCGAAATTTCTAGCAGAACACCCGATCCAAGGGGACTCATACGAGTTTAACTTTCCAGATGAGGATGTGGCAGCTATCGGGATTCAAGGTTGGAAATTACACTTTGACGGAGCTGTGTATAACAAAGGGGCAGGAGTAGGAGTCATTCTGATAACCCCGGACGATGAAAAGCTTCCCTTAGCGAAAAAGTTAAGATTCAAGGCTACCAATAACGAAGCTGAATACGAAGCATGTGTTTTGGGATTGAAGGCATTAATAGCTTTAGGAGCAAAGAAGGTAGAAGTGTTTGGTGATTCTTCCATGGTGATCAATCAAATCCGAGGTGAATGGGCCGTGAAAGAAGAGAGACTAATGCCATATGTCCAGCACTTGAGAGACCTCAGCAGTCAGTTTGAAGTATGCACATTCCATTTCATTCCCAGGGATGAAAATCAATTGGCCGATGCGCTTGCTATGTTAGTATCAATATGGGATAACCCTGAAGGAGTGCACATGAAGCCAGTGTTAATCTATAGTTCTGAGAGACCTAGCTTCGAATCGAGATCAGTTATGGAAGTAGAAGTGGCAGATGGGAAGCCGTGGTATCATGACATTATGAATTACCTAGAGAATGCGACATTTGCAGAGGAGGCTACCGAAAAGGATCAAAGGATGATTCACAAGCTGTCTACCCAGTTCATTTGTATAAATGGGATAATGTACAAACGGTAAGCTGATGGTATCCAATTGAGGTGTTTGGACGAAAAAGAGGCCAGGAGGGTAATGGAAGAAACACACGCCGGAGTATGCGGAACCCATATGAACGGGCTGACCTTGGCTAAAAAGATCATGAGGCAAGGCTTCTACTGGCTTACGATGGATAATGATTGCTCAAAATATGTGAAGCAGTGCCAGCTATGCCAGCAGTACGTGGACTTAAGACACTTGCCGGTGTCAGAACTACACAGCCTAACATCACCCTGGCCGTTAGATGCTTGGGGAATAGACATTATTGGAGAAATCTGCCCTACGGCATCCAACGGACACAGATATATAATAGTTGCAATCGACTATTTTACAAAATGGGTGGAGGCGGAGTCCTTTAAGAAGATCGACGCAAGGGACATGGCCACGTTCATTGAAAGAAATCTGATATGCAGATATGGCCTCCCACATCACATAGTGTCTGATAATAGGGTGCAATTCATGGGGGAAACCAGAAAGATTCTTGAGAAGAACGGGATTGAGCACCACAAATCCTCCCCCTATCGACCACAAGCTAACGGGGCAGTAGAGGCCGCCAATAAGAATGTGAAGAGGATCCTAGCCAAGATGGTCCAAACCTACAAAGACTGGGAAGAGAAGCTTCCCTTTGCATTGTGGGGTTACAGAACGATGGTGAGGACGTCTACAGGCGTTACTCCGTATTCCTTGGTTTATGGGACAGAGGCAGTGCTGCTGGTTTAGGTAGAGCTCAAATCACTGAGAGTAGTCATGGAAGCTCAGATTCCGGAGGCCGAATGGATACAAGAGAGGCTACAGCATTTGAACTTATTAGATGAGAGCAGGATGAAAGCTTACTATCATAATCAAATCTATCAGAAAAGGCTGGCCAGATCAATTGGAAAAAAAGTGAAAAAGTATCCACTGAAGGAGGGGGATTTAGTTTTCAAACAGATGAGACCAGGCGTACCGGATATCAGAGGAAAATTTAGACCAACTTTGGAAGGGCCGTTTATCCTCAAGAAGTTGTTATCCAAAGGAGCCGCAATCTTAACGGATAGCGATGGTAATGAATTCAAGGAACCGGTCAATGTCGACAGACTCAAAAGGTTCCATGGCTAAAGACCAAAATCAAAAGAAGAGAATAAAAGCCCCGCGGGTCGAAAATCGAAAAAAGGCGGCCTTGCTAAAATCGGGCACCTCGTCAGGGTGAAAACCGAAAAAAGGCATCCTGGGCTAAAATTAGAGGCTTGAGAGAAAATATCCAATCATGAAAACCCGAGAGGGCTGATTGGAGATAGGAGTTTGATGCTGTCAAAATTTGGTTCCATGAATGAATGTAGTCTTGCGTAATTGAATTAGTGTCAAAAAAGTAATCATGTATGCTGAAATCGTACTGAAATGTACACAATTATGTGAAATGAAATAAGTTTTGATTTATTCATTTACATTATTGTCCAACTCTGCTTTAAAAAGGAACATACTGCTCAAAATGCATGTAAAGCTAAACTATGCCCTACTACTACTCTCGCTGGCCAAATGCCTCAGTCGTCGTGTTCGGTTATCAGACGCCGGGCTAAGTATCCATCTTTTGTATGCCTTGGTAGAGATGGTAGAATGGTTCCCGAACAAAGGTATGACGGTTTTCAATGGAAGTCGGCTCCAAAGCTCATGATAGCAGGAGGCAAAGGCCGCAGAAAGAACTCCACCTCGAAAAGATAAAGGGAGTCTCACCACATCCTGAGTTACTCCGAGTTGATGAGAGCAACGATCCGTGATGTAGAAGGTCGCCTCACGGAGCCCACATAAGGGAACACATCCTGAAGACCCATCAATAACTGCACTGGACAAGGGAAGCCAAGCATGCGAAAAGCTAATATCATCATCTGATATCTCACTGAATCTGGTGATACCCTCGTCAGGAGTCCCAGGTAAATACAGACGACGTCGAGGGAGGAAACACTTCGCAGAGTACTGATTGATGACTCTAGGAGGGGGCTCTGACAAAAGCTTTAACTTCTCCTGCAACCAAATCTGATAGGGGAAGCAAAGAAAAACAAAGAAAATAAAAGGAAAAGAAAATAAAATAAAAGGCAAAGATAAGCCGCTGGAGTAAGTTGGGTTTACTTCAGGCAAAAATTAGGCATAGGGCTGTGTGAAAATCCAAAAGGACGCACTTCCCGCTAAGAAAAGCTAGTGTGAAAATCCACAAGGGACGCACTACCTTTTAAAAATGACGTACCTGGAGTAATAAGGGGCTCCCAGAGAATGAAGTAGTAGGCCCGATATGAACACAGTCCAAACACAAGATAGTCTCTGCTAGAATTAGGGGGAAAGGGGTGAGCCCGTGATGAAAGTCATCCAGAATTCCAAACAGACGAGGGTCTCCGAGCAGTTCATCTGAGGTCACGACTAGATACTTCATCAGGCAAAAGAGGAAGATGACACTTACGCTATATGAGGGAATGCTGGAGAATTCATCCATTGCTTCAATCAGAGATTCCAAAGAGAATACTGGGCCCTGAGGGACTAGATGAAAAGCGTCAGAAGGAGCTACACTTAAGGACAAAGCAATATCCCAGATTTGGATCAAACCGCAGCGAGGTACGCAAGGCAAAGCACCAGGTGGATACCAACTTCCGATGATAGCAGCAAATTCTTCAGGCAAGGGGCATATTTCTTGATAGGTGAACCTGAAAACATGAAAACGAGGATCCCAGAAGTGGGTCGCAGCCAAAAGAAGGGTGTAGTCTACCTTGACTCTCCGTAAAAACTTTAGTCCAGAAAGGGGGGCAAGAGTACTGTGTTCCCAAATTTGAGCATCATCTAAGATACGGTGCATCTTGATAGCTAAAGTCACAGTTGCTAAGAGGAAAAAGGAAAAAACTAGAGAAAAGAGCCTATTTTGGAGCTAAAATAAGGAAGGGGGCACGAAATTCAAGAAAATGGCTGAATTTTATAGATTTGGCTGACAGACGGCTAACCCGTCCCTATATTCAGACGGTTAACCCGTCTGTACTTGTCCACCTGGCGAATCATGCATTGTGCATATCACGCGCATTAATTAGGTAATTAATGAGGGAATCTGGAGAGACAGACGGAATGCCCGTCGGTATCTATATGGGCGGGAATCCCATCCTTACTTAAAATCTATATAAAGACGCAAGTATCGACGAAAAATCGTTTTCTTTTCCTTCTTCTTCACACCGACGCCTTTTCCTTTGTTTTCAACAGCTGCTTTTCATTTTTTGTCTTTTCAATTACTTTTTTGCACCAGTCTTAAGTATTTTTGGCTTCTTCAATGAGTCTCGATTCCCAGGATGCCACCACGACGATATGCTCCGCATGATCAGCCCGAGCCTAAGGCCCCAGGTTGGATGAGCGACGAGGCTAGGCAGTGGTATGCAGCACTGGCTCAGGTGCAGTTCCGAGCTAGTCGCTTCGTTTCTAGGCCGTTCCTCGAGGCTCTAGGGATGGCAGATGAGGTTGATATACTGATGGCGGGTGCGGGTTGGATAGAGTTTTTGACACCTGCTTTCCAGACTCACCCAGGGGTGGTACGGCAGTTCCTCGCTATGCTACACTATGGCGGATATCAGAGATCTGACACGGAGGAGGGTGTCATCCAGTTTTGGATTTAGGGCCACCATTTCAACATCACCTGTCAGCGGTTTACAGAGGCCATAGGGCTCCCATTCAGGCAGGATGTCATAACACCCCAGAGATCAGTGAGACGTCAGCATTGGGCGGCTATAGCCTTACTAGGAGTGCCATACGATCATGATACGGCAAAGAGTACAGTACTTTCATCACAGGCTCTGCGATATCTTCATCGGGTTTTGTCCAGCTCATATTTGGGACGAGCTGGTAACCCAGGTTCCCTCAATACCGCAGAGATCTGGAGTTTGTGGGCCATGATGGCAGGCCAGAGGCTCAATATCAGCCACGAGATTTTTGTCAACCTGGTGAGGGTATCCAGGGGGGCAGCCCCTGTGGTATATGTCGGGGGAGTCATTACCAGATTGTTCCTGAGTTTGGGTGTTCGTCCAGATATTTTGGGGCGCCCTTTGGATGAGAGTATTTATGTGGACGCTCCAGCGGCTATGGCGATGGCCATGATACTGCCGATACCGGGCCACCCCGAGGCGTACAGACTTCACACTGTGCATGAGACTAGACGCGCATTTAGCTTGCCCTCATTAGAGCCAGTAGAGGAGCAGGCTCAGGACCAGCCTCCTGAGCACCCAGAGCATCAGGAGCATCAGATTCCCGAGCACCCTCAGCATCAGGAGGACCAGCCTCCCCGACAGCCAGAGCATCCAGATGGTCAGCCTCCGCAGCCGCAGCACGAGGAGCAGCCGGGTACACCTTTTCATGTTGGGATCGAGTTTACTATGGATGAGTTACTGGCTACTCCTCCAGGACAGAGAGTACAGAGTCCTATGCCTCCATCATCGAGAGTACAGCGGATAGCTCCCCAGGTGCCTGAGAGGTTTAGCCCATATGCTAGAGTGGGGGGATCCGGGAGCTTCTACTTCTACAGCTCCACCACCTGAGCCGACACCAGATTCAGCTCCCCCTCCATACTCGTCATCAGCTTTCCCAGCGCAGCCATATTTTACTACCCTATTGACTTCTATGTTCGCATCTTTGGAGCATAGACAGGAGGAGAGAGACCGGGCCCTTCTCGAGCAGCTCGGAGAGCGAGATAGAGTTATATTGGATCAGCAGCAATGGATCATCCAGGAACAGGGGAGGCTTATTGATCATCTGAGGCACGAGCAAGAGAGACTCGTGGGTCAGCTGAGGCACGAGATGAGGGCCTCCCAGAGTGAGGCAACCCAGAGGATAGACACATCCGTACAGATGGTGGATTAGTCAATTGAGGCTCTCAGATTCAGGATTCAGGTCCTGGAGGGTGCCATACCTCCCATCACCCAGTCCACGCGTGAGTTTAGAGAGCAGACGGAGGATAGGCTGAGGAGTATGGGGACCACCTCCACAGATCAAACCCTCCGCCTGGGCGACGCTTTTAGAGAGTTAGGGGGGGTTGTTACCAGTACACTTCAGTTCATGACGGTCTGTGCGCAGCCGTTTCTCGATGGATATGCTCAGGTCCAGTTCCAGCAGTAGGACTCAACAGGAGCGCAGCCATCATCGGTACCAGTGGTTGTACCCCCCAGATACCAGCAGGTAGCCAGGAATTGGGCTACTCAGCAGGCGGGACCATCAGCCCCTCCCAGTCAGCCATCTGCCTCGGATGCAGGACCCTCTGCTGCTCCAGTATGCGACCAGCCGGTTCATATATTGGACGATGATGATGATCCAGAGGAGCTCTCAGATTATGTGCCATTATAGATTGTTCAGGGAGTCCTTCTAGTTTTGTGCTTATATTTTTTTGTTTTTGTAATCACATCTGTATATTGTACAAAATTTAACCTTTTAGTGGAAAAAATTTGGATCAACTTGTTAAATTTGCTTGTTATTTCTCCATGATTTAAATTTCTTAAAAGAAAATTTAAGAAAAAAGGAAAAGGGGAATTAATCATTTAGAAAACAAGATGATGAATAATAAAGAAAGATATAAGATGTTCATAACTCTACCAATTAAGGTACTTGCCGTAAGAATTAACAAAAGTCTCTTACAATACAGGAACATGGTCTTACACCGATTCAAAATTGACCCACAGTCAAAAGGAAGAATAAACAGATCAAACATCATGTCCTTCAGCATCACAGGAAATCAAAAGATCAGAATTGTACTTTGGGGGCACGATGAGGCCGCCAAATTGAAATACCCAGTTCAGAAGAACGCCCAGCTCAGAAGAGCAGTCTAGAAGGAAGCCCAGTCCGAAGAAGACTCGGTGCAGCTCAGGAGAGCCAAACACTAGCACTTTGTACAGTCCGAAGAAGACTCGGTGCAGCTCAAGAGAGCAATTATCGCACTTTGTACAGTCCGAAGAAAACTCGGTGCAGCTCAGGAGAGCCAAACACTAGCACTTTGTACAGTCCGAAGAAGACTCGGTGCAGCTCAGGAGAGCAAATATCGCACTTCGTAAAGTCTGGAGAAGACTCGGTGCAGCTCAGGAGAGCCAACCTTAGCACGTTGTAAATCTGGAGAAGACTCGGTGCAGCTCAGAAGGGCAAACCTCGCATTTAGTAAGTCCGGAACCAACTTGACGCATTGCCACTTCCTAGACGAAAAGGTAAGGACTGCCTCAGGTATGCGTCTCTTTCCTTTCTTCTCTGAATTTTGGCTCATCTAGACACTAGTGTACTAGTTTTCCCAAAATTGGGGGCAACTGTAGACACCGGGTCTTGAGGCAGTCCAGGTCGGAGTTACCCGATGAAGAGATCAACGTCGGTTTTTTTTTCCGATAGGGAGATAAAATTCGGAGGTTTTCGTCTTTCGGTCTCGCAAGGATTAAAATCTTTTTCTATAGCATGGAGTTTTGAAAGAGTTGGATAAATTTTACAAAATTTAGGGAGTTTTGCTCCACAGACGGGATTCCTGTCTGTGTAGGGACGCCCGTCTCTACTTGGGATGATACCCGTCCCTAGGCGTAGTAGGGACGGATCCGTGGCGATGTAGGGACGCCCGTCTCTAGGATTGTGCCCGTCCCTAGTCAGTTTCCCGCATGTGCCCTTAGTAGGGACGGCCGTCGGTATCTGCAGGGAAGCCCATCGGTACGGTAACTGACCGGATCACGCCGGATTGCATAAAATTTAATCTTTTTTTCTTTCAAAATAGGGATAGAATTTATCTAAAACTTGAATTTTAAAGTCCTTTTAAAATTCAAACTTTAGATAGAGGTTTATCTTAATTATCTCATAAAATCCTATAAATAAAGGATCAAATTTCAGTTTTAGGGGTTAGAAAATTTGGGGAATTTGGAAAAGGAGAGATAAATTTTAAAGAGATTTTATTTAGAAGAAAAACTATCTAATATTTTTGGGGAAAATTGCTTTTTAGAAAAGGTTTTCTGTGAGCAAATTACGCAAAAAGTTTATAAATCTCTGTTCATCTGTAGAGTTTTATTTTGATAAAACTTCTTCTAATTAATCGATTTCTTCCAATTTTTCTTACGAATTAAGTCAAATCGAGGTGACGAAATTCAGTCGTTTCCATCAATATAACTAATTCGAACACTCGATTGCTATCAAGTTTTCAAAGAAAGAACAATATAAATTTTCTTTCTTTGATCTGATTCTTATTTGATCCTTGCGAGGCACACGGGGACAAAATCATTCGACATCAACCCTAAAAGGGACGGCCGCTGGCATGATACAGGAGGCCGTCCCTAGGCAAATTCTCATTTTTTTTTTATTCACGTTTTTTTAGTTTATTTTTTATGTTGCTAACATGTTTATCCTCGTGAGTGCTTTTCTAACCATTGGAAGTTGGAGTCATGAGAGATGGTGGTTGCGCCATTCTGAGGATCTCTATTCGGGTTCATTTTTTATCCTTTAGCTCTTATTTATGTTGTTATGAAAATGGTTTTAACGTTGTTAAGGTAAAAAGGACCAAAAGCCTTTTAACAATTAAACCTGAAGATTTTCTCAGGAATGGTGGACCAATATCCCATTTTAGCGAATAAAACTGACACTTCCTAAAAACCACTTTTTGTAATAAATATGTATGATAGGACCAAAGTCCTCATTCCAATGAATATCCCATTTTATGTATGTATTGCACTTTTACAAATGGGAGTTGTATTCCGCTCCTAGTGTTATTGTAATTTATTTCGAATATTTTATCTTTATTTTTTGCTTCCATTTACTGCTTTGAATGTGAATAATCGCGCCTTTAATAAAATGCATCATATGGAAAGTTGATGAAACAATAAATTCAAAACTTAATTATAAAATTAATCGAGGTATAAATAAATGAGAAGTCCTGAACTCACTCTGGTCTATGGGACTCAAAGAGGCGAGAGGTCTAGGACTTCCAAGACACCTCTTGAGTCCCACCAAAAGGCTTAAGTATACAATTCTAGGCTCTAGGGGAGTAGAGGATGAAGCCTCCAAGATCCCTTTGGCTAGCTCAAGATGGATATGTATGCGCCGTCTTAGGCTCGATAAGGTTAGACGACCCTTCCCAATGTTCTATTGGGTGGCGACTCCAAGAAACCTTTTTGTTGCCCAAAATAGACGCATCTTGTAAATACCTTACAGGTTTTATGAACCTCTCCTGATCGCCTTAAAGCGGGCTTTCGGGAGGCCGCGAGGTTCGGCGCGCGTCACACCTGCCAACGGGTCTAGCTCATCACGAGCGTAACTATCGATTGGGTTACCATTTAATATACCATGATGGTACGAGGCTTGGGATGGTGATTATCCTTAACACTTCCCTACATTGAGTGAACATAGAGTCATGCTTCGGGAACGCACCGGGACTAAATGAGGGACCAAACTAGCATAGATCTAAGGCTCTAATGAGATGCAATGCAGTTTTGAAAGAAGGTAAAATTTTTAAGCTAAAACTCAATTATAATTTTTTAATCAAGGTACTTTTGAATCGAAGTCTCGAGTATGTCCCCAGTGGAGTTGTCACTGTGATGCGCGCCAAACCCCGTGGGCTCCCGAAAGCCCACTTTAGGGCGATCGGGATGGGATTCATTAAAACTTGTAAGGTATTTACAAGTGCGTCTATTTTGGGCAACAATGAGGTTTCTTGGAGTCGCCACCCAATAGAACATTGGGGAGGGTCGTCGAGCCTCAGCGAGCCTAAGATGGTGCATACATATCCATCTTGGGAAAGCCATAGAGATCTTGGAGGTCTCATCCTCTACCCCCTAGAGCCTAGGATTTGTAAATTTAAGTCTTTTGGTGAGACTCAAGAGATGTCTTGGAAGTCCTAGACCTCTCGCCTCATTGAGCCCCAAAGACCAGAGTGAGTTTGGGACTTCTCATTTATTTATACCTTGATCAATATTATGATTAAGTTTTGAATTCATTGTTTCACCAACTTTCCACACGATGCATTTAATTAAAGCGCAATCATTCACGTCAAAAGCAATAAGTAAAGCATTATTAAAATAAACATTCTCAAAATAAATTACAATAAAACTAGGGGCGGTATACAACCCTCATTGTAAATAAAATACAAATCATGCATAAATCGGGGTATTTATTAATGATGAGGACATTAGTCCTTGCATGCATATTTATTATAAAATATTTTTGATGTGATGATTTTATTTTGGATAGAGAAAATTGAGACATTGGTCCCATTTTTATTTAGGAAAAATTCCAAATTAATTACTATAAAATATTTGACCCTTTTCACTTTATCGACATTGAAATAATCTTAATAATAACATGAATAAAAGGCAAGAGTGAAGAAAGAACCCATATGGAAATCCTCAGATCGACTCGACCATCATCGTTTACAACACCAAATCCAAATTTTCAGAAAATAACTCATAGGAAATTGGTAAATAAAGTAAAGAAAAGAAAAATAATAGGAAACTTTTAAAAGAAATGAGTTAAAAGATAAGAAAAAAAAAAGGTAAAACAATTAATATAAGTTAATTAAATCACACAAGTATTAATCCAGAATGTTTACCCTCAGATTTTACCTTTTCAGGTGAATATCGAATGGTTTAAGTCCCCGCACGCTCCACAAGGATCAAATAAAATAGATCAAAGTAAGAAAATTTGTATATTTCCTTTTTGAAAATTTGATAGCGATCGAGTGTTTGAATTAGCTGTATTGATGGAAACGAATGAATTTCGTTACCTCAAATTGGCTTAATTCGCAAGAAATATTTAGATAAATAAATTAACTGAAAGAATTTTTATCAAATAAAATTCTAAAAATAAATAGAGATTTTATAGCTTTTTTAGTAAATTGCTCACAAGAAATCTTTTCTAAAAAAATCCAATCTCTCAAAAATTTGTCACTTTGCTCACAAAAATTTGTAAAATTTTTCTAACCCTTAAAAATGAATTCTTCTTCCCAATTTATAGAATTTTTGGAGATAAAATAAGATAAGCATTTGTTTAAAGTTTGAATTTCAAAAGGAGTTTTAAAATTCAATTTTTTAACCAACACCTATGCCCGTTTAAAAGATTTTAGATTAAATTTTATCAAATCTGGCGTTATATGATCAGATACACTATCGACGGGCATCCCTACAACTGCCGACGGGCGTCCTTACTAAGGGCATGCATGGAAATCTAGATACAGATGGGCCGTAACGCGGGACTAGGGACGGGCATCCCTACTCAGACACGTGTCCGTCCCTAGTTATAGACGGGCCGTAACGCGGTACTAGGGACGGGCATCCCTACTTAAACACGTGTCCGTCCCTAGCTACAGACGGGTCGTCCCTACTATGCATAGAGACGGGGATCACCCCAAGTAGAGACGGGCATCCCTACTTCAAACGGTCATCCCGTCTGTGGAGCAAAACTTCCAATTTCAACAAAAATTTTCAAAACCTCATTCTATTGAGTAAAAGATTTTAATCCTTGTGAAACCGAAAGAAAAAAATCTCCGAATTCCATCCATTTATTTGGAAACCAACGTAGATCTCTTCATCGGGTAACTCTGACCTGGACTGCCTCAAGACCCGGTGTCTACAAGACCCACTTGAGGAGATTCATCCACCACTAGTGGATTTGAGGGCTACCACGTCTACGGGGCAGAGAAGAGGGGCAACCTGTAAAATAGAGAATGAATTGGAAGAAGATGAGTATGAGGAGCCTGTATCAGTGAGAGGGAAGGTACCTCAGATGGAGGAAGCCATCTGGAAGAAGATGGAAGAGAAGTTTGAAGTAATGTCAAGAATGTTGATAAGGGGGCAAGGGATGAACCCCGAAGATAAGGAGTTAGAGGGAGAAGATCTGATACCTCAGAATTTTCAGATGCCGGACATTTTAAAGTTTGACGGAACTTCAGACCCCACCACGCATATAAAGCAGTACTCATTGGTAATGAAGGGTACTACTTTGACGAAGAGGCAAAAGATAGAGTACTTCTGCTTAAGCGTGATAGGTCCCGCGATGGACTGGTACCGTGGGCTAGACTGAAGGACTAAGGAAGATTGGGACCTATTGATTGAAGAGTTCCTCAGGTAGTATGACTGCCGTACGAGAATGGAAGTGATGCTGAAGGATTTGGAACTCTTACAGTAGAAGTCCAGTGAATTATTTCACGAGTATCTAACCCGATGAAGAAATCGGGTGATGAAAATGAAAAGGAAGTCGGATACTCAGGATCGGATTAGATTCTTTATCAAGAATGCTAGCCTGTATATGAAGGATGGACTGAAGATGAAGGATGGGTTTAAAATACTGGGAGTCACTGAAGGACATAGCCATTGAGGCTGAAGGTGAGTACCTAGCGGGAAGGGCAAGTAGTGAGGCATACACCAAGAAGAGTAGTGGTTGTCTAGGGGCAAGTAGGCTAGAAAGTGCCAGCTGTTGTAGCAGAATGGGAAAGACGGCCACAGTTTCAGTTGCAAGCGCTGGTCCGAGGCACTTTTTGAATTTGGGGAGGTCTCTCTCTTGGGTGCTGAGAAGATTGATAAAAGAGGGGAAGTTGCAACCCCTAGCACCTAGACCTACTCGGATCCAAGGACAATCAGGACACAAAGACGATGAGTATTATGCATACCACCAGTACACCGGGCATACGATTAATAATTGCAACGCATTGCGGCATTTTGTCCAAGATCTAATCGACTCCAAGCAGATCACAGATCCAAAAAAGAGAGGGAACCAGAAGAAGCCTGAGTACAACAATGTGCCCCCACCTGTGTTTATGATCGGGTCTAGCTTGACCGAATGGTACATGTTGAAGGATTTGTATGGAAGCAAGAGCGTTGCTATCACTTGTCCTGAGGGGGCAAGTGAATAAGGGATTCTCATGGCAATGGTAGATTGTTGGTCCACTGATGATAGTGAAAATGAAAATGATAACCTTAATGATGAAGAGTCCACTAACCCGTGGGGTTCAGATGAAGAAGAGAAGGAGGATTTTGAGAAGAAGGTCGAAGCAGTGACCCGAAGCAAAAGGATAGTTTCGAAGGTTGAGAAGCCACAAGATCCCGTGGCAGTTCAAAAGGAAAAGGAGCCGAAGGAAGACCAGATAAAAAAGCAGTTGAAAAGGACGCCAACTCAAATTTTGATATGGGATCTACTGAGGCAGTCTCCTTTGCATAGGCGAAAGTTGGTGGAAGCCTTATGCGAATCTACGGTGGCAACTACCATCCCCCCCACGGAATTGTTGGACATAGTGAAAGGAGGTGCTGGTGAGAATTTGGTTTACCCAAGCGCTAATTTGCCGGCCGAGGGCAATAACCACAATCGCCCCTTGTACATAAGGGCCCAAATAAATGAGAAGCACACTACATGTGTCATGGTGGACAATGGTTCCTCTAGAAATGTCCACCCTTTGGTAACAATGGCGGCTTTTGGGTTGTCGGAGGACATGCCGAGCAAGTATGTCCTCACAATCACAGCCTACGATAACTCCTGAAGGCAAGCATCGAGGACATTCAAGGTAATGGTAATTTAGATTTTCTTTTTATACCAGAACTTTTTAAAAATGTTGATGATTTTTCCAGTTCAATCAATAATATGAACGATTTTGCTTACTTGCGTGATGTTTCTGATGATTTCACTGTGCATAATCATGATCTTGACTCATTTATATTTGACATTGACTCAACTGATGCCATTCCATTTAATCTCGAAACTTTAAAAAATTTGAAGGAAATCTTAATAGCATCTAACGTAACTCCTGAAGAAAGATTAAAATTTGAGAGAATCTTAAGAAATTATGAAAAAGTCTTTGCCTGGACCTATGAAGACATGCCAGGAGTCGATCGTGAAATTGCCGAACACGGCATCCCAACATATCCAAATCATAAACCAGTCAAACAGAATCTTAGAAGACTTAGCCAGAATGGGTAGAGAAAGTAAAGGAAGAGATCCACAAGCAAATTGAGGCCAAATTTCTTATTGAGGTCCAATACCTGACTTGGTTTGCCAACGCCGTCCCGGTAGCTGAGAAGAATGGAAAAGTACGCGTGTGTGTGGACTATCGAGATTTGAATAAGCTTATCCAAAAGATAATTTTTCACTACCTCACATTGACGTATTAATAGACTTCACCACTGCTTACATGATGTATAGCTTCATGGATGGATACGCAGGGTACAATCAGATTCTCAATAAGATAGCTGATCGGGTTAAAACAACTTTTATAATGGAGTGGGGAACATTCGCTTACAGAGTAATGCGGGTTTGGTTGAAGAATGTAGGGGCAACCTATTAGGGGATGGCTACTCAGATCCTGGATGACTTGATTCACAAAGAGGTGGAAGTATATGTCGATCACATGATGATCAAGTCGGCCACTAGAGAAGGTCACTTTAAAGCTATAGAGAAGTTCTTTTAGTGGATCAGCAAGTATAATTTGCGGTTAAACCCTAAGAAGTGCATTTTGGGGTCATTTCAGGAAAGCTGTTGGGGCACATAGTCAGTCAGATAGGGAATGAAATTAACCCGAAAAAAGTCAAGGCCACCAGGGAGATGCCAGTGCCTCAGAAAGAAAAGGATTTCAAAAGTTTCTTGGACAAGTTACAGTATGTCAGCAGGTTCATCGCCAAGCTCACTTTAATTTTTGACTTGATCTTTAAGTTGCTCAGAAAAGACCAGCCTGTTGTATGGAATGAAGACTATTAAAAGGGCTTTGATACCACAAGGAATACTTGCTAAATTCCCCAGTTCTGAGACCACCTCAATCGGTCAAGCCGCTAATCCTGTACCTAATGATAGAAGATAGCTCAGTAGGTGCCATGATGGCTCAAGAAGATGAGTTCGGAGTAGAATTCGCAGTTTACTACCTTAGTAAGAAGTTCCTTTCTTATGAGATCAAGTATGCTGAAGTCGAAAAGATCTACCTTGCAGTTATTTGGGCCTCTAAGAAGTTGAGACACTACTTCCACTCTTGTAAGGTACAAGAAGTCACAAAGCAAAACCCTCTCAGGTACTTACAGGAAGCTCCATCTTCGTTAGGAAAAATGGGAAGGTGGCTATTACTACTATAAGAATTTAATGTCCAGTATGTCACCCGGAAGACCATTATGGGATGCACGGTAGCAAAGTTCTTGGTAGAGCACCCTTTCGAAGGAGATTTATTTGAGTTTAACTTTTCGGACGAGGATGTTACGGCCATTGCAGTACAAGGTTGGCAATTACATTTTAATGGAGCTGTAAACAGCAACGGAGTAAGTGTAGGAGTCATTTTAACGACCCCAGATGGTGAAAAACTTCAGTTAGCCAACAAGCTGAGATATAAGGCTACTAATAATGAAGCTGAGTATGAAGTTTGCACCTTCGAGTTGGAGGCCTTGATAGCTTTAGGGGAAAAAAGCGCAGAAGTCTTTGGAGACTCATCACTTGTCACACCCCATAAGTGACTTAATTGGAAATTAGTAATTTTAAATGGACATTTAAGGGCAATTGGGTTATTTACTAATGAAAGAGGATTATTTTGCAAGGAAACAAAAGTATTTTAAATGGCAGATTTTAGTTTAGTGAGTGAAAGGTAATTTGTCAAGGACTATTTTGATAAAAGAGGAATAAGTGGATCATGATTGATGTGCATGTGTGCCAAGTGGAGAGTGAGGGTGTGTATACGTGGGTGAGAGAAAAGAAAGGTCTGAATGTTTTTAGTTTATGGAAACTAAACGCATGAAGTTTTCTCTCTTTTGCTCTCTCTCACGTTAGCCATCTCTTTCATCTCCATTTTCTGCTCTTTTTCTCACTTGCATGTGTGCTCATCTGCTGTGAGCTAGGATTTTGAGCTTTGGTAGAGATTTTCAGAAGGTAAGTGGCAGTGGTTCTATAGGATTTTTATGGTTGATTTTTCCTTTTTCTCGTCTTGGGTTAATGAATTATGGTTTTATCTGTATGCAAGCATCTGAAGTTAAGAGGATTGAGAAGGGAAAAGGGAAGATTGTGGATTGAAAGTGCAGTGGATATTTTGAGCTTCATTCCAGGTTTGGGAGTGTCTGTTTTCTCAGTTTTGGATCCTGCTTTCAGTGTTGGTATTAATGTGTTTGTATGTGTGTTTGTATATAGAAATGTTAAAGTTACGTGTTGCAGTAGACCTTATTACAGTAGAAAAAGAATGAATATGAGTGTGCAAATGAGATGTTTATATATGTATATGAATGTGAAACTCTGGTTTGTGTCTCTCTCTGTTTATATTCTGTGATTATATGTTAATGTGAATAATGTGAGTGAAATTGCTGTAATTGTGCTCAGAAGACTTAAAGGTATGTGTTAGCATGATTTTTGCATGGAAAATGGTTTTGGATAAGATGGGGTTTGATTTTTAGTTGTACTCTGTTTTTCACTTTTTTCTGGTTTTTGTGTTTTTCTGGAAATTCTGGAGTTTGAGGAAGGAGAAGCCATCTGTCAGAGGAAGATCACGTGACGTGATGGGGCATCACGCCGTGACCTCCCTCCCTTTTGGAAGTCGCGACGTGATGAAGCATCACGCCTCGCGACCTCGCCTGCCTCCCTGCGTGTCACGAGATTTCATCTCGTGACCTCTCTTCCTCTCCTCTCAGGCGTCACGAGACGTGACTGATGGTCACGCCGTGACTGCCTGCTCCTCTGCGTGGCGCTTGCGAGAAACCAGCATCACGATACGTGACGAATGGTCACGGCGTGACCGGCCTCTACCTGCTGCCCTGTTTTTCTAAAATGAAGTTTTAACTTCTGGTTTCAAGAGTTTTTGCACTACATGACAAATGTTTGAGTTTAAAATCTGTATTAAAATTAATAATTGCTTAGTATTGAGTTGTATACCTGATTAAATAGTTAATGTACATAATTTACTATTTTATACTTTACATAAACATAATTTGACTTGAATGTGAATTATTGGTACTTCTGCCTCCAATAATTGATACTGGATGTATTTAAATGTTTCTGATTTTGATCTAGACACATGTACACGTGAAATATGTATTTGCATTTAGTTGTATTTAATATTGATATTGGTGTTTGATTTGATGAGTTGAGTTTTAAGCCTGAATAGTCGTAGTAGTGGATAGGTAAGCGCTTACTTAGGTCAGTGTGTGTGTGCAGCTGCTATATGATAAAACGTTATACGTGGGTCCGTTTGGATCCTTGTTTCGACCATGTTTGGTCTATATGGATTTAAATGCGAGACTTCGGTCTATATATGAAAAATACATGTTTGAGACTCATGTCTCTATATGCTTGGGATACTGTGTCCTATCAGTATCCAATTGACCGCATCCACTTCTAGAGAATATTTTAGACTAATCAGGCTATATGTTTAAATGTGTTGTATATGTCTAGATGCATTGTTGACATGATTACAAATATATGATGCATATGAATTCCTGTATAACTTTATATTGCACCTTGAATCTGTATACTTAGAATGATGAGAATTATGAATTGTATACTTAATTGCTTGTATTGTATATATATTTATGCATGTCAAGTAAGGAATTTGGGGATATGTTTACATGTAATTTTGATGCCTTTGCTTTTGAATCATTAAATTATTATTGTATAAATATCGTATATGCATATTGTGCGTTTGTTTTGTTCCTCCCCACTAAGCGTTATCGCTTAGCACGGGCTCTTTTCCCGTGCAGGTGGCGAGTTCGGATTGGGTCAGATATCTGCAGGTCGGCCACTAGGAGTCTTTTTGATTGAAGTTATTTGAAGTCTTCTGCTGTAATTATTTTTGCATATGGCTTGTGAATAGCAAAGTAAATCTTTTGTAAAGGAACAAATATTATTTTGTATATGTATTTGCTTTCGAGCCTCTTTTTGTAAAACAATATAGATATATGTTATATGTAAAAAGGATTTACTATTACATGATTAAAAGTTTCTTTAAATCTCATTGGTTTTTGTTTATACGTGTGTATATGGATTCGTTTATATGTGTTCGCCCGCGTGGCACTCCGGTATCCTTCCAACGGGGATGGCGGGGTGTTACAGCTTGGTATCAGAGCCCAGGTTTGGTGGTTCTGGGTTATGTTGTGATTGTTTTGGTGTAGAGTCGAGTCTATGCATGAGAGTCAGTTTTGTATAGTGGCCTTATGCAGATGTCTTGTGTTTTGTAGTGTTTGTATGGAGTCGAATCCAAGTGAGTATATGGGCGACACAATGGACAGTGTCTATATGGGTCATAGAGATAGTCCGATCAGAGGAGGTGATCCAGTGAGACAGGATAGGCCTGCACAGGAACCTGCACCAGCTGTGGGTGCAAATAGAGGAGTTGGTTTTGATCCAGCATTAGTGCAAGGTTTGTTGCAAGTGGTTGATAGGTTGACTGCTCCTAAGGCTCCAATTGAATTGTTAAGAAAAAGAGGAGCAGAGGACTTTCATGGGACTGCCCTAGATGAATCCGATGTGGCTGAGTTTTGGCTCAAGAGAGTAGGTAGGATTTTGCAAGAGATTAGATGTCCCGCAGATCAGAGAGCTTTATGTGCTATATCGTTGCTTCAGGGATCAGCCTATGATTGGTGGGAGCTTGTGATGAGGAATCCTCAGAGACCAGCTGAATTGACATGGGAGTATTTCAAGCAAGAGTTTGAGCAAAAGTATATAACGAAGGCATACCAAGAAGCGAAGTGGAGAGAGTTCATCAGTTTGAAATAGCGAGGTATGACTGTTAGTGAGTATGACAAGGAGTTCAATAGGCTGAGTAAGTATGTGCCCGAGCAGTTGTTGACTGGCGAGTTCAGATGTAGACACTTTCTTGAGGGACTTCGTGAGGTGTACCGAGGTCCTTTGTCTGCAATGGTAGTCTTGCAACCAGTGGGATATTATCAGCTTGTGGCTGCAGCAATGAAGTTAGAGGAATCTGAAGAGATTAAACAGAAGATGGCACAGAAGAGGAGAGCACCAGAAGGGGGAATTATGAGTACTAAGAAGTCCAAGGGTGCTCCAGTTGAGCAAGGAATTAGAGGATCTGCTCAGGTCCCTTCAGAGGTAGGTAGTGTGGCACCGCATGCTAGCAAGGGAAACCGAGCATCGGAGTGTGAGCATTGTCATAGGTACCATTGGGGTACGTGTCATAAGATTACCGGGGCATGTTTCAAGTGTGGAAGTATGGAACATCGGTTTGCATTTTGCCCTGATCGACAAGTGGACCAGAACCAGCAAGAAAGCAAAAGATCTAATGTCATCCAAAGTAATCGGGATGCAAGTAGAGCTCCGAGAGCACCATCTGAGATGGTGCAACGACCTGGTGCTACAGAAGATCATACTAGGCATCGGGCATATGCTATGACTGCTGAGAATTTGATGGTTGCTGCAGGACCTTCGGGTAAGTGTTTATATGTTAAGTTTTATTTCGTTTCGGTTTTGGTATTTGAGATGTGTTTGGATAAGCGAGGAAATTTTGAGGACGAAATTTTCTTAAGGGGGAGAGAGTTGTCACACCCCATAAGTGACTTAATTGGAAATTAGTAATTTTAAATGGACATTTAAGGGCAATTGGGTTATTTACTAATGAAAGAGGATTATTTTGCAAGGAAACAAAAGTATTTTAAATGGCAGATTTTAGTTTAGTGAGTGAAAGGTAATTTGTCAAGGACTATTTTGATAAAAGAGGAATAAGTGGATCATGATTCATGTGCATGTGTGCCAAGTGGAGAGTGAGGGTGTGTGTACGTGGGTGAGAGAAAAGAAAGGTCTGAATGTTTTTAGTTTCTGGAAACTAAACGCATGAAGTTTTCTCTCTTTTGCTCTCTCTCACGTTAGCCATCTCTTTCATCTCCATTTTCTGCTCTTTTTCTCACTTGCATGTGTGCTCATCTGCTGTGAGCTAGGATTTTGAGCTTTGGTAGAGATTTTCAGAAGGTAAGTGGCAGTGGTTCTATAGGATTTTTATGGTTGATTTTTCCTTTTTCTCGTCTTGGGTTAATGAATTATGGTTTTATCTGTATGCAAGCATCTGAAGTTAAGAGGATTGAGAAGGGAAAAGGGAAGATTGTGGATTGAAAGTGCAGTGGATATTTTGAGCTTCATTCCAGGTTTGGGAGTGTCTATTTTCTCAGTTTTAGATCCTGCTTTCAGTGTTGGTATTAATGTGTTTGTATGTGTGTTTGTATATAGAAATGTTAAAGTTACGTGTTGCAGTAGACCTTATTACAGTAGAAAAAGAATGAATATGAGTGTGCAAATGAGATGTTTATATATGTATATGAATGTGAAACTCTGGTTTGTGTCTCTCTCTGTTTATATTCTGTGATTATATGTTAATGTGAATAATGTGAGTGAAATTGCTGTAATTGTGCTCAGAAGACTTAAAGGTATGTGTTAGCATGATTTTTGCATGGAAAATGGTTTTGGATAAGATGGGGTTTGATTTTTAGTTGTACTCTGTTTTTCACTTTTTTCTGGTTTTTGTGTTTTTCTGGAAATTCTGGAGTTTGAGGAAGGAGAAGCCATCTGTGAGAGGAAGATCACGTGACGTGATGGGGCATCACGCCGTGACCTCCCTCCCTTTTGGAAGTCGCGACGTGATGAAGCATCACGCCTCGCGACCTCGCCTGCCTCCCTGCGTGTCACGAGATTTCATCTCGTGACCTCTCTTCCTCTCCTCTCAGGCGTCACGAGACGTGACTGATGGTCACGCCGTGACTGCCTGCTCCTCTGCGTGGTGCTTGCAAGAAACCAGCGTCACGAGACGTGACGAATGGTCACGGCGTGACCGGCCTCTACCTGCTGCCCTGTTTTTCTAAAATGAAGTTTTAACTTCTGGTTTCAAGAGTTTTTGCACTACATGACAAATGTTTGATTTTAAAATCTGTATTAAAATTAATAATTGCTTAGTATTGAGTTGTATACCTGATTAAATAATTAATGTACATAATTTACTAGTTTATACTTTACATAAACATAATTTGACTTGAATGTGAATTATTGGTACTTCTGCCTCCAATAATTGATACTGGATGTATTTAAATGTTTCTGATTTTGATCTAGACACATGTACACGTGAAATATGTATTTGCATTTAGTTGTATTTAATATTGATATTGGTGTTTGATTTGATGAGTTGAGTTTTAAGCCTGAATAGTCGTAGTAGTGGATAGGTAAGCGCTTACTTAGGTCAGTGTGTGTGTGCAGCTGCTATATGATAAAACGTTATACGTGGGTCCATTTGGATCCTTGTTTCGACCATGTTTGGTCTATATGGATTTAAATGCGAGACTTCGGTCTCTATATGAAAAATACATGTTTGAGACTCATGTCTCTATATGCTTGGGATACTGTGTCCTATCAGTATCCAATTGACCGCATCCACTTCTAGAGAATATTTTAGACTAATCAGGCTATATGTTTAAATGTGTTGTATATGTCGAGATGCATTGTTGACATGATTACAAATATATGATGCACATGAATTCCTGTATAACTTTATATTGCACCTTGAATCTGTATACTTAGAATGATGAGAATTATGAATTGTATACTTAATTGCTTGTATTGTATATATATTTATGCATGTCAAGTAAGGAATTTGGGGATATGTTTACATGTAATTTTGATGCCTTTGCTTTTGAATCATTAAATTATTATTGTATAAATATCGTATATGCATATTGTGCGTTTGTTTTGTTCCTCCCCACTAAGCGTTATCGCTTAGCACGGGCTCTTTTCCCGTGCAGGTGGTGAGTTCGGATTGGGTCAGATATATGCAGGTCGGCCACTAGGAGTCTTTTTGATTGAAGTTATTTGAAGTCTTCCGCTGTAATTATTATTGTATATGGCTTGTGAATAGCAAAGTAAATCTTTTGTAAAGGAACAAATATTATTTTGTATATGTATTTGCTTTCGAGCCTCTTTTTGTAAAACAATATAGATATATGTTATATGTAAAAAGGATTTACTATTACATGATTAAAAGTTTCTTTAAATCTCATTGGTTTTTGTTTATACATGTGTATATGGATTCGTTTATATGTGTTCGCCCGCGTGGCACTCCGGTATCCTTCCAACGGGGATGGCGGGGTGTTACATCACTAGAAATCAACCAGATTCGGGGTGAGTACGCCATAAAAGAAGAGCGTCTGATGCCGTATGTGAAGCACCTGATGAGTTTAAGCAATCAGTATGAGGTGTGCACCTTTCACTTTGTCATAGGCAGACCCCAAGCTATAGATCCTTCAGTGTCTGTTTCGGCTCAAACACCTAGGGTTCAGCCTGAGGCCGCAGCCATGCCCTTCAAGGCAATGTTGAAGGTTACTCAGGACATGGCTCGAGTCTTGGATAGGGTGACCGCTACAAAAGCCCCTTTAGAGAGCATGAGGAGAGCTGGTGTAGAGGATTTCTATGGGGCCAGTCTGGATGAGTCTGAGCTTGCTGAGAATTTGATTGAGAAAGTGGAACAAGTGTTTGAGGAGACTAGATGTCCTCCAAACAGGCAAGTTGAGAGTGTTATGGCATTGCTTCAGGGGTCTGCCTATGATTGGTGGAAATTGGTTCGTAGGCATCCCTAGTTGCCTGACCGGGTCTCCTGGAAATTTTTCGAGAAGGAGTTCACAAATAAGTATGTGACTAAGGAGTACAAGGATGCTAAGTGGGCACAGTTCTTGAGTTTGAAGCAGAGGACTATGTCAGTATCAAAATTTGAGAAAGATTCAACCATCTTTCTAAGTATGCTCCAGAAGGTGTTCTGAATGAAGAGTTTCGGTATCAAAATTTTGATGCTGGTTTGAATGAGTCGTTGAGAGCCATGATTATTTCTTTGATGAGTACTCCAGGTATTGGGTACTACCAGATATTGTAAAAACCCAAGTTGGGCCTAGTCGGAATTGCGTGCTAAGTTGAGAATTTAAGGGTAATCTGGTAATTGGTGCATGAGGAATTTGGATAATAAGGACTTTATTGCAAGAAATTTAATTAATTATGTTTAGTGGAGAAATTATTTAGTGTGCATGTGGTGTATGGATGTAGGGTGTTTTTGTTGTGGTAATCTAGAGGATGGTGAGTATGGTGCCATGGAGATATTTATGTAGGACATTTTATTGTGTGATTTGAGTGTATGGTGTTTATTGGGAAGTTACTTGAGTTTTGGACACATGGGATCTTTAGATGGGTGACATATGGCAAGGTTGGTGAGCAATTAATGAAGAAAAGAAGTGAGGTGAGAGGAGGAGAGAGAAAAGAGCAGGGGATAGTGTAGACACCGGGTCCTCAGTCAGGTTTTGAAAAAAAAAATGGCAATGGCAATTTTGGGTCCTTGATAAATTCCTCAAAAAAAAATTTATAAAATATGTAGGTAAAATTAAAAAAAAATTTGAGATTAGGTTAATTTGATTAGTTAATATTATTGGATAATTAAAATGTTTGTAAAATAAAAATTAAGGCTAGTTAATTAATTAGTTAATATTAATTAAAAAAATAAATATAGGGTTTAATTAGATAAAATACATATGATAATTTAAGTAGGATAATTAAAAATTAAGTAGGAAGAAAAATGTGGATTGTTTAATTAGAGTGTTTAATTAGTTAAAATGTGTAATAATTTAAATTAATTAATTAAATTAAAAAAATAAAAAATAAAAAATGGAGGGAATTATGAGGTGAACCAAGTTTACCCTAATTTTAGGGTATAAAAAGAAAGAGATGAGGGAAAAGCAGAGGGCTTGTCACACCCCATTTGCCCCCTAGTAGAATGAGCCTGTCTGTCCGTCTGTCTGTCTGTCTATCTGTCTGTCTGTAAGTGTAAGCATTCGCATGTGTACAGTATTTCATAAGGGTATTTCAGTAAAATGTATGATTTTTGGGGTTTATTATTATGTGGGTGCATACATGGCATTAGTGTGTTTAATTAAATGAGATATGCTTGTGTGCGTGTGTACATACCATGGTACGGTATGCATAAGTGAAGAGGGTTTTAGGTGTGTGTAGTGTAGGTTATTTTAGTGTGAGTGATTAGTGTCACCAATAGGAGTTTGATACATATTTAGAATAAAGAAAAGAAAAAGAAAAGGGAATGAGAGAAAAGAAACTTACAGATTCACGTTTTTCTCACTCACTCTCTTCTTCTTCACTTTCTTTATTCCCAAGTACTGTGTATTTTGATTCAAGGTCTTATTGGTGAAATTAATCCTCTCCTTGCATTCCCTAGCTTGGTAAGTGCATATCTTGTTTGTGTTTTACTGTAAATTTACATCTTCATCTTCTTCTTTAGGTTGAGTTTTAAATTAGGGTTCCATGTTGATGTTCATTACTGTATTTGTATTCTAGCTGAGGCTCCACGTGATCCAAAGGGGAAGGAAGTTGCTGGACCTAGTGGAGCTAAGTGAGAGAGACTTAGATTTCAGGTTTGGGAACAATTGCTTGTGATCTGCATAATTTGAATTTACTGGTATTTCTAGGGTTTATATGTTCTTGAAAAATTTGAATGCAAATACCTTGAATTGGGTTGATTGAATTCTGTTTGAGTTGTTTATATGATGTTTGAATTGTTTGGGATAATTTCTGGAAGGTAAGAACAGGTTTGTATGGACTTAAATCAAATTGGGATTGAATTCTGGAAATTCTAGAAATTCTGGGAAAAACGAATTACTGTTGAATTTCTTCATGTCGCGTGACTCGCTACGCAGGAAGGCAAGTCACGTCACGTGACCCTCGGTCACGGCGTGACCTGCCTGCTGAGAAGCCAGTCGCGTGACCAGCTGAAGAGGAAGCAAGTCACGCGACGTGATCTTCGGTCACGTCGTGCGACCTGTGAGGAAGAGGCAGATCACGCAACGTGATCTGCGAGGGAGAAGCAGCGTCACGTCGCGTGACCCTCGGTCACGCCGTGACCTGCATAAGCATTGCGTGACCCGCGAGGATCACGCAACGCGATAGGCGAGAAACACGCAGGTCACGAGACGTGACCCTAGGTCACGCCGTGACCTGCCTGTTGTGAAGGCCAGTCACGCCAGTGACCAGCCATTCCTCGCCCGATTCTCCGTTCAGCTCGTTTTTCCGAAATTTCCTGGTTTTTAACTCAGAACTGAATTTGGTATTTCTTCTGAATGGACTTTAATATTGTACGATGCATGTTTTACTGTTTAATGCTTCAACATGCGTGATAGCATGATTTTCTGATGAATTATATTTTGTATCCTGAAATGTGATCTGTTTGACGCATAACCTGCTAGAGTCAAGTAAGTGGATAGTTAGGCATGCCTAATAGAGTTTTTTAGCTGCAGCATCAGTTCTGTTCGGACCCCGATCAGGTCCCCGTATGGTTCCTCGCGAACCTTTTCTGTATTGGATCTTGTTTAAGGTCCCTTTTGAAAATATCTGTAAAAGTTAAAGTAAAATGGTTTAATCGGTTCGTACCCGTAATGTACTGTCTGTAATCGGCTCGTACCCGGAAAGTACTGTCTGTACACTCATTATCCACTGTCTAGAGTCAGCAGGTGTTCTTTAAATGTTAGTGGAATTGTTCTGATTTGATTTGGCTTTGAATGGAATATCTGAATGAGTTTAGTGATGAAATACATGATGGTTTATTCTGTAATGCCTATGTTTATGGATTACTGAATGTATGGCTTTTAAATGCGAGCATGCTTATTTGGAATATGTTATAACCTTTGCATTCTGCCATTGTGAATGTGTTATGCCTTGACGACCATTGTGAATGGCCGTCCATAATTTATGTGTGATTCCCCACTAGGCGTATATCGCTTAGCACGGTGTTTTTACCCGTGCAGGTGCGGGAGACGTTTTGCCTTGAGAGAGTCGCCGTCATCAAGCCAACACAGAAGGGTTTTAGTGTAGGCTCAGTTTTGTATCAGTTATTGATTCTTTTTGTATAGAACTCTCTGTATCAGCTTCCGCTTCTGTAACTATATTTTATATTTGTAATATTCTTTTGTTTCTGCTGATTGATCAGCACATTATTGTAATAGTTTAACTATAGTAATGCATGATCAGCTTTTGCTTTCTGCATGTAAAGTTTTTAATTATTCTGTATTTCTGAATGTATGTTATGAATGGATGTATATTTTTCTTTGCTTTTGTTTGGTGATACCTTGTCTCATACGGCATCTCACTCCTTATCGGATGGGATCGCCTACGTATGGGAAGGGGGTGTTACAGTTAGTGGTATCAGAGCATAGGTTTAGGCATTTCTGGGTGTTGTTATGATTGTTCTGAGTTTCTTAGATGCGTATGTGTCTAGATCTGTGTTGGCTGATACGGTTGTTTCTTGTTTGTTTAGATGGCTTCTAATTCTGCTCATGGTGCACGTGAGGAATCCGCCGAGAGTGTGAATCCTCCAGTTGTAGATCAGTCTGTTTCTGTTACTGGGTCGGCTCAGCATGCTAGGGTCCAGCCCGAGGCCGCAGCCATGCCCTTAGAGGCTATGTTTAGACTGCATCAGGACATGGCTAGGGTTTTGGAGAGAGTGACTGCTCCTAGAGCACCTATGGAGAATCTGAGGAGAGCAGGAGTTGAGGATTTCTATGGTACTGGGTTGAATGAGTCTGAGATTGCAGAGAGATGGTTAGATAAAGTGAAGCGTGCTTTGAGAGAGATTCGGTGTCCTCCCGACTAGCAGGCAGAGTGTGCATTAGCTCTTCTTCAGGGGTCTGCTTTTGAGTGGTGGGAGTTGGTTTGCAGGCATCCTCAGCTACCGGATCTGATTACCTGGGAGTTCTTTGAGGGTGAGTTCATAAAGAAGTACATTACTCAGACCTATAGAGATTCGAGATGGGCGCAGTTTTTGGGTTTGAGACAGAGAGCTTTGTCAGTAGCTGATTATGAGAAAGAGTTTAATAGGTTATCGCGCTATGCCCCACGAGGAGTTATGACTGATGACTTTAGATGCAAGCATTTCGAGGCAGGGTTAAATGAGTCTTTGAAGATTGCTTTGATTTCACTGATGTGTATACCTGGGGTTCACTATTATCAGATTGTGGAGGCTGCAGTGAGAGCAGAGTTGTCTGAGACAGTGCTGAGAGAGAGAGCTCAGAGGAGGAGTTCTTCTCGTGGAGGATCTTCTGTGGGTAAGAGATCTAGGAACCCACAGGATGAGTCAGCATCTGGTCCGGCTTCTAGAGGTAGACGTCAGGGTTCAGCAGCTGTGTCAGGTTCTGGTAGGGGAGGTAAATCTGATGCCGTACCTATTTGTGAGAATTGCAGCAAGGCTCACCGGGGTGAGTGCAGGTGGCTTACTGGGGGATGTTTTAGATGTGGGAGTACTGAGCACCGTGTGGCTAGTTGTCCCCAGTCGATTGAGGATTCAGGACCTCAGGGAGGAGCTAGTAGGGTTGGTTCAAATGCTTCTCAGACTTACCGTGGCAGAGGCCGAGGTCGAGGTAGAGGTGGACGGCATAGAGATGGAGCTGCTTCTGAGACTGTTGAGCATCCTCCTCAGGGTGCCATTAGAGCTTATGCTATGAGAGCCAGAGATGAGCAGGACGCGCCTGATGTTATTGCTGGTAAGTTCCTACTCCATGACACTGAGTTGTATGCTCTAATTGATCCTGGTTCCACACACTCATATTTGTGCACAGATAGAGTTATTGATAAATTGCATTCAGTTGATCAGTTAGATTATGAGATTTGTGTGACCAGTCCATTAGGGCATAGTGTCAGTGTGAGTAGAGTTTTTAGGAGTTGTCCTCTGATTGTTGAGGGAGTTGTGCTTCCAGCGGATCTGATTGAGTTACCCTTCAGAGAGTTTGACTTGATTCTGGGTATGGACTGGTTGGGTAAGTATCGGGCTGTAGTGGATTGCCATAGGAAGACAGTGGTACTTCGGGATAGAAGTCAGTCTCTTGTGTTTCTGAAAGGTTTGGGTGCTAGTTCAGTGAATAATGTTATTTCTGTGTTGCAAGCCAAGAGATTCATCAGGAAAGGTTGTGAGGCTTTTCTAGCTGTTGTGTTAGATTCCAGGAGGGATCAGGTTCAGATTGAGGATATTCCTGTTGTGCGGGAGTTTGGGGATGTGTTCCCGAGCGAGTTGCCTGGTTTGCCTCCTGAGAGAGAGGTTGAGTTGTCCATTGAGATCATGCCGGGTACTGCACCTATTTCGAGAGCACCTTATCGGATGGCTCCTGTAGAGTTGAGGGAACTTAAATCTCAGCTACAAGAGTTATTAGATAAGGGGTTTATTAGACCGAGCATATCTCCATGGGGAGCTCCAGTGCTGTTTGTTAAGAAGAAGGATGGATCCCTGCGGATGTGTATTGACTATCGCCAGATTAATAAAGTTACTGTGAAGAACAGGTATCCTTTGCCTAGGATTGAGGATTTATTTGATCAGCTTCGAGGTGCGGGTGTCTTTTCCAAGATAGATCTTCGATCAGGGTACTACCAGCTTCGTGTTCAGGATGCAGATGTGGTTAAGACTGCATTTCGGACTAGGTATGTCCACTATGAGTTTCTTGTGATGCCGTTTGGTTTGACAAATGCTCCAGCGGCTTTTATGGATCTGATGAATCGTGTATTTAGGCCATACTTAGATCGATTTGTAGTAGTGTTCATTGATGACATCTTGGTGTATTCCAAGAATGAGAGTGAGCATGAGGAGCATCTCAGATTGGTTTTGCAGATGTTGAGAGAACATCAGTTGTTTGCTAAGCTTAGCAAATGTGATTTCTGGCTTCGAGAAGTGTCATTCTTGGGTCATATTATTTCAGCTAGCGGTATCCAGGTGGATCCAGCTAAGATTGAGGCGATAGTTGATTGGAAAGCGCCTCGAAATGTTCAGGAAGTGAGGAGTTTCCTCGGTTTAGCAGGTTATTACCGTCGGTTCGTTAAGGGATTTTCTGTGATTGCTGCTCCTATGACTAGATTGTTGAGGAAAGGAGTTAGATTTGAGTGGTCAGACAGATGTCAGTCTTGTTTTGATCGGTTAAAGCAGTTACTTGTTGAGGCTCCTATCCTTACTCAACCCATCTCGGGTAAGGAGTTTGTTATTTATAGTGATGCTTCTGGAGTTGGTCTTGGATGTGTACTGATGCAGGAAGGAAAGGTAGTGGCTTATGCTTCTCGTCAGTTGAAGCCACATGAGAAGAACTATCCGACGCATGATTTAGAGTTGGCGGCTGTAATCTTTGCTTTGAAGATTTGGCGTCACTACTTGTATGGGGAAAAGTGTAGGATCTTCTCGGACCACAAGAGTTTGAAGTACTTCCTTTCACAGAAAGAGTTGAACATGAGACAGCGCAGATGGCTTGAGTTATTTAAGGACTACGACTGCATTGTGGATTACCATCCTGGTAAGGCCAATGTAGTTGCAGATGCTTTGAGTCATAAGTCAGTTTCAGCCTTGTTCTTGAGGCGTTTCAGATGGCGTTTTGGTTCAGATGGGGCTTTGCTTGCCCAGTTGCGTGTGAAGCCTACTTTGAGACAGAGGATAGTGGATGCTCAGAGAGATGATGTGAGGCTTCAGCGGATTGTGCAGGAGGTTAGATCGGGTAAGCCATCAGAGTTCTCAGTTCAGGATGGGGTACTTATGTTCAGAGGTCGTTTGTGCGTGCCAGAGTCTGAGGATTTGAGGAGACAGCTCTTGAGTGAGGCGCATAGTTCAGTCTTTACTATGCATCCAGGCAGTGAGAAGATGTACAGAGACATGAAGCAATTCTATTGGTGGTCCGGTATGAAGCGTGATATTGTGGATTTTGTTTCCAAGTGCTTGACTTGTCAGCAGGTAAAGGCAGAGCATCAGGTTCCTTCCGGTTTGCTTATGCCTTTATCCATTCCTGAGTGGAAATGGAATGACATCGCCATGGACTTTGTTTCTGGTTTGCCTTTGACTCAGAGGAAGCATGATTCAGTTTGGGTTATTGTCGATCGACTTACCAAGTCAGCTCACTTCTTGCCAGTTAGAGTGGACTACTCCATGGACAGATTAGCCAGTATCTATGTAGATGAGATAGTTCGACTGCATGGTGTGCCTTTGTCCATAGTGTCAGATCGGGATCCGAGGTTTACTTCCAAGTTTTGGAAGGAGTTACAGAGAGCTTTGGGCACTAGGTTGAACTTCAGTACAGCATTTCATCCTCAGACCGATGGTCAGTCAGAGCGAGTTATTCAGATTCTGGAGGATATGATGAGGGCTTGTACTTTGGACTTTCCGGGCAGTTGGGACAGATATGTATCATTGATGGAGTTCGCCTACAACAACAGTTTCCAGTCGAGTATTGGTATGGCACCATATGAGGCTCTGTATGGTCGTCAGTGTAGGACTCCGATTTGTTGGACCGAGCTATCCGAGAGATCTATGATTGGACCCGACTTGGTTAGGGATACTGAAGAGAAGATCAGAGTAGTGCAGCGAAATTTGAAGGCAGCCAAGGATCGACAGAAGTCTTATGCCAATTTGAAAAGCAAAGATGTGCATTTTGAGATCGGGGACAAGGTTTTCCTTAAAGTTTCTCCTTGGAGGAGAGTGCTTCGGTTTGGCAAGAAAGGCAAGCTTAGTCCTCGTTTCATTGGACCTTATGAGATTTTGGCTAAGGTGGGACCTGTAGCCTACAGATTAGCGCTACCGATGGAGTTAGCAAAGTTGCATGATGTGTTTCACGTTTCGATGCTTCGTCGGTACCGATCAGATCCTTCTCATGTTCTGTCAGTTCAGGATATCCAGGTTCAGCCAGACTTCTCTTATGATGAGGAACCGCGAGCTATTCTAGCCCGAGAGGTTAGGCAGTTGAGAAATAAGCAGATTCCTTTGGTTAAAGTATTGTGGATCCATCATGGAGTCGAGGAAGCGACATGGGAACCAGAGGAGTCGATGAGAGCTCAGTATCCACAGTTATTCAGTTCAGGTGAGAATTTCGAGGACGAAATTCTTATTAGTAGGGGAGAGTTGTCACACCCCATTTGCCCCCTAGTAGAATGAGCCTGTCTGTCTGTCTGTCTATCTGTCTATCTGTCTGTCTGTAAGTGTAAGCATTCGCATGTGTACAGTATTTCATAAGGGTATTTCAGTAAAATGTATGATTTTTGGGGTTTATTATTATGTGGGTGCATACATGGCATTAGTGTGTTTAATTAAATGAGATATGCTTGTGTGCGTGTGTACATACCATGGTAGGGTATGCATAAGTGAAGAGGGTTTTAGGTGTGTGTAGTGTAGGTTATTTTAGTGTGAGTGATTAGTGTCACCAATAGGAGTTTGATACATATTTAGAATAAAGAAAAGAAAAAGAAAAGGGAATGAGAGAAAAGAAACTTACAGATTCACGTTTTTCTCACTCACTCTCTTCTTCTTCACTTTCTTTATTCCCAAGTACTGTGTATTTTGATTCAAGGTCTTATTGGTGAAATTAATCCTCTCCTTGCATTCCCTAGCTTGGTAAGTGCATATCTTGTTTGTGTTTTACTGTAAATTTACATCTTCATCTTCTTCTTTAGGTTGAGTTTTAAATTAGGGTTCCATGTTGATGTTCATTACTGTATTTGTATTCTAGCTGAGGCTCCACGTGATCCAAAGGGGAAGGAAGTTGCTGGATTTCTAGTATTTCTAGGGTTTGAATTTACTGGTATTTCTAGGGTTTATATGTTCTTGAAAAATTTGAATGCAAATACCTTGAATTGGGTTGATTGAATTCTGTTTGAGTTGTTTATATGATGTTTGAATTGTTTGGGTTAATTTCTGGAAGGTAAGAACAGGTTTGTATGGACTTAAATCAAATTGGGATTGAATTCTGGAAATTCTGGAAATTCTGGGAAAAACGAATTACTGTTGAATTTCTTCATGTCGCGTGACTCGCTATGCAAGAAGGCAAGTCACGTCACGTGACCCTCGGTCACGGCGTGACCTGCCTGCTGAGAAGCCAGTCGCGTGACCAGCTGAAGAGGAAGCAAGTCACGCGACGTGATCTTCGGTCACGTCGTGCGACCTGCGAGGAAGAGGCAGATCACGCAACGTGATCTGCGAGGGAGAAGCAGCGTCACGTCGCGTGACCCTCGGTCACGCCGTGACCTGCATAAGCATTGCGTGACCCGCGAGGATCACGCAACGCGATAGGCGAGAAACACGCAGGTCACGAGACGTGACCCTAGGTCACGCCGTGACCTGCCTGTTGTGAAGGCCAGTCACGCCAGTGACCAGCCATTCCTCGCCCGATTCTCCGTTCAGCTCGTTTTTCCGAAATTTCCTGGTTTTTAACTCAGAACTGAATTTGGTATTTCTTCTGAATGGACTTTAATATTGTACGATGCATGTTTTACTGTTTAATGCTTCAACATGCGTGATAGCATGATTTTCTGATGAATTATATTCTGTATCCTGAAATGTGATCTGTTTGACGCATAACCTGCTAGAGTCAAGTAAGTGGATAGTTAGGCATGCCTAATAGAGTTTTTTAGCTGCAGCATCAGTTCTGTTCGGACCCCGATCAGGTCCCCGTATGGTTCCTCTCGAACCTTTTCTGTATTGGATCTTGTTTAAGGTCCCTTTTGAAAATATCTGTAAAAGTTAAAGTAAAATGGTTTAATCGGTTCGTACCCGTAATGTACTGTCTGTAATCGGCTCGTACCCGGAAAGTACTGTCTGTACACTCATTATCCACTGTCTAGAGTCAGCAGGTGTTCTTTAAATGTTAGTGGAATTGTTCTGATTTGATTTGGCTTTGAATGGAATATCTGAATGAGTTTAGTGATGAAATACATGATGGTTTATTCTGTAATGCCTATGTTTATGGATTACTGAATGTATGGCTTTTAAATGCGAGCATGCTTATTTGGAATATGTTATAACCTTTGCATTCTGCCATTGTGAATGTGTTATGCCTTGACGACCATTGTGAATGGCCGTCCATAATTTATGTGTGATTCCCCTCTAGGCGTATATCGCTTAGCACGGTGTTTTTACCCGTGCAGGTGCGGGAGACGTTTTGCCTTGAGAGAGTCGCCGTCATCAAGCCAACACAGAAGGGTTTTAGTGTAGGCTCAGTTTTGTATCAGTTATTGATTCTTTTTGTATAGAACTCTCTGTATCAGCTTCCGCTTCTGTAACTATATTTTATATTTGTAATATTCTTTTGTTTCTGCTGATTGATCAGCACATTATTGTAATAGTTTAACTATAGTAATGCATGATCAGCTTTTGCTTTCTGCATGTAAAGTTTTTAATTATTCTGTATTTCTGAATGTATGTTATGAATGGATGTATATTTTGCTTTGCTTTTGTTTGGTGATACCTTGTCTCATACGGCATCTCACTCCTTATCGGATGGGATCGCCTACGTATGGGAAGGGGGTGTTACAGGGCTCTCTCGGCTGGATTGAAAAAATTGAAAGGAAAAGAAAATAAAGAAAAAAGAAAGAACAAGAGAGAGCAAGGGGGTCGGCTGAAGAACAAAAATAAAAAGGAAAAAATTGAGAGAGCAAGAGAGAGCAAGGGAGTAAAAAGCAAGATAAGAAAACAAGGCAAAAGAACAAAAATCAAAAAGGAATAAAAGGTAAAAGAAATAAAAGAAAGGAAAACAGAGGGGACCAACGGAGAACGACGCCGGAACCAAGGGAAACGGAGAAAGAAAGAGAGGAAAGTGGCGGGGGCTCCACGGCTGCCGATCATCGCACGCGCCCCGCCACGGTGGAGATCGGACCCGGACGAAGCCGGTGGTGGTCGCCGATCGTCCGAAATCGCCGGCGTGAGGGAGATCGGCGAGGAGATTGGCAAGACGTTGCGGCGCGTTTTCCGGCGACATTAAAGCTTCTTCCGGCGCGTGACCAACTCCGGCGGGCTCCTGTAGTGGCGATCTTCCCCCCGGTGCCGGAGGTGTCGACCACTGATGACCTCAGACGATGCCGGCGGCGAAAAACCGGTGAGGGAGGTTTATTTCATTTATTTTATTATTATTATTATTATTATTAATTAATTAATTAGTTTACATTATTATTATTATGTTATTATTGTTATTATCATTTTTATTTATCTATTATTAGTATTATTGAGTTATAATAATTTTATTGTTATTAATATTATTTATTTATCATTATATTCATTATTGTATTTATCTGTTATTGGTTATGGTATTTTGTGATTATTTGTTATTATTATTATTATTAATATTATTGTGTTGTGCTGTTATTATTATTATTATTATTTGATTTATCATTGTTAATGTTATTGTATTATATTGTTATTTTTGTTATTGATGTTATTTAATTTATGATTATTGTTATTATTATTATGTTTGCTATTGCTATTGTATATATTTAGTTATTATTATTTATTGTGTTTGGTTATTATCATCATCATTATTATTATTATTATTATTATTATTATTATTATTATTATTATTATTACTTTTTTTATTATTTATTATTATTAATTATTCTGTTTTTTTATTATTAATTAATATTAGTTTGTATTATTGTTATTTTGTCTACTTACTATTATCATTATCATTTATTTATTATTAATATTTTTGTTATTAATATTATTTAATTTATGTTTATTTTACATTATTTATTATTATTATTGTCATTATTATTATTGGGTATATTTAGTTATTATTAATTATCGTTGTCTTTTGTTGTTATTATTTTAATATTATTATTACTGTTACCATCATCATTACCATTTTTATTCATGTTATTATTATTACTTTGCATTATTGCTATTATTATTATCATTAATATTATTATCTTTTATTATTACTATTAATATTATTATTATTATTATTATTATTATTATTATTATTATTATTATTATTATTATTTTGTTACTATTGTTATCATTATTTTTTATTATTATTATCATTTTTTGTTTATTTAATCATCATCACCATCTTACGGTATTATTATTAGCATTATCATTTTTATTGCATTTGATTATTATAATTGCCATTGTGTTTTACATTCATTAATCCTCTCAATTTATTTCATTCAATTATTTATTTAATTATTTATCTATTTATTCATTTATTTATCATTTAATTTAATTTAATCCATTATTAACTTTAATTATTTTTCTCAATTTACTTTATTCAGTTATTTATTTGTTTATTTATTCATTCAATTATTTATTTATTCATTATTAACCAATATTGTTTTCTGCCTTTACCGCGATGTGAGTGGCATGTGACTCGCTCACGGAGTTAGGCAGAGCATGGTCGGGATGAGTAGATTAGGATTTATTTATCATTCGGAATATGTAATTATTATTTTATTATTTTTAATTCGCTTGTGGTCTGTATTAATAAAGGATTTTCTACTGCGCTTAAAAGAACCATCGCACAAACATTTTCTACCAAAATGAAATTTGCTAATAAAACTGGACCAATGTCCTGATTTTTACCCCAAAGCAAAGGTTTAAATCGATTTGAGAATTCTAAACTTTTTATAAAATAAGTAATTGGGAACCAATGCTCCTGTCTCAATGAATAGTCCGATTTATGTATGTATTTTTATCACTTTTATATTTGGATAATTGTAATTATATTTTATTTATCGTTTTATTTATTTACTGCTTTTTTATGCGTGCTTGTAATGCGCTTTAATTTTATTGCATAATTATGGCATAATCGTGTGAGAAGAGGGATAAAATAATTGACCCTAAAAATTCATTTACACAAAATTAACCAAAGGTATGAATAAGAGTGAGGACCCGAACTCTCTCTGGTTTTGGGCCTCATAAGGCTAGATTTATTTCCCGAGTTCTATCGGGTGGCAATTCCGTGATACCTGCCTTATGGTACCCAATAGACGCTCTCGTAAGTTGATTGCCAACAATCGATTTGGATAAATTTCAGTCCATTGCGAAGCAATCAGCTTTCACGAGTTTTAACGAACCTCCATCCGGTCTCGGGTCTTGAAAGCGGACTTCCGAGGGCCATCCGGATCGCGAGCAGGGTTCGAGCGCGTCACAGTGGCCACTCCATTGGGGATATGATGAGACTTTGCTCCGAAAGTACTTTTGGTTAATTTAATGTAAATGAGTTTAGGATCAAGAAATTTTATCCCTTTTCGAAAAATTGCATTGCATCATGCTAGAGCCTTAGAATTATGTTAGTTTGGTCCCTTTCTTAACCTCGGTGCATTCCTGAAGCACGACCCTATTTTCATTTAATCTAGGGAAGTGTTAAGGATAATCACCAGCCTAAGCCTCGTACCATCATGGTATATTAAATGGAGACCCGATAGGTCATTATGCTCATGATGAGCTAGACCCGTTGGCAGGGACCATGCTTGGGTAATCCTAAAATATCATTACCTTTGACCAAAATTCATGTAATAGAATTAGATACTTCCCCTAGGGGGCATGCGCCATAATATGTTGCTTGTGGAGTGGGTTATCGTGTATTGGATAAATCCAAATAAATTTAGATGTTCTCTCCTTAAAGGTTTTCATACCCCGAGTGGCGTATCTCGGTTTATTCGAATTGTTTAAATACATAATAGCCGAAAATTCATCTGCATGTGCTTTTTATTAATGAGAGTTTGTGCTTTGCAGCACGCTTTACGCACCCATTGGGTTCCCCGTTGATCCATGGGTCAAGCCCACCTAGGAAAGAGACTGCACGACCTCCTGTGTGAGAGAGAAACGGTTGGGAGGAATTTTCTTCTTGTATGTGTATTCGTGCTCGTGCATTATTTCTTTCATGAACAATAGTAAAAAAGGCATGTGCATTTTTTCTCATGTACAATAATAGAACCTGTGCACTTTGTATATAAAATTGCTTGTATCATAATTTGTAAATATGAACGTAACATGCATTTGTTTTGCATGTACATAACAATGCTTGTTGCAATATATATATATTAACATTCTTTATGACATCTATCATGCGCCATAATCTATACATATAACATATATCATTGAACGTACATATTGACATGCATCATGGCACATGTGGATATACTACCACCATAACATGTAAAATAAATAAATAAATAAATAAAAAATAAAAAGAATGCACTCATCATGTATCATAGTATCATACATGAATGCACTCATCATGTGACATATCAGTAGGCTCATACTCACATTGTATATGTATATAAACATTGTGTGCTGCAGCATACGCATACTGTTGCATTAGCTGTAACACCCCCATCGCCGTCCCCGTTGGAAGGACGCCGACGGACGCGTTACCCGACGCTCATTCACACAGATATTCACATGCACAGTACGAAAGCATACTTTCATACATAACATACATACGAAATACAGGTTAATTAAAAATTTGACTTAACTTGCAGGCACAGACTGATCATACCTACTTCACCCACGCACTTACATTAAGTAGAAACATACAGATACGTAAGTTTATCACCATGCAGCAGAGGTTACAGACAGACGATAAAATAGAGGAAATTTTCAATAACAATATTTACATTGCCCAAAATGTTACTTCAGTTTCTTTACATATTAGTACATATACATATTCATCAGAATTACAAAATCCAGGCTACAGAAATTACACAAAATACATCACTTCTAACTCCTATGTGGCCGACACTGTAGATGCGCGACTCGAACAGAAGCAAACCTGCCACCTGCACGGGGAAAAGAGCCCGTGCTAAGCGATAACGCTTAGTGGGGAAAACAAACAAAATAATATGGACGGCCATTCACAATGGTCGTCGAGGCAAAATACATTCAAATGGCAATTACGGATGTTCAAAATACATATCTAAACAGACTTGCATAATAAAGGCATTCATTCGGAAACTCACATACATAACCATATACATATATCAGGAATGAGCCAAAACAGTCATAACCCAAAACACGACACCAGTGTTATCATGCTAAGCCACATACCAAGAAACATCCAAAACACCACACTTTTGCTGCGCAACTCTAATACTTAGCATATCATGCTGTAAACACTCCCAAAACGGAGACTGAAGGTATAATCACATCACTTCACATTTATCTTAAAACCATGCAGAAAGTACAATTACATCTTATATACTTACCCTCACAACCGATCTGACTCACATGCTTGTACACAATAAAACCATGCTTAACTCATATACATAAATGCATCGATCGAATCATTTCAAAGCATTCAGAAACTAATAACAAATCATATGCCAAGTACGGATAATCATGTTAACTGAAAAGTCATGTTTACTAAATACAGATTTACCATCTGAAGCACGTAGTAATATTCACATACACATAAACTGATTTTTTACTCATTCAGATATCACATTCTGACAGCCATTTCAAAACCGAATAAAACAAACCATCAAAATACCTGCTGACTCAAAATAGTGGATAACGAGTATTGAGAGAGAGACCTCATGAGGAAACACATAGCCCGATCTCTGACCGGGTAACCCTCAGAGGGAACACATAATATAATGTACCATGCAGGTACAAGTCAGAAGGCAACATTTCATTGAACAGGACCTTAAACAAGATCCATACACATACACATAATAGGGGTTCGCGAGGAACCAATCGGGGACCTGATCAGAGTCCAAATCGTTCAAAGGGGCGCTGCAGCTACACATACATAGACTCTATTAGGCATGCCTAACTATCCACTAGACTGACTTTCGCAGGTCATGCATCATACCAATCATATTTCAAATCATATAATTTATGTCATTGTACATAATCAGCAATAATTGAGACATATGAGTAAGTTCATAAAATCAATCATGCATCATACAATTTACACTTAAACATAACATAATGATCTTAGAGAGATCATCAGTATAGATATGCATAATACATTCAATTATTTTAATATACTTCATATTATAGTTAAAGAATAAACCTAGAGGCATCACAAGTTCGGAATTCAAACATTGGAATTACCAAAGAAAATTCATTCAACAAAACACATCTGTCGCGCTCGCGACATCTGTCGCGCTCGCGACAGAGACCATAGTCTCTTCGCTGCGTGCGCGTGACGGACTTCGCGATCGTGGAAAGGAGAGAAGGCCCCAGCTCTGTCGCGCTCGCGACATTGTCGCGGTCGCGACAGAGGGCAAGTATTGCTATCGCGGGGTCGCGACAAGTCGCGTGCTCGCGATAGCACAGGCCAACAATGTACTCTGTCGCGATCGCGACGGGTGTCGCGCTCGCGACAGAGAGCAGACAGGCTATTGCTATCGCGGGCTCGCGACAGCGTCGCGAGACGCTGTCGCGAGCCCGCGACGGCACAACATCAAAATCATCAGTCTCTGTCGCGCTCGCGACATAGTCGCGATCGCGACAGAGTCATGATTCCGAAAATCTGCAGAATTTTACAAGATCTCTCCTTCCTCAACTCATCCATAAACACACAAAACACATTCAAAGGTCTCTTACCTCATCTCCCGTAAGCCACACATCATTAACAACATAAATCCCATATTCATGTCAACAATTTCGATAAAACATGCCACAAATAATATCCATTTATATAATCTATAATGTCAATACTATTTACTATTCTTCATTCATACGCATGGTACATCATGCTTAGGTTATTCATGAAACTATCACATAATAGCACTCATTCATAAACAATCCTTCATAGGATTATATCTATGATTAATTACTAGTTAAATCACTAATCGTAAATGTACTCCTAAGTTTCCCAACGATAATTACTTGCATAGTCAATTAATTACCCTAAACATACGTAATAACTGATGGAAAAGGCGCGGGATTGATCCAGGTCAATCCTAGACTCCAAAATAGAGAAGAAAAGGCTCAAACCATGTTTTTCTGTCGCGAGGTCGCGACCCTTGTCGCGCTCGCGACAGAGGCTCGCCTCAGCTACCAAAACGGACTGCTTTCTACTATAAACTAGTATCGCGAAAACCGACCTCTAAACCTCGTTTTTAGGAAAAGTGCTCTTCTTAACAAATGTTCTACTACGTCTTAGCGTTCAAATGAAACAAGTTTCACATCAATTGGATGTCTACAACTCCAGATATACACTACACAACCTATACTGGTCAAACAACCCGACACAACAGGGATACTACATTTGTAATCAATTTTTCGATATCTTAGAGCGAGAATTTGTCCAAGGCTATTTCTGAGACATTTAAAGTAATGACATTCATGGTTCTAATGGTTCAAGAATCGCATGATTTGGAGTTCTAAAACTCCCAAAACAGTGTAATAACCGAAGAAAGGTCCAGTGTATTCTAAACCAGTTTTTCACCTAAAAACCTATTCACATGCACCAATAAGTCATTTGAGTCAACACTCACTACCATCATCACAAATCATCACAACACACTCAAGAAACTCATATCATACATGAATATATATAAAAATTCATATATATAAAAATAAAATTTCCCAAACCTGGGAATCAAAAATCCACAGTCCCTTTTCTAGCTTCTATCTACAATCGTTTCCTTGCCCTTGAGCCTCCTCTTGTTACCACCAACTTGCACAGACCAAAAACCCAGAAATTACTTTTAATTGAAAACCCTAACTTACACAAAATCAAAAGAAAAGGAGAAGAAAGAGAACCCCAATCGCAGGAACCCTAAAGCTCCAACTTACCTTAACAATCTTGCTTCTCAAGCTCCACCAACTCACTTCTAATTCACTCAAAACCAAGAGATGGAGCAAAGAAAGGGAAGGAAAGGAAAAGAAATGGAAAAATCGGGAAGATGAAAGGCAAAAACGTGGACTCCTCTCACTTTATCTTTGTCTTCCTTTTCACACTTAATGCACACCTACCACATCCATTTGTCCACTTCCTATTGGTCCATATTACTTACTTTGACTTCTCAATTCAAGTTACCATACACATACACACACTAAATTACTTCTCATAAAATATCCTACATCTTTAGTTCCATACCCACAATCCACTTGATACTTATTTCTCACATACACCATACACCAAACACACACAAGTACCTCTTATAATAATATCCCATGGTACCACACTTGAATCACACCAAATCATTTCCTAAAATCCATTTATACCCTACTTCCATACACAATAAGTATACCATAATATTTTCTTCACTTAACTCATTTAATTAATTTCTTTGCAATTAAATCCTTATTATCCATATTATTCATGTACAAATTACCGAATTACCCTCACTCATTCCGATCAAGCAAGCATATTCTGACTAGGCCCAGTTCGGGGTGTGACAAATCTTCCCTCCTAAAAGAATTTCGTCCTCGAAATTCACATACACCAGAAGAAACTCCAAAACTACACTTCAATTCATCCTCTGACTCATACATTGTATTCTAAAACTATTCACTTACTGACACTTATTACTATTGCGGTGCTCTTAATCACCTCCTACTCAACTAACACCAAACGTAGAAAACTTTCTTATATTCGCATCAAACACATTCATCAGAACAATCATTACTCAAATGACCGATTGAAATCAAAACCCGAATACTTTACACATAAACCAACTAACTTCGCCAATTGATACCTAAATCCTTCACTACTTAAAAGATGTCCATCATACTTACGTTTCTCTTTACCATTAACACTCCTATCAAACTTTAAAATCTTTTTTTTTTTTACGGTCCCAAAATACTCTTTCTGTTCAATCTTTAATCAAACACAAAACTCTTTCCTAAACGATTGCTGAGCGCGTCATTTTTACCTTTAATCTTAATATCAAATAGTACATATATACCCTGTCAGCTTTCTCTCAATTAAAACATACATGCATATGCTTATCATGTATTGTCAAAGGGATGATGATGATGTAATGAGATTGAGATGATTCATGTATGCAGAGTGATGCAATTGATGCTATAATGATGCATTTTGTCCCATCCCCATGATTCAATATGCTTTCATTTAAACACTTTTCTAGAGATAGCTGACAGGCATATAGAGTACTACCAAAACCTTATAAGATCCAAATACTCATCCACTTACTCGATACCTTTCTTTACTGAGATACACTCTGAACAAAACCTTAAAAAAAAATTCTAGGAGCAGTCAGTCTATCCAAAATTCGAATTAATCCTTGCACTAATGTTCTATTATTAGAAACAATACCAGAATTCTAACCAAAAATGTGCACAGAAACGAAACACTTTGATTAGCACTAGTCGGGTTCACACTTTCTATCGTCTCATTCACCTTCACATTCGGTCAGGCTCCATCTAACATAACACACACAGGACAAGACGCATCTGCATTAGGCCACGACACAAAACTGACGCTCAAACAAAGACTCGACACATAACAAGTAACATACAAAGACCCAATACTCAAACAAATAAGGCAACCAGAATCTTATGCTCTGATACCACTAAATGTAACACCCCCATCGCCGTCCCCGTTGGAAGGACGCCGACGGACGCGTTACCCGACGCTCATTCACACAGATATTCACATGCACAGTACGAAAGCATACTTTCATACATAACATACATACGAAATACAGGTTAATTAAAAATTTGACTTAACTTGCAGGCACAGACTGATCATACCTACTTCACCCACGCACTTACATTAAGTAGAAACATACAGATACGTAAGTTTATCACCATGCAGCAGAGGTTACAGACAGACGATAAAATAGAGGAAATTTTCAATAACAATATTTACATTGCCCAAAATGTTACTTCAGTTTCTTTACATATTAGTACATATACATATTCATCAGAATTACAAAATCCAGGCTACAGAAATTACACAAAATACATCACTTCTAACTCCTATGTGGCCGACACTGTAGATGCGCGACTCGAACAGAAGCAAACCTGCCACCTGCACGGGGAAAAGAGCCCGTGCTAAGCGATAACGCTTAGTGGGGAAAACAAACAAAATAATATAGACGGCCATTCACAATGGTCGTCGAGGCAAAATACATTCAAATGGCAATTACGGATGTTCAAAATACATATCTAAACAGACTTGCATAATAAAGGCATTCATTCGGAAACTCACATACATAACCATATACATATATCAGGAATGAGCCAAAACAGTCATAACCCAAAACATGACACCAGTGTTATCATGCTAAGCCACATACCAAGAAACATCCAAAACACCACACTTTTGCTGCGCAACTCTAATACTTAGCATATCATGCTGTAAACACTCCCAAAACGGAGACTGAAGGTATAATCACATCACTTCACATTTATCTTAAAACCATGCAGAAAGTACAATTACATCTTATATACTTACCCTCACAACCGATCTGACTCACATGCTTGTACACAATAAAACCATGCTTAACTCATATACATAAATGCATCGATCGAATCATTTCAAAGCATTCAGAAACTAATAACAAATCATATGCCAAGTACGGATAATCATGTTAACTGAAAAGTCATGTTTACTAAATACAGATTTACCATCTGAAGCACGTAGTAATATTCACATACACATAAACTGATTTTTTACTCATTCAGATATCACATTCTGACAGCCATTTCAAAACCGAATAAAACAAACCATCAAAATACCTGCTGACTCAAAATAGTGGATAACGAGTACTGAGAGAGAGACCTCATGAGGAAACACATAGCCCGATCTCTGACCGGGTAACCCTCAGAGGGAACACATAATATAATGTACCATGCAGGTACAAGTCAGAAGGCAACATTTCATTGAACAGGACCTTAAACAAGATCCATACACATACACATAATAGGGGTTCGCGAGGAACCAATCGGGGACCTGATCAGAGTCCAAATCGTTCAAAGGGGCGCTGCAGCTACACATACATAGACTCTATTAGGCATGCCTAACTATCCACTAGACTGACTTTCGCAGGTCATGCATCATACCAATCATATTTCAAATCATATAATTTATGTCATTGTACATAATCAGCAATAATTGAGACATATGAGTAAGTTCATAAAATCAATCATGCATCATACAATTTACACTTAAACATAACATAATGATCTTAGAGAGATCATCAGTATAGATATGCATAATACATTCAATTATTTTAATATACTTCATATTATAGTTAAAGAATAAACCTAGAGGCATCACAAGTTCGGAATTCAAACATTGGAATTACCAAAGAAAATTCATTCAACAAAACACATCTGTCGTGCTCGCGACATCTGTCGCGCTCGCGACAGAGACCATAGTCTCTTCGCTGCGTGCGCGTGACGGACTTCGCGATCGTGGAAAGGAGAGAAGGCCCCAGCTCTGTCGCGCTCGCGACATTGTCGCGGTCGCGACAGAGGGCAAGTATTGCTATCGCGGGGTCGCGACAAGTCGCGTGCTCGCGATAGCACAGGCCAACAATGTACTCTGTCGCGATCGCGACGGGTGTCGCGCTCGCGACAGAGAGCAGACAGGCTATTGCTATCGCGGGCTCGCGACAGCGTCGCGTGCTCGCGACGGCACAACATCAAAATCATCAGTCTCTGTCGCGCTCGCGACATAGTCGCGATCGCGACATAGTCGCGATCGCGACAGAGTCATGATTCCGAAAATCTGCAGAATTTTACAAGATCTCTCCTTCCTCAACTCATCCATAAACACACAAAACACATTCAAAGGTCTCTTACCTCATCTCCCGTAAGCCACACATCATTAACAACATAAATCCCATATTCATGTCAACAATTTCGATAAAACATGCCACAAATAATATCCATTTATATAATCTATAATGTCAATACTATTTACTATTCTTCGTTCATACGCATGGTACATCATGCTTAGGTTATTCATGAAACTATCACATAATAGCACTCATTCATAAACAATCCTTCATAGGATTATATCTATGATTAATTACTAGTTAAATCACTAATCGTAAATGTACTCCTAAGTTTTCCCAACGATAATTACTTGCATAGTCAATTAATTACCCTAAACATACGTAATAACTGATGGGAAAGGCGCGGGATTGATCCAGGTCAATCCTAGACTCAAAAATAGAGAAGAAAAGGCTCAAACCATGTTTTTCTGTCGCGAGGTCGCGACCCTTGTCGCGCTCGCGACAGAGGCTCGCCTCAGCTACCAAAACGGACTGCTTTCTACTATAAACTAGTATCGCGAAAACCGACCTCTAAACCTCGTTTTTAGGAAAAGTGCTCTTCTTAACAAATGTTCTCCTACGTCTTAGCTTTCAAATGAAACAAGTTTAACATCAATTGGATGTCTATAACTCCAGATATGCACTACACAACCTATACTGGTCAAACAACCCGACACAACAGGGATACTACATTTGTAATCAATTTTTCGATATCGTAGAGCGAGAATTTGTCCAAGGCTATTTCTGAGACATTTAAAGTAATGACATTCATGGTTCTAATGGTTCAAGAATCGCATGATTTGGAGTTCTAAAACTCCCAAAACAGTGTAATAACCGAAGAAAGGTCCAGTGTATTCTAAACCAGTTTTTCACCTAAAAACCTATTCACATGCACCAATAAGTCATTTGAGTCAACACTCACTACCATCATCACAAATCATCACAACACACTCAAGAAACTCATATCATACATGAATATATATAAAAATTCATATATATAAAAATAAAATTTCCCAAACCTGGGAATCAAAAATCCACAGTCCCTTTTCTAGCTTCTATCTACAATCGTTTCCTTGCCCTTGAGCCTCCTCTTGTTACCACCAACTTGCACAGACCAAAAACCCATAAATTACTTTTAATTGAAAACCCTAACTTACACAAAATCAAAAGAAAAGGAGAAGAAAGAGAACCCCAACCGCAGGAACCCTAAAGCTCCAACTTACCTTAACAATCTTGCTTCTCAAGCTCCACCAACTCACTTCTAATTCACTCAAAACCAAGAGATGGAGCAAAGAAAGGGAAGGAAAGGAAAAGAAATGGAAAAATCGGGAAGATGAAAGGCAAAAACGTGGACTCCTCTCACTTTAGCTTTGTCTTCCTTTTCACACTTAATGCACACCTACCACATCCATTTGTCCACTTCCTATTGGTCCATATTACTTACTTTGACTTCTCAATTCAAGTTACCATACACATACACACACTAAATTACTTCTCATAAAAATATCCTACATCTTTAGTTCCATACCCACAATCCACTTGATACTTATTTCTCACATACACCATACACCAAACACACACAAGTACCTCTTACAATAATATCCCATGGTACCACACTTGAATCACACCAAATCATTTCCTAAAATCCATTTATACCCTACTTCCATACACAATAAGTATACCATAATATTTTCTTCACTTAACTCATTTAATTAATTTCTTTGCAATTAAATCCTTATTATCCATATTATTCATGTACAAATTACCGAATTACCCTCACTCATTCCGATCGAGCAAGCATATTCCGACTAGGCCCAGTTCGGGGTGTGACATTAGCATACAACATTGGGTCAGTCATTATACACAGAAAATACCTTGCATTTTTTACATTGTATGCCATATACTATCATGCATGGGTTATGCCATGTACATATAAGTTCTCCATCATGCATGTTAGTCATTGTATATATCAATGCATGTCTTGCATGCTCATACCATGTAAATACACATACTTTGTGAATGCTATTTATTTCTTGCAAACACTTTCATTGCATATCTCGTGTTGCGCACATACTCCACTAACAGTACATAGTCATTCGTATATTGAGTCCCAAGTCATGTGCATAATTTGTATATATTTTGCATTTTTATCTATGTGAGTTTTGCCTTTCCTCACGATTCATTAGTACACATTATCATGTTAGGTCGTCTTCACCTTACACCACACATTTATTCCTGTCCTGTCTAAATCAGGCCATGTGTACATGTATCATATATCTTGAATATTCATTCTCATGTTATACCATATTTTTTATTTATGCCATCGTTGTATGTTGCTTGCATGTACACTGTAAATTTATGTATGCACATCATTTGTCATGCATTGTTCACACATTCACACTCACTTATAATTTTTCGTTAATATTTTACACACACACGTCGTTGCACATATTTCATGTATGCATTTTTATACAATATGTTTTTAAACATGTTTTGCGCATATAGTTCCTTACACGCATTACTGACATGCATGACGCTATTGCATGCATCTTTTCTTGTACATGATTTTTAACACGTAGTTTGCACATGTTTTACGCAAAAAAATAATAAAAAACAAAAAAAAATCTTCTTTGTTGGCTTACATGATTTTTGTGCATATAAATTTTGATAAAATAAAATTTTTATATTAAGTTATACCCTAAAAATGCTAACATGTTTGCACCTTATTAAGGTACCTTTGATTCGAAGTTTGATTTCGCTTAAGTAGTTCTCAACTATGAATAGCTTTGATCTCAGTTTTTAGAAATCTGCGTTTCATTTCATTTTGAATTAAGCAAGGGGTAGATATGTTTCATCTCTAAGAGCTAGATCACATGGAAATGCTTGAGCATATCATGTAATTTCTAAATTCAGAGCACTCTTGGCCTATTTTGAAAATAAACTGGAAAAAACTAGTTGCGATTAGGGGATTGGATGAAAACTCACTAAGAGCACTAGAACCTTTCCGATTATCCGTCAAAGCGATCTTTGGATAAGGCTGAATTTAGAAAAATGATTTAAGCAATCATTCTTTGTATAGCTCTCTAAATGACCATTTCTTACCCTTATTTCGCAATCGCTTATTAGCCCTGTTGAGCCTTTTATTTTGGTATGCTAAATGCGTACTGATTTTATTGTTACACACATTAAAACTACCCCATTCGCTTAAAATAATTTTGGCTTCCCCTTAGAATAATGGCCGCTCTAGTAAGGATGGATGTACATTACGACATTCTTTCGGATCATCAAAAATCATCCTGATAAGAATGGATTTACACTTCGAGAAAAGATTTTCAATCATTGACGATTTTTGGGCTATCAAAAATCACCCTAATAAAGATGGGTCTGCACTTCGAGAAGGGAATTTCAATAATCGATAATTTTGTGGGTTACCCAAAAATCACCCTGATAAGGATGGATCTCAACATCGAGAAGAGAATTTCAATCATGGATAATTTTGTGAGCGGTCCAAAAATAGCCCTGACGGGGATGAGCCTATACTTTTGGAAAGGGGGTTAAATCATCGATAAACTTTTTGTGTAATTAGAGACATGATTTTGCGGAAAAAAGAAACGAAAAAAAAAAGAAAAAGAAAAAACAAATGAAAGAAATAAAGAAAAATAGAGCTTAGGATAATCCCCCTTGATGAGTTCAGTAGTTATATTTTTTAGCTTAATTGTTATACTGAGCTTGACAAGCTAAAGTGTTACCAAATCCAAATTCAAGAGTATCTGGACAGTACACAATTGGGGTTGAGAATGGTGCTTTTATCCGTCGAATTAACGTTGCAGCCATTTTTCTCTAGCTACCTGATCCTCCTTTGATAGCCAATTACCTAAGCCTAACGTTACAACCAAAGTAAGACCTCTTGATTCTTGATTCGGCCTTATCTAATTAGCGGAGATGACCTTCTAATAAGGTTTGGTACGTAGGAAGAGGCATATGGTGTTTCTTGAGCTTCAAGCGAGAAGCCATGAGTGTATTTATGCATTCGAGTTGAGTCTTGTCCTCGACATTGCATCTAGAATTTTCTTTCAAAAAATGAAAAATTTTGTTTTGGCCTTTTGCACATACACACAGAGATTGCGTGGTATGCCTCGTATTTACATGTTGGTTTAGTAAACCTTGATGTCTACACATTTATCTTTTTGCCCTTCATTGGGAATGACTCCTGAATTCTTTTGCTGAGATTGAATCAGTTGAGAATGTTGTTTATTCAGTGTATTCAAAGGTGGACAGAAACTTGAGTTTGAGGTACCTGATAGGTTGCATTCATTTCGCGATCTTGGGGCATTTCTTATCACTACTCATGAAAGTGATACTTTGCATCTACTTCCAGCAACATTCTTTGTACATATGCTTTCTACAAATGTTTTTGCATGTAACTGTAGCAGACATCCTTATAAATAGTTTTACATGTATAATTCTTGCTGCATGTCTTTTGGCATAAGATCTTCAGCGAGCATATTTCATAGATACTTTCACATACGGGCCTCTCTGAGGTTCATTTTTATAATCACTTATTTTGCTCCTTTCGTGCGCATATCTTTTGCATGCATCTCACATGCACATCATTTGCATGCATTTTGTACATGTACACATGATTTTTTTCTATATTCGTTCCATATGTATAGTTATCCATACACACATCACACACATCCAATTCTTCATATAGCCTTCATGTATATAATGACTTCCACTTATCTTTGCATGTGATTCTTCACACTTATGCCAGTGAATGACTCCTTACCCTCACGGGTATGATCATGTGTATATATTTCGCATTAATAATCCCCTTGCACATATTTTATGCTTGACCTTTTGCATGTATTTCTCATTCATGATCATTTGTGGCATATATGTCATGTACACAATTCTCTGCATGCATATCATATTTGTACACACGCTGCACAATTAAATTTCACGCATGCATAACATCGCATGTCATTTCATACATGCATAACTCTTAGATTTCATACATGCATAACTTTGCGTGTTATCTCATACATACATGGCTTTTCACATGCATTCCATCCATATGTGGCTTTTTTACATGCATTTCATGCATACAAAGTGCCCTGTGTCTACTAGATAATGTACATCAATCTCAACCTCGGGACTTCACATGTCGACGTTTCTCAAGCCCTCTGAAGAGGCACAATCTCAAGGTCCTCTTAAGAGGCAAATCCTTTCAAGCCCTTTGAGGAGGCCAAATCTCAAAGACCTCTCAGGGGGCAATCATTTCAATTTTGGAGGCAAATTTACAAGTCCTCTGAGGAGGCACAACTTTCAAAGTCCTTGACAAGGCAAAATCTAAGTCATCTGAGAAGGCATAATCCTTAAGTCCTCTGAGGAGGCAAATCTCAGAACATCCGCACTTTATAAGTCTGGAGCAGACTCAGTGCAGCTCAAGAGAGCAACCCTCGCATTTTGCATGGAGCAGACTCGGTGCATCACCATCCGCACTTTGTAAGTCTGGAGCAGACTCGGTGCAGCTCAGCAGAGCAACCCTCGCGTTTTGTAAGTCTGGAGCAGACTCGACGCAACACTTCTGCACTTTAAATCTTGGTAGCGATTCAGTGTAATATCAAAACTTTCGCACCTTGAATCTTGGTAGTGATTCGGTGTAAACACTTTGAATCTTGGTAGCAATTCAGTGTAATTTCAAAACTTCCGCACCTTGAATCTTGGTAGCGATTCGGTGCAAACACTTTGAATCATGGTAGCGATTCCATGCAATCACTTTGTCGCTTAGATAACAGCTCGGTGATATCTCAACACTTCTGCACTTTGAATCTTGGTAGCGATTCAGTGTAATTTCAAAACTTCCGCTCCTTGAATCTTGGTAGCGATTCGGTGCAAACACTTTGAATCTTGGTATCGATTCAGTGTAATTTCAGAACTTCTGCACCTTGAATCTTGGTAGCGATTCGGTGCAAACACTTTGAATATTGGTAGCGATTCAGTGTAATTTCAGAACTTTCGCACCTTGAATCTTGGTAGCGATTCGGTGCAAACACTTTGAATCTTGATAGCGATTCAGTGTAATTTGAGAACTTCCGCACTTTGAATCTTGGTACCGATTCGGTGCAAACACTTTGAATCTTGGTAGCGATTCAGTGTAATTTCATAACTTCCGCACCTTGAATCTTGGTAGCGATTCGGTGCAAGCACTTTGAATCTTTGTAGCGATTCGGTGCAAACACTTTGAATCTTGGTAGCGATTCAGTGTAATTTCAGAACTTCCGCACCTTGAATCTTGGTAGCGATTCGGTGCAAACACTTTGAATCTTGGTAGCGATTCAGTGTAATTTCAGAACTTCCGCACCTTGAATCTTGGTAGCGATTCGGTGCAAACACTTTGAATCTTGGTAGCGATTCAATGTAATTTCAGAACTTTCGGACCTTGAATCTTGGTAGCGATTCGGTGCAAACACTTTGAATCTTTGTAGCGATTCAGTGTAATTTCAGAAATTCTGCACCTTGATTCTTGGTAGCGATTCGGTGCAAACACTTTGAATCTTGGTAGCGATTCAGTATAATTTGAGAACTTCCGCACTTTGAATCTTGGTAGCGATTCAGTGTAATTTCAGAACTTCCGCACCTTGAATCATGGTATTGATTCGGTGCAAACACTTTGAATCTTGGTAGCGATTCGGTGCAAACACTTTGAATCTTGGTAGCGATTCAGTGTAATTTCAGAACTTCCGCACCTTGAATCTTGGTAGCGATTCGGTGCAAACACTTTGAATCTTTGTAGCGATTCAGTGTAATTTCAGAAGTTCCGCACCTTGAATCTTGGTAGCGATTCGGTGCAAACACTTTGAATCTTGGTAGCGATTTAGCGCAATCACTTTGTAGCTTAGATAACAGCTCGGTGATATCTCAATACTTCTGCACTTTGAATCTTGGTAGCAATCTTCCCACTGGTGCCGGAGGTGTCGACCACTGATGACCTCAGACGATGCCGGCTGCGAAAAACCGGTGAGGTAGGTTTATTTCATTTATTTATTTATTTTATTATTATTATTATTATTATTATTAATTAATTAATTAATTAGTTTACATTATTATTATTATGTTATTATTGTTATTATCATTTTTATTTATCTATTATTAGTATTATTGAGTTATATTAATTTTATTGTTATTAATATTATTTATTTATCATTATATTCATTATTGTATTTATCTGTTATTGGTTATGGTATTTTGTGATTATTTGTTATTATTATTATTATTATTAATATTATTGTGTTGTGCTATTATTATTATTATTATTATTATTATTATTATTATTATTATTATTATTATTATTTGATTTATCATTGTTAATGTTATTGTATTATATTGTTATTTTTGTTATTGATGTTATTTAATTTATGATTATTGTTATTATTATTATGTTTGCTATTGCTATTGTATATATTTAGTTATTATTATTTATTGTGTTTGGTTATTATCATTATTATTATTATTATTATTATTATTATTATTATTATTATTATTATTATTATTATTATTATTATTATTATTATTATTAATTATTCTATTTTTTTATTATTAATTAATATTAGTTTGTATTATTGTTATTTTGTCTACTTACTATTATCATTATCATTTATTTATTATTAGTATTTTTGTTATTAATATTATTTAATTTATGTTTATTTTACATTATTTATTATTATTATTGTCATTATTATTATTGGGTATATTTAGTTATTATTAATTATCGTTGTGTTTTGTTGTTATTATTTTAATATTATTATTACTGTTACCATCATCATTACCATTTTTATTCATGTTATTATTATTACTTTGCATTATTGCTATTATTATTATCATTAATATTATTATCTTTTATTATTGCTATTAATATTATTATTATTATTATTATTATTATTATTATTATTATTATTATTATTATTATTTTGTTACTATTTTTATCATTATTTTTTATTATTATTATCATTTTTTGTTTATTTAATCATCATCACCATCTTACGGTATTATTATTAGCATTATCATTTTTATTGCATTTGATTATTATAATTGCCATTATGTTTTACATTCATTAATCCTCTCAATTTATTTCATTCAATTATTTATCTATTTATTCATTTATTTATCATTTAATTTAATTTAATCCATTATTAACTTTAATTATTTTTCTCAATTTACTTTATTCAGTTATTTATTTGTTTATTTATTCATTCAATTATTTATTTATTCATTATTAACCAATATTGTTTTCTGTCTTTACCGCGATGCGAGTGGCATGTGACTCGCTCACGGAGTTAGGCGGAGCATGGTCGGGATGAGTAGATTAGGATTTATTTATCATTCGGAATATGTAATTATTATTTTATTATTTTTAATTCGCTTGTGGTCTGTATTAATAAAGGATTTTCTACCGCACTTAAAAGAACCATCACACAAACGTTTTCTACCAAAATGAAATTTGCTAATAAAACTGGACCAATGTCCTGATTTTCACCCCAAAGCAAAGGTTTAAATCGATTTGAGAATTCTAAGCTTTTTATAAAATAAGTAATTGGGAATCAATGCTCCTGTCTCAATGAATAGTCCGATTTATATATGTGTTTTTTATCACTTTTATATTTGGATAATTGTAATTATAATTTATTTATCGTTTTATTTATTTATTGCTTTTTTATGCGTGCTTGTAATGCGCTTTAATTTTATTGCATAATTATGGCATAATCGTGTGAGAAGAGGGATAAAATAATTGACCCTAAAAATTCATTTACAAAAAATTAACCAAAGGTATGAATAAGAGTGAGGACCCAAACTCTCTCTGGTTTTGGGCCTCATAAGGCTAGATTTATTTCCCGAGTTCTATCGGGTGGCAATTCCGTGATACCTGCCTTATGGTACCCAATAGACGCTCTCGTAAGTTGATTGCCAACAATCGATTTGGATAAATTTCAGTCCATTGCGAAGCAATCAGCTTTCACGAGTTTTAACGAACCTCCATCCGGTCTCGGGTCTTGAAAGCGGACTTCCGAGGGCCATCCGGATCGCGAGTGGGGTTCAAGCGCGTCACAGATAGCTTTCGGTAGAAGCTGCCCATTCCCTCTCTTGTTCACTCTTCCCCGTCCTCTCTTCTTACCCTTTTCTTCATTTGGCTGCTCTCCTCTTTCCTTTGTGCACTTTATGAGCTTTGAGACTTGGATTTCTTGAGTTAAGGGCTGATTGTTAAAGGTAAGTGCTTGGATTTAAGTTGGGTTTCCTCATCTCCTTCTTGTTCTTTAATTTCTGGTTTTCGAAGAGTGAGTTATGGTTTTATTAAGTGTGTTTTTGGTAGGATTTGTGCAAGAATCGAGTGGCAAGAAGAAGAGCAAAGGCAAGGAGAAGGTTCAAGAGTGAAGATCAGCGGGGTTTTGGTCTACAAGAGGTTTGGGAGTGTTTCGCCGTTGTTCTTTTCTTGGATCATTCTTTGTTATGCTTTAATTCTTGATAATCTTTAGTGTTAATTTTTATGTAAATGCATGTGTGTGATTAAGTGGAGTGCGGGTTTAACATGTTTCAAATTGTAGTGATTGGTATGTTAATTTGGAGTGAAATAGTTGTGTCAAGGTAAAGTGTGCTTTGTATGTTCTTGATGAATAATTGTGATTTCTTGTTCAAATTTAAGTGTATATCATGTATGAGCATGTTTTGTATGCTTGGAAGCGTCGAGGTAAGTGTTTGTGCATATTTGAATGGGTGATTTTGAGGTTTGAGTTGTGAAGAGAGCTGGAAATGCAGATTCTGGGCAATTCTGGGTTCTGTCGCGATCGTGACACTGTCGCGAGCGCGACAGAATGCTGATTGGTCCCTCGTGGCTGAAGAGCCCTCTGTTGCGACCGCGATGCTGTCGCGAGCGCGATAGAGAGCTCGGTAGCTGTATCCTCCACGCGAGCATGCTGTCGATAGTGCGCGTGAGGAGAAGGTAACTGGTCTCTGTCGCGACTGCGACGTTGTCGCGAGCGCGACAGAGCTCGGTTTGTGTGAGCCTGCTGAGCGTGCTTCATCGCGAGCATGCCTCCTAGCGCGAGCCCGTGATGAAGTACCCTGTGCTCTGTCACGAGCGCAACTCCTGTCGCGATCGCGACAGAAGGCTTCCTGCCTACCCTATTTTTTTCTGAATTGGTTCTCCTTGTTCCTCTTTGCACGGTTTCTCACTCTTGCTTAGGTTAGGTTTTGTGTCTTGTATAAGTGTATGTTGATCCTTCTAATTCTATATAATGATTGTGACATGTAAGAGTTTTGATTTCTGGCTCTAATGCTTTGGGTAGTATTTATTGCTATGATTAGTGTTTTGACTAGTGGGTTGGTCTTGTCAAGTGTTGTGTTTAGAGTCAGTAAGTTGAGCCTGAAGTGTCGTTGTAGTGGATAGATAAGCATGCTTATATAGGGGTTTGAGTACAGCTATTCTGTCTGCCCCGTTTGGGCGAAGCGGTCGACCTCCGAGATGGTCATCTTCCGTGTAGCGATAAAATGGTTTGAGACTTTGGTCTCCCTTATTTTGATAAAACTCAGTGAAGTGGGTGATTGAGGCTCCGGTCTCTCACTTTTGATACTATTCGTAGTATCCCCTGTCGCGAAGCGTTCCCGTATCCACAGCGAATGAAATTCAGGCTAATTTCGAGGTCTTGAGTTTTGCCTTGTAAAGTATTGTGTCTCTTTGGTGACTTCAGTTTGTATATTGGATTGTGTATCTTAATGTTTGATGATTGCTTAGATTTGTTATTTATGTGTCGTGTACCTTTGTCTTCTGTTATTTTAGAGATTCCAGTCTGTGGATGCTTATTTAAATATATGTATTTACATGACTTTTCTGTATAGTGCTCTTTGGCTTTTTGTTCTTCCCCACTAAGCGTTATCGCTTAGCACGGGTTCTTGTCCCGTGTAGGTGACAAGATTTTGGGAGCTTGTTCGTGTTGCACGTTTGCAGGTCGGCCACATAGGAGTAGAGTTATTGTTTTGCTATATCCTCCTGTAATTCTTTTTGTACTTAATATTCTTTTGTAAGGTGGCTTATGTAACTTTTTGTAAAGGAATTAAGATGTAATATTTTGGATACTATACATAACTATATTTTGATTATATGAGATTTTTGATTTGCCTGTATTATTATGTTTAGGCCTGCTTTCGCTGAGTGAATGTATGTCTGTTGTGAGTGAGTGTCGGGTAGCGCGCCCGCCGGCGTCCTTCCAACGGGGGCGGCAGTGGGGGTGTTACAGTCCAAGCAGCCGTGCGGGTTGAAAGATCTGAGTCAGTTCAAAGAGAGAGAGCTCAGAGGAGGAATCCCCCTCGTGGAGGATCATCATCATCATCTTCGGGTAAGAGGTCTAGGAACCCGCATGATGAGTCTTCTTTAGGTTTGGCTTCGAGAGGCAGGAGGCAAGGTTCTGCCATGGGTTCTAGTGCAGGCAGAGTTGGTTCTGGTAATAGGACAGATGTTGTGCCTGAGTGTTCTCACTGCAGGAGGCCCCATTGGGGTGAGTTGATCGTCCCTTGGCAGTTCTAGCTAGAGCTTATGCTAGGAGAGCTTAGGATGAGCAGGATGCCCCAGAATTGTGCCTGAGGTACGGAGATTTTTTTTAACAGTTAAAGAAGATGTTAGTTGAAGCACTAATCCTAACTCAACCTATTTTTGATAAGGAGTACGCTATGTATAACAATGCTTCTGGTGTTGGATTGGGTTATGTACTAATGCAGGATGGGAAAGTGATAGCCTATGCATCAAGGCAGTTGAAGCCACATGAGAAAAATTACCCGACTCATGACTTGGAATTTGTGGCAGTTGTGTTTGCTTTAAAAATTTGGCGGTATGATGCGCGCCGAACCCCGTGGGCCCCGAAAACCCGCTTTTAGGGTGTTCGAGAGAGGTTCATGAAACTTGTAAAAGATTACAAGGGCGTCTATTTTGGCAAAAAAGGAAGTTTTTTGGAGTCGCCACCCAATAAAACATTGGGAAAGGTCGTCTAGCCTCAATGAGCCTAAGACGGCGCATCTATGTCCATTTTGAGCAAGCTAGAGATATTTTGGAGACTAGAGACCCCATCCAAATAGAACATTAAGATGGTCCGCTAACCTCATTGAGCCTAAGACAATGCAACTTGGGCCTATTTTGGGCAATAAGAGATATTTTGGAGACCCCATCCAATTGAGACATTGAGATGGTCCTCTAACCTCGTTGAGCCTAAGACCAGAGATGGTTCGGGACTTCCCATTTATTCATACCTTGGTTAAATTATAATTGAGTTTTGAATTTAATATTTCATTCATTTTCTCATATAATTTAATGCATTAATTAAAGGGCAGATCATTCACGTAATAAAAGCAATAAACGAAAGCAAGACTAAAATAAGGTAATTGAAAATGTAATAAATTACAAGAAAACTAGGGGCGGAATACAACCCCCATTGTAAATAGCATGGAAATCATACATAAAACAGGATATTTATTAAGGATGAGGACATTGGTCCTCGCATGCATACTTACATAAAACGTTTAGAGGTGACAATTCATTTGGGTGGAAGAAACTGGGACATTGGTCCCATTTTTATTAGAAAAACTCCAAATTAATTAATATAAATATTTTTGCGATTTTCTTTTAAACGTGCGTAAAATAAATAATTTTTTTAAAAATTACATGGCAAAATAAATTAAAAAGCCAAATAAATAAAATATTACAAATAATGCAAATAAATGGTCAAACCTAATGAGCCTCCTGGATCTCCCCGTTTGCTCGCAAGAATGCCAAAAAAGGGAAAACGGATATTGGAGTCAAAAACAAATACAACAAAAAAAATGAGTGTTAGTTATTAAATCAAGAAACTTAATCAATTAAACAAATAAAATGATAAATAATAAACTAAAATAAAATAAGATGACATGAAAGATGTCAAATGAATTAAAATGTTAATAAATTAAAATAAATGAAAACAAAATGCAATATGAATGACAAAGGAATTAAAGGATATGATTGAAATAAATAAAACAACATGTTAATGAGTTAATAATAATAATAATAACAACAACAACAACAACAATAACGATAATAATAACAATTAAAGGAATAATAATCATAGCAATAATAAAAATGATAATAAAATAATAATAATAAAGATAAAAAATAAAACAAATATATAAACAATTGAATAAATAAATAAATGAAAAAAACAAAAATTTACATGTTAATCAATTAAATATGAACAAAAATAAATAAAAGAAAATAAAAAAAAGAGATCAAGTCTAGAATGTTTACCCTTAGAATTCGAATTCGATGGAGGAAAAAAAGTGATTGATTTCCTTGCTTTATTTTGCAAAATTAGAATTGAATATAAAAAAATTGGAATTTTATTCCAAAAAATAAATTGCTTAAAAAATGATGAAAGAAAATAAAAATTTTCAAGAATAAAAAATGAATTTCTTTGTCTAAAGAATGATTATTATTGATTAAAAAATTGATTTTTATTTGAAGAAGAAACAAAAAATAATGAAAGAAAAATGAAAATTCTCAAGAACAAAGAATGGTTTTCTTTGTCTCAAGAAAAATAATTGATTAGAAAAAATATATAAAAAAAATCTCAAAAACAAAGAATGAATTTTTCTCTGTCTCAAGAATAAAGAATTGAACTTTTTAACTTTAAGAAATTTGTATTTTGAGGAGAAAACCTAAAAGCCTGAAGAGAGAATTTTGTTGAAGAAGAGAAGAAGAGAAAAATGAAGAAAAAACCTAAAAATGAATTCCCCTTTTTTGTGTTTCATCATTTCCTATTTATATCAATAAAAATGAAAAAGCTAATTAATTAAGGAAGAAAATTGAATTTTTATTAAATTTCCCTTAATTTGGGTTCAAAAATGGGAATTATCATTAAAAATCCCATAAAAAGGTGAAAAGTCAAAACAAATAAGAAAAAACGGAAAAATGGCAAAAAATCGCAATTTCGGCAGATCAGGGGAGACCGACGACCGTCGGTGCGCGCGCCCAGTGTGCAGCCATGTGGAGTCACGCCCCACGCAGCGTTTGCACGCGGACGACGCTCCACACGTCGCCCGCGCAGCGCCTGCGGGCTGCCGACGCGGCCGACATCCAATTTGGTTTTTTTAAAATTTCAAATTTAACTAAAATGTCATAATTTCAAACTCCCTTTTTTAATTTTCATTTTTCTTTTTACTTTTAAAATTATTTTTACTTTTTTGGTTCTAAAGAGCAATCTTGACAAGGAAAGCACCACTTCCAACCTTTTCACCCGCAAATAGGCGTCTTATCATCACTGGATAACTCTGATCTGGGCTGTCTCAGGACCCGGTGTTTACAGTTGCCCCCAATTTTGGGTAAACTATTGCACTAATGCCTAGATGAGCCAAAATTCAGAGAAGAAGGAAAGAAATGCGTACATGAGGCAGTCCTTACCTTTTTTCTATGTTGAATGGATGCCCCATGAAGGGCTACTTATTCCCTGGAGAACTGTTTGCAGAATATGAATATCATCCCTGAGTCGTACCGAGTCATTATCTAGACTACAACGTACAGATATCCTTGAATCTCACCGAGCCGTTATCTAGGCTGCAAAGTACGGACATTCTATTGGATTGAAAGGATTTGGAATATTTGGAAAAACTTAATGCTTCGAAGAGACTGGGAATGCCTTGGAAGAAGGACTTAAGGGATAATACTCCGAAGAAGCTTAGAATGCCTTGAAAAAAGTACTTAAAGATAATGCTCCGAAGAGGTTGAGAATGCCTTAGAAAAAGGACTTAGAGATAATGCTCCGAAAAGGCTGAGAATTCTTTAGAAGGACTTAGAGATAATGCTCCGAAGAGGCTGAGAATTCCTTAGAAAAAGTACTTAAAGATAATGCTCCGAAGAGGCTGAGAATGCCTTAGAAAAATGACTTAAAGATAATGCTCCAAAGAGGCTGAGAATGTCTTGGAAAAAGGGCTTAAAGATAATGCTCCGAAGAGGCTGAGAATGCCTTGGAAAAAGGACTTAAAGATAATGCTCCGAAGAGGCTAAGAATGCCTTAGAAAAAGGACTTAGAATAATGCTCCGAAGAGGCCGAGAATGCTCGAAAGAGACTTGAAATGCCTTGAGAAAAGGACTTAATGCTTTGAAAAATACTGAGAATGCTCGAAAGAGACTTGGTATGCCTTGAGAAAAGGACTTAAAGGGTTACCTCTTTATGGGCTCACATGATTTCAGCTTGTGTATCTTGACTTCATCTTGCCGTAGCTGCCTCTTGGTTCGGCCTTTTCCTATAAAGTTATTGGCGCGAGAGCATGTATAAAAGATTGTGTGTGCATATGGAATTATGTGTATGAAATATATATACAAGGCTATACACACGAAATATGCACAAAAAAAAATTATGTGAACACAACTGTATGTGTACAGGATTAAATGCGTACGATATGCGCTCGTGATATGCATGCTAAACATGTGCAAAGAATTATGTGTTACATGTATAAAAAAAATTATGTACATGGGATGTGTGCGAAGAATTGCATATGCGAGATATATACAAAGTTCATGCATGTGTGAATGCAAGTTAGGCATCGTGAAAGGCTATGCACATGTAAAGTTATGCAAAGAGATATGCAAAATAGTGTACACATGGGATGCACTTGATATGCAAAAATTGATAGACCACATCCTAGGTGGTTAAGGGACTCGTTTAGGGTACTGCTCATACTGTCTGATACCCCCAATGATATAGAAAGGTGTCATCTTGGCTTAGGAATTCTGACCAATAATCTTTTCAAAGACAACTGACCCACGTGCATCTTTTCCCCCCGGTCGATGAGCATACGCCTCTTGCCATGAATTGTACAGTATCTTGCCCCCAGGACTCATGTCCAGAATTATGCACTATCGGCCTAAAGGGAAGTTATTCGGAGTAATGCCGCCTTATCACTTCAGGCATCGGAAGTCATTATTTTAAAGGTAGTGCGTCCCTTGTGGATTTTCACACTAGCATTTCTTTGTGGAAAATGCGTCCCTTTGGGGATTTTCACAAGACCCTGTGCCTAATTTTTTCCTGGAATGGACCCAACCCACTCTAGTGGCTTTTATTCATTTTATTTTTTGTAGGGCAGACTGCCTGTTTCCAGGTTTTCACGCTGCCCTTTGGCCTAACTTTTACTTAGAGAGCAAGTTACGGTTTTCATCTCTAACGTTTTTTTTTTAAAGTAGGAGGAGGATTTGTCACATGAAGTGTTGTTATTACTGCCTTGTGACTTGCTCCAGCATATGCCTCCAGGCATGCCACAGGTTTCTCTTAACCATTCAATTGCATGTTTATGCCTAGCTTATGTGTGCATTTCTATCTATATGCACCATATAGCAATAACAATGATCATGAGTAGACATGTGATGCAAAAACAAAAGTTTCATTCAATCTCAATGAGTAACACCTTGGGTACATTCGACTACTGTTATCAATCAGCCCTCACGGGTTTTTTTGATTGAATATTCTCTCTCAGCCTTTAATTTTTGCCCAGGATGCCCTTTTTTTTCAATTTTCATCCTAGCAAGGCGCCCAATTTTAGCAAGATCGCCTTTTTTTGATTTTCGACCCGCGGGGCATTATTATTGTTATTATTTAGCCTTTGCCATGGGACCCCCTTCAGTCTGTCAATGTATATGTGGCTCCTTTAAATTCATCTTCATCATTATTATTCGGAACGCCTGCTCCTTCTGACCACGCCTCTTTTTTAGCACCAAAGGATTCGTCTTGACCCTTGTGTAAACTGGCTGAAGAGGTGGGTTCTTTACTTAAAACTTGACTGTAAAAGCTTGCATTTTGCCTTCTTTTTATTTTGGTTACTTAATTTCTGAGGTAGCTCTCAATGGTTGAGATTGGGTTGCAGGTTGGCCTCAGATAGTTTAAACCAAAACTATGGGTTTTCTTTTCTTTTCTTTTTTTTCTTTTTTTTTGTTATTTCATTTTCTTCTTTTTTCTTTTCTTCTTGCTTTTCTTTTCATTTTCTTTTATTTTTTTCTTTTATTTTTTTTGTTTTGTTCATTTGTTTGTGAAAACCCAATGCCTTGTTTATCTTGAATTTGATAGTCCAGCTTTTGAGACAACACCATAATTATTGGAGCTTGATTTTACTTGGCTGCATTGTGTCTGTCCTAGATTCAGAGGAAGCAAAGGAATAGCTTTTGAAAATTTCAATTACTGTCGAGTTGACAAATTGAAGCAGATTGCCCTGGCATGTCACTCCAGGTCTAGGCAAAGGACATCCTTTTTTTTTCTTTTTTCTTTTTCTTTTTTCTTTTTCTTTTTGATCTCTCAAATTTTATCTCGCTTCAGCAGTCAGATTGGATGCAACCAAGATTATTATTTTTGAAATTGAATGAAATAGTGTTTATTAAACTAATGCCTTAACCATGATTAGCACTTATGCCTGATGCAGTAAGATATGACAATGCATATATAAGAAAAGCCCATATTATTAAAATATAAAAGAGAAACAAGTGTATAGTTCAGGAATACACTTTATATCATAAAAAAGAATGGCATTGTAACAACTCTAATTCTTTCTTTCTTCCTCTAGGCCAGGTATCAATTCTTGAATGCGATCTCTTAGAGGATAGCAATAGTCTATTCTATGGCTTGGGTACTGGTGATATGCACAATACCAGTCTGTTCTATGTCTAGGCTATCCTTGACTTGGGGCAGGCCCGGCTGGCAAGGGTTGTAACCTCCCTTCCTTGATGACACGGGTGAAGTGCCAAGATAATGGCCTACCCGAGATAGTTAGGTGGCACCGAGTCATTCCTGTGGTTGAGACTTCTGCTACCCCATCATTGCCCCCGTTACCACTGTTATTTCCTTTGTTTTTGCCCAAGGCAAGGTTTGCAGATTTAGCCATTTTATCTAGATGCTCGGCCTCAGCCTCGATGGCTATATCTTTAAGCGACTCCCAGTCCTTCAACCCTTCATCTTTAACCCATCCTTTAGATATGGGCTGGCATTCCTGATAAATAGCTTGATTTGGTCTGAAGTATCTGGTTTCCTCACCATCTCCATTATCTGGTTCCTCCATCGGGTCAACTACTCATGGAATGACTCGCCTTGCTTTTGCTGCAGTAGAACTAGATCCTTCAAAGTGACCTATATCCTTTTATTGTAGTCGTACTGCTGGAGGAACTCCTCCGTCAGTAAATCCCAGTCTTCTTTTGTTCTCTGGTACAGTCCATGATACCAGTCCACCGCAGGACCTATCAAACTTAAACAGAAGTACTTTACCTTCTGCCTCTTTGTTAGCGTAGTGCCCTTCATTACCAGAGAGTATTGCTTGATGTGTGCAGTGGGGTCTGATGTGCCATTAAACTTTGGGACATCAGGCATCTTGAAATTCAGAGGGATTAGATCCTCTACATCCAGCTCTTTATCCTCGGGGTTCATCCCCTTTCCCATCATTAGGATTTGGGACATCACCTCGAAGTTCTCCTCCATCTTCTTCCATATGACTTCCTCTATCTGAGGTGCCTTACTTCTCACCACTACGAGTTCTTTATGCTCCTCCTCTACATAATCACCACTACGGGTTCTTTATGCTCCTCCTCTACATAACCACTACGGGTTCTTTATGCTCCTCCACTACTGGTTCTTCATACCTTGGTTAAATTATAATTGGGTTTTGAATTTAATATTTTGTTCCTTTTTGCATACAATTTAATACATTAATTAAAGCGTAGATCATTCACGTTACAAAAGCGATAAAAAAAGCAAGAATAACATAAAGTAAATGAAAATGAAGTAAATTACAACAAAACTAGGGGCGAAATACAACCCGCATTGTAAATAGCAAGGAAATCATACATAAAACAGAACATTTATTAAGGATGAGGACATTGGTCCTCGCATGCGTACTTACAAAAATCGTTTAGAGGTGATAATTTATTTGGGTGGAAGAACTATGACATTGGTCCCATTTTTTTTAGAAAACTCCAAATTAATTAATATAAATATTTTTGTGATTTTCTTTTAAACATGCGTAAAATAAATAATTTTATTAAAAATTACATGGCAAAATAAATGAAAAAGCCAAATAAATAAAATATTACAAATAATGCAAATAAATGGTCAAACCGAACGAGTCTCCTGGATCTCCCCGTTTGCTCGTGAGAATGCCCAAAAAGGGAAAATGGATATTGGAGTCAAAAATAAATACAAGAAAAAAATGAATGTTAGTTATTAAATCAAGAAAGTTAATCAATTAAACAAATAAAATGATAAATAATAAACTAAAATAAAATAAGATGACATGAAAGATGACAAATGAATTAAAATTTTAATAAATTAAAATGAATGAAAAAAATGCAATATGAATGAAAAAAGAATTAAAGAATATAATTGAAATAAATAAAATAACAACAACAACAACAACAACAACAACAACATAATAATAATAATAATAATAATAATAATAATAATAATAATAATAATAATAATAATAATAATAATAATAATAATAATAATAATAATAATAACATTTAAAGGAATAATAATAATAATAATAATAATAATAATAATAATAATAATAATAAATGATAATAAAATTATAATAATAAAGATAAAAAATAAAACAAATATATAAACAATTGAATAAATAAATAAATGAAAACAATAAAAATTTACATGTTAATCAATTAAATATGAACAAAAAATAAATAAAATAAAATAAAAAAAGATCGAGGCTAGAATGTTTACCCCCAGAATTCAGATTCGATGGAGGCAAAAAAATGATTGATTTTCTTACTTTGTTTTGCAAAATTAGAATTGAATATAAAAAAATTAGAATTTTATTTTAAGAAATAAATTGCTTAAAAAATGATGAAAGAAAATAAAAATTCTCAAGAACAAAAAATGAATTTTTTTATCTAAACAATGATTATTATTGATAAAAAAAATTGATTTTTATTTGAAGAAGAAACAAAAAATAAGGAAATAAAAATAAAAATTCTCAAGAACAAAAAATGATTTTCTTTTTCTCAAGAAAAATAATTGATTAGAAAAAATAAAAAAAAATGTCAAGAACAAAGAATGAATTTTTCTTTGTGGCAAGAAAAATTATTAATAAAGAATTGAACTTTTCAACTTTAAGAAATTTTTATTTTGAGGAGAAAACCTAAAAACATGTAGAGAGAGTTTTGTTTTAGAAGAGAAGAAGAGAAAAATAAAGAAAAAACCTAAAAATGAATTCCCCTTTTTTGTGTTTCATATTTTTCTATTTATATCAATAAAAATGGAAAAGCTAATTAATTAAGGAAGAAAATTGGATTTTTATTAAATTTTCCTTTATTTAGGTTCAAAAATGGGAATTATCATTAAAAGTCACATAAAAACGGTGAAAAGTAAAAAATAAATCAAGAAAAAACAGAAAAGGGCAAAAAATCGCGATTTTGGCAGATAAGGGGAGACCGACACCAGTCAAGCGCACACGTGCCCCCATCGCCCATCAACACGGAGTGACGCCCCTCGCGGCGCTTACGTGCGGGCGATGTTTCGCACGTTGCTAGCGTGCCGACGCGGCCGACATCCTATTTTTTTTAAAATTTGAAATTTAACTAAAATGTCATAATTTCAAACTCCCTTTTATAATTTTTATTTTTATTTTTACTTTTAAAATTATTTTTATTTTTTTTTGTTCTAAAAAGCAATATTGATAAGGAAATCACCACTTCCAACATTTTTGCCCGTGAATAGGCATCTTATTATTATTGGGTAACTCTGATCTGGGCTGCCTCAGGACCCGGTATTTACAGGTGCCACTATTTATATGGTGAAAAGTGTAAGATCTTTACCGATCATAAGAATCTCAAGTATCTACTCAATCAGAAAGAGTTGAACTTGAGACAAAGAAGATGGCTGGAATTGTTCAAAAATTTTGACTGTATTGTAGATTATCATCTGGGTAAGGCCAATGTGGCTGTAGATGCATTGAGTAGGAAGTCAGTTTCAGCTTTGTCTTTGCAGCGAGTTAAGTGGAGATTTGCTACTCATGGTGCTTTAGTGGCACAATTGAAAGCAAGGCCTGTTTTAAGACATGAGTTGGTGAATGCGTAAAAAAGTGATCCTAAGTTGCAACAGATTTTGCAGTTAGTAAGAAATAGAGACAAGACTGACTATTCAGTGAAGGAACATGATGTACTGTATTATCAGGATCGGTTATGTGTTTCTAATGATAAAGAGTTGAGAAATAGGCTCTTACATGAAGCGCATAATGCAGTTTTCACTATGCATCCAGGTGGAAATAAGAAGTATCAGGACTTGAAGCAATTTTATTGGTGGCCTGTTATGAAAAGAGTTGTAGTGGAATATGTTTCTAAGTGTTTGGCCTGCTAGCAAGTGAAAGCGAAACATGAGGTTCCATCTGGTTTTTTGAATCCTATTCCAATTCCACAGTGGAAATGGGACAACATTACCATGGACTTTGTCATGGGATTACCAATGATGTCGAAGCAGCATGATTCCGTGTGGGTAATAGTTGATCAATTTTCTAAGTCAGCTCACTTTATACCGATTCGACTTGATTACTCCATGGATCGATTGGCTGAATTGAATGTGAAAGAGATTGTCCGATTGCATGGTATTCCTTTGTCCACTGTTTCAGATAGAGATCCGAGATTCACTTCTAAGTTCTGGAAGGGTTTGCAAGCCACATTCGGTAAAAGATTGACCTTCAGTACAACATTTTATCCATAGATAGATGGACAATCGAAAAGGGTTATCCAGGTGTTGGAAGATTTGCTACAGGCATGTGTGTTGGATTTCTCGAAGAGCTAGGATCAGTATATTCTATTGATGGAATTTGCTTATAATAATGGTTATCAGGCGAGTGTTGGTATGACACCGTATGAAGTTCTATATGGTAGAAAATATCGGACGCCAGTATGTTGGATAGAATTGAACGAGCATAAGATCATTGGTCCTGAGTTAGTAAGGGTTGCAGAAGAGAAAGCAAAGATTATTCAGCAACGATTGAAGGCTGCAAGTGATAGGCATTAATTTTATGCAGATTTGAAGAGAAAAGACATTGAGTTTGAAGTGGGTGATAAAGTATTCCTAAAAGTGTCTCCTTGGAGGAAGGTATTAAGGTTTGGAAAGAAGGGAAAGTTAAGTCCGAGGTTCATTGGACCATATGAGGTGTTGGAAAGAGTGCAATCAGTGGCTTATCGGTTAGCCTTGCCTCTAGCTTTAGCAATGCTTCATGATGTCTTTCATGTGTCGATGCTTCGGAGGTATCGTTCAAACGAATCCCATATTATTCATGTGCAAGATGTGCAAGTGCAACAGGACTTTTCCTATGAGGAGAAGCCCAAAGCGATATTAGCATGAGAAGTGAAGCAACTATGGAATAAGCAAGTCCCATTAGTTAAAGTGCTTTGGCAGTATCATGGGATTGAGGAAGCAATGTGGGAACCAAAAGCAGCTATGCAAGAGCAGTATCCTTACCTATTTAATTAAGGTATGAATTTCGCGGACGAAATTCTTCTTAGGAAGGGAGAGTTATAATGGCCTGAATTGTACCCTAGTAGTAATTTTGACATAATTGGGGTAATTGGGTAAGTTTAATTTAAAGTTTGCGTAATTATGGATTTATCTGTGATTTAATTGGGGACTTAATTGAACAAATAAATAAGTTTAAGTGACCTTTTAGTAAATTTACATGATTAAGTTAAAGAGAGGATTGTTAGCACTAAGTAAAAACTAATTAAGCAAAATCATATTAGTGTGTGCATTGTAGTCGAATCTGGGTGTTACACAATGGGGGTGCCACCCCAGCCTCTCCCATGCAATATATAGCATTTGAGGAGAGAGAAAACCCATTTTTTACATGTGGATCGGTTTCTTCTTCTTCTTCTTCTTTCTCTCTTCTTTGTTTCTCCTCTCTCTTAACTACAATCTATTGTAATTTCTGCTGGCTTGGGTTTAGAAGTGTTGCTCGTGTAGTGTTCACCTTATCAGGGTAAGTGCAGTATTTTAGTTGGGTCATTATCTTCTTTTTCTTCTTCTTCTTGTTTCAGGTTAGAGATTGAAATGAGTGTTGATCATTTGTATCCAATTCTGGAATTGGATATTATTTGTAGCCGTTGAACCAAGAAAGGATAAAGGGAAAGAGAAAGTGGGAGAACCAAGTGCAAAGTGAGCAATAGGAGCAAAGGATAATGAGGTTTGGGAAACACTACTTTGTGTGTGTTTTTGCCTAGCATGAAATTTATAATGCATGATTAAATTATGTGTTGGAATTGAATAGAAAATGTGTATTTATGTGTTATTTTGAATTGGATTGAAAAGATGAGTTGATATGGTAGTAAATGGCCATAGGATGTGAATTTAAGCATGATGCTCAGTTTTGAAATGACTTGTGGTATTATTGTGCAAAATGTATGATTGTTTCTTAATCTGATATTGAGCTTTCTGCGTTGTGGGAATGCACGTTGGGAAGTGTTGTGTGAGTTTGGAGTTAGGGAATTTACCAATTGAGTTAAATCAAGCCTGACTAACTTGAGAGGGTAAAATTGAATTTTTAGGATAACTGTTCTAATGGGTTTGTATGAGCCATAACTTCAATTGAATAATTCTAACTTGAATGAGATAAAAGGGATTAGGTTCCTAAGAGACGTGCCTAGAAATGTGTTGGAAATAGCCATATTGGTTTGGGGACCTATGGTCTTAAAAATGTGTACCTGAGCTAGTTAAATCTTATAGGAGGGATTTTAGAGCATATAATGTTCCTTTGTCCATAACGCCTCAAAGTTTTAAATCAAAAATAGTGTGAATTGTGCCAATGTACTCTTAACTTGTAGATAAGTAAGTGTGTAGAAGGAAATTATGGCAGATAACTATGTTGGGATGTGTCTTGGAGGTCATATGTGAGATAGTGGTTAAGTGCATGAACAAGAGGAGTGAGGGTGGAGCTTTGAACCCAAAGTTGAGGCTCTATCTCGAGCGCGGCAGAGCGCTCCATCTGGGAATAAAAATATTGGGCTGTATTCAGTCACGAGCACGAGTGTTTGCACGAGCACGACAAAAGCGAGAGTTGGTTCTGTTGAGAGCGCGATTGATGTCGCGAGCGCGACAGAAGGTAATGCTTGAGTCCGTCGTGAGTGCGACACGCCTGCTTGTTGTAAAAGATTTTAATTGATCTATTTTAATTTAACCAATATGTTTGATTGATGAATAAATATGCATATGAAAGCTATTATTGTGATATACCATATGAATATATATACATATATATATATATATGATGCTTATTGAGATGCTAAGGTGATATACTCTATGATAACACGAATATTAACATGAATAATAATTTAGCCTACAAATCGAGTAGTGGATAGATACGCATGCCTATAGGGTCTTAATGCTGCAACCAAAGTGTTTGATTCCTCTGGAATCCCTATGCGTATTGAATCCTCCTTGGATTCTTAAAGTATATTTATATTATATCTTATTGATTGTTCTGGTACCTACGGGTACTAATGCGAAAGTGTGTATCTTCGGATACAAAAGTGATTACTGTACTCTCGAGTACTATTACGATGCCCATTATCCACGTCTTTGAGTTGCAAGTAAGGCAAAATAATGAATGATTATATAAAGATGAATAATGTGATTTCTATGAGATATAAAATGTGAATGTGAATGAGATATGTTATACCATTGTCTATCAATGTGTAAATGTGGAGTAAGACTTTTTAAGCCTGCTACCTGAATATCAAAATGAGTTTAACATTATTATTATGAGGCATGTTTTAAGTGAAGTATGAATATAGAGCATATGCTTGTTAATACTCAATGATTGCTATGTTATTATATGCGTATATTGTTGTTGTTTCCCCACTAAGCATTATCGCTTAGCACAGGTTTTCAATCTATGTAGGTTCCGAGGTGAAGTGATTTGAATGACGGTCCCGCATCTCGATCGGTCAACACACTAGGACTTTTGCTTAGTGTAGGTTTTATTATTTTGTATTATGTATAAGTAATAGTTTTACTTGTAAGAATTATACTATATCTATGGATCATGGTATGTAATATATTATCAAAGTATGTGTTTTGAATGTCTTTCGTTGCATGCGAATGAAATTTATTAGTATAGGATTTCGTATGTTGAGAATTTGTATGTGTTATGCATGTAATGTGAGTCATGACGACCGTTCTCGTTTGCCACAGCGAAACTGTGTGAGCAGGTGGGAATGGGCATTATAGTAGGCCTCTTCCTATGTACCATACATTCAAAAGATTATCTCTGTTAAAATGAAGAAGAGAAAATAAAGAATGAAAAGGTCTTATAGTTGATTGTAACATTAGCTTTAGGTAATTGACTACCAAAGAAATGTTAAGTCTACAAGAGAAAACTTAGCCACTACCTAAAAGAACAACAGCTACCCAACTTAGGCTAACCTAATGATAACATCCAACAAAACTTCATAAATTTTTGGTCTTTACAACATAATCAACTTTTTAAGCTAAGCTCAAACAACAATTAGGACAAAATTTCAATTTCAAACCTCAAATCACAATTTCTTCAACTATTTAAGCCAAATTAATCTGAAATAATTACAAGGAAAAAATTTCGTGTTATACCAATTTGTATCCCAAGCTTCCATTTTTACTCAGTTGACTTAGAATAAAATTCCAAACATCATTTATTTCTTTGCATAATAACAACTAGATAACAAAAATCATTGAAGTACTTAATCCTTTCAATTGGTTCCTTCTTAATACAAGAACAAAGATAAGCTTCTATTTAAAAGACCAACCATTTCAAACACAACTCACTTACTAACCCATAATAAATAAATGCTACTCATGGACAAAAAAAAATACTTACCACTCATAGTAATCAATCCCAAAAATAATTATGAACACAAACGATTAGCAAAAACCAACTTAACACCAATTTTTCAATGAGAACCCCAATCCAATTAGAATGGCCATTCTTCTATAAGGGGAGGCAAAACAATTTTAGGTTAGAAGTTAAGCCAAAATGAGTATAACAAGAAAAATCCAAATTACACAATAAGCATACTAAAAAAAATGAAGGCTTAATGGGTTAGCAAGAGATTATGAAAATAAGGGCAGGAACATTTTCCAAATATTGTCTCATCATTTTGATGGGTAATTAGAAAGGTTCTAGTGCTATTAGAGAGTTCTGTAAGGTCTCGATTTGTACCCTAGTTGTTTGAACACCATTACGGTACAAAAGTGGCTTAGGTTGTGTTTTTGGTCAAGTGTGTGTGTTAGGGACATAACTGTTATTAATTGAAAAGTCAGGCTTAAAATTGTCATTTAACCCCTATGGACTTAAATGCATAAAATAAGAAGTTTGATATGCTAATGCACGAAATTAATTTATTTAAGTGGCTAATATATGATTTAAGGTGGGTTAAAGGATCTAAAGTGGAAAAGTGAGTGAGTGCCAATCATAAAGTGACAATTGTGTGGAGATAGAAACAGTTGGGTAAGAAGGAAGACTTTATGGCGTGTTAAGCCATAAAATCTTCCTTGCTAAAACCAAGAAGAATGTATCTCCTTCTTCCTCTTCTCCTTCATTTGACTATCTTCTCCTTCCCTCTCTTTGGTCACTTTAAATACGTTTTTTAAGACTGTTAAGATAATTACAAGTCAAGCCAAGCAAGGTTAAGTGTTTGGTGATTCCTTTTTAGGTAAGAGTTGAGCTGTGTTCTCCTCTCTTTCACCTTGGGTCTAGAGTTTCAAGTGGATGAATTTTGAGTTATTAATGGATTGTGATATGTTTTGTAGTGGGAAAATCTAGTGGGACAAAAGGAAAGGAGATGATTGAGCAAAAAGAATCCAAGTAAGCAAGAAAGAAACCAAGGAGAAAGGTTTTTGAAATTTAATGTTTATTTCATATTATATGATAATTAGTTGTGCTAAAATGTGTATAATTTATTTGAATTGATTTGGGTTGGAATTATTGTGAGTTGAGTTGAATTGGCTAAATTTGGGGCATGATGAGTTTTAGGGGAAACTCTACCCAAGTTTCAATCTGACCTCTGTTATTTATTTTTGGTATAAATGAAGTTTTAGAACTCTAAATTGCATTATTTAAGTTGTTTTGGAAAGATAGCTTCCATATCTAACTATGACTAGGAGGAACCCAAAGCTAATTCTATTTGTAAGTCTCCCAAAAATGCCCAAGACAGAAGCATTCCTTCTTTGGCCGGCTCATAGGACCATTTTTGGTTTTTTGAGAAATATCTGGAGTTTTAGATGTCCAAATGGCCTTGTATTTGCTCCACTATAAATTTAACATCTAGGGAAAATTTTGTTAAGAAGAACACATTGGCAAAAAAAGCTATTTCCTAGCTCATTTTTGACGTACAAAGTTGGGGTCGAAGTATGCCCAGGTGCAGACTTGGTGATGAGTGCACAGCTGAGCCAACTCGGCACAAAAGGCTACTATGACAACTTGGTATAGCTGTTCTGAGATGGCACATCATGCCTCTATCATGATTCATCACATAGGTGACAACTCGTGACAGCCCGTCAGGCCCCTTCTTAAATTTCCTTTGATTTATATACCCCTTTATTCAATTGTTCAATTTGTACATTTCCAATGCACAAACAAAATAGAGGAATTTATATATGACATTTATATATATATATAGAATAATTACGGTAAATTAATGGAATATATATATATATATATATATATATATATATATATATATATATAATTGTTGTGATTTAATTAAATTGTATAATTCTTACGTTATGCAAATTATTGTATGAGTTTTGCCACGTGATTTTAATTATAAATTTAATGTGAAATTATTTGCATAAGCTAAAAATTATTCATGGGATTATATTATGAATTTATATATGTAATTTTATTGGATATGATGGAAATTGAATGGTTTATTACGATTGGTTCTTAAATGATAGCAATTTTTGGTGACTGAATACTCTTAGTTTTGCAATTTGAGAAAACTGACTTAAATGAACAATAGCCTGCAAATATCAAGTCATGGATAGATAGGCATGCCTATAGAGCTTTCTGTCGATACAGCCTATGTCTTTTGGACCTCATTTGGGTCCTTATGTGTTCTGGATCGTAATTGGATCCCTATGGGTTTACGGATCGTTCTTCGATCCCTATGTGTATTTTGCCATGAATATGAATGTACCCCTGGGTACTTATGCATTTCAACACATTATCTGCCACTTTGAAAATGCAGAAACTTTTTAAATAAAGAAAAATAATAAAAATGATCAATACGGAACATATGAGCATATGAGCAATATTGTATGTGTAAAGTTTTATTATGCAATTTTATGATGGTTAATTATATTATTTTCTATCTAAGCTATTTAATTGTTCATAATTATGTAACATACACTACAAGAAAAATTCTCTTTAACGAAGGGAAATCTGGTCGTTAAAAGTTAAAATCCGGTCATTAAAAACCTTTAACGCCTGGAAAATCCGGTTAGTAAAAGCCCCTTCGTTAAAGGTATAGACGATCAGATATTGAATCTGGTCGTTAATGTCTTTAACGATCTGAATGTTTCCAATTGTTGAATAGTGATTTTTTGCGACCTTATTTTTCCTTCGCTAATTATATTCACTTTTAACGAAGGGATTTTCGGTCGTTAAAAATATATTTTAACGACCGAATTTTCCCTTCGCTAATTATATTCACTTTCAAAGAAAGGATTTTCGGTCGTTAAAGATACCTTTTAGCGATCGAATTTTCCCTTCGTTAATTATATTCACTTTCAACGAAAGGATTTTCGGTCGTTAAAGATACCTTTTAGCGACCAAATTTTCCCTTTGTTAATTATATTCACTTTCAATGAAAGTAGATTTTCGGTCGTTAAAGATACTTTGTAGCGATCGAATTTTTCTTTCGTTAATTATATTCACTTTTCAACCTTTCCTGTCGTTAAAAATACTATTTTACCAATTGGATTTTTCATTTGCTAATTTATTCATTTTCAACAAAGGAATTTTTAGCTTTTAAAGATGCTTTTTACCATTTTATAATATTATATGTACGGTAAATATCATTCACATATATTTTATATAAAAATATAATAAACTCTTTTCATATATTGAAAAAGAAAAGTTACAAAGTATAGTAATATTTACAAAGTATAAAAACTATCAACGACAAGTTCAAGAAAATAACTCCTCTCTATACTAATTTATATTCAAACGATTTTTGAAAAAAATGTGAAAAATAAACCTCCTAACTTCGCTGTCCAAAATTTTAAAGACCTGCAAAATGTATAATAAAAGGTAAAATTAATATTCACGAGCACAAACAAAAATATCAATAATAGAAAGAGAGAGAGATAGAGAGCGAGTTAGCTACTTCAAAAATACAATAGCATACATCAAAACAGCCAGCCTTGCATCAAATAAATTTGTTTCAAGCTGAAATAAATATATGGTAGCCGGTAGATGAGAAACACAACAAAAATTTTGTTATAGTCATATTTTGTGGATCGTGAAAGATATATGATTAGGTTATTCTCATCTTTAAATATCTTGGATCTCATCTTTCCATATGTTTATATCAAAGACTGAAAAAATGGAATTGACAAGGATATAGGCATTCTTTAAACAACACATTATATTGGCATTTAATTGCAGTGCTCACATCAATAGACACTCACAAAGATATAACAAAATTAAGCAATAAAGTCATATATAAATAAACAGATTAAAGAACCCAACATTATATCAGGAAGAATAGAGGCAAAGTAATGTAAGATTTTTAGAAACAAGCTAAGTTAAGAAAAAGATAAGGTTTAGCTTATTATGTAATCCTATCCTATTTGATAGGACAGCTCATGCAAACCAAATCAAGAATAAGAATACATACACACAAATGCATACAAATAAAAACAAGAGATACCTTTGGGATTCATGAATATTTTTCCAGCAAAGCAAGCAGTCGATGATCACGATAATGTTCCTCCACGACCTACATTAACAGGAAGGAAAGTGCCATTAGAAAATATATATATATATATGTAAATATCAAAAATATCACAAGAGCCTCAAGCTAGGCATTACGAAGCCAAACCTCAATAATTTGCATTACACCGTGGTTGGCAGCTGTATCCTCTGAACCAACGACTACCTAAGAGAAGTTCATTAATTTTACAAAGGGCAAAAAAAAATCAAACAGAATATAAATTTGTGATGTTATGCTTGCACAAACTTGAAGAAAATGTGAAGTTCCTGTATTAGACATGGATTACTAAATAAGTGCCATTTTCTTGTTTGAGGTACCAAAAGAAAGAAACAAAAATAAGTGCTTTCTTAGAAATTTACATATAACTGATTAAAAAATTACATATAATATTACACATTTTTAACACATAGCCCAAAGCTGAATGAATAAAAGATGCAGACTTGATAGGAGAGACCTTCATCAAGGCCCAGATGCTAAAATGAGAATGATACTCTTGGTAAGTCATGCCTCCATTGCCAACTTCTAACATATCCGGATCTGCCATGTAATTAATATGAAAATTAAAAAAGAAGTTATGAGTCTACAGTTGAACTTTCATATCAACAAGCATGGAAAGGTCAAGCTCTTACCATTCCATCCACTAGGTCCTGCATAGCTTGCCCATTTATCATTCAAATCAACTATGGTCATCATGCTTAACAATAAAGAAACAATACTCATTCAGTGTGGAAATAACTCAGGAAAAAATCATCTACATTTCCTTCTCTAATACGTATAGTTGGAGTTACTGATAATTTATTTACATGATCTTAAACAAATTGTAACTGCGACAATACAATAGCCTACCATTCGATTCCAACTTTGCCTTCAAGAAAGAATAGTTGAACAAAATTTAAAGGCAATGAGACATTGGTAGATATGAAAAGAAACTTATAATCAAAGACCATAGTGTATAAAGGGTAATTTCTCGAACTATTCAGATATAACTAAAGATGCAAATGATCCAATCACTCCCATGTTACCCTTACTTTTTAGCTGAACTGAACCTTCCCTCAAAACTGGATAATTCGCTAGCATATGCTTCATGCTGCCACATCAAAAATATGCTCCAGAAAGTCTTCTACAAGTACCCCAATGGAACCTATCACAGTGCTCACACTTGGGCATTATACTTCCCTTACTTGATGATGCCAAAACACTATCCTTCAATACCGGCTCACGACCTGATACTCGGGTAACCTGCCTATTTGCAGCTTCTCGCAATTTCTTAACACTTGGCACACCACTATCAGATACTTTTCTCTTAAGTTCCTTATGCTGCTTAATCACTTCAAACTCTTCCAACTTTATTGCTGCCGAAACCAATTGGTAGTAACCTACTAAATGCATGATGGTCATAGCTGAAAGAGGACCCCTGATACTCTCTCTTCACCCGTCTTCAAACTGTTGGCACTTGAATTCCTCGGTTAGCAACAAATCTAGCACATACTTACTTAAGCTACTGAATTCCTTCTCATAATCACTTACTGACAAACCTTTCTGCCTTAGACTTATGAATTCCTTCCATCTTGCCTCTCGGTAAGCTTTATTCACATACCTCTTCTCAAACTCTTGCACAAAGTAATCCCACGTCATCTCTATAGGTCGTTGGGGGTTCTTTAGCACCAGCTTCCACCAATCATAAGCCGAACTTTGCAAAAAGGACACTGCACAATTAACCCTCTGATCCAATGAGCAGTTTATCTCTTGCAAAATTCTACCCGTCTTTTCAAACCAATACTCAGCTGAATCCGACTGATCCAAAGTCGTACCACTAAATTCTTTCGCCCCTCTTCTTCTAATCAAATTAGTTGGGGCCTTAGAGGCAGTTAACCTCTCAATTAATTACATCATTCCATGCATCAATATCGAATCACCATAAGCTGGACCCAAACCTTCAGCCCGAGGTGTCTCTTGTGCTTGCTGATTAACCCTCGCTGGATTGATAATACCCACCATCTCACCTATCTCTTCATTGGGATCGGACTCTATCTAAACTCAATGCAAGACAACATATGCATTAGGCCACGATTGTAGATAGATTCACACACATTTAAACATCTTATAGACCAAAATAATCTAACCGGGGCTCTGATACCACAACTTGTGGCGCCCCAATGCCCCTCAAAAGGAAAATCGGGATGCCACAATGAAACCATGCAAAAGACACAAGCTAAACACTGAAGCGGAAGCATACATACGAAAGTGAAAGTGGAAGCAACTCAGAAGCAACATAAACTTATATACAGAACTTAAAATGTAAACATATACAAAATCATAACATGCCACTGATCAGAATTACATGCCTTACAGAACGTTTACAAAAAGCTATACAAAAGGAAAACTATAACTAATACAAAAAGGATCACTTCAAGACAACCCTTGTGGCCAGCAGATGGGGACTCTCGCTCCGAACAGAACCTGCAAACCTACACAGAAATAAACATCCGTGCTAAGCGATAACGCTTAGTGGGAATGAACAGAAGCAAAGGACTTTCGAAGAAGTTACAGCAAAACATAACACATGCATAGCAGTAACAAATACTCGAATCAAGATTCATTATCTCATCATATAAATAGCAAGCAGGAAAGTACAATACTCAAGTCAAAGCAGATTCAAAAGCAAAAACAAATGTTAATACTTAGGAGTAACAAAACATATATCTGATACAAGAATTACTTATTACTCAAGTACAAGTATACAACACAAAGATAGCCTGAGATTATAACGATGGTGGATACGGGTAACAGAATATTGGAGAACAGTATCAAAAGACTGAAGTCTAAAAGCTTAAATACAGAAGACCAAAGTCTAAAACTTTAACCCATGCGGGTCGACAGGAGCAGCTGCAAAACTCTAGCCCTTAATAAGCATGCTTATCTATCCACTACCTCGACCGATTAGGCTGACAAACAACTTAAATAACCAAACTTCTACTCATGCACTCAAGTACAATCAACTTTAATCAAATCATGAACAAATCAAATAATTCATGAAACTAAAATATAACTTTAAGCACATATCAATCCTCATATAATGATGTTAAACTAGGTTAAAATGATGCTTAAACTCATGCATAACATTTACAAATGAAAATAAATCACAGAGCAAAAATAGGGTACCTCATGGTCACAACTACTTAGTTGTCACCGTGACATACCAAGGATGCAAAATAGAAAGCAACATAGGGTACCTCATGGTCACAACCACTTAGTTTGCATTGTGACATACCTCACAATATTCGGGCAGTATGCAATCAAGGGTATCTCACGGTCACAACCACTTTGGTTGTCACCGTGACATACCAAAGATGCAAAACAGAATGTAAACTTAGGGTGCCTCACGGTCACAACCATTTTGGTTGTTACCGTGACATACCACAAAATACTCGGTCAGAAGCTCTTCTTGCATACCTCATGGTCACAACCACTTTGGTTGTTATCGTGACCTATGCAAAAATGCCAAAAACAGAATTACATCAAACTTTTGCACAACTCAACATACTCCTCCAATAATGCACATACTTAAATCCAAGACTTGCCAAACAATATGCCAATAATATTTCAAGGCTCTATAACAAAATTTAACATATAATCATATGCTAAATTCAAGCAAGAACATGAACAACGAATCATAAGCACATGCCTCTCAAAAGCACAACTAATCATGCTCACTAATCATACTTTAAACAGGCCTGAGATTATCAAAAATCAAACTAATAGCACATGCATAGACGCAATCCTATCTCTTAACACAACATGTATCACATATACTCAATTCAATAACACATACACAATCTATAAGGCACACGATCCCAACCTCTTGAAGCAGCCGAACACTTCCAAAATCAGACTTTGTCCTTGCCCTTTTCAATCCTTCTTCTAACCTCAGCTTCTTGCAATCCAAATAAAAACAAACTCTTAATCCAAATGACAACCAACTAACCACAAAGAAAGGAGTAGAGGAAGAACCACTTACCTTTTAAGACTTAATCTTAACAATCACCCTTCAATCCAAATCATAATGCATAATCCAAAACAAGAAATTATCAAGAGGAAACAAAAGGAAAGAATGAAGAGAAAGAAGAGCAAATTCGGCCACATGCAAGAGAGAATGGGACAGAAAATCCCACTCACAACCCATATATTGTATGCCAAGACACAAGTGGCAAGCTCTCCTGAAGCCAAGTATACCAATCTGCCACATGCTCCACTCACATACAAATTCTCTCTCAAGTCCACGGCAAAAGCTCCTTAAGTCCCTCAAATCCAATTCTTCCCTCACTCAACTTCTCTTTCCATTCAATTAAGTCCTCTCTTACACTTAAATTTGCACAAATACAAAAATTTGCACTATCAAACTACTATGGTGCAAATCGGGTCGCTACAAGTCCGTTGAGGCATTGTATCAATGTGAACCGAGTATATAGGAATTGTCCTATAGTGGTCCAAGGTAGGGAATTTTTTGTAGATTTGATTGAGTTGCCATTTCACAAGTTTGATTTAATTTGGGGAATAGATTGGCTATGTAAACATCGGGCGATAGTTAATTGTAGTAAGAAGACAATAGTGTTTAGAAGTTTGGCTCAAACTAATGTGATTGTGTGGGGTATCCATGCTAATCCTTTTGATAATATAATCTCCGCCATGCAAGCCCTGTGGTATTTAAGGAAATGATGTGAAGCTTTTTTAGCTCTGGTATTGGATTCCAAGCTGGGTCAGTCAAAATTTCAAGACATACCGATGGTAAATGAATTCCTTGATGTGTTCCTTGAAGAGTTGCCAGGGTTACTGCCAGATAGGGAAGTGGAGTTATCCATTGATATTCTACCGGGAGCTACTCCTTTATTAAAGCTCCCTACCATATGGCTCCTACTGAATTGAAAGAGCTAAAAACACAATTGTAGGAGCTTTTAGACAAGGGTTTCATCTAGCCCAGTGTATCTCCGTGGGGTGCTTGATTCTATTTATTAAAAAGAAATATGGTACCTTACGGATGTTAATTTATTATCAGTAAATCAATAACGTGATGATGAAGAACAAGTACCCTTTGCCTAGAATAGAAGACCTGTTTAATCAATTGAGAGGAGTTGTTGTCTTCTCCAAGATTGATTTACGGTTGGGGTATTATCAACTTCGGGGTGAAGAATGAGGATTTCCCAAAGACTACTTTTAGGACCCGATATGGTCCTTATGAGTTCCTAGTGATGCCATTTGGGTTGACTAATGCACCTATGGCTTTTACGGATTTGATGAATCGAGTGTTCCGACCATATCTTGATCAATTTATCATTGTATTTATTGACAACATATTGGTTTATTCAAGAAATGAATAAGAGCATAAGGAACATTTGCGGATTGGAGTATAAATATTGAGGGAAAAGCAATTATATGCAAAGCTTAGTAAGTGTGATTTCTAGTTCAAAGAAGTATCTTTCTTGGGCCATATTATTTCTTTTGATGGTATCAGGGTTGATCTAGCTAAGGTTGAGGCAATTATGAATTAGAAACTGCCACAAAATGTGACAGAAGTGAGGAGTTTCTTGGGTTTGGCAATTTATTATCGACGGTTTGTGAAAGGATTCTCTGTTATTGCCTCTCCCTTTACTAAGTTGCTTCAGAAAGGGGTCAAATTTGAATGGACTGACAGATGTCAAGCCATCTTTTAGCAATTAAAGAGAATGCTTATTGAATCACCTATAATTACTCAACCCATTCTGGGTAAAGAGTATACCATGTATAGTGATGCTTCGGGAATTGGCCTTGGGCGTGTGTTGATGCAAGATGGAAAGGTGCTAACATATGCGTAAAGATAGTTGAAGCCTCATGAATAGAACTATCCGACTCATGATCTTGAATTAGCTGCAGTTGTTTTTGCTTTGAAGATTTGGCGTCACTACTTGTATGGTGAAAAGTGTTGAATTTATACTGACCATCAAAGCCTCAAGTATCTGCTCACACAGAAAGATCTCAACTTAAGGCAGTGCCGATAGCTTGAACTATTCAAAGACTATGACTGTATAGTAGATTATCATCCAGGTAAAACTAATGTGTTTGCTGATGCCTTGAGCTGGAAGTTAGTTTTAACTTTAGTATTGCAGCTTGGTGATTGGATAATAGCCTCTGATGGAACTTTAATAGCTCAGTTAAAAGCTAAGCTTACACTAAAATAAATGATAATTGATGCTGAAAGGAGTGATTCCAATCTGCAACAAACACTACAATCAGTTAGAAAGGATAACAATGCTGACTATTCTATAAGTAATGATGGTGCTCTTTATTATAAAGGCTGATTATGTGTAGCAGATGATAAGGAATGGAAGAAAAGATTTTGTATGAAGCTCATAATACAGTTTTCACTATGCATCCGGAAGGTAATAAAATGTATCAAGACCTGAAGCAATTCTATTGGTGGCCTAAAATGAAGAAGAATGTAGTGGATTACGTGTCTAAGTGTCTAACCTATCAACAAATGAAAGCTGAACACCAAGTTCCTTTAGGTTTTCTTAATCCCATTTCAATTCCACAGTGGAAATATGATAACATTACAATGGATTTGGTAACAGGGCTCCCAATGACATAAAGGAAGCATGATTCGGTATGGGTAGTAGTCGACCGGCTCACTAAGTCAACTCATTTTATATCGATTTGAATGGATTATTCTATGGATCGTTTGGCTGATATATATATGAATGAGATTGTCTGACCTCATAGGGTTCTATTGTCCATAGTATCTGATCGAGATCCGAGATTCACTTCGAGATTTTGGAAAGGTTTGCAATCGGCTCTTGGTTTTCAACTTAATTTCAACACAACCTTTCATTCTCTTACGGATGATCAATCTAAGAGAGTCATACAAGTGTTGGAAGATATACTTTGAGGTTGTGTTTTAGATTTTCCTGGGAGTTGGGACAGGTATATCTTATTAATAAAATTTGCATACAACAATAGTCACCAAATGAGTATTGGCATGGCACCATATGAAGCTCTTTATGGTAGAAAGTGTCGGACTCCTATGTGTTGGACATAGTTGAATGAGCACAAAGTAGTTGGCCCTGATTTAGTTAAAGGCACTAAAGAGAAAGTGAGAGTGATTCAGCAAAGGTTAAAGGCTGCAAGTGACCGACAGAAGTCCTATGCGGACTTGATGCGAAAAGACATCGAATATAAGGTTGGTGATAAAGTCTTCTTGAAAGTATCACCATGGAGAAAAGTACTTCGGTTCGGGGAAGAAGGGGAAATTGAGTCCAAGATTCATTGATCCTTATGAAGTACTTGAATGGATTAGGCTGGTAGCTTATCAATTAGCTCTACCACTAGAATTAGTTATGCTACATGATGTTTTCCATGTGTTTACGCTTCGAAGATATCAATCAAAAGAGTCTCATGTTCTATCAGTGCAAGTGCAGCCGAATTTTTCATATGACGAGGAGCCTCAAGCAATACTAGCTTGGGAAATGAGATAACTTCGGAATAAGCAAATTGTCTTTGGCAACACAAAGGAATTGAGGAGGCAATATGGGAACCCGAATCTATAATGAGAAGTCGGCATCCTCAATTGTTCAGTTCAGGTATGAATTTTAATGACAAAATTCTTTAAGGAGGGAAGAGTTGTAAGGTTTTGACTTGTACCCTAGTTGTTTGAACACCATTGGGGTAGAAAAGTGGCTTAGGTTGTGTTTTTGGTCAAGTGTGTGCATTAGGGACATAACTTGTATTAATTGAAAAGTTAGGGTTAAAATTGTCATTTAACACCTATGCACTTAAATGCATAAAATAAGAAGTTTGATATGCTAATGCATGAAATTAATTTATTCAAGTGGCTAATATATGATTTAAGGTGGGTTAAAGGATCTAAAGTGGAAAAGTGAGTGAGGGCCAATCATAAAGTGACAATTGGGCGGTGATAGTAAAAGTTAAATAAGAAGGAAGACTTTATGGCTTGTTAAGCCATAAAATCTTCCTTGTTAAAACCTAAAAGAACGGATCTCCTTCTTCCTCCTCTCCTCTATTCGACTGTCTTCTCCCTCCCTCTCTTTAGTAACTTTAAATTCTTTTTTTAAGATTGTTAACAGAATTATAAGTTAGGGCAAGCAAGGTTAAGTGTTTGGTGATTCTTTTTTAGGTAAGAGTTTAGCTGTGTTCTCCTCTCTTCCACCTTGGGTCTAGAGTTTCAAGTGGATAAATTTTGAGTTATTAATGGGATGTGATATGTTTTGTAGTGGGAAAAGCTATTGGGACAAAAGGAAAGGAGAATAATGAGCAAAAAGAATCCAATTGAGCAAGAAAGAGGCCAAGGAGAAAGGTTTGGGAAATTTAATATTTATTACAAATTATACGATAATTGGTTGTGTTAAAATGTGTATAATTGATTTGAATTATTTGGGTTGGAATTATTGTGAGTTGAGTTGAATTGGCTAAATTTGGGGCATGATGAGTTTTAGGGGAAACTCTGCCCACATTTTAGTCTGACCACTATTATTTGTTTGATCTATGAATTAAGTTTTAGATCTCCAAATTTCATGATTCTAGTCGGTTTGGAAAGATAACTTCCAGACCTAAATATTCCTAGAAGAAACTCAGAGCTAAATCTATTTGTAAATCTCCCAAAAATGGCCAAGACAGAAGCATTCCTGCTTTGGCCGGGTCATAGGATAAGTTTTGGTTGTTTTAGACAAATATGGCGTTTTAGATATCCAAATGACTTGCAATTTTCTCCATTAGAAATTTAACATCTATTGGAACATTTGTTAAGAAGAACACATTGGTAGAAAATGCCATTTTCTAGCTCATTTCGGACGTGAAAAGTTGGGGTTGAAGTCTGCCCAGGTGCAGACTTGGTGACAAGTCAGCACAGCTGTGTCGATTCTGCACTAAAGGCTGCTATGGAGACTCGGCACATCTATTATGGTTTTGCTGTATATTTTGATGAAAACATACCTAAGAAATATTAAGGTATATTTTGATGTTTAATGCAAGATAATTGTGCATTGATGATAAATAACATATAATCTATTTAAAGTAATGGTTAATGGAAGAAAAATAAGTATGAATGAAAATCTAAGTGTACGGCCGAATGGGTATATTTATTTTTCATGGTATATTTTGTCAATTTGGTGATGGTAATGCTTAGAAATAAATGTATGAGTGAAAAGGAGTGTAAAATAATTTAATTGGAATTTTTGATACTTAATTGAATATTATACAAGTTGATTATGTATTAGGTCCAAAGTAAATATTGTGAAATATGATATATTAAAGTGAGAAAATGACATAATCTATATTAGAGAAAAATAATAAGTGAATTGGAATTGAAATTTATAGGAAAGAAAATTAAGGAGTGGTGAACATATTTATAACCGAATTGAATATTGGCTAGAAAGTAAAATAAATTGATAATTTAATGAAAATGATGCCTTAGAATTAATATAAAGCAAAAATAGAGTATGTATTAAAATATTGAGAATTATTAGAGTTCATTTGAATAAAAGTTAGTATGAAGATGTAATATGTCAAAAAAGAAAATGTAGGAAAAAATAAATCTAAAGTGATATATTAGTAAACGTATGTTAGAAAATAAATAATTGAAAAAGGATTTGTAATATGGCATGATATTGGTAACAAGAGAATGTGTAAGTAAGGCAAATAGAGGTGGTTATGGAATTAAATATGTGACATGATTGTTATCAAATTATATTATGATTGAAAATGTAAGTGCTAGTGGTATGGCATGATGCATGTCATATAGTGTTATTCTGATAAAAGAAAGTGGATTGGAAATTAAATGCATATATATGGCTATGTCTATAAAGGAAAAAATTATATGCACTTAGTATATCGGTCAAGAAATCACGGAGTTTAGGATATAATTAGCTAGCCATAAGGATGATATAGTGTACGGCGATAGCAAGTAATGGCGACTCATAATTGTAGACCAATGACTGTCTACCTATAGTGTCACAATGTACTGTAAATGTTAAATGTTAAAATGTAGATGTCTTGTCGTCGGAGCCCAATCTAGCACCTAAGTGGTCACTCTGACACTACCGAAGCGCAAACTAGCCCCTAAGTGACAATTTCGATAGGTTTAGGGCTTTGGACCCCTGTCCCGCATATCCAATCCAGTGGTTTCTACTGGATATTGCTAGGGTCCAATGTAAGAAATAAGATTTAATGAGAAATGTGTGAAATAAAGGTAAAAGAAATAAAGTGAATAGTAATGATGTGACAAGGACCAAGTTGTAATGAATTATAAGTACTGGGAGTAAAATAGTAATTGTGTGAATAATGAAATTGATACATAAATTAAGGACTAATTAGGTAATTAAGTTAAGAAATAAGAATTAAAGGATAAAATGATAAGTGTTAAAAGGGGAATGAATAAATAAAGGAAATGGTAAAGTTATAAAATGGAAAAAGGGTATAAATTAACAGTAAGTGATATAGATATAAGTAATTCTTTGTAATTAATTAATGAAAATAGGTAGACAAGATAAATAATAAGTATGTATGTATGTAAAATAAGAAGATAGAATTTAATAAGAGAATATAGACATAAATATAGTGATAATGAAATGGAAAGGATGAAAATGCAAAGGTTTAGAAATATTAAGGGTAAAAATGTAATTATGCTTAATATGGAGAAAATAGGGTAAATATAGAGAAATAAGAAATTAATTGGTTAAGTAAGTAATAAAATGAATAAATATGGATTGAGTGTGAATTTATGTATGAAATACAATTTAGGGACTAAATGGTAATTTTACATAATAAATAATAGATTAAGTATGAAATATGGATAACTAGTGGGATAATTACAATTATAGTGAAATTGAATGGTAAAAATCGTAATTTAATGGAAATATAAGGATTAAGATGTAATTTGGCTTGAAAATAATATTTTAAGAACTAAATGGTAATTTATATGCACAATAATGAAATAAATGTAAAAATAAGATTAATTGGTGGCATTATTGTAAATAAGTTAAAAATGATGGAAATATTGTAATATAGTAAAAGTTTAGGGACAAAATTTTAAAATAATAATAGTAATATTAATTAAAGGATTAAAATGTAATTAACTAATAATATGAAAATTAAATGTGTAAGCAATTGATAATGGAGGACTTAATGATTAAATAATGATAATCATGTAATAAACTTAAATGTAAATATAAATTAAATATTTATAGATTATCAAGTAATTTAAATTATGAAATAAATAATTTTGAATATATGTAAAAATGTATAGTGGTCAATGTTAGATTAAAGAAAGGACTTAATTGTAAACTGACCAAGCAATTGACTAGTAAATGTAATTATAAAGATAATGGGAAATTATTGTATGATGTAACTAAAGAAATAATAATGATATTAAATATAGAAAATAGATAATGTTTATGTTAATTATCGTGATATAAATATTAAAAGTGTAATAGATTAAAATTTATTATGTTAATACTTAAACTATTGTGTGTGCTTTTATAATACGACAATGGTGAAACTAATAATAAGAATTGTGTGGATATTATTAATGAAAATATATATAGGTTATAATGACATTAATATTAGAAATACATATAGAGAAAAAAAAATGTTATTCATGGTAATGTAAGTTATGGAAATAATGATAGTCTAAGTAGTGAGAATAAATTAATTAAATTATATCTTTAATAAGTGTTAAGGCATGGAAACATATGTATGGACAATAATAACATTGTTTATAAGAATATTAGTCATACAAATAAAAATAGCTTAATTAATAAGACTTATATGACTAATTGTGTTGATGTATGAAAACAACATATGATAATTTCAAATTATGCTTGCATGGATGAAATTTGGGTTATAGAAAATTTGAGATATGTATCCACCACTATGAATTTTTAATGCTTAGCGTATAGAAGGTAGAAAAGTTGAAATGGCTCATGCTTTGTTGACGATCAAAATGAGTGATGAAAAACAAGAACAGCTTAGTAGGCATGGTGTGACGTGCGCCGAACCCCGGAGCGCCCCGAACCGCCCGCTTTTAGGGCTTTCGATAGAGGTTCATTAAAACTTGTAACGAATTACAAGTGCGTCTATGTTGGAAAAAAGTAGGTTTCTTGAAGTCGCCACCCAATAGAACATTGGGAAAGGTCGTCTAGCCTCAGTGAGCCTAAGACGACGCATTATATCCATTTTGGGCAAGCTAGAGCGATCTTGGAGACCTCATCGGAATGATCCTCTAACCCCGTGGAGCCTAGGATTATTCGAGTTGGGCCTTTTGGTGGGCAACAAGAGATATTTTTGAGGCCCATCCCAATGAAACATTGAGATGGTCCTCTAACTTCGTTGAGCCTAAGACTAGAGTGAGTCCGGGACTTCCCATTTATTCATACCTTGGTTAAGTTTATAATTGAGCTTTGAATTTAAAGTTTCATCCCATTTCTCATTCATTTTAATGCAGTGAAATTAAAGCGCAAATCGTCCATTCAAGGGAAACGATAAATAAATAAAGCATAATTAAAGTAAAGTGCATGAAAATAAATTACAATAAAACTAGGGGCGGAATACAACCCCCATTGTAAATGAAATGCAAATCATGTATAAATCGAGATATTTGTTAAGAATGAGGACATTGGTCCTCACATGTATGCTTAAAAAAAACATTAAAGGTGATGGTAAATTTGGGTGTGAAAAACCAGGACATTGGTCCCATTTTATTTAGGAAAAAATACCAAATTAATTAATAAAAATGGTTTAGTGACTTTCTTTCTAGCGGGCTTAAATAATCAATTTTACAAGAAAATTACATGGCAAAATAAATGGAAAAGCCAAATAAATAAAATATTGCAAATGAAACAAATAAATACTTAATCCCAAACGAGCCTTCTGGATCTCCCCGTGTGCTTGCAAAAATTGCCCAAGAGGGAAAATGAGATGTGAAATAATCATAAAACACAAATAAAATAATGTTAATAATTGAATCAATTAAAATAAATAAATATAAAATAAATGACAAATTAAAATAAAACAAGGTGATGTGAAAGAATGATAATTGAATTAAAATGTTAACAAATCAAAATAAATGAAAATATACATTAAATGATAAAAGAATTGAATGATTTAACTGGAATAAATAAAACATGTTAATGAGTTAATATGTAAAAATATGAACATGATAATAATAATGATGAATAATGAAAATAAATAAATGAATGAATAAATACCAATGACAATGATAAAAGAATGATAAAAAATGAATAACAAAATAATGATAGCAATTAGATGAATGACATGGTTAATCGATATAATCACAATTAATATAAAACATTTACAGGGTAAAAATGTCAATTAAAATGAATTTATTTAATTACATGTTAAAAATAATGATGAATGAAAGTAAAATAAATTAATTCCATGTTAGAAATTAAAAGAAATCAATATTCACATGAACGAGAATAAAATGATATATAAACATATTAAATAAAACAAATAAAATAAATAAATGAATGAAAATAACAAAAATATACATGAATAAATTAAATATGAACAGAAATAAAATAAAACAAAAGCGTAAAGCCCGGAATGTTTACCCTCAGAGTTTCGGATTCGAGGAAGGTAAAAATGATGTGGATTTCCTTGTTTGTGGTGTGCAATATTAGAGTGAAATATGATAATGTTGGAATTTTATTCCGGAAAAGATTGAAAAATGATTAAAAATTCTTTAAGGACAAAGAATTAATTTCTTTGCCTAAAGAATAATATTGATCAAAAAAATGATTTTTATTGATTAAAATAAAGAAAAATGATTTCAAGAACAAACAATCACTTTGTTTGTATTAAGGAAAAAAATAATTAAAAGTCTTATTTTAAAAAATCAAATGAAAAAATTAGATTTTGATAACAAACAATTATTTTGTTTGTCTCAAAATTAATTTTTCATCAAAAAAAGATTCAAAAGAAAATCAATGGAAAAAGTTTTATTGAATACAAATAAAAGGTCTAAAAAAAAAGAATTTTTGGAACAAATAATTGTTGTATTTGTCTCAAAAATTAAATCTAACAACAAAACTCCTTCTAAATATATGTTTAGAAGAAATTATGTTGGAAAAAGAATGAAAGATGAACTTTTCTCTTTTGATTTTTACTTGGTGAAAATCTAAAAATTTTTTAGAGTTTTTTGAGAGGAAGATGAAGAGAAAAAGATGAAACAACCCTAAGAAAAATCCCCCCTTTGATATTTATTATCTTTATCTTATTATATGAAGAAAATAAGAAAATAAAAATAATTAAAGGGATAAAGCCTAATAAAATCATATATTATCTATTTGAATTTTTAAAAATGGAAAAAATCCCTTAAAACCTTAAAAATGGGATAAAAAACTGATTTTTAGGTCCAAAAATCGGAAAAAAATGATTTTGGGGCTAAAAAGACCATTTTCGACGGAACAGGTGCTATGGACGCCCGTCGACGCGCCCGACGGGTGTCGGCGCTCGCCCAGCGCATTGGCGGGCGAGATGGGTGAGCGAGAGCTCTCCTGTCACGCGCACGAGCGACGTCGCACGCGCGACGCTTGTGCTCTCTGCTCGCGGAGCGCTGCGCGATGGCGCTCCGCGCGCTGCACCGCCTCGCTGCGCGCCGCCGCCGCCGACGATCGAATTTTTTTTTATTATTATTATTAAAGATTAACTAACAATACTACAATTTCTAAACCCCATTTTTCAAATTTTTCAAATCTAATTTTCAAAACATTATTTATTATTTTTTACTTTTTCACTCTAAAATGCAAATTTAAATAGGAAATCACCACTTTCAACCTTTTTTCCTGTGACAAGGTATCTTATCATCATTGGGTAACTCTGATCTGGCCTGTATCAGGACCCGGTGTCTACACATGGCATGTATATGATCAGGTTTGATGAAATTAAGAATATGTTTAGACAGATTTATGATTTATAGTTATGAATCAATGTAAATTTTTGAATAAAGTTATGTGTGAACTATTATGTATGATACATGTGTATGTACCGTCTAAACCTATGCTCTAATACCATAAACTTGTAATGCCCCAATACCCCCTGGAGGGATATTAGAGTCGCTATGCACGCATAAACATACAATACGATTCAATTAAACACTATTATTACTTTACAAGCGGAATATTATTATTACATAAGTTGAACATGCATTAACAAACTTAAGTTATCATATTACAAAATATTATTATCTTACATATATTATTTTAACATTCAAATTACATAGCCATTCTTTAAAACTTTTACACTTCATATAAAAAATACTTTACATGATCTATATTGTTCATTACAAAAAGAATCATATACAAAAGACAGCTCAAGCTCCAACTCTTAGTGGCCAGTAGATGCACAACTCTCTATAAACGGAACCTGCATACCTACACGGGAAAACACCCATGCTGAGCGGTGGCTCAGTGAGGATACACAAAAGTAAGTGGACTTCTAACGAAGTTGCATACATTACACAATATGCATATCAATAGTAGTCATGCTTATCATATATTAACATTCAATATTAACCACTCCAAAGGAGTATATAATTAACATAACTATATCACCAGCATATAACTCTTCATGCACATAACCTCTTGTTATAACAATAATCATATATCATAAGTGACAACTTAACCTTATTACTCTCATATAATCATATATATGTACAATTAACATATCAACATGCCTTTATCATTTACGTTCATCTAAATGTGTACAACATTTCTAGATTTAGCACACATCGTATAGTATAAGTGATATCATATCACTACTTTACATGTACATTCATATACATATAACATATCATAACTCTACTTATTCAATCACAAGCATACAAATCGATGGTGGATACGGGTGCTCTAGATACTGACGAGCAGTATCAAACATCTGGAGACCGAAATCTCCAATCTCTAGACACCAAACGGTGACAAACTCTAGACCCAATCGGGGCCACTTGGCAGCAGCAAACTCTAACCCTTTATAGGCATGCCTATCCATCCACTACTATGAATCCTTCAGGCTTAACATATAAAATCTATTCACTATGCCATATACTTTACATTACTCAATTACCCTTTTCAAACCATTACACAAACAACTCAAATCATATGTTAACTTTACAACCATAAACATACATATATGTTTGTTTATCATTCGCACTAAACTATATCTAATTAACATGCTCATACCGTACATACGAATATCTCAAATTCATATTGTATACTAAGCACACCTAAAACTCATCAAGCATAACATTTGTTCTCTTTATGTTAATACATTTCATCTTTCATAAACATAATCATTCATATTACCATATCATATTTCACATAAAACAGAACAATTAACATGTATTCATGACTCTTAACTGGGTCGCGCTCGAGACAAAACCTAAATACACTGTTGTCGCGCTCACGACAGATGTCGTACTTGCGAAATAATGCAAAAATGACTTTTGTCGCGCCCACAAAGAAGCTCGTGCTCATGACAGAACACTGCCTGGAAACTCAAGCCTACGGAGCACTCTATCACGCTCATGACCATTGTCATGCTCGCGATAGAGCCTGAACTCAGGGTTCAAACTCCCAACTCCACAAATCTCTAGCACACACTTTACACATACATTCCTACATTCACATGCATGGCTTATATCATCATTCAAATACCAATTCCAGCCGAAAAGGCCTTCAAAAAAGGTAATCTCATGCAAATAACATTGTCATACAAACTTGTAACCAATATATAATCAACATGCATATAGTCAAAACTCTATACCACTTCTAATTGTTAATAAGCATCATCTAACTCCTCAATATTAACATATACACCAATTTACAACTAAAAGAGTTATTGAACTCTTTCAAAGCCCACAATTTCCCAAATCTAATCATGCATGTAACTATTAAAATTCAATAAAATCCCAAACCTCAAAATGAAGCTTGATCACTTCCTCTATTAGCTCAAACCTTGTCTTTGCCCTTATCTTTTCTCTTGTCCACAGCTTCTTGAACAAAACATACGCTTAAATCATTAACTAAACCCACTTAAAATCACAACCAAGAATAAAGAAAAAGAAGAGAATAGCTTCAATTCCAAACTCACACTTACCTTTCAAACTTATCACTTAATCCTCTTCAAACCAATCAAAAACTTCAATCTTTAGAACCATCGAAGGAGAAGAAAAACAACAACAAATGAAAAGCCAAATGAAGAAAAAGAGAGAGAGAACAGAAAATGGATAGGTGGTCAGTCCAATGCATGTAACACCCCTTACCCGTACTTAGTAAACCACCACGATATGTGAAGGATGTCACATGGCAATTTTCAAACTAAACACGCTTGCCTTAAAAGCAAATAATAGAATGGCAGAATCATAAAATTCCTATCAAACAAAACACTTATACATACATAACTCAAATAATAAACTTCACTTTAATTACAATACATACTGTAGACACTGGGTCCCTAGATAGCCCAGATCAAAGTTACCCAATGATGAAGTTAGACGCCTGTTCACAGGCAAAAGTGTTGGAAGTGATGGTTTCTTGCGAAATTTTCTTTTTAGAAATAAAAATTAAAAAAAATAAAAAATAAAAATAAAAATGGAGTTTGGAAATTATAATGTTTTAGTCAAAATTGCTATTAAAAAAATGCGAACATTCTCGGTCGTCGGTGCGCGAAGGCAAGCCTCCCTTGTGTGTGCGGAGAGCACCAGCGTGTGCTGGCTCTGGGGCGAGCACCCCGCTTGCGTTGTGCACAGCGCGCGCAGGCATCGCTCGCCCATGTGCCCATCGTAGCGCGCGCGGGCGTCACTTGCCTACAATGGTCGTCGGTCACCCCAATCTGCCGATAATCTGGTTTTTCACCCAAAATCTGATTTTTTATCCCATTTTTTTGGGATTTTCATGATTTTTTCAATTTTTAAAAATAGGATAGGGGATAATTTCATTTAAATTCATATTTATTTCCTAATCAACTAGAAAAAATATGAAAAGAAAGGGGGGCAATTCCATTAGGTTAAAAATTTTTATTTTCTTTTTTCTTCTTCTGGAATAGAATTCTCTCTACTTTTTTTGAGTTTTCTTCTCCAAATAAAATTTCTTAAGGTTAAAAAATTCAATTCTTAATCAATAATTTTTTTCTTGAGATAAAGAAAATAATTTTTTATTCTTGAGAATTTTTTTTACTTTTCTTTAATCAATAATCATCCTTGAGACAAAGAAATTAATTCTTTGTTCTTGAGAATTTTTATTTTCTTTCATTATTTCTTTTTAAGCAAATCTTCTTTCTAAGAATAAAACTCCAATTTTTATTATTTTTAATTCGAATTTTGCGAATCAAAGCAAGAAAATCAATCATATTTTTCCCTCAATCGAATCTAATTTCTGAGGGTAAACATTCTGGACTCAATCCCTTATTTTTATTTTGTTTTATTTATTTTTTGTTCATATTTAATTAGTCATCATGTAGATCTTTAGATCTATTGTGTATTTACTTATTTTATATGATCTTAGATATAGATTTAACATTTTTTTTACATTTTTATTCTTTTTTATTTACTTATTATTATTATTATTATTATTATTATTATTATTATTATTATTATTATTATTATTATTATTATTATTATTATTATTATCATCATCATCATCATCATCATCATCATCATCATCATCATCATCATCATCATTATTATTATTATTATTATTATCATTTTTTGTGTTTTTATGTATTAATTTATTAATAAGTTATGACGCGCGCCGAACCCCGTGCGCCCCGAATATTCGCTTTTAGGGTATTCAAGAGAGGTTCATGGAACTTGTAAACATTACAAGGGCACCTATTTTGGGCAAGAAAGAGGTGTTATGGAGTCGCCACCAAATAAAATATTTGGAAAGGTCGTCTAGCCTAACTGAGTCTAAGACAGCACATGTGTGTCTACTTTGGGCAATCAGAGATATTTTGGAATCCTCCTTCAAATAAAACATTGAAAAGATTCATCTAATCTCATGAAACCAAAGACAATGCATATATGTCTATTTTGGGCAAGCCAGAGATATTTTGGAGCCCCCACCCCAATAGAGCATTCAGATGGTTCGTCTAACCTCATGAAACCTAAGACAACGCAACTTAAGCTTATTTTGAGTAGCAAGAGATATTTTGGAATTCGCTTTCCACTAGAACATTGAAAAGGTTCATCTAACCTCGTTGAGCCTAAGAACAGAGATGGTTCAGAACTTTCCATTTATTCATGCCTTTATTAAATTATAATTGAGTTTTGAATTTAATTTGTCATTCCATTTTCTCATTTAGTTCAATGCAATAATGAATGGATCAGATCAATCATATAATAGAAGCATTAAATAAAGTAAGCTCAAAAAGAAGTAAATCAAAAATACAATAGCTTATAAAAAAATTAGGGGCGGAATACAACCCCCATTATAAATGAGCAAAAAAAGGAAAACATACACAAAGCGGGATATTCGATTAAGGATGAAGACATTAGTCTAGAGAGGAGACGACTAGAGAGGACCCACCTAAAGAGATACGTCCACCACCTGTGGATCTGAGAGCTACTACATCTGTGACCCAGAGAAGAGGAGGGGCCCATAGACTAGAAGATGATTATATGGAGGAGGAATATGAAGAACCCGTAGTGGTGAGAGGTAAGGCACCTCAGACAGAGGAAGTTATATGGAACAAAATGGAGGAGAAGTTTGAGGGGATGTCCTGAATGCTGATGATGGGAAAGGGGATAAACCACAAAGATAAGGAGCTAGAGGGAGAGATTCTGATCCTTCAGGATTTCAAGATACCAGATGTCCCAAAGTTTGATGGCACATCGGACCGCACCGTACACATTAAGCAGTACTCGTTAGTAATGAAGGGTACAACCCTGACGAAAAGGTAGAAGATAGAGTATTTCTACTTAAGCTTGATAGGTCTCATGGTGGATTGGTATCATAGTCTAGATAGAAAAACTAAAGAAGACTGGGATCTACTGACAGAGGAGTTCCTCAAGTAGTATGACTACAGCACAAGGATAGAGGTAACCCAGAAGGATCTAGAGCTGCTGCAGCAAAAACCAGGAGAATCATTCCATGAATACTTGACCCGATGGAGTAACCGGGTGATATAGATAAAGAGTAAACCGGACATCCCAGATCAGATCAGGTTATTTATCAGGAATGCTAGCTTGTACTTGAGAGAAGGGTTAAAGATAAAGGCACTCAAAGACTAGGAGTCGCTTAAAGATATAGCCATCGAAGCTGAGGCTGAGCATTTGGATAAAATGGCTAAATCTTCAAACCTAATCTTTGGCAAAAACAAAGGAAGCAGCAATGGTAACGGGGGCAATATTGGGGCAGCAGAAGTCTCATCCATAGGAACAACTCGACGCCACCTCACTATCTCGAGTAGGCCATTATCTTGGCGCTTCACTCGTCTCATCAATGAAGGGAAGTTACAACCCTTGCCAGTCGGGCCTGCCCCAAGTCAAGGATAGCCTGGACACATAATAGACTGGTATTGTGTATATCACCAGTATACTGGGCATGGAATAGACTATTGTCGTCCTCTAAGAGATCGCATTCAAGAATTGATGCCTGGCCTAGAGGAAGAAAGAAAGAATTAGAGTTGTTACAATGCCATTTTTTATGATATAAAGTGTATTCCTGAACTATGCACTTGTTTCTCTAGTTATTTTAATAGTATGGGCTTTCTTATGTATGCATTATCATATCTTATCGCATCATGCATAAGTGATAATCATGATCAAGGCATTGGTTCAATAAATACTATTTTATTTAATAAAAAAAAAACATTTTGACTGCATCCAACCTAACTCTTAAAGCGAGATAAAATTTGAGAGATTAAAAAAAAAAGAGAAAAAGCCTTTGCCTGGACCTGGAATGACATGCCTGGACCTGGACAACCCACTTCAATTTGGCAACCTAAAAACAATAAAAAATTTTCTAAAGCCACTCCCTTTCTTCTTCAGCATCTAGGACACATACAATGCAACCAAGCTAAACAAAGCTCCAATCATTAAGGTGTTGCTCGAAAGCTGGACTATCCAATTCAAGAAGAATGAAGCTCTGGGACTTTGCAAAAAAAAAGAAAAAGAAAAAGAAAAAAATAAAAAACGAGAAAGAGGAGAAAAGAAAAGAAAAAGAAAGGGAAAAAAAGAAAAGGAAAAGAAAAGAAAAATAAACCCACAGTTTTGTCCTAATCTGAGGCCAACTTGCAACCCAATCTCAACCATTGAGAGTGACATCAAGAATTGAGTGGCCAAAATTGAAAAAAAAAAAAAAAGAAAAATGCGAGCTTCACATTCAAGTTCCAAGACGGGAGCTCATTGACTTAGCTAGTTTGCACAAATGTCAAGATTAAGCCTTTTGTGTTGAAAAGCCACTATCGGAAGAGATAACCGTCCTGGCTAAAAAAAGATGAAAAATTCAAGAAATCAAGCAATGAAGAAGGTCTCATGGCAAAGGCAATAAAAAAAATAAAAAAAAAAGAGAATAAAAGCCCAGCAGGTTGAAAACCAAAATTAGACAACCTTGCTAAAATTGGACTCCCTGTCAGGGAGAAAACCAAAAAATGGCAACCTAGGCAAAAATAAGGGATTGAGAGAAAATATTTAATCAAAAAAACCTGAAAGGGCTGAATGATAATAGGAGTCGAATGCGCCCAAGGTGTTACTCACTGAAATTGAATAAAACTTGTATTTTTGCATCACTTGTCTATTAATGATCATTGTTATTACTATATGGTGCATATAGAGAGAAATGCATGCATAAGCTAGGCATAAACATGCAACTGAATGGTTAAGAAAAACTTGTGCCATGCAAGGGGACATATGCTGGAATAAGTCTCAAGACAGTAATAACGACATTTCATGTGACAAATCCTCCTCCTACCCTTAAACGAAAAAAAAGAGACTGTAGCAGCCCAAATACTGGCTTAGAAGTGTCAGTGTATAATTTCAGTGCTACCATAACGATCTTAGTGTAAAAAGAAATAGTGAGTGATTTTGTCGGTATTAAAGTTCAGTGATAAGTGGGTAGGAAATATAGCGATTTCGGGATAGGGGATCCTAGGGTAGCCAAACAGCAGAGCCGGCGACCTGTTTGCAGAAAAATTTTTATTTCGCGAAAATGATCTGTGGGCCGTTAGGAGTCTATTGGTAAAATTTGAGCTAAAAACGGAGTAAAATTGACCTCCGAAAGTCATTTTGAAGGGAGCCTCCGGTTCGATTCAAATAGTAACCAGGTTTGATCAACGTTTGACCGAGACTCTAAATACTGTAAACGACCTCTGAAAAATTATCTGAAGGTATATATGGACTCATAATAGTGTGTAGAACAATTTGGTGGTAAAAAAGAAATTTTATGGAGACACTGAAAAATTAGTGAACCGGACCGGTTTAATCGAACCGAACCGAATAGTGACCCTAATTGAGATGGAATCAAGGTCTAATGGGCTTATAGGAGTGAAATTGATGTTAAGGGTGAAAAGTGAACCGGACCGGTCGGACCGAACCGGTTGACTGTTGTTTGACTGGACTCTAAATGGAGTTCTGAACCTCAGAAAAATTATCTGAAAGCATGGTTGTGCTTGAAATATTATAGAGAATCAATTGGTAATGAAAAATAAATTTTACGGTGAGACGGAAAATCGAGTTATCAGACTGGTAAGGAATTAGCAGACTAGGAAATGGTTTCCGATTGAGCTGAAATTTTACGTAGAGGCTAAATTATATATTTGGAAAATTATGGAATTGATTTCAGGAGGAATTGAGCTTGGGAAGTGAGGAAAATAATTTTTGGATGAAAAATGGGCTTAATAACCTAAATAGGCTTTAAGGTTGGCCCAATTGGTTGAACCAAGCCCAAGCCCACTTAAGACCCCTATATAAGGAAGAAAAATCTCCCAAAATCCAGAATTCTCTTCAGCCTTCTCCTTCATCTCTTTGGCCGAATGGTGTCTCTCTTCTTTCTCTAGAATTTTCTTCATTTCTCTTCAAAGTTCTCCCTAGATCCAACCTTCCTAAGTAAAATACAACCTCTCTTTTCATTGATGATGGTCTCAAAAGCTCATTTGAAGTGAAGGAAGTGGGAAAAATCACGTGTTAAAGGTTATGCCCTAAATTTGAGGTAAGAGATTTTGAGTTCTATAATTTAATTTAATGGTTCAAATAGGTAGTTTAGGGTATGTAGAGGATATTTATGTAGTTGTATTGAGTAAATGAAGAGAAATAATGGGTGTTTCTTTGGTTTATGTATTCGGCTACATGAGGAATCGCATGGAAGTGGAGGGTTTTCAAGGAGATAAAGCATGAGAAGCAAGCTTAAGAGGTGAAGAGTAAGGAAATAAGGTTAGTGAATACAGTATCCTTCCTTTTTCATTGTAGAGGCATGATTTTAGGTTATGTTTGTATTGTATGTATGTGAAATATGCATGAATAATTTAATCTAACTTAATAAATGTGATTAGTGGAACTAAAATAGTGTATAGGTATGATTAGATGAAATTAAAACACATTGGTATGAAAATTCTAATGTTGGCCAAATAGTATATTATAGATTTCATCTAGATTAAATGAAGTTTATGGCTTATAATTGATTGTTATAATATGTACAACATATTTAAGGCATGATAGAATGATTAAAAGAAATTAAAGAACTCATAAAGAAAATTTAAGGTTGAGGCCGAATGGTATACTATGAATGTAAATGGAATATATGATAAATAATAGCATATAATTTAGTATGTTTAATATGTAAAGAGTATGATTGAGTGATTGAATGAAATTATAGTGCATGATATAAAAAGATGACACCTTGGCCGAATGGAAATCATGGGGATTTATAAGTATATCTTGATAACTAGAGTGTTATAATGGCATAATATGACTAAGTGTTGATAAATGAGTGAGTATGCAAGATTTCAAGAGAAAATAATGTGTATGCCGAAATATGTATGATGATAAAGTGTGATATTTATATGAATAATGATGAAATATTGCCCTTAGTAGTTGTCTAGTAGTGAAATCTAGTTCAGGATATAATTGGCTAGTCATAGGGATTCCACACCGCAGTACGAGTTATGGCAACTCGATATTGATAAGCCAGTGACGGCTTGTCTCAGTGTTCAGTGTAAATTAGTGATCAGTGTAGTGCAGTGCAGTGAAAAATGGTCCTATTGGAATCATTTCATAGTGTAGTGGATCTGTGCAATGCATGTCCCGCATATCCGGTCAGTAAATTTTTTTACCGCGTTTATACTAGGGGCATAATGATAAGTATGTGATAAATATGGTTAAAATTGTGATAAAAGTAAAAATGAGTGAAAACTGGACTAGAATGTGATAAATATAAAGTTTAGGGGTAAAACGGTAATTTTACAAAAAGTGGGCAAAAATTCAGAAAGTTAGATGAAAAGTGTAAGTGTAAGGGTAAAATTATAATTTTGACAAAATGTAAGATTAAAATAGTAAAATAGTGAAAAAGTGATAAAATGAGGACCTAAATGTAATTTAGTGAAAATATAAGGTTAAAAGTGGAATATAAGTGTAAAAAGGGTAAAATAGTAATGAAAATAAGTAAATAAGGGTAAAAGTGTAAAATGGAAAATATGTAAGGTTAAAAGTGTAAATAAGGAATAATGGATGGCAAAGTGGTAATTTATGTAAAAGTGAGGACATAAAAGGAATTAGTGTAAAAGAGGGGATATAGAAATAATTAAGGTAAAAGAAAGAACATAGATGGAATTAATTAAAAAGTGGGGACATAAACGTCATTAATGGAAAAGATAAGGGTACAATTGGAAATCATGGAAAAAGAATAAGGATTTAAGTGAAAGTAAAGAAATACTAAGTTTAATTAAAGGACTAAAATGTAATTAGTGAATAATATGATTAAGTGAGTAAATATGAAATAAATGGATAAATTTTATTGATTACATATAAATAATAATTTAATAGAAAATAATTATAATAAAAATAATACTAATAATTAATTGGAAACCAATTAGTGGCATAAATGTAAGTGGAGTGATAATAATGAGATTAAAGAATGTAACAAGGACTAGGGGCGGAATACAACTCACATTGTAAATAAAATATAAATCATACATAAAACGGGCTATTTATTAAGGATGAGTGTCACACCTCGTTACCCCCTTTGGAAGGATACCGGGGCGCTTTGCGCACAAACTCATATACAAACTCAAATAAGTTAAGGAAACAAATACATTTAATCAAAAGATAACAAATCCATATATATAACCATATAGTTTTTACAAAAGGGATTTGTAAACTTAAACATATACATATACAAAATAATTCTTTACAAAAGATACATTTCCAAAATCAAAACTCCATATACAAAAATACAGCGGAAGACAAGATAAACTCCATCTAAAGACTTCTAGTGGCCGACCTGCAGATGTCCGACTCCAAAATGAACCTGCCACCTACACGGAAAAAGAGCCCGTGCTAAGTTATAATTCTTAGTGGGGAGGAACAACACATGCATATACATATAATTGCAATAAACATATATGTATAAGCTTAATAATAACAAAAGCATATAAACATATATTACTCATGCTTATAACAAGTATTCATCATACACGTATATCGGAAAGTAACCATTCATATCCAAGTAATCAATATTCATATATCAACAGGAATATAATCATATAACCATTCATATCCGAACACAAGTATTACATTTCATCATGTCATAACGCATATACATATACATGTAACATATATTCATTTCATATACATATAATTGCAATAAACATATATGAATAAGCTTAATAATAACAAAAGCATATAAACATATATTACTCATGCTTATAACAAGTATTCATCATACACGTATATCGGAAAGTAACCATTCATATCCAAGTAATCAATATTGATATATCAACAGGAATATAATCATATAACCATTCATATCCGAACACAAGTATTACATTTCATCATGTCATAACGCATATACATATACATGTAACATATATTCATTTCATATAAATAACGGCTTCAAATACCAAACTCGTATAATCACCTCAAGTAATAGCCTGATTACTCGCTAACTAGTGGATACAGGTACTAATGATACTGATAGGACACAGTATCCCAAGCATATGGAGACATGGGTCTCAAAACATTTTATAATCATGTATACTCGAAAGTATACAGGAGACCGAGGCCTCAAACATCTTATATGACCCAAACGAGGCCCGCATGTAACAAATAACATACAGCAGCTGCATTCACACCTCGACCTTTGATAAGCGCTTTTCCATCCAGTAACTATGACTATCAGGCTCAACATAACAACTCATGTGCACTTTAGTATTACTACCATTGAATAAAGAATAACTCAAGTATAATTATACAATTTCATGTATACATGTATTTTTATCAAATTAATAATACGCAAATAAAGGTTAAAAACCCAAATTAAAAGAAAAAGGATCAAAAAGAAACAACAGAAAACATTTACAAAATCTGGGGGCAGTAACGTTTTACACAGCGGTATGACATTGTCTTACTGTCGTGTAAGACACTATACATGGGGGTAAGGCGAAGCCATACCGCAGTGTAAAACAGGGGAGCACGAGTCGTGCATGAGGGATACGACTCGTGTCCTGCCCAGCTAATTGCACAAATCACGCATTTTACACGGCGGTATGGGATTCCTTACCGCCGTGTGGCTCGACGGACAGCAAACTAGAGAGCGGTTACACAGCAGTATGGTCTATCCTTACCGCCGTGTAAACACCCTCTGTCCCAGATTTTCCTCAAAAACTCATTTGCTCAGCTCAACATGCTTATCACTTCACACAACCTCAACAATATACATATACACTCATTCCATAGGTCATATATTAGCATATACCATTATGAAACACATAACCAAAGTTACATTTATCATGCTTAACATATATTCAAAACCCAACTCAACTACATGCTAAAACACATTCAAAGGGCATTTATAGAGGATCAAAAACCTTGGAATTCATCTCATAATCATGTTCAAACTCTTCAAGAATTGACATGCAAAGCATTATAATTCTTATATCTCAAATCATATAAACATATTTATGAACACATACATTTACATATAACAAAGCACACACATAACAGGTATTTGCATAACACACAAGGATCAGAAAGCCATGGACAACATCTCCAAACATACACAGCTAAACACAAGCTCCCAAACCTGGAAAATGGAGCTGTTGCCACTAGCTTCAAAATCCAATCTTTCCTTTCCCCTTATCCTTCCTTCTCTCTTCAGATTCTTGCAAATAATCCAATCAAAACAAACACCCAATTAACCCAAGAACAAACCATATAATCCCCAAACCATAACCGAACGGAAATGTGAAGGAAAAGAAGAAGATCCAAATCAAATAATACAGCCACTTACCTCTTGAAGCAACTTAAATCTCAAAATCCTAGCTCAATAATTGAAGAACACTCACATGCAAAGGAAGAGAGCAGAAAAATGGAGAAGAGAAAGTGAGAGAGAGAACATGAGAGTGAGCCAAAGAGTTGGCTTCCACGGGAAGCTAAAATTTCCAGCCTTCCCTCTCTCTACTCCTTTCAAATCCTCATTAATGCACCCAACAACCCTTACACATGCCACTCTACTATTAGACCTCACTTTCCTCCTTTGACTTCTTGCTCTTTTGTCTTCTAGCCACTTACTCAAATACCAAAATATCCTTTACAAACTCCTATAATTCCTAACATATATCCCACTTCATTTGTCAATTACCAAAATACCCCTTTATTAATCCAATTAAACATGCAATTCTACTAGGCTAGATTTGGGATGTGACAATGAGGATATTAGTCCTCGCATGCATGGTAAAAGAAAATAATTTTAATTTGACAATTTATTTTGGATGAAAAAACTGGGACATTGGTCCCATTTTTATTAGAAAAAGTTCCAAGTTTAATTAATCGAAATATTTTTTTGATTTTCTGTTTAAACGTGCATAAAATAAACAATTTTATTAAGAATTACATTGCAAAATAAATGAAAAAGCCAAATAAATAAAATATTACAAATAATGCAAATAAATAGTCAACCCAAACGAGCCTCCTGATCTCCCCATTTACTCGCGAGAATGCCCAAACAAAGAAAATAAGTATTGAAATAAAAAACAAACACAAATAAAATTATGTTAGTGATTAAATCAATTAAATTAGTTAAACATATAATAAGTAATAAAATAAAATAAAATAAGATGACATCGAAATGACAAATGAATTAAAATGTTAATAAATTAAAATAAATGAAAAACGATGCATTATGAATGACAAAGGAATTAAATGATGTGACTGAAATAAATAAAAGATGTTAATGAATTAATAATAATAATAATAATAATAATAATATATAAACATATTAAATAAAATAAATATACAAAAAATAGAATAAATAAATAAATGAAAACAATAAAAATTTACATGTTAATAAATTAAATATGAACAAAAATAAATAAAAGAAAATAAAAAAAGAAATCAAGCCTAAAATGTTTACGCTCAGAGTTCGAATTCGATGAAAGGAAAAAATTTAATTGATTTCCTTGCTTTGTTTCGCAAAATTAGAATTAAAGATGATAAAAATTAAAATTTTATTCCAAAAAAATAAATTTACTTAAAAAAATGATGAAAGAAAATAAAAATTCTCAAGAATAAAGAATGAATTTTTTTGTCTAAAGAATGATATTTATTGATTAAAGAAATAAAAATGTTCTCAAAAACAAATAATTATTTTTGTTTGTCTCAAAAAAATTATTTATGAAAATCCTTGTTTTTTTAGAAAATCAAATGAAAAAAAAAGGATTTTAAGAACAAACAATTATTTTGTTTGTCCGAAAATCTATTTTTCATCAAAAAGGAATTCAAATAAAAATCTTTGAGAAAGTTTAAGTAAAAAAACTAATTAAAAGACAAAATCAAGAAAATTAAATTTTTAAGAACAAACAATCACTTTAATTGTCTCAAAAATCAATTTTTTATCAACAAAATTCCATCTAAAATATTTAGAAGGAATCTATTGGAAAAAAAAAACAGAAGAAGAATTGAACTTTTTAACTTTTGGCAATTTTTATTATTTTTTTAAGGGAAAATTCTAAGAAAAACCTAGAGAGAATTTTGAAGAAAAAGAAGAGAAAATTAAAGAAGAAACCCTAAAAATCAATCTCCCCATTTTTTTTGTTTCATCTTTTTCTAATTATATCAAGAAAAAAAAGGAAAAAATAATTAATTATGGAAAAACTAATTAATTAATTCAAATATTATTTATATATATTTAAAAATGGAAAAAAAAATGAAAATCCTTTAAAAATGGGATAGAAAATCAAATTTGGTGAAAAAATCGCGAAAAAATCAAATTTGGGCCAAAAATCAGCATTTTCGGCGGAACAGGGGCGACCAACGCCATGGCCGACATCCAAATTTTTTTTTTAAATTCCAAATTTAAGTAAAAACACTAAAATTTTCAAACTCCATTTTTTAAATTTCATTTTCTATACCTTTTTTATTATTTTTTATATTATTTTTTATTTTTTACTCTAAAATGCAAATTTGACAAGGAAACCATCACTTTCAACTTTTTTGCCTGTGAACAGGCATCTTATCATCATTGGGTAACTCTGATCTGGGCTGTCTCAGAACTCGGTATCTACAGTTGCCCCTAATTTTGGGGAAACTAATGCACTAGTGCCCAAATGAGCCAAAATTAAGAGAAGAACGAAAGAGATGCGTACCTGAGGCAGTCCTTTACCTTTCGTGGTGCATTCAAGCTAGTGACCCCTCGCTGCTGAGTTGTTGTGTATTTTACAATGACCTTTTGACGATTCATCCGACCACCTTCATCCTGCGGGCCTCGTCTCGGCCTGCACGATGCGTGACTGTCGTGAGAGGTAGTGTTATCCAACTGCAACCCAATTACAATTTGTTCTATTGCATGTTCCCTGCTGGCCTTGTCTCGGCTCGCACGGTGTATGAATGTCATGAGAAGTAGTGTTCTCTAACTACCACCCAATTGTGATTTGTTCTATCGCCTGTATGCCGCTAGCCTCATCTCGGCTTGCACGGTGTCTGTGAGGTGCAGTGTTCCCTAACTACAACCTTGTTGCTTTGTTCTATCGCGCGTGTCCTGCTGGCCACATCTCGGCTTGCACGGTGTCTGTGAGATGCAGTGTTCTCTCACCACAATCCCATTGCGATCTATTCTATCACATGTGTCCCGTTGTCCTCATCTCGGCTTGCACGGTGTCTGTGAGAGGCAGTGTTCTCCAACTGCAATCTCCATGCGATCTGTTCTATCGCATGTGTCCCGCTGGCCTCATCTCGGCTTGTATAGTGTCTGTGAGATGTAGTGTTCTCTAACTACAATCCCGTTGGGATCTGTTCTATCGCAGGTGTCCCGCTAGCCTCATCTCGGCTTGCACGGTGTCTGTGAAATGCAGTGTTATCTAACTACAATCTGTAGACACCGGGTCCCAAGTCCGGCATAAAATGAAAATGGTAATTTTTTGATCCTTGATTATTCCCTCCGAAAAAAATGGAAAAAGATAATATATAATAAATATGTGTGTGAAATTAAAAATTAATTAGTTAATGTAGTTAGTTACTTGAGTAATTAATATTATTGTGTGATTAAAGTGCATGTATAATTAAAGTTTAAAGTGTATAATTAATTAGATAAAATATAAATATATATGATAATTGATTAATTATTGTAATGTTTAATTAATTAATGAATTAATGTGTATGTTTAATTAATTAATGTGTGTGTTATTTGAATTAAGTTAAATTAATTAAAATTAAGATATGAAAATGGGAGGAATTATTTGAAGGCATGAAAATTGAGGAAGTTACCATTATGCCCCTAAGTTGTCCTAGTTTTGGAGTATAAAAAGAAAAGAATAAAGAGGAAGAGGGGGGCTCGGCAGATCAAGAAAAAGAAAAAGAAAAGAAGAGAGAACAAGGAAAGGAAGAACAAAAAGAAAAAGAAAAGAAAGAGAGCAAGAGAAGACTCTCGGCTGGGCAAAGAAAAACAAAGAAAAGAAAAAGAAAGGGAAAGAGAGAGCAAGAAAGAACTGAGAGCAAGAGAGATCAAAGGCCAAGAATAAAAGAAAAGCAAAGAGAAGAAAGGAAAACAAAGAAAGAAGAAAGAAATAAAGGAGAGAGAGGAGCAGACCAGGGGGAGAACGCCGGCGCCGGAGAGAAGAAGAGAAAGAAGAAAAAAGAGGGGAAGGAGGCGTGGCCTCCGCCGGCCAGCCACGGCCACCGATCGTCGCACGCGCTCCGCCACCATGGAGAGGAGGTCCGGACGAAGCCATCGGTAGCCGCCGTTCCTCCATCGGCCTCCGACAGCCGGAGCGTGAGAAAAGAAGACCCGCAACCTTTGGAGGCGATTTTCGGTGAGACAACAGCTCCGTTAGGCGCGTGACTGGCGCCGGTGAGACCTCGAGGCGACGATCTATCTTCCGGCGACGGTGGTGTCGGTCACCCCTCCTCCGGCGATCCTCCGGCGACCGGTAAGCCTCTTTTCCTCTTTTTACTTATTTATTATTATTATTAATATTATTATTATTATTATATTATTATTATTATATTTATTTATTTTTCTGTTTTAATATTATTTTATTATTTATTATTGTTATTTTTATATTTATTTATTATTATTATTATTATTATTATTAATATTGAGATTATATTATTGTTATTGGTGTGTGAATGTTACTACATTGTTGATATTATGATTATTATGATATTATTATTATTTGATTATTATTATTGTCATATTAATATTATATTATTTATTATTCTTAATGTTATTATTTTATGTTTAATGCATTTCATAATTATGATCATTGTTAATATATTATTATAACTTGGTTCATATCTATTATTATTTTATAATATTGTTGTTTATATTATCATTCTATTGTTGTTATTTATTTATGCAATTATTTATGTATTCATTCATTTATTTATTTAGAAATATGTAATTACTATTTTATTGTATTTTATGTATTCGTGGTCTGTAATAATAAAATGATTTTCGACCGCTCTTAAAAAGAACCACCACACAAATGTTTTCTACTAAAGACCAATGTCCTATTTTACCCAATAAAATTATCACATAAAAATCGTTTTCCATAATGAACACATGCGGGGACCAAAGTCCTCAAAATAAATAAATAACCCGTTTTATGCATGTATAGCACATTTATAAATGGGAGTTGTATTCCGCTCCTAGTATTATTATAATTTATTTGATTTAATGCTTTATTCTTTTATTCATTTATTTATCTATTGTTTTAAATACGTGAATAAAATGCGCCTTTCAATTCAATTGCATCGTGTGGAGAGAGAGCGAATCAATGATAATTAAAATTTGATCATAAAATAATCGAGGTAGAAATAGATGAGAAATCCCGAACCCAGCTCTGGTCTTTGGGCTCAAAGAGGCGAGAGGTTTACCCTCCAAGACACCTCTTGTCTTACGAGGCTTTAGCGTTAATCCTAGGCTCCTTAGGGCGAGAGGTTACCCTCCAAGACCCCTTTGGCTGGCCCAAAATGGATACTAAGCGCAGTCTTAGGCTCTCCGAGGCAAGAAAAACTTTCCCAATGTTCTATTGGGTGGCGACTCCATGAAACCTCCTTGTTGCCCAACATAGACGCACTTGCGATTTATTGGAAGCTGTCAACGGACCCACAATTGCCCGATCGCCCTCGAGCGGGCGGCCGCGGGGATCCGGCGCGCGTCACAGTGGCGACTCCACTGGGGACGATATGGTTTGAGATTTCAATTTGAAAATACCTCGTTTAACATTTATGGTTAAAATTTAATTCATAAATTCGCTTTCTCTCATTTGCATTACATCTCATTAAAGCTTTGGAATATGCTAGTTTGGTCCCTCTATTAGCCCCGGTGCGTTCCTGAAGCACGACCTAATTTTCACTCAATTTGGGGAAGTGTTAGGGATAATCACTAGCCCAAGTCTTGTGCCATTAATGGTATATAAAATGGTGACCCGATCGGTCGTTATGCTCATGATGAGCTAGACCCGTCGGCAGGGATCATGCTTGGGTTGCTCTAAAGCAATACCACCTTTTGACCAAAGCTCATGTAATGGCAATAGAAACTTCCACTAGGTGACATGTACCATAATATCGTGCTTGCTATTTAGGCCTTCATATATTGAACAAAATCAATCAAATCAAATGGTTTTCATCAAAGGCCTTCATGCTCCGGTGGGCCCATCTTGATTTAATCGAATTGTTTAAATATATAATGGCCAAAATCCACACGCATGTGCTTTAAATTAGGAGTGTTATGCTGCCGGTCTTCCATCGTTCACTATACGCATCCACTGGGTTTCCTGTTAACCCTTGGATAAAGCCCACCTAGGAAAGAGACTGCACGACCCCATGTGTGGGAGAAATAAGGTTGGAAGGATCTACCTGCTTGCATGTGGCTGTGAATGCTGCACAACATGCACATGCATTACATGTCATTCATGTTAAAAAAAAAAGAGAAAATTCAAAAAGAAAAAATAAATAATAATAATAAAGAAAAAATACATTTCATGTTGTGTGTATATATCCTTTTGCCTGCATATTGTTTTTCACATGCAAATACCATCACGTGTATATTTATTTTCATGCACTGCATCGCATAATTGCAATTTATTGATTTCTTCACTCCATCTGCATAATTCACGATCATGCATTGTATATTGTCATACACGCATCATTCTAACAGTTTGAATTTTTAGCCATCATAGATTCTTCCAAGTGGGTTAGAGGTCCCGACGGTCGATTAGTACGAACAGACTCGCCCTTTGGATTGTTGGAATTAGTGCTCGATTGGGATCCTGAGCCACTCTCGACATCTAGTACCTCATCCTCCATGGCGGACGAAACTGTAAACCTAACAACTTAAGACCTTGCCCGGAGGTTGGATGAATTTGAACGAAGAATGCTAGATATGATGGGCGCTATGGCCGAAAGAATTACTCACCCCCTGCTCCACAAGTACCAGCAGTCCCTCCTCGGGGGCAAGTTGAATCGCCTGCTGGTGAGGAGGCTCACTTCGCTGGAGTGGCCGCTCGTCAACCTATCAATGAAAATGAAGCTGCACCTTTTGAGCAAAGAAGGGCAAGGGTTCTTAATCCCAACAATGATTTTGTGATGAAAGAAAAAGAAGCGAAGAAAAAAAAAGTAAGAAAAAATTCTGGCCTAGAGAAGAGGGGAAATAAAAGCAGATGGCAGATGAAAGACATTGGTTGCAGTGCCTGCTTTGCTACGAGATGTCTTTATATTTGAGCTTTTCTAATAATGGCATATGCGATATTGGTCATTTTAATTATATTGTTGCGCATTTGTATATTATTTCTAATGATTTCATTTTTTATGATCATGATAAATTCATTCATTTTGACATTAATTCAATCAATACTACTGCATTTAATCTTGGGACTTTGGAAAATCCAAGGAAAATCTTGATGGCATCTGATATAACTCCTGAAGAGAGAGAGATTCAGAGAGAAAATAAAAATAAGAAAGAAAAAACTAGTTGCAATTAGGAGATTGGATGAAAACTCACTAAGAGCACTATAACCTTTCTGATTACCCGTCGAAGCGATCTCTGGATAAGACAGAATCTGGAAAATGATTTAGGCAATCTTTTCTTTGTATAGCTCTCTAAATGACTATTTCCTACCCTTGTTCTGCAATCGCTTGCTAGCCCATTGAGCCTTTATGTAGGTATGCTGAATGCGTACTAATTTTGTTGTTACACACATTAAAACTACCCCCTCGCCTAAAATGATTTTGGCTTCCCCTTAGAAGAGTGGCCGCTCTAAAACTGATGGATGTACATTTGAACAATTCTTTGGACTATTAAAAAATTGCCTTGATAAGAGCAAGTTCAGACTTTGAAAAGAGGGTTTAGTCATGCATGAAAGGCATGAGCTCAAAAAAAAAAGAGAAGCGAAAGCAAAACGAAGAAAAAGAAAAAGAAAAATGAAAAATCCAAAAAGAAAAAATGAATGAAAAATGAAAGAAAAAGAAGCAAAGAAAAAAGAAGAATAAAAAAGAGAGCTCAAAATGGTGACCAATTGACTAGTTTCAATGATTTCCCTTCTGATCTCAAGGAGCTAGAATGTTATCGAGCCCAAATTCAAGAATACTTTTGAGCCGAGAACGGTTCATCCATCAGTTGAGAAAATATCGCAACCATTTTTCTCTAGCGACCTGATCTTTCTTTGACAGCCATCTACCCAAGTCTAACATTTCAACCAAAGTAAGACCTTTTGATTCTGGGTTCAGTCTTATCCAATTAGCGGAGATGACCTTTTAATAAGGTTTGGTACGTAAGAAGAGGCCTATGGTGTTTCTTGAGCTTCAAGCGAGAAGCCATGAGTGCATTCATGCATTCGAGTTAAGTCTCGTTTCCAACATTGCTGATAGAATTTGCATTCAAAAGATTAAATGAGAGCAGAGAGAAAATATTCGATCATGAGAATCAAAAAGAGAGCTGATTGATAATAGGAGTTTAATGCTTTCAAGATCCATCCCGAGATTAGATGAGGTTTTTTATCTTGAGATTAATGCAAAATAATGATCATATATTATGAAATCAAATTGAAATATGTGCATTTATGCAATGGTATTGATGTAAGCAGAATAGTTCATCTGATGTACAAAAGAAAAAAAGAAAAACAAATAATAAAAAAAGAAAAAAGGCCGTTAGAGATGAAAACCGTAATTGGCACTCTAAGCAAAAATTAGGCCAAAAGGGCAGGGTGAAAACCTGAAAATAGGCAGTCTGTCCTAAAAAAAAAGAAAAAAAAAGCCGCTGGATTGGGTTGGGTCCATTCCAGGCAAAAATAAGGCACAGGGTCATGTGAAAATCTGAAAGGACGCATTTCCCGCTAAGAAAAGCTAGTGTGAAAATCCACGAGGGATGCACCACCTTAAAATAATGACTACAGGTTTCAGACGAGAACCTCATGATCCCCAAAGAGCAAGAAATTCAAAGGCAATTCCAGAAGGTGCTGATCTTACTGCAAATTGAAATCAAATCGGCTGTGGCCTCCAAATCCACTTAGGTGAATTTTTATACTGCATTGCTGCATACACATGCATGGTCACTAATTTTTCCTGCATATTTGCCTTTCCAAGTCTCGCAGAAAAAGAGACTCGATGCAGACACCGGCAGAAACCGAGTGACGACATCATTCAATCCATCAATCAAGACAATCAACTCAAGTCCTCTGAGGAGGCAAAATCCCGAAGTCCTCTGAGGAGGCAAAATCCCGAAGTCCTCTGAGGAGGCAAAATCTCTAAGTCCTCTGAGGAGGCAAAATCCTGAAGTCCTCTGAGGAGGCAAAATCTCAAGTCCTGTGAGGAGGCAAAATCTCAAAGTCCTCTGAGGAGGCAAAATCTCAAAGTCCTCTGAGGAGGCAAATTCTCCAAGTCCTCTGAGGAGGCAAAATCTTAAAGTCCTTTGAGGAGGCAAATTCTCAAAGTCCTCTGAGGAGGCTAAATTCTCAAAGTCCTCTGAGGAGGCAAAATCTCAAAGTCCTCTGAGGAGGTAAATTCTCAAAACCTCTGAGGAGGCAAATTCTCCAAGTCCTCTGAGGAGGCAAAACCTCAAAGTCCTCTGAGGAGGCAAAACCTCAAAGTCCTTTGAGGAGGCAGATTCCCCAAGTCCTCTGAGGAGGCAAATTCCCCAAGTCCTCTGAGGCGGCAAAATCTCAAAGTCCTCTGAGGAGGCAAATTCTCCAAGTCCTTTGAGGAGGCAAATCTTGAAGTCCTTTGAGGAGGCAAATCCCGAAGACCTCTGAGGAGGCAAATCTTGAAGTCCTTTGAGGAGGCAAATCTTGAACTCCTCTGAGGAGGCAAAACCTAAAAGTCCTCTGAGGAGGCAAAATTCTCCAAGTCCTCTGAGGAGGCAAAATCTCAAAGTCCTCTGAGGAGGCAAAATCCCAAAGTCCTTTGAGGAGGCAAACCTCGAAACCTTCTGAGGAGGCATCTCTTTATCCGACTCTCGGCAAGAAGGCAAAGTCTCCGCCACAGGTATGTAATCCCTTCTCTCTTCCTCTTTGAATTTTGGCTCACCTAGGTGTCTATGCACTAGTTTCTCCAAAATTGGGGGCAACTGTAGACACCGGGTCCCGAGTCTGGCATAAAATGAAAATGGTGATTTTTTGATCCTTGATTATTCCCTCCGAAAAAAATGGAAAAAGATAATATATAATAAATATGTGTGTGAAATTAAAAATTAATTAGTTAATGTAGTTAGTTACTTGAGTAATTCATATTATTGTGTGATTAAAGTGCATGTATAATTAAAGTTTAATGTGTATAATTAATTAGATAAAATATAAATATATATGATAATTGATTAATTATTGTAATGTTTAATTAATTAATGAATTAATGTGTATGTTTAATTAATTAATGTGTGTGTTATTTGAATTAAGTTAAATTAATTAAAATTAAGATATGAAAATGGGAGGAATTATTTGAAGGCATGAAAATTGAGGAAGTTACCATTATGCCCCTAAGTTGCCCTAGTTTTGGAGTATAAAAAGAAAAGAATAAAGAGGAAGAGGGGGGCTCGGTAGATCAAGAAAAAGAAAAAGAAAAGAAGAGAGAACAAGGAAAGGAAGAACAAAAAGAAAAAGAAAAGAAAGAGAGCAAGAGAAGACTCTCGGCTGGGCAAAGAAAAACAAAGAAAAGAAAAAGAAAGGGAAAGAGAGAGCAAGAAAGAACTGAGAGCAAGAGAGATCAAAGGCCAGGAATAAAAGAAAAGCAAAGAGAAGAAAGGAAAACAAAGAAAGAAGAAAGAAATAAAGGAGAGAGAGGAGCAGACCAGGGGGAGAACACCGGCGCCGGAGAGAAGAAGAGAAAGAAGAAAAAAGAGGGGAAGGAGGCGTGGCCTCCGCCGGCCAGCCACGGCCACCGATCGTCGCACGCGCTCCGCCACCATGGAAAGGAGGTCCGAACGAAGCCACCGGTAGCCGCCGTTCCTCCATCGGCCTCCGACAGCCGGAGCATGAGAGAAGAAGACCCGCGACCTTTGGAGGCGATTTTCGGTGTGACACCAGCTCTGTTAGGCGCGTGACTGGCAACGATCTATCTTCCGGCGACGGTGGTGTCGGTCACCCCTCCTCCGGCGACCGGTAAGCCTCTTTTCCTCTTTTTACTTATTTTTTATTATTATTATTATTATTATTATATTTATTTATTATTCAATTTTAATATTATTTTATTATTTATTTTTATATTTATTTATTATTATTATTATTATTATTATTAATATTGAGATTATATTATTGTTATTAGTGTGTGAATGTTACTACATTGTTGATATTATGATTATTATGATATTATTATTATTTCTTTATTATTATTGTCATATTAATATTATATTATTTATTATTCTTAATGTTATTATTTTATGTTTAATGCATTTCATAATTATTATCATTGTTAATATATTATTATAACTTGGTTCATATCTATTATTATTTTATAATATTGTTGTTTATATTATCATTCTATTGTTGTTATTTATTTATGCAATTATTTATGTATTCATTCATTTATTTATTTAGAAATATGTAATTACTATTTTATTGTATTTTGGACACGTTTGGTTCGCTGTATTGTATTAGCCTGTATAGTATTAGTCTGTATAGTATTAGTCTGTATAGTATTAGCCTGTATTATATTATACAGTGTTTGGTATAATATTATATTAGTTTGTATTATTTTATATTGTATTTGATATATAATAGTATATTGTATTGTTTTTAAATAAAATTAAAAAATATGAAAAATTAAATTATTTTTAATATTATCAATTTAGACAAAAAAAAATTAATTGTAAAATACAATTTTTTAAAAATGTGCAAAAATTTCTTGAAATATAAATATATAATAGTAGATAAATTAACAATTAAACAAGCAATTTAATTAATAATATTCAATTATATAATTGAAATATATTAATAAATGTGTTAAAATTAATAATTTTATACATAGTCCCATAACAAATCAAAATAAATAAACTTAATTATTATTATTTTATTATTTTAGACATAATCCAATATGTAACAGGCTCATAAGTAGAAAATCATGCAAAAAAGAATTTAATAATAATAATAATAATAATAATATTCAAACTAAATAAATTTAATAAACTATTATGACACACAAAATATATATTTACAAAATAAAAATGATAATAAAATAATAAAATAGAATTTATATAAAATGAGAAAAAGTAAAAATAAGGATAAACACCGTATTAAATAAACCCAGGGGGGAGGGGTGTACTATATTATTTTTTAGAAAAATTAGCCAAACACTCTTTAATATATTAGCCTGTATTATTTTATGCTATCCTGTATACTATACGGGAAAACAAACATGGCCTTTATGTATTTGTGGTCTGTAATAATAAAATGATTTTCGACCGCTCTTAAAAAGAACCACCACACAAATGTTTTCTACTAAAGACCAATATCCTATTTTACCCAATAAAATCATCACATAAAAATCGTTTTCCATAATGAACACATGCGGGGAACAAAGTCCTCAAAATAAATAAATAACCCGTTTTATGCATGTATAGCACATTTATAAATGGGAGTTGTATTCCGCTCCTAGTATTGTTGTAATTTATTTGATTTAATGCTTTATTCTTTTATTCATTTATTTATCTATTGTTTTAAATACGTGAATAAAATGCGCCTGTCAATTCAATTGCATCGTGTGGAGAGAGAGCGAATCAATGATAATTAAAATTTGATCATAAAATAATCGAGGTAGAAATAGATGAGAAATCCCGAACCCAGCTCTGGTCTTTGGGCTCAAAGAGGCGAGAGGTTTACCCTCCAAGACACCTCTTGTGTCACGAGGCTTTAGCGTTAATCCTAGGCTCCTTAGGGCGAGAGGTTACCCTCCAAGACCCCTTTGGCTGGCCCAAAATGGATACTAAGCGCAGTCTTAGGCTCTCCGAGGCGAGAGAAACTTTCCCAATGTTCTATTGGGTGGCGACTCCATGAAACCTCCTTGTTGCCCAACATAGACGCACTTGCGATTTATTGGAAGCTGTCAACGGACCCACAATTGCCCGATCGCCCTCGAGCGGGCGGTCCGAAGGGCGGCAGCGGGGATCCGGCGCGCGTCACACAATCCCATTGCGATCTGTTCTATCGCAGGTATCCCGCTGGCCTCATCTCGGCTTACACGGTGTCTGTGAGATGCAGTGTTCTCTAACTACAATCTCGTTGTGATCTGCTCTATTGCATGTGTCCGGCTGGCCTCATCTCAACTTGCACAATGTCTGTGAGATGCAATGTTGTCTAACTAGATTCCTGTTGCGATCTATTCTATCGCATGTGTCCCGCTGGCCTCATCTCGGCTTGCATGGTGTCTGTGAGATGCAGTGTTCTCTAACTACAATCCCGTTCAATCTGTTCTATCATAGGTGTCCTGCTGGCCTCATCTCGGCTTGCACGATGTCTGTGAGATGCAGTGTTCTCTAACTACAATTTCGTTACGATTTATTCTATTGCAGGTGTCTCGCTGGCCTCATCTCGGCTTGCACAATGTCTGTGAGATGCAGTGTTCTCTAACTATCCCTATTACGATCTGTTCTATTACATATGTCCCGCTGGCCTCATCTCGGCTTGTATGGTGTCTGTGCTAACCTCCATCTGATCTGCAAGGCATGTGATTGAACGCTCTGTCTTGCTGGCTGCTTCTGGGCTTACATGGCATAATCTTGCTACCCCCCATCCGGTCTGCAAGACATTATTTTTGATCTATTGACCTCCATCCGGTCTTCTTGGTTTCTACCTGTTAACCACTATCTGAATGATTTAGTGTCTGATTTGCTAATCACCATTCGGTTAGCCCAGTGCCTGACTGTTGACCATCCTTGGGTCAGCATGGTGACTGTAAGCACCGTGTCCCGGAGCGGTCCAGATCAGAGGTTACCCTATGATGAAATCAGTATCCGAGCCTGTATAAATGGTTTGGATTTGGAGGTTTTAGTCCCGTGTTCCACGAGGAGTGAGTCTTTTTACCTTTCATAGGCAGAGGGGGAGAAAACAGGGGATTTTCGAGTAAAAAAGGTATGTTTTCCTCCACAGACGGCCAGCCCGTCTGTGAGGGCCAGCCCGTCGCTTAGGGTCACAGACAGCCTGTGGTATTTGCCGACGCCCGTCGAAAAATCACCGCCCCTGTCAGAGCGCCGCCTGGTTTCCCGGAGCACGCAACCTTTCCGACGCCCGTCGGTGGATGTGGCAGTGCCGTCGGACGAATCCTTATGTCAGAAGGATTCTTCCGACGTCCGCCTCCATACACCGACGCCCGTCGGTCGTGTCTGGCTTATAAAAGCTCCGGATTTTCACTTGAAAAGGGTTCCAAAAATTTTTTAAGAGGGGAAACTCTGCCCAAATTCAAGCATATTTTTTCTCTCCTCCAGCAAACACATTTCATAAAGAAATCTCTTTTAATGGAGGATCAAATCAATCAAAAGGAACTAAAACTAATTAGTTTTCTTTAGATTTTGATTCCAAAGTCAATCTTTTGAGGGGTTGAGGAGGAAATAGTCCATTTTCCTTTCTTTGATCCTTCATCTTTGCTTCTCGTGGAACGCGCGGGGCTCTAATCAACACAAGAATCTCACCCAAAGCGATTATCTGAGGGTAAATATTCTGGATTCATTCTCCACTGCATTTCATATTTACTCCTTATTTTGTTGTTCTTTCAATTTTTGTCATTATTCTTCTTTATTTTGACTCTCTTTATCTCATTTTATGGTAAAACCTCTTTTTTGGCTTTAAAAAGAGTTTCTTTTTCTATTTTTTTCGGAGATAGTGGTGACCGACGGGTCATCTCCATCACCGACGCCCGTCGATAACCCCACTCACAGACGCTCTTCCACTTGAGTGAGCGACGGACATGTCGGTCAATTTAACTGACGCCCGTCGGTCACCTGAGAAAGGCCGTCGCTAGGTTCTGTCTACACGTTTTCAAACCTCTTCTATCTCTTTCTAGTGCTTTGACTTTATTTATGTTGATTCTTTGTATATTGACATCTTCAAACTTTCTGTGAGCATATATTGATTCTCTTGGACTATCCCGAGCTTGAGAGGCTATCTACCATATTCGGAGGATTCCGTCCGGTTCAGTTTCCTAACCTCCTTGGTCATTTTCTTTATCCGTTTATTCATTAATTGTTAATATGTACATGGATATACACTTTTGTATCTCGTTAATGTATAAAAATGATTCAATGTTTTATATTCAATAAAATGAGGTTTACACAAACGCAAGGACCCAATGTCCTATTTTTATCCAATAAAAATCATCACAAATAAAAACATCCAATTTTAATAATGATGCATGTGAGGACCAAAGTCCTCAAAATAAGCAATGCCCCGATTCGTGTATGTATCGCACATTTACAAAAGGGAGTTGTATTCCGCTCCTTGTATTACATTTACAAAAGGGAGTTGTATTCCGCTCCTTGTATTACATTTACAAAAGGGAGTTGTATTCCGCTCCTTGTATTATTGTAATTTATTGCTCTCACTATTTACTTGCTCATTTACGGCTTTCCAAATGTGAATAAATGCGCCTTTGATTAATTGCATCGTGTGGAGAGAGAGCGAATCAATGATAATTAAAATTTGATCATAAAATAATCGAGGTAGAAATAGATGAGAAATCCCGGACCCAGCTCTGGTCTTTGGGCTCAAAGAGGTTAGAGGTCTACCCTCCAAGACACCTTTTTGTGCCACGAGACTTTAGCGCTAATCCTAGGCTCCTTAGGGCGAGAGGTTTACCTTCCAAGACCTCTCTGGCTGGCCCAAAATGGATACTAAGCGCAGTCTTAGGCTCTCCGAGGCGAGAGAAACTTTCCCAATGTTTTATTGGGTGGCGACTCCATGAAACCTCCTTGTTGCCCAACATAGACGCACTTGCGATTTATTGCAAGCTATCAACGGACTCACAAATGCCCCGATCGCCCTCGAGCGGGAGGTCCCATGGGCGGCCACAAGGATCCGGCGCGCGTCACAGTGGCGACTCCGCTGGGGACGATATGGTTCGAGATTTCAATTTGAAAATACCACATTTAACATTTATGATTAAAATTTAAATCATAAATTCGCTTTCTCTCAAATTTGGATTCGCATATCATTAAAGCCTTAGAATATGCTAGTTTGGTCCCTCTTTTAGCCCCGGTGCGTTCCTGAAGCACGACCCCATTTTCACTCAATTTGGGGAAGTGTTAAGGATAATCACCAGCCCAAGCCACGTACCTCAATGGTATATCAAAATGATGACCCGATCGGTCGTTATGCTCGTGATGAGCTAGACCTGTCGGCAGGGATCATGCTTGGGTAGCCTTAAAGAAACATCTCCCTTGTCCAAAGCTCATGTAATGGCCGTAGCTACTTTCCACAGGTGAAATGAACCCTAATTCCATGCTTGCTGTATGGATCCTCGTGTATTGGGTGAGTCCAGATGTCTCGCTTGGTAACCTAGCCAAAGGCTATCATGCCCTGGTAGGGCCATGTCGAAATTTGTGGAACGTCCAAATATGTGACGATCATTATCCATCCGCTTGTACATTAGCATAGGAGTGTCACGCTGCCGATTTTTTGCCGTACCCCATGCATGTCCATTGGGTCCCTCGTTGACCCTTGGGCTAATCCCACCTAGGAAAGAGACTGCACGACCACGTGTGTGGGAGAAATAAGGGTGGAAGGACCTACTTGCTTGCTTGTGCTCTGTGAATGTCGCATATCACGACCATGCATTACACCTGCATTTCATGCATCATATCTAACTTCTTGTCCCTGCAGCCATCATAGATCTGCCCAGGTGGACTAGATCACCTACCAGACGACTGATCTGAGTTCCCACATCTAAGCTGTCAGATAGAGAGGGCCTACCAGAAATCAGCGGTACTGTATCTCAGATGGCAAACTTGCCTAGAGGGGATGACGCCACCAGGGCCATGATCGCGGAAGAAGTGGGCCAGCGATTTGAGGAATTCGAGGGCAGAATGATGAATATGTTGACCGCCCTAGCACAGCAGAATGCTCCACAGAATCCTCCTCCTCTCGTAAGACAGAATGAGCCAGAGGAAGAAAGAGCCGAGAGGCGAGAAGAGCCCGTTAGGCCACCGCCAGTAGAGTTGAGGTCAGTAGCCTCAGGAGAGCAAAGAAGAAGGCCTGTACTGAGGATTGATGATGATACAGATATCGAAGATGACAGGATGAGCATTGCATCGGAGAGGGGGAAGGCACCTCAGACTGATGATTTCATTTTAAAAAAGATGGAAGAGAGGTTCGAAGCTATGGCCCGTATGCTGAGCAGGGGTCAGGGGATGAACCCAGAGGATAAGGAATTGGAGGGAGAGGACCCGATTCCTTACAACTTCAAGATGCCAGACGTGCCGAAATTTGATGGTACTTCTGACCCGACCGCTCATGTGAAGCAATACTCGCTGGTCATGAAAGGGACCACATTGTCTAAGAAGCAGAAGGTAGAATACTTTTGTCTGAGTCTGACCGCTCATGCCATCGACGGGTATCATGGTCTCGACCGTCGCACTAAAGAAGATTGGGATCTGCTCACTGAGGAATTTTTGAGACAGTATGATTGTAACACCAGAATGGAGGTGACTCTTAAAGACCTTGAGCTGCTCTAGCAAAAGGCCGGGGAATCTTTCCATGATTATCTCACCCGATGGCGGAACCGAGTAATGGAGATGCGGAGAAAGCTAGACACCCAGGACCAGATTCGTTTATTTATCAAGAACACAAGCCCGTATCTGAAAGATGGGTTGAAGAAGAAAGGGTTGAAGGACTGGGAGTCTCTCAAGGATATAGCCATCAAAGCAGAGGGGGAGTTCTTAGCCCGGAAAGCTAACAATGATAATTTTGCCAAAAGGGCTAACCCCAGTCAAGGAACCAGTAGGCCAGCGGGTCCCAGTAGTAGCACCAGAAGAACAGTTGAGGTGTCTGCTACTGAGGCAACCACCCAGAGGAAGTTTTTGAACTTGGGGAGACCATTATCTTGGGTCCTGAGAAGGTTAATAAAGGAAGGGAAATTGCAGCCCTTAGCTCCTAGGCCTGCTGTGATGCAGGGGAAGCCTGGGCACAAAGACAATGAATTCTGTGCGTTTCACCAGCACTCAGGCCATATCACAGATAAGTGTAAAGCGCTGCGGCACTCTATCCAAGACTTGATTGATAGCAAGCAAATTTCTTACCCTGAGAAGAGGGAGTCTGAGAAGAAGCCCGGTTATAATGCCGTACCACCACCCGTGTTTTTGATCGAATCTAGCTTGCCAGAGTGGTACGTGCTACAAGATCTATATGGGAGCGAGAATATTGCTGCTGATTATTCCGAGGATAGAGAGGAGAAAGCAGTAGTGGCGACCCTTGATTGCTGGTCTAGCAGCGAGAGCGATGGAGAAGCCGAAGAGGAGGGAGAGATGAACCTTGATTTGTGGGGGTCTGATGAAGATGAAGGAGAGATAGGGGCTGTAATGAGGAGTGGAAGAGTGGTCCCTGAGATTACGAGGCTACCTGAGCCAGTGCAGCCATCAGCAAAAAAAGAGCTCGAGGAGAATCGGATTGTTAAACAATTAAAGAAAACTGCAGCTCAAATATCCATCTGGGATCTTTTGAGACAGTCCCCTTATCATAGGCAGAAGGTAGTAGAAGCTTTGGTTGAGGCCACAGTCGCCACCACGATTTCCCCATCAGAGCTTTTGGGCTTAGTTAAAGGAGGATTGGAGGAGAGATTGGCCTTTTCTGACGCCGACCTACCGGTCGAGGGCCGCAATTATAACCGACCCCTGTACATCAAAGCACAGATTAACGATAAGCACACCGCTTGCGTTATGGTAGATGATGGGTCTTCTATCAATGTGTGTCCTCTGATAGCTCTGCAGGCTTTTGGTTTAAATGAGGATATGCTCAGTGGATCAGATCTGACTATCACAGCCTATGATAATTCAAGGAGGCAGGCCTCGGGGACATTTAAGACCCTGGTCAAGATAGGACCCATTGAGGTTTTGTGGTTTTACCCATCCCTGCTAACTTTTTAGCTCTGCTCGGGAGACCCTGGTTTCACAAATTAGGAGGAGTGCCATCCACGCTGCATCAAATGGTAAATTTCCCACATGAAGGGGAGGTGGTGACTATCAAGGCAGCCAGGGAGAATCAGGTTTTAGCGCTTGAAATAGCAAATCAGTCATTTAGTGGCTTCCACGTGTCCATGATAAGAGAAGAGCACGGGTCAGTGGATAACCCAGCTGTGGTTAATATGATGAAGAAGATGCACTATCTCCCTAGGGCTGGTTTGGGCAGAAACTCTCAAGGATTGTAAACTGCGATCACCACTCGAGGTCAGAAGAACCGGAAAGGTCTGGGGTACAGAGGCAGCTTTGGCAAGAAGAAGGCGGCGGATAAGATCCCTCACATTTCAGAAAGCTTTGTACCGGCATCCTCAATATGTGCTTATACGGGCGAAGATGAGCCGCAATGGGTGAAGGGGAGGATTGTCCCTGGGTTCGAGATCTTTAATGATGTATTTGACTGGTGTGTCGGGTTTGTCAAGATCGCTGAGGGCTTCTGGGATGAGGAGGTCATGACTCAGGGTATCACTTGGGACAGATGCGAGCCTGAAGAGGTCATTACCGAGAAAATGATAGCTGCCAGGCTGAAAGGGAAAGAAAAGATAGCAGAATTAGAACTGAAGATGGGGGATTTGAAGATTTCCTCCGACATGCCTGAAGGGCCCCTGTTGAATCAGGAAACCAATGGGCAAGTTACAATAACATCAACCTCTGGAGCGGCAGAAGAAGACTCTAGCTTAGACTGTCTTTTCATTCCAGAACTTTTTTATGATGTAAATGACAATTATAATATTATTAATAAGGCAAACGATTTCTCTTACTTGTGCGATGTTTCTAATGGTTTCAACATGCATGAACATGATCATATTCCATCAATTTTTGACATTGATTCCACTAATACAACGCCTTTTAATCTTGGAACCTCGGAAAATCCGAAAGAAATTCTAATAGCATCAAATATAACTCCTAATGAGAGAAAAAATTTTGAGAGAATAATAAGAAAACATGAAAAAGTCTTTGCCTGGACCTATGAGGACATGCCAGGGATTGACCGAGACGTGGCAGAACATGCTATCCCGACTTATCCAGACTATAAGCTTGTGAAACAGAAGTTGAGAAGGCTTAGGCCAGAATGGGCAGACAAGGTCAAGGAGGAAATTCGGCAGCAGATTGAGGCCAAGTTCCTTGTTGAAGTGCAGTATCCTACATGGTTGGCAAATGTGGTCCCTGTAGCGAAGAAGAATGGAAAGGTCAGGGTGTGTGTGGATTATCGAGATCTGAACAAGGCCTGCCCTAAAGATGATTTTCCACTACCCCACATCGATGTGTTGATAGATAGTGCTATCAATTGCGCGATGTACAGCTTTGGAGATGGGTATGTGGGCTACAACCAGATCCTGAACAAAATAGCTGACCGGGTTAAGACCGCTTTCATCACAGAGTGGGGGACCTACGCCTACCGGGTCATGCCTTTCGGCCTGAAGAATGCAGGGGCCACATACCAGAGGATGGCGACCTGATCCACAAAGAAGTAGAGGTGTATGTTGATGACATGATGGTCAAGTCAGCCACCCGAGAGGGGCACGTTGAAGCTCTAGAAAAGTTCTTCACCAGGATTGACAAGTATAATCTGCTACTTAACCCCAAGAAGTGCATTTTCGGAGTGACTTCAGGAAAACTATTGGGACATGTCGTCAGCCAGAGGGGAATAGAAATTGACCCGGACAAGGTGAAGGCCATCAGAGAGATGCCTGTGCCGCAAAAAGAGAAGGATGTAAGGAGTTTCCTAGGCAAGCTGCAATATGTCAGCCGATTTATTGCCAAGCTCACTTCAATATGCGAGCCTGTTTTTAAGCTGCTTAGAAAGAATCAACCTGTGGTCTGGAATGAAGACTGCCAGAAAGCCTTTGACAGCATCAGGGAATATCTGTTGAATCCGCCAGTGCTAAGGCCGCCGCAACCGATCAAACCGCTTATCCTGTATTTGGCAGTAGAGGGCAGTTCTGTGGGCGCCATGATGGCTTAAGAGGATGAATTTGGGGTAGAATTTGCAATTTATTACCTCAGCAAGAAGTTCCTGGCTTATGAAATAAAATATGCTGAAGTAGAGAAAATCTGCCGAAGTAGAGAAAATCTGCCTTGCGGTGATTTGGGCATCAAAGAAGCTGAGGCATTACTTCCACTCATACAAAGTTCAAGCAGTGGCCAAGCAGAATCCGTTAAGATATTTGCAAGAAGCACCGTCTTTTCTAGGTAAGATGGGGAGGTGGCTGCTCTTGCTACAGGAGTTTGATGTGCAATACATCACTCGCAAAACTATTAAGGGGCGAGCCGTAGCCGAATTTTGTTGCTGAGCATCCTATTCAAGGAGACACTCCCAAGTTCACCTTTCCTGATGAGAGCATAATCGCGATTTCTACCCAGGGATGGCAGTTACACTTCGACGGGGCAGTGAATAACAGAGGGGCCGGAGTTGGAATCATCTTGACAACCCAAGACAACGAGAAACTCCCCCTGGCCAAGAAGCTGAGGTACAAAGCAACCAACAATGAAGCCGAATATGAAGCATGCACTTTCGGGTTAGAAGCTTTAGCTGCATTGGGGGCAAAGAATATAGAAGTCTTTGGTGACTCATCCTTGGTGATCAACCAGATTCGAGGTGAGTGGGCTGTAAAAGAAGAGCGGCTGGTACCCTATATTGAATATTTGAAAGAGGTATGTGGACAGTTTGAGACTTGCACTTTCCACTTCATGCCGAGAGATGAGAATCGTCTAGCTGATGCGTTGGCAACCTTAGTGTCAATGTGGGATAACCCTAAAGGAGTAGCTATGAAGCCAGTACTAATTTCAAGTTCTAAGAAGCCCAGCTTTGAGATCAAGCCTGTAATGGAAGTAAAAGTGGCGGATGGGAAACCATGGTACTTCGACATCATGAATTACTTGGAAAACAATAAATTTCCAGAAGAAGCTACTGAGAAAGACCAGAGGATGATCCGAAAACTATATACTCAGTTCATATCCTTAAAAGGGGTGTTGTACAAAAGACAGTCAGGCGAGATTCAGCTCAGGTGCTTGAATGAAAAAGAAGCCCGCAAAGTGATGGAGGAGACCCATGCAGGCGTCTGTGGGGCTCACATGAATGGTTCGACCCTGGCCAAGAAGATTATGAGACAAGGCTTCTATTAGCTTACGATGGACAATGACTGCTCGAAATATGTGAAGCAATGCTAGTTGTGCCAACAATACGCAGACTTGAGACACCTGCCAGTATCAGAGCTACATAACCTGACATCACCTTGGCCTTTCGCTGCTTGGGGGATAGATATCATTGGAGAGATTTGCCCTACGGCATCCAATGGGCACAGATACATCATAGTCACAATTGACTATTTTACCAAATGGGTAGAGGCGGAATCCTTCAGAAAAATTGACGCAAGGGATATGGCCACGTTCATAGAAAGGAATCTGATCTGCAGATATGGCCTCCCTCATCACATAGTGTCTGACAATGGGGTACAGTTCATGGGGGAAACCAGGAAGCTCCTCTAGAAGTATGGTGTCGAACATCATAAATCCTCTCCCTACCGACCACAAGCAAATGGAGCAGTGGAGGCCGCTAATAAAAATATGAAGAAGATCCTGTCCAAGATGGTCCAAACCTACAAAGACTGGGCTGAAAAGTTACCCTTCGCCCTGTGGGGATATAGAACAACGGTAAGGACGTCTACAGGCGCTACACCATTTTCCCTGGTATACGGAACGGAAGCAGTATTGCTAGTTGAGATAGAGCTCAAATCACTGAGGGTGGTCATGGAAGCCCAAGTTCCGGAGGCCGAATGGGCGCAACAGAGGCTACAACACTTGAACTTATTAGACGAGAGTAGGCTGAAAGCTTATTATCATAACCAGATTTACCAGAAGAGATTGGCAAGCACTTTCGGAAAGAAGGTGAGAAAGCATCTGCTGAAAGAAGGGGACTTAGTATTCAAGCAGATGAGGCCAGGCATACCAGATATCAGGGGGAAATTCAGACCTACCTGGGAGGGGCTGTATATCCTTAAAAAGCTGCTGTCCAATGGAGCTGCAATCTTGTCGGATAGTGATGGGAATGAATTCAAAGAACCGATCAACGTCGACAGACTCAAAAGGTTCTATGGCTAAAGACCAAAATAAAAAGAAGAGAATAAAATGCCCTGCAGGTCGAAAACCAAAAAATGGCGGCCGTGCTAAAATTTGGCGCCTCGATGGGGTGAAAACCGAAAAAAGGCATCCTGTGCAAAAATTAGAGGCATGAGAGAAAATGTCCGATCGTGAAAACCCGAGAGGGCCGATTGGTAACAGGAGTTGATGCTGTTAAAATTTGGCTTCATGTATTAACAGCGCGTAAGCGGCTGAGTAAATGTCAAAACTGATCATGTATGCTAAAATTATATGAAAATGTACACAATTTCGTGAAATAGAGTGAATATTATTCTTTTCATTTTTGTCATTTTCTAGTTCTGCATTAAAAAGAAATGTAACACTAAAAGAAATACATATGTAAGCTAAGCTAAGTCCTGCTGCTGCTCTCGCCGACCAGATGCTTGAGCCCTCGTGTCCTGTTATCAGATGCCGGACTAAGGATCCACTTCTTGTATTCGTTAGATGATGACACAGAATGGTTGCCGAACCTCGGAATAACAGTCTTCACCGGCAGTTTGCCCCACAGCTCATGATACCGAGAAGCAAATGCAGCCGAGAGAGCTCCTCCCTGAAAAGATAAGGGAACCCTCACCACATCCTGGGTCATCCCGAGCTGACGCGTACATCGAGAAGTGATGCAGAAGGTGGCTCGATGAAGCCCACAGAGGGGAACACACCCCGATGGCCCATCAGTGACCACATGTGACAGTGGGAGCGAGGCAGATGTGAAACTAATGTCATCATCTGATAGCTCGCCAAATCTGGTAATGCCTTCACCAGCAGTGGCACACCAATACAATCGTCGACGCGGAAGGAAGTGGCTCGGCGAGTACTGTGGGGTAACCCGAGGAGGTGGCTAAGACAGCATCCTCAGTTTCTCTTGCAGCCAAATCTGAAAAAAAAAATCCGCTGGAGTAAGTAGGGTTTACTTCAGGCAAAAATAAGGCACAGGTTTGTGTTAAAATCCGAAAGGATGCACCTCCCGCTAAGAAAAGCTAGTGTGAAAATCCATAAGGGACACACTACCTTTAAAATAATGACATACTTGGAGCAATAAGGGGCTGCCAGTAAAAGTGGTAGTGGATCCAGAGCTCACAGCGTCCAAGCCCAGAATGGTCTCAGCCAGAATGAGTGGTAAGGGTGATAATCCCAGATGAAAGTCGCTCAGAACTCCAAACAAGCGAGGATCACCTGTCAAACCCCCTGGAACAACAGTGAGGAAATTCACCATGCAAAATAGAAATACAATGCTTACCCGGTAGGTGGGGATGTCAGTAAACTGATCCAGAGCCTCGATCAGTGGCCCCAGAGTAAGGGAAGAGCTCGAAGGAATCAGCCGGGCGGCCTCAGAAGAAGGTACGCCCAGGGCCATAGCTATGTCCCGGGTCTAGAGAAGGCCGCATCGAGGGACGCAAGAATGGTAGCTAACTCTTCAGGTAATGGGCACAATTCCTGGTGGTAAACCGGAAGACGTGGAACCGGGGGTTCCAGAAGTGGGTTGCCACCAGAAGGAGGTTCTGATCGACTTTGACCCGGCACAGGTATTTCAGCCCAGACAGAGAGGAAAGGGCGCCTTCTTTCCAAGTGTGTTTGTGATCTAAGATACGGTGCATCCTTTGGGCTAGAGAAGAAGACATGCTAAGAAAGATGAAAGGCTCAAGATGTTGGAAAATGAAGAGACATAAGAGGAGCAAAAATTTTATAAGAATTTACAGGGAAGCGTCACCGACGGCCTACCCGCCTCTCCTAAGAGACGGCCTGCCCGTCGGTAGAGATCCACCTGGCAGACGCATACGTTAGCATTGCATTCATCATGCGCATTAACTCGCATTTATTGAGTGATAGACGGCCAGCCCGTCGGTCACTCCTAATGACGCCCAGCCCATCGGTCACGAAATTCTATATAAGGGCGAGTGACAGACGGTGCAGCGCCTGCTGTCCCTTTCATTTCCTCTCTTAAACGGTTTTTTTGCGTTTTTTAGCATTTTTTAAGCAATTCTTCTTCTTCTTTCACGATTTCTTCATATTTTCACATTCTCTACTCACCGGGTGCTTGGATATTCATATTTCCTCAGTTTTCTACACTTCTCGCAACTTCAAGTAAGTAAAATAAATACTTTTTTATTTAATTTAATTCATTTATTCTTCATTTCTTCTTCCTTTAACCTTAAAAATGGTTAGGATGCTTTAAATGCCTTAGAAATTTAGGGAGAGCGTTGCCCATTTTCTTTATTTATTTTTAGTGAAGTTAAATCTGAACCTTTGCATGATCGCATATCTATAACTTTGTTGCTTTAGAATTATACTTTCTAGCGCACTATTCTGTGCATATATTGCTTTTGAGGCCTGAGGCCGTTATTTTTGTGTTGTTGGGGACACACTCTTGCCGGGGTGCATCCCATTTACATGCATATATTGTTGTTGAAGCCTGAGGCCTAATTTGATGCCTTTTTATGCAGGAGGCTGGGCATACCCTTGCCGGGGTGCTGCCCAAATTTTTATTATTTATTCTAAAATTGAATATTTTCGTGTATAATGCATGCCTTGGGGCCTAGAAAGCCCATTTTTATTCGCTTTAAATTATTTCCATGCCAATTGCATGTTTCTTTTGTCTTCATATGTGTGAGGCATGTTGAGCAACTTCCTTTAATAGGACGTTCGTCCTTTTTATTTATTATCAGTTTTTCATCTCGTTTTCGAGCCACCATTGCCCTGGTGAGGCCTAAATGGGCCTTCACCTTGAAAATAAGTCTAATAATACTTATTTTGTCAAATTTTCGCTATCTAATTTTTCTCCTTTGCAGGATGCCTCCCAGACGCAGAGCACCGCAGGCCCAGCCCGAGGTCGTAGTTCCGGGTTGGATGGATGATGAGTCAGCTCAGAGGTATAGAGCGTTGGCTCAGGTAGAGCTTCGGGCCAGCTGTTTCGTGTCCCGGCCGTTCCTAGAGGCCCTAGGGATGGCCCCAGAGTTTGATTTGCTTGTCGAGGGTGCTGGGTGGACAGAGTTCCTTGAGCCCTCCTTCCAGACTTTTCCAGAGGCTACTCGCCAGGTCCTAGCCACTCTCCGCTATGCCGATTTTCAGAGTTCAGACACCGAGCCAGGGGTGGTCCAGTTTTGGTTCGACGGCGACCATTACAGTATTACCAGGCAGAGATTCGCACAGGCCATGGGGCTCCCTACAGAGGAGGGGGTCGAGATCCCACGGCGAGCGGTGAGACGCGCCCATTGGGCGGCCATTGCCCTACCGGGAGTGCTGTATGATCATGATACAGCGAAGAGCACCGTACTGGTGTCTCAGGCACTCCGGTATTTGCACAGAGTGCTATCCAGTTCATACCTCGGTCGAGCTAGTAATCCAGGGTCGCTTAACGCGGCCGAGATGTGGAGCCTCTGGGCTATGATGGCAGGCAAGCGTCTCAACATTAGCCATGAGATCTTGGCCAACTTGACCAGAGTCGGCAGAGGATTGACACCGGTGGTGATAGTGGGAGGAGTTATCACCCGGTTGCTTTTGAGGTTGGGAGTTGCCCCAAACAGGTTGAGAGGACCCTTAGAGGAGGGGATCCATGTGGATGCCGCAGCAGCAGTGCAGATGGGGATGATCTCCCCGATATCAGGGCAGGCAGAGGCCTACAGGGTGTTGTCCATTCACGAGACCCGGCGGATGTTCTCACTTCCACCCTTGGGTCCAGATCCAGACCACCCGGAGCAGCCAGAGCATCAGTCCCCGCAGCCCGAGCCTCAGCCAGAGCATCAACCTCCACAGCCAGACCCTCATCCGGAGCAGCAGCCTCCGCAGCCTTCCCAGCCCCAGCCTCAGACAGTGCCACCGCCACCGCAGCAGGAGCAGCCCAGGACTCCATCGGACTTCGACATGGAGTTCACTATAGATGAGCTCTTTGCCGCATCACCGGCATCGAGAGCGCCGACTCCTGTCCCGTCGCCGAGTGTCAGGGTGCAGAGGGCTACCCACGGTCCCCCCGAGAGATATCATCCGTATTCTAGAGGCGACCTAGGGGCATCTACCTCCGCAGCACCGCCGCCAGAGCCACAACAGCAGTAGCCAGCACAGCTTGACTTCTCTCAGCTCCTCACTTCCATGTTCACAGCCTTAGAGCGACAACAGGATGAGAGGGACAGAGCTATTCATGAGAGGTTGGACCGCTAGCAGGCTGCTATTCAGGAGTAGTCCCAGTCGGTGGAGCGTTTAGCTCAGGAGCAGGCCGGCTACATCGAGCATACGGCACGGGAGCAGGCTCGGATCATAGATGCTTTTAGGGATGAGCAGGCTCGGATCATAGAGGCCTTCAGATGTGAGCAGGCAAGGCTGATCGAGCAGGTTGCCCAGGGTCAGAGGGAGCTTAGGCAGTAGCTCGCTCATGATTTGAGGACGTCTCAGGACCAGGCATCTCAGAGGGTTGACATGACCCTACAGATGATCGACGAGTCACTCGACTCTCTGAGATCCCGCGTCCAGGCGATAGAGGGGATACTCCCACCCTTGTCTCAGGCCATGAGGGAGTTCAGGGAGCAGACAAAGCAGCGCCTAGAGCATATGAGGAGGGCTGCCAGCGAGCAGACCGTTCAGATGAGCCAGGCGTTCAAGAAGTTGGGAGACACAGTATCCGAGACCTTAGGGTTCATGAGGACTTGCACCCAGCCTTTCTTGGATGGCTATGCTCAGGTCTGATTCAGGTAGACCCACGACACTGAGGCAGGACCCTCCATGGCTCAGCCTCCTCCTCCGGCACGGCCAGCTCCGCCTCCACCTCCGCCAGGGACAGTGCACATATCAGATGATGAGGATCCCGATGAGCCCTCTGACTACACACCCCTATGATATTCAGAGAGTCATATTTTTGTACATTTATGCTTTGTATATACATTGTACGAAATAGATATTTCTAGTGGAAACTTTTGTTTTCAAGATTGATGCATTTATTCAGTTATTTATGATTCATTCATATTACAGATGAATATATGCCTTCACATTCACTCATATCCTAAAACAAGGAAAACAAAAAATGGTAAAAGATGATGAATAATAACGCAATAAGAAAGAATATAAATGAAACATGGCATAACAGATAAAGCAAAATCACGCGATTAATAGACAGGTTAAAAGATGGCCACTCAAGCATGAACTAACAAAACCTTTTATCATATAGGTACAGAGAAACATCGATCCAAACGCAGGCATCGATTAAAAGTCCGAACGAGGGTGCCTAAGATTCATTATTTTTGGAACGAGGAGCCTTACAAAGTCTCCTCCTCTTCAGATCGGGATTGTAGTCAGAGAGTACTGCATCTCACGGTTCACGCGACGGCCAGAGAGTGCTACGCACCTTGCAAATCGGATGGGGATTAGCAAGGGAACTTCAGATCGAAGCAGTGGTTAGAAAAACACCACTCTTCACCAGATCGAGATTGTAGCCAGAGAGTGCCGCATCTCACAGTTCACGCGACGGCCAGAGAGTGCTACGCACCTTGCAGATTCGATGGGGATTAGCAAGGGAACTTCAGATCGAAGTTGTAGTTAGAGAATACTACTCTTCACCTCGAGACTGTGGTCAGAGAGTACCGCTTCTCACCAATCGAAGATGCGGTTAGAGAAACACCGCTCTTCACCAGATCGGGATTGTAGCCAGAGAGTGCTGCATCTCACAGTTCACGCGACGGCCAGAGAGTGCTACGCACCTTGCAGATCGAATGGGGATTAGCAAGGGAACTTCAGATCGAAGTTGTAGTTAGAGAATACTACTCTTCACCTCGAGAGTGTGGTCAAAGAGTACAGCTTCTCACCAATCGAAGATGCGGTTAGAGAAACACCGCTCTTCACCAGATCGAGATTGTAGCCAGAGAGTGCCGCATCTCACAGTTCACGCGACGGCCAGAGAGTGCTACGCACCTTGCAGATCGGATGGGGATTAGCAAGGGAACTTCAGATCGAAGTTATAGTTAGAGAATACTACTCTTCACCTCGAGACTGTGGTCAGAGAGTACCGCTTCTCACCAATCGAAGATGCGGTTAGAGAAACACCTCTCTTCATCAGATCGAGATTGTAGCCAGAGAGTGCCGCATCTCACAGTTCACGCGACAGACAGAGAGTGCTACGCACCTTGCAGATCGGATGGGGGTTAGTAAGGGAACTTCGGATCGAAGTTGCAGTTAGAGAAACACTGCTCTTTGCATCGAGTTTGTAGCTAGGGAATGCTACGTCTCACCAACACTTACAGGTCGAGACGAGACCGATAGGCGTATCTTCACATCGCCGAACAAATCGAGACGAGGTCTACCCGGCAAGAGGCACGGAAGGTAAGAACCGTCGCAGGTACGCCTCCTTTCTTTCTGTCCTTTCTCTGAGTTTTGGCTTATCTAGGCGCTTGTGCACTAGTTTCCCCAAAACTGAGGGCAACTGTAAGCACCGTGTCCCGAAGCGGTTCGGATCAGAGGTTACCCTATGATGAAATCAGTATCCGAGCCTGTATAAATGGTTTGGATTTGGAGGTTTTAGTCCCGTGTTCCACGAGGAGTGAGTCTTTTTACCTTTTGTCACACCCCGTTTGCCCCCTAGTTGAATGAGCCATATTTTGTATGTGTATGCAATTGCACGAGTTTTGAATTATAAGGGCATTTTAGTAATTTTGCATGTTATAAGAGATTTGCTTGCATGTGGGTGTATGCGTGGTGCCATGGTGTGAGTTAGTGGGATTGGAATGGTGTGTGCGTGAGTGCACCAAAATAGGTTGTGCACTAGTGGGTTTAATTTAGTATGTGGGCATGCATATGGTTGTAGGGTATGTGTTAGTTGGGAGAGTCTAGTGTGTGTGTATTGCATTAGCATCTAGGGTGTGAGTGACCAAATCCCACCCTTAGGATCTTGACATGTGTCTAGGGTTAAGAAAAGAAAAAGGGAAAGAAGAGAAAGGGCAAAAATCAGATTTCCTCATTGTGTTTCCCGTTCTTCACGCCGCCCTCTTCTCTTCTCTTCTTCTTTTCTTCTTCTCTTGGACTTTGGTTGAGATTCAAGGTTGCTAGTGGGGTTTGATCATCACTTTGTAGTAATTGGTAAGTTTCATGCATTCATTTTACCTTTGTTTGAGTTTCCATCTTCTTCTCTTTTCTTGTTTTTGAAATGGGTTTGAAGTTTGGATTTTTGGCTTTGTTTGCTTGTTCTTGGTTGGGTTTCCTAGTTGAGCCTCCCCGGGATCCTAAAGGCAAGGAAGTTGCGGGATCAAGTGGAACTAAACACTAGGAGCTAAGGATTTTGAGGTTTGGGAATTTCTTCCTTTTTATGTGAAAATGTTCATGAGTGTGTTCTTGATGTTTTCTTGGAATTAGGTTGTTAGATGTCCTTTATTTTGATGGTTATGCTATGGGTCTTTGTTTTAGAATGTGGAACTTGCAAGATTATGAATTAATCATGATGAATTCGGATTTGAAGTAATTTGATGCATAAATGGAGTTTGTGAATGATTATTGAAATTAAATGTTCAAATTGATGGATTGGATGAAGTTTATTGTTAATAAATGTTGTATTATGGTTGTTTATGCTTTTGGATGGCTGGATTTGAGGTAAGTCACCTTTGTTTGAGATTTGAGTGGTTGGAGGAAGAAATGGAAGAGGAAAATCTGCAGAATTTCTGCAGATTTTCAAAATCCCGACTCTGTCGCGATCGCGACTACTGTCGCGAGGTCGCGACAGAGAACGGTAGTGGGAGCTTCATTGTCGCGAGCACGCGACGTCCGCCGCGAGTCGCGACAGCCGAAGTGTTATATACCTTCTGTCGCGAGCGCGACAACTGTCGCGATCGCGACAGAGAGTATTGTTGCCAGGTGTTATCGCGACCACGCGATCCGTCGCGAGATCGCGATAGCACCCTTTGCCTTCTGTCGCGATCGCGACATCTGTCGCGAGCGCGACAGAGCCTGACTCTTCCATTCTCCCCGCGGTCGCAAAATCTGTCGCGCGCGCACAGCGAAGAGACTTTGGTCTCTGTCGCGAGCGCGACAGACGTCGCGAGCGCGACAGTCCCTTGTATGCTGAATGAGTTTCCTTCCTTCGCGTGTGCCTTGAACTTCAGTTTACTTTAGCAGTTATGAGATTTATGCTTGGTATTCTATAAATGATATGCAAGTGTAACCATGATATGATTATGCCCATTTGATGATGATGATTTTGGAAACTGTGAAATGGTTTGAATGATATATATATATGACCTGCTAGAGTCTAGTCAGTGGATAGTTAGGCATGCCTAATAGAGTCTTTGCTGCAGCTTCTGTTATTTCTGTTTGGACCCCGATCAGGTCCCGTTCGTTCCTCGCGAACTTCTGTATTGTGTTTGGATCTTGTTTAAGGTCCTTCTGGAATTGTTTATGAATGAAAGGTTAAAATGGTTTTCGTATTCGATTGGTACTCGTAAAGTACTTTCTGTTCACTCGTTATCCACTACCTTGAGTCAGCAGGGATTTCATTGTTTAAAGTACTTGTATGAAATGTTATATGAACAAATACATGTTTTATTCTTATGGATTCAATGAAGGAAAGTACAATCTGCAATGAGAATACGATTATTGATATGAATCTTTATGGTGAATGGCTTTATGTACTTACGCATGTGAATTGCCTTGACGACCATTGTGAATGGTTGTCTTTATGCTTTGTGTGTTTTCCCCACTAAGCGTTTATCGCTTAGCACGGTGTGTTTACCCGTGCAGGTGCGGAAGGAGTTGATTTTGGGAGAGTCGTCGCCATCAAAGCCAACACAGCAGGGTCTTAGTGTAGGGCTTATTTTTGTAGCTTATGATTCTTTTTGTATAGAACTCTCATATGATTTTGTATTAGCTTCCGCTTTTGTAATTGAAATTTTGGGATATGTAATTATCTTTTGTATCTCTAAGTTGATCAGAACAGTAATGTAATGCTTTCATTATATTAATGCATGATCAGCTTCTTTGAATGGTATTGTAAAGTTTTAATTTACCCTGTATTTTGGTATGTATGTTTACGTATGAATGTATGTATATTTCTGTATCTGTGTGGTGGCACCTTTACTCCTACGGCATCTCACTCCATATCGGATGGGATCGCCTACGTATGGGTAAGGGGTGTTACAAGTTGTGGTATCAGAGCTCCGGTTTAGGCGTTTCTGGGTGATTGCTTATATGATGCTATGTGTGTATATGTCTATGTTTAGGGCTGTGTTGGCTGATGTGGTTGTCCTCTTGTTTGTTAGATGAATTCTGATTCTGCTCACGGTGCGCTCGAGGAGTCCGCTGAAAGTGTGAACCCTCCAGCGGTAGATCCGTCTGTCTCTGTTTCGGTGTCGGCTCAACATGCTAGGGTCCAACCTGAGGCCGCTGCCATGCCTTTTGAGGCGATGCTTAGATTGCATCAAGACATGGCTCGGGTTTTGGAAAGAGTGACTGCCCCGAAAGCCCCGATAGTGAGTCTGAGAAGAGCTGGAGTCGAGGATTTTTATGGATCTGGGCTTGATGAATCTGAGTTAGCTGAGAAGTGGCTGGATAAAGTTAAGAGAGCTTTGAGGGAAATCAGGTGCCCTCCTGATCAGCAAGCGGAGTGTGCTGTAGCCTTGCTTCAAGGTTCAGCATACGAATGGTGGGAGTTGGTGTGTAGGCAGCCTCAGATGCATGACCCTTTGACATGGGATTTCTTTGATGAGCAATTTTCTAAGAAGTATGTGACTCAGGCGTATAGGGACGCAAGATGGGCGCAGTTTCTGAGTTTAAGGCAAAGGGCCTTGTCTGTGGCAGATTATGAGAAGGAGTTTAACCGGTTGTCCCGTTATGCTCCGCGTGGGGTCATGACGGATGATTTTAGATGCAAGCACTTCGAGGCCGGGTTGAATGATTCTTTGAAGATTGCTTTAGTTTCTTTGATGTGTATGCCGGGGGTACAGTATTATCAGATTGCTGAAGCTGCTTTGAGGGCAGAGAAAGCGGAAACTTTGATTAGAGAGAGAGCTCAGCGCCGGAGTTCTGCTAGAGGTGGTGTTTCCTCATCTTCGGGTAAGAGGTCTAGGAACCCGCAAGATGATCCTGCGGCTGGTTCGGCTTCAAGGGGGAGAAGGCAAGGTTCAGCTGCAGTGTCTGGTTCTGGTCGGGGTGGCCGGTCTGACGCTGCACCCGTTTGTTCGAACTGCAGTAAGGCTCACTGGGGTGAGTGTAGGTGGCTTACTGGTGGGTGTTTCAGGTGTGGAAGCACTGAACACCGTGTGGCTAATTGTCCTCAGATGAGTGAAGACTCGGGTCCTCCGGGAGGAGCTAGCAGAGTTGGATCGAATGCTCCGCAGGCCCCTAGAGGTAGAGGTAGAGGAAGAGGTCGAGGCGGTCGACCCAGAGATGTAGCTGGTTCTGAGACAGTTGAGCGTCCTCCTCAGGGTGCCGTTAGAGCTTATGCAATGAGAGCCAGAGATGAGCAGGATGCCCCTGATGTGATTGCTGGTAAGTTCCTACTCCATGACACTGAATTATATGCTCTAATAGATCCTGGTTCCACACACTCATATTTGTGCACACATAAGTTTATTGATAAGTTGCATGTGGTAGAACAGTTAGACTATGAGATTTGTGTGACCAATCCGTTAGGGCATAGTGTCAGTGTGAGTAGAGTTTATAGGAATTGTCCGTTGATGGTTGAGAATGTTGAGTTTCCTGTGGATTTGATAGAGTTGCCCTTCAGGGAGTATGATTTGATTTTGGGTATGGACTGGTTGAGTAAGCATAGAGCCGTGGTTGATTGTCATAGGAAGACTTTCGTGCTTCGAGATAGGAATCGAGTTCCCGTGTTTGTCAGAGGTTTAGGTGCGAGTTCCGTGCACAATGTGATTTCTGCTATTCAAGCTAAGAGGTTTATGAGAAAAGGTTGTGAGGCTTTTCTGGCTGTGGTTTTGGATTCCAGGAGGGATCAAGTTAGGATTGAGAACATCCCTATTGTTCGAGAGTTCAGTGATGTTTTTCCGAGTGACTTGCCTGGTTTGCCTCCAGAGAGGGAAGTTGAGCTAGCCATAGAGATTATGCCGGGTACCACACCGGTGTCGAAGGCACCTTATCGGATGGCTCCTGTAGAGTTGAGAGAACTTAAAACTCAACTGCAAGAGCTGTTGGATAAGGGATACATTCGACCCAGCATATCTCCTTGGGGAGCTCCGGTACTGTTTGTTAAGAAGAAGGATGGATCCTTGAGGATGTGTATAGACTACAGGCAGATTAATAAGGTCACAGTGAAGAATAAGTATCCGTTGCCCAGAGTTGAAGATTTGTTTGATCAGCTGCGAGGTGCGGGTGTGTTTTCTAAGATTGACCTTCGGTCTGGGTATTATCAGCTTCGTGTTAAAGATCAGGATGTGGTCAAGACTGCATTTCGGACTCGGTATGGCCACTATGAGTTCCTTGTTATGCCGTTTGGTTTGACTAATGCTCCAGCGGCATTCATGGATTTGATGAATAGGGTGTTCAGGCCATACTTAGACCGGTTTGTAGTAGTTTTTATAGATGATATTTTGGTATTTTCCAAGGATGAAGCCGAGCATGAAGAGCATCTTCGGTTAGTTTTGCAGATTTTGAGAGAGCATCGGTTGTTTGCTAAGTTGAGTAAGAGTGATTTTTGGCTTAAGGAAGTGTCGTTTTTGGGTCATATAGTTTCAGCGAAGGGTATTCAAGTGGATCCAGCTAAGATTGAGGCGATAGTGGATTGGAAATCGCCTAGGAATGTCCAGGAAGTGAGGAGTTTCCTTGGTCTGGCGGGTTATTACCGTCGGTTCGTTAAGGGTTTTTCAGTGATTGCTGCTCCGATGACCAGGTTATTGAGGAAAGGAATTAAGTTCGAATGGTCGGATAAGTGCCAAGTTTGTTTTGAGAGGTTGAAGCAGTTGTTGGTTGAAGCTCCTATATTAACTCAACCCACCTCGGGTAAGGAGTTTGTTATATATAGTGACGCTTCAGGTGTTGGTTTGGGATGTGTTCTGATGCAGGAAGGTAAGGTAGTGGCTTATGCTTCTCGACAGTTGAAGCCGCACGAAAGGAATTATCCGACGCATGATCTTGAGTTAGCTGCAGTTGTCTTCGCTTTGAAGATTTGGCGTCATTATCTCTACGGTGAGAAGTGTAGGATCTTTTCGGACCACAAAAGTTTGAAGTATTTTCTGACTCAGAAGGAATTGAATATGAGGCAACGTCGTTGGCTTGAGCTGTTTAAGGACTACGATTGCATTGTGGATTACCATCCGGGTAAGGCCAATGTAGTCGCGGATGCGTTGAGTAGGAAGTCAGTTTCTGCCTTGTTTTTGAGAAGGTTTAGATGGAGGTTTGGTTCCGATGGAGCTTTGTTAGCACAGTTGAGGGTCAAGCCTACTTTGAGACAGCAGATAGTTGATGCTCAGAAAGTAGATGAGAAACTTCAGCGGATTGTTCAAGAAGTCGGTTTAGGTAAGCAGTCAGAGTTTTCGGTTCAGGATGGGGTTCTTCTGTTTGGAAACCGTTTGTGTGTGCCGGATAGTGCAGAGTTAAGAAGACAGATTTTGGATGAGGCACATAGTTCAGTTTTCACCATGCATCCTGGCAGTGTAAAGATGTATCGGGATTTGAAGCAGTTCTTCTGGTGGTCTGGTATGAAGAGGGAAATCGTGGACTTTGTATCTAAGTGCCTGACTTGTCAGCAGGTCAAGGCTGAGCACCAGGTTCCTTCTGGTTTGCTCACGCCTTTGTCTATTCCCGAATGGAAGTGGGATGACATCGCCATGGATTTTGTCTCCGGTTTACCTTTGTCTCAGAGAAAGCATGATTCTGTTTGGGTTGTTGTCGATCGACTCACGAAGTCTGCTCACTTTTTACCGGTTAGGATGGATTATTCGATGAGTAGATTGGCCAGTATGTATGTTGATGAGATAGTGCGATTGCATGGAGTACCTCTGTCCATAGTTTCTGATAGGGACCCAAGGTTCACATCTAAGTTCTGGAAAGAGTTGCAGCGAGCTTTGGGTACCAAGTTGAAGTTCAGTACAGCATTTCATCCGCAGACAGATGGTCAATCCGAGCGTGTGATTCAGATCTTAGAGGATATGATGAGGGCTTGTGTTTTGGACTTTCCGGGTAGCTGGGACAAGTACGTATCATTGATGGAATTTGCCTACAACAACAGTTTTCAGTCAAGCATTGGTATGTCACCTTTTGAGGCTTTGTATGGACGTCAGTGTAGGACTCCTGTTTGTTGGACAGAGTTGTCTGAGAGGTCAATGATTGGGCCAGATCTGGTTAGAGACACAGAAGAAAAGATCAGAGTTGTGCAGCGGAATCTGAAAGTGGCCAAGGATCGACAGAAGTCTTATGCCAATCTGAAGAGAAAGGATGTACAATTTGAAGTTGGGGACAAGGTTTTTCTTAAAGTGTCTCCTTGGAGAAGAGTGCTTCGATTTGGAAAGAAAGGGAAGCTTAGTCCTCGCTTTATTGGTCCGTATGAGGTATTAGCAAGAGTTGGTCCAGTGGCTTATAGGCTAGCTTTGCCGTTGGAATTGTCAAAGCTTCATGATGTGTTTCACGTTTCTATGCTCCGTCGATATAGATCGGATCCTTCCCATGTGTTGTCGGTTCAAGAAGTTCAAGTGCAATCAGATTTTACCTATGATGAGGAGCCTAGAGCTATCCTAGAACGGGAAGTAAGACAGCTGAGGAATAAGCAGATTCCTTTGGTCAAGGTTTTGTGGAATCACCATGGGGTTGAGGAAGCAACTTGGGAACCGGAGGAATCGATGAGATTGCAGTATCCGCAATTGTTCTGTTCAGGTGAGAATTTCGAGGACGAAATTCTTGTTAGTAGGGGAGAGTTGTCACACCCCGTTTGCCCCCTAGTTGAATGAGCCATATTTTGTATGTGTATGCAATTGCACGAGTTTTGAATTATAAGGGCATTTTAGTAATTTTGCATGTTATAAGAGATTTGCTTGCATGTGGGTGTATGCGTGGTGCCATGGTGTGAGTTAGTGGGATTGGAATGGTGTGTGCGTGAGTGCACCAAAATAGGTTGTGCACTAGTGGGTTTAATTTAGTATGTGGGCATGCATATGGTTGTAGGGTATGTGTTAGTTGGGAGAGTCTAGTGTGTGTGTATTGCATTAGCATCTAGGGTGTGAGTGACCAAATCCCACCCTTAGGATCTTGACATGTGTCTAGGGTTAAGAAAAGAAAAAGGGAAAGAAGAGAAAGGGCAAAAATCAGATTTCCTCATTGTGTTTCCCGTTCTTCACGCCGCCCTCTTCTCTTCTCTTCTTCTTTTCTTCTTCTCTTGGACTTTGGTTGAGATTCAAGGTTGCTAGTGGGGTTTGATCATCACTTTGTAGTAATTGGTAAGTTTCATGCATTCATTTTACCTTTGTTTGAGTTTCCATCTTCTTCTCTTTTCTTGTTTTTGAAATGGGTTTGAAGTTTGGATTTTTGGCTTTGTTTGCTTGTTCTTGGTTGGGTTTCCTAGTTGAGCCTCCCCGGGATCCTAAAGGCAAGGAAGTTGCGGGATTAAGTGGAACTAAACACTAGGAGCTAAGGATTTTGAGGTTTGGGAATTTCTTCCTTTTTATGTGAAAATGTTCATGAGTGTGTTCTTGATGTTTTCTTGGAATTAGGTTGTTAGATGTCCTTTATTTTGATGGTTATGCTATGGGTCTTTGTTTTAGAATGTGGAACTTGCAAGATTATGAATTAATCATGATGAATTCGGATTTGAAGTAATTTGATGCATAAATGGAGTTTGTGAATGATTATTGAAATTAAATGTTCAAATTGATGGATTGGATGAAGTTTATTGTTAATAAATGTTGTATTATGGTTGTTTATGCTTTTGGATGGCTGGATTTGAGGTAAGTCACCTTTGTTTGAGATTTGAGTGGTTGGAGGAAGAAATGGAAGAGGAAAATCTACAGAATTCTGCAGATTTTCAAAATCCCGACTCTGTCGCGATCGCGACTACTGTCGCGAGGTCGCTACAGAGAACGGTAGTGGGAGCTTCATTGTCGCGAGCACGCGACGTCCGCCGCGAGTCGCGACAGCCGAAGTGTTATATACCTTCTGTCGCTAGCGCGACAACTGTCGCGATCGCGACAGAGAGTATTGTTGCCAGGTGTTATCGCGACCACGCGATCCGTCGCGAGATCGCGATAGCACCCTTTGCCTTCTGTCGCGATCGCGACATCTGTCGCGAGCGCGACAGAGCCTGACTCTTCCGTTCTCCCCGCGGTCGCGAAATCTGTCGCGCGCGCACAGCGAAGAGACTTTGGTCTCTGTCGCGAGCGCGACAGACGTCGCGAGCGCGACAGTCCCTTGTATGCTGAATGAGTTTCCTTCCTTCGCGTGTGCCTTGAACTTCAGTTTACTTTAGCAGTTATGAGATTTATGCTTGGTATTCTATAAATGATATGCAAGTGTAACCATGATATGATTATGCCCATTTGATGATGATGATTTTGGAAACTGTGAAATGGTTTGAATGATATATATATATGACCTGCTAGAGTCTAGTCAGTGGATAGTTAGGCATGCCTAATAGAGTCTTTGCTGCAGCTTCTGTTATTTCTGTTTGGACCCCGATCAGGTCCCGTTCGTTCCTCGCGAACTTCTGTATTGTGTTTGGATCTTGTTTAAGGTCCTTCTGGAATTGTTTATGAATGAAAGGTTAAAATGGTTTTCGTATTCGATTGGTACTCGTAAAGTACTTTCTGTTCACTCGTTATCCACTACCTTGAGTCAGCAGGGATTTCATTGTTTAAAGTACTTGTATGAAATGTTATATGAACAAATACATGTTTTATTCTTATGGATTCAATGAAGGAAAGTACAATCTGCAATGAGAATACGATTATTGATATGAATCGTTATGGTGAATGGCTTTATGTACTTACGCATGTGAATTGCCTTGACGACCATTGTGAATGGTTGTCTTTATGCTTTGTGTGTTTTCCCCACTAAGCGTTTATCGCTTAGCACGGTGTGTTTACCCGTGCAGGTGCGGAAGGAGTTGATTTTGGGAGAGTCGTCGCCATCAAAGCCAACACAGCAGGGTCTTAGTGTAGGGCTTATTTTTGTAGCTTATGATTCTTTTTGTATAGAACTCTCATATGATTTTGTATTAGCTTCCGCTTTTGTAATTGAAATTTTGGGATATGTAATTATCTTTTGTATCTCTAAGTTGATCAGAACAGTAATGTAATGCTTTCATTATATTAATGCATGATCAGCTTCTTTGAATGGTATTGTAAAGTTTTAATTTACCCTGTATTTTGGTATGTATGTTTACGTATGAATGTATGTATATTTCTGTATCTGTGTGGTGGCACCTTTACTCCTACGGCATCTCACTCCATATCGGATGGGATCGCCTACGTATGGGTAAGGGGTGTTACACCTTTCATAGGCAGAGGGGGAGAAAACAGGGGATTTTCGAGTCAAAAAGGTATGTTTTCCTCCACAAACGGCCAGCCCGTCTGTGAGGGCCAGCCCGTCGCTTAGGGTCACAGACGGCCTGCGGTATTTGCCGACGCCCGTCGAAAAATCACCGCCCCTGTCAGAGCGCCGCCTGGTTTCCCGGAGCACGCAACCATTCCGACGCCCGTCGGTGGATGTGGCAGGGCCGTCGACGAATCCTTGTGTTAGAAGGATTCTTCCGACGCCCGCCTCCATACACCGATGCTCGTCGGTCGTGTCTGGCTTATAAAAGCTCCGAATTTTCACTTGAAAAGGGTTCCAAAAATTTTTTAAGATGGGAAACTCTGCCCAAATTCAAGCATATTTTCTCTCTCCTCCAGCAAACACATTTCATAAAGAAATCTCTTTTAAAGGAGGATCAAATTAATCAAAAGGAACTAAAACTAATTAGTTTTCTTTAGATTTTGATTCCAAAGTCAATCTTTTGAGGGGTTGAGGAGGAAATAGTCCATTTTCCTTTCTTTGATCCTTCATCTTTGCTTCTCGTGGAACGCGCGGGGCTCTAATCAACACAAGAATCTCACCCAAAGCAATTATCTGAGGGTAAATATTCCGGATTCATTCTCTACTGCATTTCATATTTACTCCTTATTTTGTTGTTCTTTCAATTTTTGTCATTCTTCTTCTTTATTTTGACTCTCTTTATCTCATTTTATGGTAAAACCTCTTTTTTTGCTTTAAAAAGAGTTTCTTTTTCTGTTTTTTTCGGAGACAGTGGTGACCGACGGGTCATCTCCATCACCGACGCCCGTCGGTCACCCCACTCACAGACTCTCTTCCACTTGAGTGAGCGACGGACATGTCGGTCAATTTGACTGACGCCCGTCGGTCACCTGAGAAAGGCCGTCGCTGGGTTCTGTCTCCATATTTTCAAACATCTTCTATCTCTTTCTAGTCCTTTGACTTTATTTATGTTGATTCTTTGTATATTGACATCTTCTAACTTTCTGTAAGCATATATTGATTCTCTTGGACCATCCCGAGCTTGAGAGGCTATCTACCATATTCGGAGGATTCCGTCCGGTTCAGTTTCCTAACCTCCTTGGTCATTTTCTTTATCCGTTTATTCATTAATTGTTAATATGTACATGGATATACCCTTTTGTATCTCATTAATGTATAAAAATGATTCAATGTTTTATATTCAATAAAATGAGGTTTACATAAACGCAAGGACCCAATGTCCTATTTTTATCCAATAAAAATCATCACAAATAAAAACATCCAATTTTCATAATGATGCATGCGAGGACCAAAGTCCTCAAAATAAGCAATGCCCCGATTTGTGTATGTATCGCACATTTACAAAAGGGAGTTGTATTCCGCTCCTTGTATTATTGTAATTTATTGCTCTCACAATTCACTTGCTCATTTATGGCTTTCCAAATGTGAATAAATGCGCCTTTGATTAATTGCATCGTGTGGAGAGAGAGCGAATCAATGATAATTAAAATTTGATCATAAAATAATCGAGGTAAAAATAGATGAGAAATCCCGGACCCAGCTCTGGTCTTTGGGCTCAAAGAGGTTAGAGGTCTACCCTTCAAGACACCTTTTTATGCCACGAGACTTTAGCGCTAATCCTAGGCTCCTTAGGGTGAGAGGTTTACCTTCCAAGACCCCTCTGGCTGGCCCAAAATGGATACTAAGCGCAGTCTTAGGCTCTCCGAGGCGAGAGAAACTTTCCCAATATTCTATTGGGTGGCGACTCCATGAAACCTCCTTGTTGCCCAATATAGACGCACTTGCGATTTATTGCAAGCTGTCAACGGACCCACAAATGCCCCGATTGCCCTCGAGCGGGCGGTCCCATGGGCGGCCGCGGGGATCCGGCGCGCGTCACAGTGACTCATTCGTCATTGTCTTTGCTGGCGCTTATCCTGGACCTCTTTTTTTTCTACAAAAAAAGGCAAAGCAAATGTGTAGGGTATATGAAAGAGATGTGTACCTGTGGTAGTACATACCTATTGGGGTCGATGTCAGATGGGTGCCCCCTGAAGGACGGTTGGTTGTTCCTCATGGAAAATAGTTTGTGGAATATCATCCTCTTGGATTTTTGCTGAGTCTTTTTTAGACTTCCAAAGTGTGGGACACCATTCTCTAGATTGCATCGACTATGATATACCAGATACCGATGTCCAATCGGAGCCTCCTTATTAAAAAGACCTGTGTGCCTCTGAAGAGGGTGAGAGACTTTGATGTTGAGCCTCCTCAAAGGAAATTAGATTGGAGGTTTCATGGCTTGCCTGCAGGCGGATAGGTTCCAATGTCTTTGGTGTCCCTTAAAATGATTTTCGTAAATTTTTGGGATTTTCACATTTTTGCTGTATTTGAATTTTTACAGTATGTTAGATTTTCAAGGCCTTGAAAATATCTTGTTCTTTTTGTTTTTCTTGTTGTTTTGTTTGTTTTTTGTTGTATTTTGTTTGAGAATTTGTATTCTTTGTACATTTGAATTTGGATTTTGTACACTTATTGTGTGATGTGTGTGAGCATATATCTTATGATAGAGAAACTTACCTAATTGCCCTCGGCATGGTGTGCATCAATAGGTTTGTTTTTTCCAGGCGTTCCCCCTCTATACAGACGCACCTGACTTTATGCCAAATATGCCAATGTTGAGATGAACCCATCTCTTGGATCATCTTTGTGCATGAGGTTTATTCGAACCTTTCCCCTTGAGTCATGTACACAGCAATGTATACAAAATATTGTGTGTGCGTATGGAATCATGTGTGTGAAATGTACATACAAAACTATATACAGGAAACACATGCAAAGGATTAATGTACAAAATTTACGTGTATGCAATTACACGTGTAAAGGATTGAATGCACGTGACATGCTCATGATATGCATGCTAAACACGTGCAAAGAATTATGCGTTACATGTATGCAAAGATTTTGTATACGGAATGTGCATGAAGAATTGCATATGCAAAATATATATATATATAAAGTTTAAGCATGTGTGAATGCATGTTGGGCATCATGAGAGGCTATGCACGTGTAAAGTTATGCATGGAGATATGCAAAAGATTTATGCATGCGAGATGCAAAAATGGATAGACCACATCCTAGGTGATTAAGGGATTCTTTGAGGGTACTGCTCGTACTGTCTGATGCCCTCAAGGATCTAAAAAAGCGTCGTCTTGGCTTTAGGGACTCTGACCCATAATCTTTTCAAAGAGAACTCACTCGTGTGCATCTTTGCCCCCCGATCAATGAGCATTTTGCCCCCCAAAACTTTAACTCGTGTCCTGAATTATGCACTATATGCCTAAAGGGAAGTTATTCGAAGTAATGCCGCTTTATCACTCTAGACTTCAAAAGTCATTATTTTAAAAGTAGTATGTCCCTTGTGGATTTTCACACTAGCTTTTCTTAGCGGCAAATTCGTCCCTTTGGGGATTTTCACATAACCCTGTGCCTAATTTTTGCCTGGAATGGACCCAACCCACTCCAGCGGCTTTTATTCATGTTTTTGTAGGACAGACTGCCTATTCCCAAGTTTTCACCCTACCCTTTGGCCTAACTTTTGCTTAGAGAGCCAATTACGGTTTTCAACTCTAACGGTCTTTTTTTTTATTCTTTTTAAGGGTATGACTGCAAGAAAAGTTTAAGCTACTATTAGAGACCCTTTTTAGAGTAATCGGCAATTATTCATTGAGACGTTTTCTCCCTAGGCATCGATTGCATTCCTTTTCCTATCTCTATGAATGTGTTGCTAGATTGGGTGAGGTGGCGGATGAGGATCGGGTTCCTTAGGGCTTCATGAGGCTGCCTTTTACATTACCACCCATTGTGCTCGATAGTTCAGAGGTATTAACAATGTAGTGAGGCATCCCTATCTTTCCAAGGTGGACCTTTATCTTTGGCTTTTACCTCCAGACACCATAGCCTCTAGGGAAGCTGCCGGTGAAGACTATTATACCATCTATTAGGGATTGTTCTTTTACTCCCACTAATGCATTCAAGAGGTACGTGCTTAGTCCCACAATTGATAACAGAACTCATTGACTTAAACATCTAGACAGTGAGAGCAATAGAAGAGTGTACTCATTTAGATTTCATGCATTAAAGAATGAATGATGTTTCTCTTTTTATAAATGAACTAGAAAATAATAAGCACATGTATTTGCAAAGATTGTATACATTTCAGTATGATTTCGCTATACATGATCATTATCTAACATCGATTCAAAATGCAAAACTACATCTAATCTCAGAGTAAATCTTGTAAGCATCAAACTCCTATCTCCAATCAGCCCTCTCGGGTTTTCTTTATTGGACATTTTCTCTCAAGCCTCTAATTTTTGCCCAGTGTGCCTTTTTCGATTTCACCCTGACGAGGTGCCCATTTTTAGCAAGGTCACCTTTTTTTAGTTTTCAACCTACAGGGCTTTTATTCTCTTCTTTTGGTTTTTAGTCTTTAGCCATGGAGCTTCTTGGATCTGTCGATGTTGACCGGTTCTTCATATTTTCTTCCATCGCTGTTTGTAAAAAATGCTGCTCCCTTGGACAATAATTTCTCAAGAACAAATGGGGCTTCCTACACTGGTCTAAATTTGCCTCATTCGTCTGGAACATTCGGTCTCATTTGCTTAAAGATTAAATCTCCCTCTTTCAATAGGTGCTTTCTGACTTCCTTCCTGAATGATCGAGTAGAGTGTTTTCTAATGGATCTGACTATAGCGGTAGTCCCATGACATGTCATCGTCTGACGTGTTTAACTGTTGCTGCCATTGCTGCGCCCTGTCGGCTTCCAGAATATGGGCTTCCATGAATGTCTTTAAAGATTTGAGCTCTATTTTGATCGGTCATACTGCTTCTGCCCCCATGTATCGAGGAATAAAAGGTGACTCTTGTGGAGGTTTTGATGGTGGTTCTCTAGCCTCGAAGTGCAAAAGGGCCATTTCTCTGCCCAATCCTTGTAGTTTCAAACTGTCTTTACCAAGATCTTTTTGTTAGCAGCCTCTCCTACCCCATTGGTTTGAGGGCAATACAGAGAGGACTTGTGGTCTTTAATGCCATACCTCTGGAGAAACTCCCTAGCCTTAGCCATAAATTGTCCTACCGTCCTTGAACCTTGCATGGTGCTGGAGACCATATTGACATATCGGATTCCTTTCAATGACCGTGTCCGTTGGAGGCCATAGGGCGCACCTCCCCTATGATTTCTATTCCCAAGCTCGAGCAACCAGTATCCATTGTAAGTCAATACAACCCTTTAGGTCCTTTTCGGAAGTCAAGAAAAATGGCAAAGTACGGGCATATGTAGATTAACGGGATTTGAACAAAGCTTGCCCCCAGGATGACTTTCCAATCTACATATTAATTCTTTTCCTTCCACTTTTTTTGTTCCTTTTTTTTTCTTTTTTCTTTTCTGTTCCTTTTATTTTATGTTCGTCTTTTTCTTTTCTTTTTTTTTGTGGACAAGCTTTGTTCAAATCCTGATAGCTCATACTTTTTCGCTCTTCTTGACTATTGGGATGATGCTGACCAACCAAGCCGGGTGTTGTATAAAAAATTTTGGCTTCATCTCTGCTTGTGGATCCCCTTTTTTTTAACCTTCTCTTCCCATTTTGGCCTGGGTTTTCTAAGTTTCTGCTTGACTGGTCCATGATCGGGGTATGTTGGAATGGTGTGCTTAGTGATTCCGCGATCAACTCGTAGCATGTCTTCATAGGTCCAGGAAAAGACTTTTTCATATTTTCTTAAATTTCTCTCAAGTTTTGATCTCTCTTTAGGAGTTACATTAGATGCTATCAAGATTTTCTTTAGGTTTTCCAAAGTTCTGAGATTAAATGGAATGGCATCAATTGAATCAATGTCAAATATGAATTAGTCATGATAATGATTATGCATAGGGAAATTATAAGAAATATTGCACAAGTAAGCAAAAGGTTTCATCTTATTAATGAAACCAAAATTTCATTAATAAATAGTTCAAAAATAAAAAAGAACATTCTAAATAGGTAATCATTTTCCATTCTTGCTATCATAAATGTCGTAGTCGATGATCCATTATCATTCTTAAGATTCGTCCTCCCTTTCCCACTTAGGCACTTAATCTGTTTTATTCTTTATCCTTCGCTCTTCTGGGTCAGAGATCTATTTAGAATCAATTAAATCTTGGATAGGATGTCTCAAGGCCTTGCAATCATCTGTGGTATGCCCGGTGTGTTGGTGGAAGGCACAATACTGATCCCCCTTATGATTGGGTTGTCCTTGGTTTCTAGCGGGCCTAGCTGGCAATGGTTGTAGCATCCCCTCCTTCATCAACCTCTTAAGGACTCAAGGCAAGGTTCTTCCCAAATTAAAATAATGCCTTTGAATCATTTTTGCATTTGATGTTTTTCCTATCCTTCGGGCACCACTGCTATTATCATAACAACCCACTCTTAGACTTACGGGGCCAGTAATAGTTTTATTGAGAGGCACTCGGGTAGTTGTAAGCTTGGACTTCATAAATTCTTCTTCAAGATTAGCTAGCCCTTTTTTTGTGCTTGAGGATCTAGGGATGCCTATTGACTGTGAAGGCTCTGTTCCTTCTACCTTTCTTACTTGGTCTTATAACTGCATCAAAGATCCCTTTGATGTTTCACCTAAGTACGAACCTAATTGTAGACACTGGGTTCTGAGACAGCCCAGACCAAAGTTACCAAGTGATGAAAATGATACCTGTTCACAGGCAAGAGACAGATAAAAGTGATGATTTCCTCGAAAAATATGTTTTTCGTTTTTATTTAAAAAAAAAAAGGGAAAGAGAGAGTTCTTGGGGTCCTGTGTAGTGAGGCCCATCTCATGTTATCTCACTAATGTGAGATGCAACCTCACATTGGTAAGGCCCATCTTACTAAAGTGAGATGCAGCACTCACGTTGGTTAGGGGAAGCGTGAAACGGGTCTCACCTGCCTCACGCACCTCACTGTCCCAACACCCTTCTACTGTTATTTCAGGGGGATTTGGTTGAAAAATGGAGGATTATGGCTGGATTTAGTAAGAAACAACCTAATCCTTCAGAGGTAGTATAAAAAGGAAAAGTAAAAAAAACTAGAGGGGGGATTTTTTGGAGAGGAGGCCAAAGAACATAGAAAGAAACACAGGGAGAAAAGAAAGCTTTGAGAGCAAGAAAGTGATTTTTATTCTCAAAGGCATTCTGAGATTGCTTCTTGAATCCAGGAAATTAATTCCTGACATTTGAGATTCAATTATCTTTGTTTTTTTTAACATAACCTTCATTTCAAAAGTTTTTATCACTCACCGTTTTATCCTTTTCAAGAAAAGCAAGGAGGAAAACCAGAACTTCTTCATCTGCAAATCAAAGATCATATTTGAGGGTAAATATTGGAATAAACCTTTTCTTCTTTCATTTTTCTTTTTTTCATTTCTTATTTTCCTTTATTGAGATTTTTATGACGTATATACTATATATATTTTTTGTTTGATTTTATTAACATATATATTGCATGTTTGTTGTTCTTTTGTTATCAGATATGAGCTCTAAGTATTTGTCATGGTTGATCGGCATGTTTGTTGTTCTATTATGTATGTTTTGATGGCATGATATCATATTTATTCAGTCTGTTAGCGTTACTCTGTTCGCCCCTATTTTATGTTTGTCTGGTCGTCTCTTTGCTCTGTACGAGTCGTGACCTGCTGATCGAGTCGTGTCTTTGTTTTATTCAAATCGTGATCTCCCGATCAGATTGTGCTTTTGGTTTCCTTGTTTTGTCCATGTCGTGACTTTTCCGATCGTGTCGTATTTTTTCATTTTGTTCATTCATTCTTTTGTTCTTTTCTGATAGGATCATGTTTTCTTCGTCCGAGTCATGATTTCTCGTCTGAGATGTGTCTTTGCTTTCTCTCTATCCGATCGGGTCATGATGTTTCATTTGGGTCGTGCATGCTTTGTTCGAGTCGTGTCTTGCTTCACGTATCACGCTCCATTTTCACCTTTCGGATCGTACATCTTTGCACAAATTTGAGTCCCACTCGGGCCTTCATGACTCGTGGATTCATGCACGAGTCGTAAAGGTAGTGCATGAGTCGTGCACCTTGGTCTTCACTCCCTTCTTCTGCTCTTCTTCATTTGTTCCCTTCCCTTTATTTCGTTATGTTTTTTCATGTATTCTTTGTTTTACTTATTCAATTTATTTCCTACTAATGCAACTGTTGCATTTAATTTATATCTAATTATTTACATTTGATAAATTGTTTATATTCAATTAGTTCAATTGATTATTATGTAATTGATTTATTAATCGTTTTCAATCAATTAATTTATTCAATTAATTGCCTATTCATATTGTATTATTTATTTGATGTAATTTACTAACATTTTATCATACTCTTTTTCTTATTACCCCAAATCTTGCTTATTTTCACCTTGAGTGGTATTTCGGAGCGGTTTGGAGGACCGGGAGACCAAAGATCTTCAATTTAGGGTTTGCATTTTTTATTTATTGTATTTTCCTTTATTATTTTTTATTTTTTTATGTGTTGTATGTAAAAATATATTTTAAATTCTCCGCATTATAGAAATCACGTTTTTTTTAATAATTAATAACTTGGAATTTTTCTTAATAAAATAGACCAATGTCCTATTTTAACCAATAAAATCTCACTATCAAATAGAGAACTAGTTTTCATAAAATGGGATCACTCATCCCTTTTTTTTCAATCAATGCCCAAAAGTAATTCTCCAATCTTTTTAAATTAATAAAAAGGAACCAATGTTCCTAAAATTCAATAAATTTCCCGATTTATGTATGATATATTCTAATTATTTTTGTATGTGTTTATTTATTCATTTGGGCTCTTGTAATTAATTTTGGGGCAAATTTTATTCTTTTATGCTTTCTTATTTTAGGGGATTGTTCTATCCCAATTTTTACATGTAATTTATTTATTTATTTTATTGCTTTATTTAATGCTTTCTAATATGTTTGCAAATGTACCTTAAATTCAATGCATGATCGTGTGAGATGAGAGATGGAAATCTAATTTCTTTAAAACTCAATTATAAACTTAAGTCATTAATAAGAGTGAATTTTCGAACACCTTCTCTAGTTCAAGACTTTCGACGTTAGAGACCTTTCCCAATTTCTTGTAAATTGGGTGGCGACTCCAAAATACCTCAAAGGTGCCTAAAGGCGTCATCAGACTAGATGATCCTTTCCAATGTTCTATTGGGAATGAGGCATCCAAAATGACTCATGATGCCTAAGATAAAAAAGACGCGAACCAATCCCTCGAGTGCTAAAAGCGGGTTCAAAGAGGGCCTTTGCTAAGTTCTGCGCACATCACACTGATCCTGACCTTAAATCATATTCTACCCTTGACTGTTTATTATTCAGAGATTGTATCACTGCTAAAATGTCTTCCTTTTTAGGAATACAGTCGTACTCTAGAGCAGGCTTCTTGCCTCTTCCTTGTTCGACTGGCGAAATAAAGGGCACCTTGACTCTGGGTTCAAAAGTAAAAGGAGACATTGCGGTCATCGTGGTATAGGCCTTCTTGACAATGGCCAACTCAACTTGGTTAAGAGCTGTCGCCATAAGCTGAACTTGAAGAAACAGTGCCATGGCATCCATTCTTTCTTTAATTGTGGCCAATAGCCTTTTTTCAAGCTCTTCGAACCTTCTATCCATCTCCTAGGTAATTAGGGCACGAGTCTCTTCAGTCTGTTGTGAAAGGCCAGCCATTTCTAATACCTTCAGATGCTCTGGTAAGGACACTAAATCTTTGTCGGCCAACCCAAACTCTGATCGCTCTTTGGACAACTATCGGGATCTCTCAACCACACAAGCAAATGGTCTATAGTGGTTGAAAAGCAAGGAGTTAGAATGATGTATGAATGACATGCTATGCGTGGTTATGTTATACAACAAATGGTATACAGTGGCTAAAAAAATTAAAGAGGTTAGAATGATGTATGTGTGACGGGCGCCGAACCCCGTACGCCCCCGAAAACCCGCTTTAGGGCGATCAGGAGAGGTTCATAAAACTTGTAAGGTATTTACAAGTGCGTCTATTTTCAGCAATAAGGAGATTTCATGGAGTCGCCACCCAATAGAACATTGGGAAAGTTTCTCTCGTCTCGGAGAGCCTAAGACTGCGCTTATTATCCATTTTGGGCCAACCAAAGGGGTCTTTGAGGGTAAACCTCTCTCCCAAAGGAGCCTGGGATTAACGTCTAAGTCTCGTGACCCAAGAAGTGTCTTGGAGGTCTTAGTTCCAACGAGTGATCGGATAGACCTCTAGCCTCTTTGAGCCCAAAGACCAGAGAAGGTTCGGGACTCCCCATTTATTCATACCTTGGTTAAGTTTATAATCGAGTTTTGAATTTAGTATTTCATGCCTTTTCTCATTCAATTTTAATGCAATTTAATTAAACGCATATCAATCATATAATAAAAGCGATAAATAAAGTAAATGAAAGCAAAATAAATTACAATAAAACTAGGGGCGGAATACAACCCCCATTTGTAAATAAAATGCAAATCATACATAAATTGGGCTATTTATTAAAAATGAGAACATTAGTCCTCTCATGCATAATTTAAGAAAATAATTTTAAAGTGATAATTTACTTTAGATGAAAAATCTAGGACATTGGTCCCATTTTTATTAAATAAAATCCAATTTAGTTTAATGGAAATATTTTTGTGATTTTTTAACTAACGTGCATGAAAATAAATTTATTATTACAAATTACATAATAATAAATTAATCCAAAATAATAAAAAGCAACAAAAATAATAAATAACTCCCAAGTGGATCTTCAAATCTCCATGGGCTCTCACTTGACAAAAACTCACATATGAAAAATAAGTATTGAAAAATAAAAAAACAAATAAAAATGAAGTTAGTATAAAAATAATTAAACATATAACTTGAAAATAATTAAATTAAGGCAAACAAAATTGCATCATATATGACAAGCCAATTAAAATGACATAATAAAAATATGCAATTTAACAAATTAATAAAATTAACATGCATAAAAAACATAAAATAGTGTTAATAAAATTTAACATGCATAAAAAGCATAAAATAATGATGATAAAATTTAACATGCATAAAAACACAAAATAACATCAATAACATCCAATCATGCATAAAAAGCAAAAGAAATAATAAAAATCAGCATGCATAAAACATACTAATAATAGTAATAAAAGCCAACATGCATAAACAAACATAAAATAATAATTATAAAACTCAACATGCAAAAAAACATGAATAGAAAATACAAACATAAAATTCAGCATGCATAACAAATAAATAATAATAGTAATAATAAACAAGAATAAGGATAGTAATAATAATACTAATGATGGTAATAACTACAATAATAATAATAACACAATAATAACAAAGAATATGAACAATCAAACATAATATTAATAATAACAATAATAATAATAATGATAAAAGAAGATGAACAATATGAACAACATGAACACATGAACAATTAAATAAAAATAATATAAACAATTGAATAAAAATAATAAAATAGTTCTAAGAGAATTTACATTGTTAACTAATCAAATAAGAAGCCAAAATAAGAAATAAAAAGAAAATAATAAGACTAAGAGAATTTACATGTTAACTAATTAATTATAAATAAATCAAATTAAAATTAAACTAAGAAATTGAGCCAAGAATGTTTACCCTCAAAATTTATCTTGATGAAGAGAAGGTAAGATCCAATTCCTTGTCTTTTATTGTTGGAATAAAATTAGAAAATAAAATATTGAAAGTGAATTTTTACTCAAAAACAAATAATTTATTTATTTGTCTCAAAGCAAAAATTGTCAATTGAAAATAAGAAAATTCTCAAAAACAAAAATTGTTATTTTTTTGTGTTAAAAATTGCTGGAAATTTCTTTAGAAATTCAGAGAATTTGTGCTTGAAAGAAGAAAGAAGAAGAAAAATATTTTCCCAAGAAAATTTCCCCTCCATTCTCACTAAAAAACTCTTTTTATTCCCCTTAAAATTTAGATTTTTAATTAAGAAATTAAATTAATTTAATTCCCATAAATACAAAAAATGACTGAATTTATTGGGTTGGAAGATAGAAAGCTTTTTGAATTAAATTTTGTAAAAAAAATGAGTTAAAAAGCATTTAAAATGAAGAATTTATGGCCAAAAAGGCCAAAATAGGCAAAACGAACGAACAGGGGCGCGGGGCGCCCCGTCGGTGCGCCCGACGTGCTACCCGTGCGCGCGCTCCGCCTGTACGCCAGGCGCTGCGGCGCGCGCCCAGCGCTGCTGTAGCCCGACACTTGCGCGAAAATTTTTTTTTTTTTAAATTTCCTGTAAAATATAATAATTTAAAACTCACTTTTTTCATCACAAAATAATATTTAAAATACTTTAAAAATATTTTTGAAATACATTTTATTTAATTTTAAAACAACAAATCGACTAGGAAATCGTCACTTCCAACTTCATTCTTTTTGCCTATAGATCAGCACACTTAATTTCATCATTGGGTAATCCTGATCAAGGCTACTCGGGACCCGGTGTCTACAGTTGCCCCCAATTTTGGGGAGGCTAGTGTGTGGATGCCTAGGTGAGCCAAAAATTCAAGAAAAGGAAAGAAGCGCGTACCTGAGGTTGCCTCCTTCCAGCTGCTCCCTTGGGAAAAGTGTTGTGATTCATCCTCTTGAGTTGCACTGAGTCGCTGACAAGACTACAAAGTGCCAAGGAACCATCCTAAGATGGTGATGCGTCGAGTCGCTACCAAGACTACAAAACGCGAAAGATAAATCGCACCGAGCCGCTGACAAGGCTACTAAAAGTGCGCTGCACGGAGTCGCTGACAAGACTACAAAACATACAGGTGCTATCCGCAGATAGCGATGCGCCGAGCCACTGAAAAGACTACTAAAAGCGCAGAACGAAAAAATGCACCGAGCCGCTGACAAGGCTACAAAAAGTGCGCTGCACGGAGTCGCTGACAAGACTACTAAACGTGCAGAGTTCCATCCTAAGACAGGTGATGCACCGAGCCACTGACAAGGCTACTAAAAACGCACAAGAGAGATGCACCGAGTCACTACCAAGACTACCAAAAGTGCACGAAAGAACTACACCGAGCCACTTCCAAAGCTACAAAAAGTGCACCGCTCCTTCTTCTGATTATGATGCGTCGAGTCGTTGACAAGACTATGAAATGCGAAACTTGCTCTTCTGAGCTGCACCGAGTCTGCTACAGACTACCAAAAGTACACTGCATCGAGTCGCTGACAAGACTACTAAAAGTGCAGGATTCCATCTTCGAATGGTGACGGTCTTCTTTTAGATAGTTCCTGCAAAATTATGTGTACAAAAATACATACAAGAAAATGTGTGTGTATGATATGAGATGCGAATGCTTGCAAGAATGTATAGACCATGCCCTAGGTAGCCCAGGGTGTGCTGAGGATATAGCTTGGTTGCTCCACCATGCCCCCGAAATCAAAAGGATTGTCATCTTGGCCTTAGGGATTCCGTCCCCAATAAGTTTTCTGAAAGAGAAATCTAGTGCATCTTTGCCCCCCGGTTGATGATCATATGCCCAGGATTCTAACTCATGTCCTAACTTATGCCTTATCTATCTGAAAAGAAGATCATCCGAAGTATACCGCCTTATTACTCCAGGCATCAAAAGTCATTGTTTTAAAGGTAATGCGTCCCTTGTGGATTTTCACACTAGCTTTTCTTTGTGGGAAATGCGTCTGTAAGCACCGTGTCCTGGAGCGGTCCGGATCGGAGGTTACCCTATGATGAAATCAATGTTCAAGGCCTGTGCAGGAGGCTGAAGTTGGATGGTTTTAGTCCCGCGTTCCATGAGAAATGAGGTTTTTTTTCTACACTTCAGGGGCAGAGGGGGGAAAACGGGAGTTTTCCGAGTAAAAAAGGTTTTTTGTCCTCCACAGACGGCCAGCCCGTCTGTGGAGATGGCCCGTCGCTCCGAGTCACCGACGGCTCAGGGTTTTTTCCGACGCCCGTCGGAAAGTCACCGCCCCTGTCAGGAGCCGCCTGGTTTCCCGGAGCACGCAACCGTTCCGACGCCCGTCGGTGAAGGTGGCAGGGCCGTCGGAAGTGTCCTTGTGTCAGTAGGATTCTTCCGACGCCCGCCCCTACGCACCGACGCCCGTCGGTCGTGTCTGGCTATATAAGGTCCGGATTTCCACTTCAAAAGGGTTGGAAAATTTTTCAGAAGGGGAAACTCTGCCAAAATTCGAGCACATTTCCTCTCTCTTCCAAAAACACACATTTTCCAAAGAACTTTACTTAATCAAGGATCAAATCGATCAAAGGAACTAAAAGCTAATTAGTTTTCTTTAGATTTGGACTCCTAAATCGACTTTCTGAAGGATCGGAGGTGAAATAGCTCATTTTCTCTCTCTGATCTTTCATTCTCTTACTTTCTCGTGGAACGCGCGGGGATCTAACCGACATTAAAATTCTACCCAAGGCAACTATCTGAGGGTAAATATTCCGGATTCTCTCTCCATTTTATCTCATATTTAATTATTTATCATTCATTTATTTATTCCGTGAAAATTTTGAATACGTATTATTACTTTTCTTCATTTTGACTCCCTCATCTCCTTCTTGGATAAAACTTGTTTTTTTTGATCTCAAAAGGCCCTTTTTTCCTTTCTGTTTTCTGGAGACAGAGGTGACCGACGGGTCATCTTTATGACCGACGCCCGTCGGTCACCCACCTATAGACGCCATCCTTGAGTGACAAACGGGCATATCGAATAACCAAACCGACGCCCGTCGGTCAATCAGGAAAGGCCGTCGGTGGGTTCTGCCTCCATTTTTTTTGATCATTTTCCATCTCTATTCAGTCCCTTCGATTTCTTATGTGTTAATTTTATGAATGTTAACATCTCTTAACTTTTTGTGAGTGTATATTGGCTCTCTTGGATAATTTCGAGCTTGAGCGGTCGCCTACCATGCATGGTGGATTTCGTCTGGTTTAGTTTTCTTAAACCTCTTGATTTATTTCTCTCGCTCTTTCATTCATTGATTATTTTATGTATATGAATAAGCTTTTTTTTTTATCCCGTCGAATGTAAGAATAGATTAACGATTTGTACTTAAATAAAATTGAGTTTTGTATAAAATGCAAAAAGGGTCCAACGCCCTATTTTCATCCAATAAAAATCATCACATATTAAATATCACTTTTTTTAAAGATGATGCATGAGAGGACCAAAGTCCTCAAAATAAACAATGCCCCGATTTGTGTATGAATCGCGCTTTTATAAAGGGAGTTGTATTCCGCTCCTTGTATTATTGTAATTTATTGCTTTGATATTTATTCTGCCCATTTATTGCTTTCCAAATGTGAATAAATGCGCCTTTTAATTAAACTGCATAGTGTGGAGAGAGAGCGAACTAATGACATTAAAATTTGATCATAAACTAATTGAGGTAGAAATAGATGAGAAATCCCGGACCCAGCTCTGGTCTTTGGGCTCAAGAGGTTAGAGGTTATCCTCCAAAATACTTCTTGGGTCACGAGACTTTAGCGCTAATCCTAGGCCTCATGGCCCAACATGGATGCTAAGCGCAGTCTTAGGCTCTCCGAGGCGAGAGTAACTTTCCCAATGTTCTATTGGGTGGCGACTCCATGATACCTCCTTGTTGCCCAACATAGACGCACTTGCGATTTATTGCAAGATGCCAACGGACCCGCAAATGCCCCGGTCGCCCACGTGCGGGCGGTCCGAAAGGGCGGCGCATCGGGATCCGGCGCGCGTCACAGTGGCGACTCCGCTGGGGACCTTATTGGTTCGAGATTTTAATTTGAAAATACCTCTTTTAACATTTATGATTAAAAGTTAATTCATGAATTCGCTTTCTCTCAAATTTGCATTTACATATCATTAGAGCCTTAGAATAAGCTAGTTTGGTCCCTCTTCTAGCCCCGGTGCGTTCCTGAAGCACCTCCTCATTTTCACTCAATTTGGGGAAGTGTTAAGGATAATCACCAGCCCAAGCCACGTACCTCAATGGTATATCAAAATGGTGACCCGATCGGTCGCTACGCTCGTGATGAGCTAGACCCGTCGGCAGGGATCATGCTTGGGTAGCCTCAAAGAAACATCTCCCTTGTCCAAAGCTCATGTAATGGCTGTAGTCACTTTCCACAGGTGAAATGAACCGTAATCTCATGCTTGCTGTATGGATCCTCACATATTGGGTGAATCCAAATATCTCGCTTGGTAACCTAGCCAAAGGCTATCATGCCCCGGTAGGGCCATGTCGAAATTTATGGACCGTTCGAATACGTGACGATCATTATCCATCTGCTTGTACATTAGCATAGGAGTGTTATGCTGCCGGTTTTTCGCCGCGCACCATACGCGTCCATTGGGTTCCTCGTTAACCCTTGGGCTAATCCCACCTAGGAAAGAGACTGCACGACCACGTGTGTGGGAGAAATAAGGGTGGAAGGACTTACTTGCTTGCTTGTGCTCTGTAAATGTTGCATATCACGATCATGCATTATACATACATTTCATGCATCATTCTAACTTTTGTCCCTGCAGCCATCATAGATCTGCCCAGGTGGACTAGATCACCGACCGGGCGACTGATCCGAGTTCTTACTCCCGAGCTGTCGGATAGAGAAGGTCTGCCGGAGATCTTATCAGAAGTAAGTGGCACAGTATCTCATATGGCAAACTCACCCAGGGGGGAAGACGCCACCAGGGCCATGATTGCCGAAGAAGTGGGCCGTCGATTTGAAGAATTCGAGGGAAGGATGATGAATATGTTGGCCGCCTTGACGCAGCAGAACGCTCAGCCGAATGTCCCCCAGAATCCTCCTCCTCCTCCTCCAGTGAGACTGAATGAGCCTGAAGAAGAAAGGGTTGAAAGGCGAGAGGAGCCCATTAGGCCGCCACCGGTAGAGTTGAGATCAGTGGCTTCGGGAGAACTGAGAAGAAGGCCAGTGCTGAGAATTGATGATGATAGAGATATTGAGGATGATAGGTTGAGCGTGGCATCCGAAAAGGGGAAGGCACCTCAGGCTGATGATTTTATTTTGAAAAAGATGGAAGAGAGGTTCGAGGCCCTGGCTCGTATGATAGGTAGAGCCCACGGGATGAATCCTGAGGATAGAGAACTGGACGGAGAAGACCCGATCCCTTATAACTTCAAGATGCCGGACGTGCCGAAGTTCGATGGTACTTCTGATCCTACTGCACATGTGAAGCAATATTCTCTGGTCATGAAGGGGACCACATTGTCCAAGAAGCAGAAAGTGGAATACTTTTGTCTGAGTTTGACCTCTCATGCCATAGATTGGTATCACGGCCTTGACCGCCGAACTAAAGAAGATTGGGATCTGCTCACTGAGGAGTTTCTGAAACAGTACGATTGCAATACCAGAATGGAGGTGACTCTGAAAGATCTTGAGCTGCTCCAGCAGAAGGCTGGAGAATCCTTCCATGAGTACCTTACCCGATGGCGGAACCGAGTGATGGAGATGCGCCGAAAGCCTGATACCCAAGATCAGATTCGTCTTTTCATTAAGAACGCGAGCCCATACTTGAAGGAGGGACTGAGGATGAAGGGGTTAAAGGACTGGGAGTCTCTCAAGGATATAGCCATCGAAGCGGAAGGGGAGTTCTTGACCCGAAAAGCTAACAATGATAATTTTGCCAAAAGGGCTAACCCCGGTCAAGGAGCTAGTAGGCCGGCAGGCCCCAGTAACAGCACTAGAAGAATGGGTGAGGTGTCTGCTACTGAGGTAACCACCCCGAGGAAGTTTTCGAACTTAGGGAGACCATTATCCTGGGTCTTGAAGAGGCTGATGAAGGAAGGAAAATTGCGTCCTCTAACTCCTAGGCCGGCTTTGACACAAGGGAAGCCGGGACATAAGGACAACGAATTCTGTGCATTCCACCAGCACTCGGGCCATATCACTGATAAATGCAAAGCACTTCGGCACTCTATTCAAGATTTGATCGATAGCAAACAGATCTCTGACCCTGAGAGGAGGGAAGCTGAGAAGAAGCCTAGTTATAATGCCGTACCCCCACTTGTGTTTATGATCCAATCTAGCCTGCCAGAGTGGTACGTGCTACAAGATCTGTATGGGAATGAGGAATCTGCTGTCGGTGGTTCCGAGAATGAGAAGGAGAAAGCAGTTGTGGCGACTCTTGATTGCTGGTCTAGCAGTGAGAGCGGTGGGGAAGCCGATGATGAAGAAGGATTGAACCTTGATCTGTGGGGCTCCGATGGAGAAGATGGGGAGGTAAGCGCTGTCACTAGAAGCGGAAGGGTGATCCCCGAGATTGCGAAGCTACCTGGGCCAGTTCAGCCAGTGGCAGAGAAAGAGCCAGAGGAGGAACAGATTATAAGGCAATTGAAGAAAACCACGGCTCAGATAACCATTTGGGATTTGTTGAGGCAGTCTCCCTCTCATAGGCAGAAGGTAGTGGAGGCTTTGGTTGAGGCCACAGTTGCCACCACTATTTCCCCATCAGAGCTTTTGGGTCTAATCAAGGGAGGATCCGAGGAGAGGTTGATCTTTTCCGATGCGGACTTACCGGCAGAAGGCCGTAATCATAACCGACCCTTATACATTAAGGCACAGATTAGCGGCAAGCACACTGCTTGCGTTATGGTGGACGATGGGTCTTCTATCAATGTATGCCCTTTGATAGCTTTGCAAGCTTTTGGCTTAAGCAGGGATATGCTCAGCGAATCTGACCTGACTATCACGGCCTACGATAACTCAAGGAGGCAGGCCTCGGGAACCTTCAAGACCTTGGTCAAAACAGGACCTATCGAAGTGGAAGTCGAATTTGTGGTTCTGCCCATTCCTGCTAATTTCTCGGCTTTGCTAGGGAGACCCTGGTTTCATAAATTAGGAGGAGTGCCATCCACGCTGCATCAGATGATAAAATTCCCGCACGAAGGGGAGGTGGTGACTATCAAGGCAGCCAGGGAAAACCAGGTCTCAGCGCTAGAAATTGCCAATCAGCCGTTCAGTGGTTTTCATGTATCTATGATAAAGGAAGAGCACGAATCAGGAGGTGGCCCGGCTGTGGTTAATATGTTGAAGAGGATGCACTATCTTCCTGGGGCTGGTTTGGGAAGAAGCTCCCAAGGGCTGCAGACCGCGATTACCACTCGAGGGCAGAAGAACCGTAAAGGTCTGGGGTACAGAGGTGGTTTTGGCAAGAAGAGGGTAACAGACAGGATTCCTCACATTTCAGAAAGCTTTGTCCCCGCATCCTCAGTATGTGCTTATACTGGTGAAGATGAACCGCAGTGGGTAGATGGGAGGATTGTCCCTGGCTTTGAGATTTTTAATGATGTATATGATTGGCACATCGGATTTGTCAAGACCGCTGAAGACTTTTGGGATGAAGAAATCATGACCCAGGGGATCACTTGGGACAAGTGCGAGCTTGAGGAGATCGTTACTGAGAAAATGGTAGCTGCCAGGCTTAAAGGAAAAGAGAAGATAGCAAGTTTAGAGCTAGAAGTGGAGGAGTTGAAGATCTCTTCCGACGTGCCTGAAGGGCCTCTGCTAGATCAGAAAGTCAATGAGCAAGCTGCATTAGCGTCAACCTCGGGAGCGGCAGAAGAAGACTCTAGCCTAGATTGTCTTTTTATTCCAGAACTCTTTTATGATGTAAATGATAACTATAATATTATCAATAAGATGAACAATTTCACTTATTTGTGCGATGTTTCTGATGATTTCAACATGCATGAACATGATCATATTCCATCAATTTTTGACATTGACTCTACTGGCACAACGCCTTTCAATCTTGGAACTTCGGAAAATCCGAGAGAAATTCTAATAGCATCAAATATAACTCCTGAGGAGAGAAAAAATTTTGAGAGAATAATAACAAAACATGAAAAAGTCTTTGCCTGGACCTACGAGGATATGCCGGGGATTGACCGGGCCGTGGCGGAGCATGCCATCCCCACTTACCCAGATTGCAGGCCTGTGAAGCAGAAGTTGAGAAGGCTAAGGCCAGAATGGGCTGATAAGGTTAAGGAGGAAATCCGACAGCAGATCGAAGCTAAGTTTCTGGTGGAAGTCCAGTACCCTACTTGGCTCGCGAATGTGGTTCCTGTGGCTAAGAAGAACGGAAAGGTCAGGGTGTGCGTGGATTATCGAGATCTTAACAAAGCCTGTCCTAAGGATGATTTTCCACTGCCCCATATTGATGTATTGATAGACAGTGCCGCCAACTGCGCAATGTACAGCTTTGGGGATGGATATGTGGGCTACAATCAGATCCTGAACAAGATAGCTGACCGGGTCAAGACTGCCTTCATCACGGAGTGGGGTACTTATGCCTATCGGGTTATGCCTTTCGGCTTAAAGAATGCGGGGGCCACGTACCAGAGGATGGCGACCAAGATACTAAGCGACCTGATTCACAAAGAAGTAGAGGTGTATGTTGATGATATGATGGTCAAATCAGCCACCCGAGAGGGGCACTTTGAAGCTCTAGAGAAGTTCTTCACCCGGATCGACAGGTATAATCTGCGACTTAACCCCAAGAAGTGCATTTTTGGGGTGACTTCAGGAAAGCTGTTGGGACATGTCGTCAGTCAGAGGGGGATAGAAATTGACCCCGATAAGGTGAAAGCTATCAGAGAGATGCCTGTGCCACAAAAGGAAAAAGATGTAAGGAGTTTTCTGGGCAAGTTGCAGTATGTTAGCCGGTTTATTGCCAAGCTCACTTCGATATGTGAACCTGTTTTTAAGCTACTTAGGAAGAATCAGCCCGTAGTCTGGAATGAAGACTGCCAGAGAGCCTTTGATAATATCAGGGAGTACCTGTTAAATCCGCCAGTACTAAGACCTCCGCAACCTGTCAAACCACTTATTCTGTACCTGGCAGTAGAAGACGGTTCAGTGGGCGCCATGATGGCTCAAGAGGATGAGTTTGGAGTGGAGTTTGCAGTTTATTACCTCAGCAAGAAGTTTCTGGCTTACGAAATAAAATATGCTGAAGTAGAGAAGATCTGCCTTGCAGTGATTTGGGCATCAAAGAAGCTAAGGCATTACTTTCACTCGTACAAGGTTCAGGCTGTAGCCAAGCAGAATCCTTTAAGATATTTGCAGGAGGCACCATCTTTGCTTGGAAAGATGGGGAGGTGGTTGCTCTTGCTACAAGAGTTTGATGTGCAATACATCACCCGCAAGACTATTAAGGGGCGAGCTGTAGCCGAATTTCTTGCTGAGCACCCTATCCAAGGGGACACCCTCGAATTTACCTTTCCTGACGAGAGCATAGGCACGATTTCTGTTCAAGGATGGCAATTGCATTTTGACGGGGCAGTAAACAACAAAGGAGCCGGAGTCGGAGTCATCCTAACAACCCCAGATAATGAGAAACTTCCTCTCGCTAAGAAACTGAGATACAAAGCAACCAACAACGAAGCTGAGTATGAAGCATGCACTTTTGGGTTGGAGGCTTTGGCTGTGTTGGGGGCCAGAAATGTAGAGGTATTTGGTGATTCGTCCTTGGTAATAAACCAGATCCGAGGTGAGTGGGCTGTTAAGGAAGAGCGGCTGGTCCCTTATGTTCAATATCTGAAAAGGATGTGTGGGCAGTTTGAGATTTGCACCTTCCACTTCGTGCCAAGAGACGAGAACCGTTTGGCTGATGCGTTGGCAACCTTAGTATCAATATGGGATAACCCTGAGGGAGTGGCCATGAAGCCGGTGCTGATTTCGAGCTCTGATAGGCCCAGCTTTGAAACCGTGCCTGTAATGGAATTAGAGGTGTCAGATGGGAGGCCGTGGTACTTTGATATCATGAATTACTTGGAAAGCGATAGATTTCCAGAGGAAGCCACTGAAAAGGATCAGAGGGTGATACGTAAGTTATCTACTCAGTTCATATCCTTGGAAGGGGTGCTGTATAAGAGACGGTCAGATGGGATCCAGCTCAGATGTTTGAATGAGAGAGAAGCGCGCAAGATAATGGAAGAAACCCATGCAGGGGTCTGCGGGGCCCACATGAATGGTTTGACCTTGGCCAAAAAGATAATGAGGCAAGGCTTTTATTGGCTTACGATGGACACTGATTGTTCCAAATATGTCAAGCAATGTCAATTGTGCCAACAGTACGCGGATCTGAGGCACCTGCCGGTATCAGAGCTACATAACTTAACATCTCCTTGGCCGTTTGCCGCCTGGGGGATAGATATCATTGGGGAGATTCGCCCTACGGCGTCCAATGGGCACAGGTACATCATAGTCGCGATCGACTACTTCACCAAATGGGTCGAGGCAGAATCTTTCAAGAAAATTGACGCAAGGGATATGGCCAGGTTCATAGAGAGGAATTTGATCTGCAGATATGGTCTCCCTCACCACTTGGTGTCTGATAATGGAGTGCAGTTTATGGGAGAGACCAGAAAACTTCTCGAGAAGTACGGTGTTGAGCATCATAAATCCTCTCCCTACCGACCGCAAGCGAATGGAGCAGTGGAAGCCGCCAATAAGAATGTGAAAAAGATCTTGTCCAAGATGGTCCAAACCTACAAAGATTGGGCTGAGAAGTTGCCCTTCGCCCTGTGGGGATACAGAACGACAGTAAGATCATCTACGGGCGCTACACCATTTTCTCTGGTATACGGAACAGAAGCAGTATTGCCGGTAGAGATAGAGCTTAAATCATTAAGGGTGGTCATGGAGGCCCAAATCCCGGAAGCCGAATGGGCGCAGCAGAGATTGCAGCACTTGAACTTGCTGGATGAGAGTAGGCTGAAAGCTTATTATCATAATCAGATATATCAGAAGAGATTAGCGAGAACTTTCGGAAAAAAGGTGAGGAAACACCCGCTGAAAGAGGGGGACTTGGTGTTCAAGCAGATGAGGCCAGGAATACCAGATATCAGGGGAAAGTTCAGACCTACCTGGGAAGGGCCGTACATCCTTAAGAAGCTGTTGTCCAGAGGGGCTGCAATCTTATCAGACAGCGATGGGAACGAGTTCAAGGAGCCAGTCAATGTCGACAGACTCAAAAGGTTCCACGGCTAAAGACCAAAATAAAAAGAAGAGAATAAAATGCCCTGCAAGTCGAAAACCGAAAAAAGGCGGCTGTGCTAAAATTGGGCGCCTCGACAGGGTGAAAACCGAAAAAAGGCATCCTGTGCAAAAATCAGAGGCATGAGAGAGAATGTCCGATCGTGAAAACCCGAGAGGGCCGATCGGTAACAGGAGTTGATGTTGTTAAAATTTGGTTTCATGTATTGATAGTGCATAAGCAGCTGAGTAAATGCCAAAACTGATCATGTATGCTGAAATTATCTAGAAATGCACACGAAACTTGTGAAAAGGATGAATATTATTCTTTTCACTTTTGTCATTTTCTAGTTCTGCATTAAAAAGAAATGTAGCAAAAATACACATGTAGGCTAAACTAGGTCTTGCTGCTGCTCTCGCCGATCAGATGCTTGAGCCCTCGAGTCCTATTATCGGAGGTTGGGCTGAGGATCCACTTCTTGTACCCGCTGGTTGAGGATGCAGAATGATTGCCAAACCTCGGGATGACAGTCTTCACAGGTAATCTGCCCCATAGCTCATGATACCGGGAAGCAAATGCGACCGAGAGGTCTCCTCCTCGGAAAGCAAGGGGAACCCTCACTATATCCTGGGTCATCCCAAGCTGCCGTGAACATCGCGAGGTAATGCAGAAGGTAGCCTGGCGGAGGCCGCAGAGGGGGACACAACCTGATGACCCATCGGTGACCGCATGGGACAGCGGGAGCCAGGCGGATGTAAAACTGATGTCGTCATCTGACAGCTCATTAAACCTGGTAATGCCTTCGCTAGTCGTGGCACACCCATACAGTCGCCGACGGGGCAAGAAATGGCTCGGCATGTACCGCGGAATGACTCGGGGAGGTGGTTCAGACAGCATTTTCAGTTTTTCCTGTAGCCAGATCTGAAAAAAAAAAAAAAAAAAAAAAAAAAAAAAAAAAAAAAAAAAAAGCCGCTGGAGTAAGTAGGGTTTGCTTCAGGCAAAAATAAGGCACAGGGTTGTGTGAAAATCCGAAAGGACGCACCTCCCGCAAAGAAAAGCTAGTGTGAAAATCCATAAGGGACGCACTACCTTTAAAATAATGACATACCTGGAGTAATAAGGGGCTACCAGTAAAAGTTGTAGTGGACCCAGAACTCACAGCGTCCAGACCTAAGATGGTTTCGGCCAAGACAAGTGGTAGAGGGGACAGTCCTAGATGAAAGTCGCTCAGAACTCCAAACAGACGAAAGTCACCTGTCAAGCCTCCTGGAACAACAGTAAGGAAGTTCACCATGCAGAATAGGAACGTGATACTTACCCGATAGGTGGGGATGTCAGTGAACTGATCTAGGGCCTCGATCAGGGGCTCCAGAGAAAAGGAGGAACTCAGAGGAATCAGCCGGTTGGCCGCCGAGGGGGATATCCCCAGGGCTAGGGCTACATCCCGGGTCTGAAGTGGGTCGCAGCGGGGGATGCAAGGCAAGGCGCCAGGAGGGAACTGGGCTCCCAGAATAGAAGCCAATTCTTCAGAAAGAGGGCACAGTTCCTGATAAGTGAACTGGAAGACGTGAAATCGAGGGTTCCAGAAGTGGGTCGCCGCCAGGAGGAGGTTCTGGTTGATTTTCACCCGACACAGATATTTCAGCCCAGCCAGAGAGGAAAGGGCGCCTTCTCCCCAAGTGTGCTTGTCATCTAAAATATGGTGCATCCTTTGGGCAGGAGGGGAGAACATTTTGAGAAGAATGAAATCCCAAGGTGTTGGAAAATGAAGAGACAAGAAAATCTTGCAGATTATATAGGAGAAGGTCACCGACGGCCTACCCGCCCCTCTACAGAGACGGTCTGCCCGCCTCTCTACGGAGACGGCCTGACCGCCCCTCCATAGAGGCGGCCCGCCCGTCGGAAGTCCACCGGGCAGAAACACGCGTCATCATCGCATTCATCACGAAATTAAATTGCATTCATTTCGCGACAGACGGCCAGCCCGTCGGTCGCTTTTACAGACGCCCTGCCCGTCGGTCACGAAATTCTATATAAGGGCGAGTGACAGACGGCGCAAACGTTGCTGTCCCTTTCTCCCTCCTCTCTCAAGCGGTTTTTTAAGTAGTTTTTGGCGTTTTTTGAGCCTTTTCTGCTTATTTTTTCACGATTTCTTCGTTTTTTCGCATTATATACTCACCCGGTGCTCGGATATTTGTATTTCCCTAGTTTCTACACTTCTCCGGATTACAAGTAAGTAAATAATTACTTCTTTTTTATTTTTTTTTTAATTCATTTCTACATTCTTTCTTCTTTTAACTTTAAGGAGTTTTAGATAATTTTAGAATTCAGGGGGAAATGCTGCCCAATTTTCTATATTATTTTGTAGTTAAATCTGAACTTTTTGCATGATCACATAAAAATAGAGTTTTTCTATAACCTTGGTGCTGTAGAGTTACACCCCTTTTTAGCGCACCATTTTGTGCATTTCTTTGCTTTTATGGCCTGAGGCAATTATTTTGATTTGTTGGGGGCACACTTTTGCCGGGGTGCGCCCCATTTAAAGCATTTACTATTGCTAGGGCCTGAGGCCTGTTGTCTTGCTTTTTTCACGCAGGGGGTAGGGCACGTCCCTGCCCGGGTGCTGCCCAAATTTTTATCTTTTATTCTAGAATTGAATATTTATTTACTTTCCGAGTATGATGCATGCCTTGGGACTTGGAAAGCCCATCTTTATTCGCTTTAATTATCTCCGTGAGGATTACATGTTCCTTTGCCATGATGCGTGCAAGGCATGTTAAGATACTTCCGTAGACAGGATGTTTGCTATTTTTATCTGTCATTACTTTTTATCTCATGATGGGTTGCCATTGCCCTGTTAAGGCCTAGATGGACCTTAGATTTTGAAAAATAAACCTGATAGTGCTTGCTTTGCTAAGTTTTCGCTATCTGACTTTTTTCCTTTTTACAGGATGCCTCCCAGACGCAGAGCACCACAGGCCCAGCCCGAGCTTGAGGCCCCGGCTTGGATGGATGATGAGTCCGCCCAGAGGTACAGGGCGTTGGCTCAGGTAGAGTTTCGGGCCAGCCGCTTTGTATCTCGCCCTTTTTTAGAGGCCCTCGGGTTGGCCCCGGAGTTTGATTTACTTGCCGAGGGAGCGGGCTGGACAGAGTTTCTTGAGCCTGCCTTCCAGACATTTCCAGAGGCTACCCGCCAGGTCTTAGCCACTCTCCGTTACACAGGCTTTCAGAGCGCAGATACTGACCCGGGGGTGATACAGTTTTGGTTTGATGGCGACCATGTCAGCATCACCAGGCAGAGGTTCGCTCAGGCTATGGGGCTTCCTTCGGGGGAGGAGGTTGAGATCCCGCGGCGAGCGGTGAGACGCGCCCATTGGGCGGCTATTGCTATACCAGGAGTGCTGTATGATCACGATACAGCGAAGAGCACCGTACTGGTGTCTCAGGCACTCCGGTATCTGCACAGAGTGCTTTCCAGCTCGTACCTCGGTCGGGCTGGTAATCCAGGGTCGCTTAACGCGGCCGAGATCTGGAGCCTCTGGGCTATGGTGGCAGGCCAGCGTCTCAACATTAGCCACGAGATCTTGGCCAACCTGACCAGAGTGGGCAGAGGGTCGACACCGGTGGTGATGGTAGGAGGAGTCATCACCCGATTACTGTTGGGATTAGGGTTTACACCCGAGAGGCTGAGAGGACCTCTGCCGGAGGGGATCCATGTAGATGCTGCAGCCGCAGTTCAGATGGGGATGATCTCTCAGATTCCAGGTCAGGCGGAGGCTTATAGGGTGTTGACTATCCATGAGACCCGGCGACTGTTCTCGCTTCCACCCCTGGGGGCAGACCCTGATCACCCAGAGCACCAGGAGGGGCAGCCTCCACCGCCCGAGCCACAGCCTCAGCCTCCGCAGGTGCAGCCGCAGCCTCCACAGACTGAGCCTCAGCCGGAGCATCAGCCTCCTCCACCTCCTCAGTCACAGACAGTACCTCCGCCACAGCAGCAGGAGCCTCCTAGGACCCCCATGGATTTTGATTTTGAGGTCACGCTGGACGAGCTCTTCGGCTCTTCACCGGCGTCTAGGATCCCGACTCCGGCCCCGTCACCAGGTACCAGGATACAGAGGCCTGCCCGCGAGCCCTTCGAGAGATACCATCCGTACTCCCGAGGCGATCCTGGGGCATCCACTTCTTCGGCACCACCACCAGAGCCAGCGCCACATCAGCCAGCTCAGCCGGACTATTTCCAGCTCCTCTCCTCCATGTTTATGGCCTTTGAGCGGCGACAGGATGAGAGGGATAGAGCCATTCATGAGAGGTTGGATCGCCAGCAGGCTGCTATCCAGGAGCAGTCTCAGGCAGTGGAGCGCCTATCCCGAGAGCAGGCAGGCTACATGGAGCATGCAGCGCGGGAGCAGATTCGGGCCATGGATGCCCTTAGAGATGAGCAGGCTCGGGTTCTCGAGACCTTCAGAGGAGAGCAGGTGAGGCTATTTGAGCAGATTGCTCAGGGTCAGAGGGAGCTCAGGCAGCAGCTCGCTCATGATGTGAGGACGTCACAGGACCAGGCGTCTCAGAGAGTCGATATGACCCTTCAGATGATTGATGAGTCACTTGACTCTCTGAGATCCCGCGTCCAGGCGATGGAGGGGATTCTCCCTCCTCTTTCTCAGACCATGAGGGAGTTTAGGCAGCAGACGGAGCAGAGCTTAGAGCGTAGGAGGACGGCCGCCGCAGAGCAGACCACTCAGTTGAGCCAAGCCTTCAAGAAGTTGGGGGACAAGATCTCTGAGACCTTAGGGTTTCTGGGCACTTGTACCCAGCCCTTCTTAGATGGCTATGCTCAGGTACAGTTCAGGCGAGCCCATGACCACGAGGCAGGACCCTCTACAGCTCCGTCATCACCTCATGCCCGTCCACCTCCGCCAGGGACCGTGCACATATCAGATGATGAAGATCCCGATGAGCCTTCAGACTACACACCTCTCTGAGCTTCAGGGAGTTATTTTTGTATCTCTTGTATTTTGTATATGCATTGTACAAAAATGACATTTCTAGTGGAAAACTTTTGCTCCATTATTTGCATGATTTTCTTTTCGATTAATTACTTAAATAACACCACAGACTGAGCCTCAGCCGGAGCATCATGTGTCGATAAAAATGACAATAAAAATAATAACACGAAAGAAAGACAAACAACAAAAGAATAATAATCAATAACAGGTCAAAAGATGACCTTTCAAACATGAATTAACAAAATCTTTTATCTCACAGGCATAAAGGAATACCAACCTAAGCGCGGACATCGATTAAGGAGGTCTCCTTCGAAACAAGGAAACCAGCGGAGTTTTCACACTCCAAGATCGAAGCTGCAGTTGAAGAAACACTGCTCTTCACCCCGAAGCTGCGGTTGAAGAAACACCGCTCTTCACCAGATCGAAGCTGCAGTTGAAGAAACACTGCTCTTCACCCTCGAAGCTGCGGTTCAAGAAACACCGCTCTTCATCAGATCGAAGAGTTTCCACACTCCAAGATCGAAGCTGCAGTTCAAGAAACACTGCTCTTCACCTCGAAGCTGCGGTTGAAGAAACACCGCTCTTCACCAGATCGAAGCTGCAGTTGAAGAAACACTGCTCTTCACCTCGAAGCTGCGGTTGAGGAAACGCCGCTCTTCACCAGATCGAGATTGAAGCCAAAGCTTGCTGCATCTCACCAAGCCCTACGGATCGAGATGAGGTCTAACCGGCAAAAAGGTATGGAAGGTGAAAAGCCGCCGAAGGTACGCTTTCTTTCCAACCTTTCTCTGAGTTTTGGCTTATCTAGGCACTTGTGCGCTAGTTTCTCCAAAACTGGGGGCAGCTGTAAGCACCGTGTCCTGGAGCGGTCCGGATCGGAGGTTACCCTATGATGAAATCAATGTTCAAGGCCTGTGCAGGAGGCTGAAGTTGGATGGTTTTAGTCCCGCGTTCCATGAGAAATGAGGTTTTTTTTCTACACTTCAGGGGCAGAGGGGGGAAAACGGGAGTTTTCCGAGTAAAAAAGGTTTTTTGTCCTCCACAGACGGCCAGCCCGTCTGTGGAGATGGCCCGTCGCTCCGAGTCACCGACGGCTCAGGGTTTTTTCCGACGCCCGTCGGAAAGTCACCGCCCCTGTCAGGAGCCGCCTGGTTTCCCGGAGCACGCAACCGTTCCGACGCCCGTCGGTGAAGGTGGCAGGGCCGTCGGAAGTGTCCTTGTGTCAGTAGGATTCTTCCGACGCCCGCCCCTACGCACCGACGCCCGTCGGTCGTGTCTGGCTATATAAGGTCCGGATTTCCACTTCAAAAGGGTTGGAAAATTTTTCAGAAGGGGAAACTCTGCCAAAATTCGAGCACATTTCCTCTCTCTTCCAAAAACACACATTTTCCAAAGAACTTTACTTAATCAAGGATCAAATCGATCAAAGGAACTAAAAGCTAATTTGTTTTCTTTAGATTTGGACTCCTAAATCGACTTTCTGAAGGATCGGAGGTGAAATAGCTCATTTTCTCTCTCTGATCTTTCATTCTCTTACTTTCTCGTGGAACGCGCGGGGATCTAACCGACATTAAAATTCTACCCAAGGCAACTATCTGAGGGTAAATATTCCGGATTCTCTCTCCATTTTATCTCATATTTAATTATTTATCATTCATTTATTTATTCCGTGAAAATTTTGAATACGTATTATTACTTTTCTTCATTTTGACTCCCTCATCTCCTTCTTGGATAAAACTTGTTTTTTTTGATCTCAAAAGGCCCTTTTTTCCTTTCTGTTTTCTGGAGACAGAGGTGACCGACGGGTCATCTTTATGACCGACGCCCGTCGGTCACCCACCTATAGACGCCATCCTTGAGTGACAAACGGGCATATCGAATAACCAAACCGACGCCCGTCGGTCAATCAGGAAAGGCCGTCGGTGGGTTCTGCCTCCATTTTTTTTGATCATTTTCCATCTCTATTCAGTCCCTTCGATTTCTTATGTGTTAATTTTATGAATGTTAACATCTCTTAACTTTTTGTGAGTGTATATTGGCTCTCTTGGATAATTTCGAGCTTGAGCGGTCGCCTACCATGCATGGTGGATTTCGTCTGGTTTAGTTTTCTTAAACCTCTTGATTTATTTCTCTCGCTCTTTCATTCATTGATTATTTTATGTATATGAATAAGCTTTTTTTTTTATCCCGTCGAATGTAAGAATAGATTAACGATTTGTACTTAAATAAAATTGAGTTTTGTATAAAATGCAAAAAGGGTCCAACGCCCTATTTTCATCCAATAAAAATCATCACATATTAAATATCACTTTTTTTAAAGATGATGCATGAGAGGACCAAAGTCCTCAAAATAAACAATGCCCCGATTTGTGTATGAATCGCGCTTTTATAAAGGGAGTTGTATTCCGCTCCTTGTATTATTGTAATTTATTGCTTTGATATTTATTCTGCCCATTTATTGCTTTCCAAATGTGAATAAATGCGCCTTTTAATTAAACTGCATAGTGTGGAGAGAGAGCGAACTAATGACATTAAAATTTGATCATAAACTAATTGAGGTAGAAATAGATGAGAAATCCCGGACCCAGCTCTGGTCTTTGGGCTCAAGAGGTTAGAGGTTATCCTCCAAAATACTTCTTGGGTCACGAGACTTTAGCGCTAATCCTAGGCCTCATGGCCCAACATGGATGCTAAGCGCAGTCTTAGGCTCTCCGAGGCGAGAGTAACTTTCCCAATGTTCTATTGGGTGGCGACTCCATGATACCTCCTTGTTGCCCAACATAGACGCACTTGCGATTTATTGCAAGATGCCAACGGACCCGCAAATGCCCCGGTCGCCCACGTGCGGGCGGTCCGAAAGGGCGGCGCATCGGGATCCGGCGCGCGTCACAGCGTCCCTTAAGGGATTTTCACATAACCCTTTGCCTAACTTTTGCCTAGTATGGACCCAACCCAAACCAGCGGCTTTTTATTTTTATATTTTTTTTTGTAAGGCAGACTGCCTGTCTCCAGGTTTTCACCCTGCCATTTGGCCTAACTTTTGCTTAGAGAACCAGTTACGGTTTTCATCTCTAACGGCCTCTTTTCCAAGATTTTTTTTACCTTTTTTTTATTGTTTTTTATTTTTTTATTTTTTGCAAGAGAAAGCTATTAGCAGAACCACCGCTAAGAGCGAACATCACCTATCTACTTAGGCACCTTCTGACAGAATGATTAGACAATAGTCATTAGATGAATAAGTGATATATTTCTTTTTAAGGCAGAACTAAAAGAACAATGTAAACTGTATTCTTTTATTCATTGCAAAATTGAGTACATTTCTATATGATTTCATCATACATGATCCTTATTTAACAAGAATTCAAAAGCACAAGACTACACCTAATCTCGGAAAAGATCTTGTAAGCATTAAACTCCTGTTATCAATTAGCCCTCTCGGGTTTTCTCGATTAAACATTCTCTCTTGGCCCTTAATTTTTGCCAAGGATGCCTTTTTTCGGTTTTTACCCTAACAGGGCGCCCAATTTTAGCAAGGCCGCCTTTTTTCAGTTTTCGACCTACGGGGCATTTATTCTCTTCTTTTCATTTTTTGATCTTTAGCCATAGAACCTTTTTAGTCTATCGACATTGACCGGGTCTTTAAACTCATTCCCATCGCTGTCTGCCAAGATTGCTGCTCCCTTTGTTAGCAACCTTTTCACAATGAACAGACCTTCCCAGGCTGGCCTGAATTTTCCTCGTATGTCCGGCACTCTCGGCCTCATTATCTTAAAGACCAAATCCCCTTCTTTCAACGGGTGCTTTCGTACCTTCTTGCCAAAGGACCGAGCTAGTCTCTTCTGATAAACCTGATTGTGATAATAGGCTCTCAACCTATCTTCATCCAATAGATTCAACTGCAACAATCGCCGTTGTGCCCATTCTGTCTCTGGAATCTCGGCTTCCATGACTACTCTTAAGGATTTCAGCTCAATTTCAACCGGCAGAACTGCTTCGGTTTCGTATACCAGAGAGAACGGTGTTGCCCCCGTAGAGGTTCTGACTGTGGTTCTATAACCCCTGAGTGCAAAAGGCAACTTTTTCGCCCAATCTTTATAGCTCTGAACCATCTTGGCCAATATTCTTTTCACATTCTTGTTTACAGCTTCAACCGCACCGTTAGCTTGAGGACGGTAAGGAGAAGACTTGTGATGCTGGATTCCGTACTTCTGAAGCATCTATTTAGTTTCTGCTAAGAATTGCACCCCATTATCAGCTACAATATGGTGTGGGAGGCCATATCTGCATATCAAATTCCGCTCGATGAACTTAGCCATAGATTCAGCGTCGACCCACTTAGTGAAATAATCAATGGCGACTATAATGAACCTGTGCCCATTAGAAGCTATAGGACGTATCTTGCCTATGATATCTATCCCCCAAGCTGCAAATGGCCATGGAGATGTCAAATTATGTAGCTCTGAAACTGGGATATGCCTTAAATTCGCGTATTGCTGGCATAACTGGCATTGCTTCACATTTTTTGAACAATCCGTATCCATAGAATCCTTGGCGCATGATCTTCTTCGCTAAGGCTAAGCCATTCATGTGAGCCCCGCAGACTCCGGCATGAACCTCTTCCATAACCTTTTCAGCTTCTTTCTCAGCCAAATATCTTAACTGGATACCATCGATTTGTCTCTTATACAAAGTGCCATTTACACTGATGAACTGAGTGGACAACTTTCGAATCATCCTTTGGTCTTTCTCGGTGGCTTCTTCTGGAAAAACTGACCGTTCCAAATAATTCTGAATGTCGCAGTACCAAGGGTTTCCATTGGTGGCCCTACCATCCATCACCTGCTCAGCTTCAAAGCAAGGCTTTTCCGAGCTAGAGATTAGCACGGGTTTCATAGTAACCCCTGTTGGATTATCCCATATGGACACTAGTGTCGCTAGAGCATCGGCCAATTGATTTTCATCCATGGGGGTGAAGTGAAAAGTGCAAGTCTCGAACTGGCTACTCAACATTCTCAAGTACTTCACGTAAGGTAACAACCTCTCTTCCTTAACTGACCATTCCCCTCTGATCTGATGAATTACTAATGAAGAATCTCCGAAGACTTATGCGGTCTTTGCCCCCAGAGCTAGCAATGCTTCCAATCCGAAGATGCAAGCTTCATATTCTGCTTATTATTGGTCACCTTGTACCTCAACTTCTTGGCTAATGGCAGCTTTTCACCATCTAGGGTCGTAAGAATGATCCCTGCTCCTGCCCCTTTACTATTAACTGCCCCATCAAAGAATAATTGCCACCCTTGTACTGCTATGGCCATGACATCTTCATCTGGGAAATTGTATTCGAATTGGTCTCCCTCAATAGGATGCTCAGCCAAGAACTCAACTACAGCTCTTCCTTTAATGGTTTTCCTGGTGATGTATTCGATATCGAACTCCTGCAATAGTAGCAACCACCTTCCCATCTTTCCTAGTAGAGAGGGCGCTTCCTGAAGGTACCTAAGCGGGTTATGCTTAGCAACCGCTTGTACACTGAAGGAATGAAAGTAGTGCCGCAACTTCTTAGAAGCCCAAATAACTGCTAAGCAAATCTTTTCCACTTCCATATATTTGGCTTCATATGTCAAGAATTTCTTGCTAAGATAGTAGACAACAAATTCTACCCCAAAATCATCCTCCTGGGCCATCATGGCACCCACTGAATTGTCTTCTATCGCCAGATACAGGATTAGTGGCTTGGCATGCCGTGGTGGTCTTAAAACTGGAGGATTCAAGAGATAATCCTTAACAGTATCAAAAGCCAATTGACAATCAGTATTCCACACCACCGACTGATTCTTCCTAAGAAGCTTGAAGATGGGCTCACATACTGAAGCCAGCTTGGCAATAAATCGGCTGATGTACTGAATCTTTCCCAGGAAACTTCTAACCTCTTTCTCTTTCTAAGGCACTGGTATCTCTCTGATGGCCCTGACCTTGTCGGGATCTACTTCAATTCCTCTCTGGCTTACCACATGGCCTAACAGCTTACCTGAGGTAACTCCAAAAATGCACTTCTTGGGATTTAAGCGCAGATCATACTTATTAATCCTTTGAAAGAACTTTTCCAAGGCCTTGAAGTGACCTTCTCTGGTAGCTAACTTGATCATCATGTCGTCAACATACACCTCCACTTCCTTGTGGATCAAATCATTGAGAACTCTGGTGGCCATCCTCTAATAGGTAGCTCCTGCATTCTTTACTCCAAAAGGCATGACCCGATAAGCAAATGTACCCCATTCGGTGATGAAGGCTGTCTTAATCCGATCCACTATCTTATTAAGGATTTGATTGTACCCTGCGTACCCATCTACAAAGTTGTACATCATGCAAGCAGCGGCACTGTCTACCAGCACATCAATATGAGGCAGAGGAAAATCATCTTTCAGCCAGGCTTTGTTCAGGTCCCGATAGTCCACACATACTCGAACTTTTCCATCCTTTTTAGCCACAGGAACCACATTAGCCAGCCACGTCGGATATTTAACCTCCAGCAGAAACTTAGCCTCAATTTGCTTATGGATCTCCTCTTTCACTTTCTGAGCCCATTCTGGCCTAAGCCTTTTGTGCTTTTGCTTGACCGATTTACTTTCTGGGTAAGTTGGAATGGCATGTTCGGCTACATCTCGATCAATCCCCGGCATGTCCTCGTAGGTCCAGGCAAAGACTTTTTCAAATTTTTTTAATATTCTCTCAAATTTTAGCCTCTCCTCAGGAGTTATGTCTGATGTTATCAAAATTTCCTTTGGATTCTCCAAAGTTCCGAGATTAAATGCAGTCGTGCTAGTTGAGTTAATGTCAAAAATGAATGCATCATGTCTATGATCATGAGAAATGAAATCATCAGAAACATCACACAAGTAAGCAAAGTTATTCATCTCATTAATGTAATCAGAAACATTAACATTGTCATTAAAAAGTTCTGGCATAAAAAGATTATCTAAACAACTACTGCCTTCATCTTCTGTCGATGATGATGCTGTAGCCGACTGGGCTTTAGCTTCTTGGCTTGGTGGAGGCTTTTCAACTACCTCCGGTGAGATCTCCAAATCTTCAAACTTCAGCTCTGGCTCTACCATCTTTTCCTTCCCCTTCAACCTAGTAGCTAGCAGCTTATCAGTGACAATCTCCTCAGGCCCATCCCTGTCCCAGACACTGCACTAAGTCATGATCTCCTCATCCCAGAAGTTCTCTACGGACTTGATAACTCCAACATCCCAGTCAAAGACATCATTGAAAATTTCAAACCCCGGAATGATCTTTCCATCCACCCACTGAGGCTCTTTTTCTCCAGTATAGGCACAGACCGAAGATGAGGGAACAAAACTCTCCGAAATGTGGGGAATCTTCTCTGATACTTTCTTCCTGCCATGCTCTCCTTTGTAGCCCAGACCCTTCCGATCTTTTTAGCCTTGCGTTGTGATGGCATCTTACAACCCCTGCGAATTTTTACCCAATCCGGCCCCTGGGAGGAAGTGCATCTTCTTCATCATGTTCATCACCTGAGGGCTACCTGCCAAGCCCTGCTCCTCACCAATCACTGATACGTGGAAGCCATTAAATGGCTGATTAGAGATCCCCAAGGTAGACGCTTAGTTCTCTCTTGCTGTTTTAATGGTCACCACCTCCCCTTCATGTGGTATCTTTACCATTTGATGTAGGGTGGACGGCACTCCTCCCAATTTATGGAACCACGGTCTTCCTAGTAGGGCTGAGAAATTTGCTGGGATAGGCAAGACCACAAACTCTGCCTCCGTCTCAATAGGCCCAGTTCTAACTAGAGCTCTAAATGTTCCCGATGCATGTCTTCGAGAATTATCGTAGGCTGTGATGGTCAGATAAGACTTACTCAATATACTCTCGTCCAGCCCAAAAGCATGAAGTGCCACTAGGGGGCAAACATTTATGGATGACCCTTCATCAACCATAACACAAGCGGTGTGCTTGCCATTAATTTGAGCCTTGATGTATAGTGGTCGATTGTGATTGCGGCCTTCAGTTGGCAAATCTGCGTCAGAAAATACCAGTCTTTCCCCTGATCCCCCCTTGACGAGATCTAGCAGCTCAGATGGAGAAATTGTGGTGGCTACGGTGGACTCACTCAATGCCTCAACTAACTTCTTCCTATAAGAAGGGGACTGCCTTAGAAGGTCCTAAATAAATATCTGAGCCGTGGTCTTCTTCAGCTGCTTTATTATGGAATTTTCTTTCAGCTCCTTCTCTACAGGTGCTTGCACAGAGTCTTGCTGTTTCTCAACTTCGGGGACCACTCTCCCACTTCTTGTTACAGCCCCAACTCTCTCATCCTCCTCCGAATCCCATGGATCCGTGAACTCTCCATCTTTCTCATCTTCATCTTCGTCTCCACTCTCACTAGTGGACCAACAGTCTATCGCTGCCACGGGAATCCCTTCTTCACTTGCCTCAGGGCGAGTGATAGCGATGTATTCATTGCCATATAAATCCTATAATACATACCATTCAGGTAGGCTCGACCCAATCATAAAGACAGGCGGTGGCACAGCATTGAAATTAGACTTCTTCTTGCTCTCCCTCTTTTCAGGATCGGTGATCTGCTTACTATCGATCAGATCCTGAATCTGGTGCCTTAGCCTGAAGCAATTGTCTGTCAGATGACCCGTATGTTGGTGAAAGGCACAGTACTCATTCTCTTTATGCCCTGGTTTCCCTTGGGTCCTAGCTGGCCAAGGTGGCAGGGGTTGTAGCTTCCCCTCCTTCATCAACCTCTTCAGTACCCATGACAAAGGCCTGCCCAAATTTGAGAAGTACCACTGATTCATTCCTGTTGCCGATACCTCAGCTGTCTTCCCACTTCTATTACCTCTGCTGGAACTAGCTGACTTGGTTGCACCTTGATTATTATAGCCCGTCTTAACATAAGCCTCACTGCTTGCCCTTCAGGCCATATATTCTCCTTCTGCCTCTATAGCAATGTCCTTCAAGGACTCCCAATCTTTCAGCCCCTTCATTTTAAGTCCATCTCTCAGATATGGTCTGGCATTCCAAATGAATAATCGGATCTGATCAGGTGTATCGGGTTTGTGCTTCATCTCCATAACCCGGTTCCTCCACCGGGTGAGGTATTCATGGAAAGACTCCCCAGCCTTCTGCTGTAATAACTCTAGATCCTTCGTCGTGACCTCCATGCGGGTACTGCAATCGTATTGCTTTAGGAACTCTTCAGTCAATAAGTCCCAATCTTCTTTAGACCTCCTATCCAGCCCATGGTACCAGTCAATAGCAGCTCCTGTAAGACTCAAGCAAAAGTATTCTATCTTCTGCTTCCTTGTTAAAGTTGTCCCCTTCATGACTAATGAATATTGCTTGATGTGTGCAGCAGGATCAGAGGTGCCGTCAAATTTTGGGATATCAGGCATCTTGAAGTTCTGGGGGACCAGATCATCCCCATCCAATTCACGATCCTCCGGGTTCATTCCCCTTCCTACCGTCATCATCCTTTTCATAGCCTCAAACTTCTCCTCCATCTTCCTCCACATTACTTCCTCTAGCTTGGGCGACTTTTCTTTTCCTACCATTTGTTCCTCTTGCTCATCCTCCCATAAGTCAACCTCAGATCTCGGGCCTTCTCTACGCTGAACAGGTGCTGGTGCTCTTTGCTCAACCACAGGTGGGTCAACTACAGCAGGGGGATCCTCCCTAACAGTCCCTTGTTCATCTGGCCCCCTAATAGGAGCAGTAGCAACTTGTTGCCCAGCTACGGTAGTGGCAAGATTGCCCATCATGGCCATCATTCTAGCCTCAAACTCTTCCATTTTTCTCCCCACTTCCTTGGCAATCATTGCCCTGGTTGCATCAGACCCACTGGCTGGATTAGAAATACTTGTATCAGCTGATGATTTTAAAGAGAAAGTCTCACGACCCTCTGAAAGAGAATCTGAACTCTGAACTAGCTCTGGTAACCCCAAGAGTGGAATCCTTCTTAACCGACCGTCGGGACCTCTAAACTACCAAGGTGAATCTATGATGGCTGAAAAAAATACACCTCGTTAGGATGATGCATGATTGAAGTGCAATGCATGGTCGTGCTGATGCAGCATAGACAAACACGTACAAGCAGATAGATCCTTCCAACCTTATCTCTCCCACACACGAGGTAGCATAGTCTCTTTCCTAGGTGGGCTTTATCCAAGGGTTAACAGGGAACCCATCGGATGCGTATGGTGCATGGTGGAAAACCGGCAGCATAACAGCTCTTATCTCATGTACATACATATGGGTGTTTGGCCATTATGTATTTAAACACCTCAATTAAATCAAGATGGGCCCACCGGGGCATGAAAGCCTTTGATGGAGACCATTTAATTTAAGCGATTTTGTTCAATATATAATGGCCCACATAGCAAGCATGGTATTATGGTACATTACACCTAATGGAAGTATCTATTACCATGTACATGAGCTTTGGTCAAAGGTATTGATACTTTAGGGCTACCCAAGCATGGTCTCTGCCAACGGGTCTAGCTCATCACGAGCATAACGATCGATTGGGTCACCATTTGATATACCATAAGGTACGAGGCTTGGGCTGGTGATTATCCTTAACACTTCCCTAAATTGAGTGAAAATAGGGTCGTGCTTCGGGAACGCACCGAGGTTAAAATAGGGACCAAACTAGCATAATCTAAGGCTATAACATGGATGCAATGCAATTTCAAAAAGAGATGAAATGTTTAAATTAAAACTCAATTGTAAAGTTTAACCAAGGTACTTTCGAAGGGAAGTCGCAAAATCCCCAGTGGAGTCGCCACTGTGACGCGCGCGAACCCCGTACGCCCCCGAAAGCCCGCTTTAGGGCGATCAAGAGAGGTTCATAAAACTTGTAAGGTATTTACAAGTGCGTCTATTTTGGGCAACAAAGAGATTTCATGGAGTCGCCACACAATAGAACATTGGGAAAGTTTCTCTTGCCTCGGAGAGCCTAAGACTGCGCTTATTATCCATTTTGGGCCAACCAAAGGGGTCTTAGAGGGTAAACCTCTCTCCCAAAGGAGTCTAGGATTAACGTCTAAGTCTCGTGACCCAAAAAGTGTCTTGGAGGTCTTAGTTCCAACGAGTGATCGGATAGACCTCTAGCCTCTTTGAGCCCAAAGACCAGAGAAGGTTCAGGACTCCCCATTTATTCATACCTTGGTTAAGTTTATAATCGTGTTTTGAATTTAGTATTTCATGCCTTTTCTCAATCAATTTTAATGCAATATAATTAAACACATATCAATCATATAATAAAAGCGATAAATAAAGTAAATGAAAGCAAAATAAATTACAATAAAACTAGGGGCGGAATACAACCCCCATTTGTAAATAAAATGCAAATCATACATAAATCGGGCTATTTATTAAAAATGAGAACATTGGTCCTCTCATGCATAATTTAAGAAAATAATTTTAAAGTGATAATTTACTTTAGATGAAAAATCTAGGACATTAGTCCCATTTTTATTAAATAAAATCCAATTTAGTTTAATAGAAATATTTTTGTGATTTTTTAACTAACGTGCATGAAAATAAATTTATTATTACAAATTATATAATAATAAATTAATCCAAAATAATAAAAAGCAATAAAAATAATAAACAACTCCCAAGTGGATCTTCAAATCTCCATGGGCTCTCACTTGACAAAAACTCACATATGAAAAATAAGTATTGAAAAATAAAAAAACCAATAAAAATGAAGTTAGTATAAAAATAATTAAACATATAACTTGAAAATAATTAAATTAAGGCAAACAAAATTGCATCATATATGACAAGCAAATTAAAATGACATAATAAAAATATGCAATTTAACAAATTAATAAAATCAACATGCATAAAAAAACATAAAATAGTGTTAATAAAATTTAACATGCATAAAAAGCATAAAATAATGATGATAGAATTTAACATGCATAAAAACACAAAATAACATCAATAACATCCAATAATGCATAAAAAGCAAAAGAAATAATAAAAATCAGCATGCATAAAACATACTAATAATAGTAATAAAAACCAACATGCATAAACAAACATAAAATAATAATTATAAAACTCAACATGCAAAAAACATGAATAGAAAATACAAACATAAAATTCAGCATGCATAACAAATAAATAATAATAGTAATAATAAACAAGAATAACGATAATAATAATAATACTAATGATGGTAATAACTACAATAATAATAATAGCACAATAATAACAAAGAATATGAACAATCAAACATAATAATAATAATAACAATAATAATAATAATAATAATAATAATAATAATAATAATAATAATAATAATAATGATGATAAAAGAAGATGAACAATATGAACAACATGAACACATGAACAATTAAATAAAAATAATATAAACAATTGAATAAAAATAATAAAATAGTTCTAAGAGAATTTAAATTGTTAACTAATCAAATAAAAAGCCAAAACAAGAAATAAGAAGAAAATAATAAGACTAAGAGAATTTACATGTTAACTAATTAATTATAAATAAAAAATCAAATTAAAATTAAACTAAGAAATTGAGCCAAGAATGTTTACCTTCAAAATTTATCTTGATGAAGAGAAGGTAAGATCCAATTCCTTGTCTTGTATTGTTGGAATAAAATTAGAAAATAAAATATTGAAAGTGAATTTTTACTCAAGAACAAATAATTTATTTATTTGTCTAAAAGCAAAAATTGTCAATTGAAAATAAGAAAATTCTCAAAAACAAAAATTGTTATTTTTTTGCCTTAAGAATTGCTGGAAATTTCTTTAGAAATTGAGATAATTTGTGCTTGAAAGAAGAAAGAAGAAGAAAAATATTTTCCCAAGAAAATTTCCCCTCCATTCTCACTAAAAAACTCTTTTTATTCCCCTTAAAATTCAGATTTTTTAATTAAGAAATTAAATTAATTTAATTTCCATAACTACAAAAAACCACTGAATTTATTGGGTTGGAAGATAGAAGGCTTTTTGAATTAAATTTTGCAAAAACAATGAGTTAAAAAGCATTTAAAATGAAGAATTTATGGCCAAAAAGGCCAAAATAGGCAAAACGGACGAACAGGGGCGCGGGGCGCCCGACGGGCAGCCCGACACTCATGCGGAAACTTTTTTTTTTAAATTTCCTATAAAATATAATAATTTAAAACTCACTTTTTTCATCATAAAATAATTTTTAAAATACTTTAAAAATATTTTAGAAATACATTTTATTTAATTTTAAAACAACAAATCGACTAGGAAATCGTCACTTCCAACTTCATTCTTTTTGCCTATAGATCGGCACACTTAATTTCATCATTGGGTAATCCTGATCAAGGCTACTCGGGACCCGGTGTCTACAGTATGCAATGCATGGAACAAATTTATGCATAGGGTGATATGTACATGTAAAGATTATATGCATATAATAAAATGTACACACGCGAAATGAAATGTACATGTTTTTTTTCTATGCATGACTGACATGTGATACATGAGCATGCTGTCCAACATCCATAACCACATGCAAGCAAGCAGACCCTTCCAACCTTATCTCTCCCACACATGAGGTCGTGCGGTCTCTTTCCTAGGCGGGCTTGATCCATGGGTTAACAGGGGACCCAATGGGCGCGTATAGTGCACGGTGGAAAATCGACAGCATAACCTCTCTTATCTAATGTACATACGCATGGGTTTTGACCATTGTGTATTTAGGCAGTCCGAATAAATCGATATGGGCGCATCGGGGCATGAAAGCCTTTGATTAGGTGACCAATCAAATTATCTTGGTTTGTCCAATACATAATGATCCATATAGTAAGCAAGGTATTATGTGTAACGACCCAAAAAGGGCCTAGTCGGAATTTGCATGCTAAGTCAAAAAACTAAGGGGCATTTCTGTAATTGTGCATGTGGAAATTTTGGATAATTAAGGATCTAATTGAAGAATTTAAGCAAAGTTTTATTAGTGACGAGTTATTGAGTGGAATATGTGTATGATGCAAGGATTTAAAGTATTTAATAAAGAGTTTAACTAGTGTGTGGTGTGTATGGTGCCAAGGATTAAGTGTAAAGTCAAAGGTTTTGATCTTGGGTCTAATTGGAGCTTGACAAGTGGAGGTTTGTGAGAGCATTAGTAATGAAGTGAGAGAAGGAGAGAGGGAAGGATGAAAAAGGAGAATTTTTGCTTCTTGCTCACGACTCCCTCTTCTACACCTTAATTCTTTCTTTCTTGCTCTCTCTTGTTTGCCCTAACGTGAACCTTCAAGCTTGTGTTGGATTCTTCTAAGTTTTTAGTTGGGTTTTGAAAGGGTGAGTGGTTGGGTCTTTTGTTTTGGGAGTTTCTCTTCTCCTTCTTCTTTTCTGTTTTTTGGGTTTGAAAGTATTGATTTATGGTTCGATTAAGTGTGTAATTATGGCTGGGTTTTGTGCAAGAATCGGAGGAGAGAAGGAAGATCAAGGGAAAGGAAAAAGTGGGATTGATCTTGAAGGGATCGGATTGAAGCTTCTTTTGACAGGTTTGGGAGCTCTATTTTGGATGTGTTTTGTTTTGAAATTGGTTGCCCAAGTTCTCTCTTTGGATTATGTGTGAGTTTGTGTAGATGCATGTGTATGATTGAGTAGTGAAATTGAATTTGTATGTTAGTGTTATGATGATGATTTGCATGTTATGTTAAAGTGAATGAGTATGACTTTTGCAAGAGTTTCTGGGTTTTGTTTAATTGCTCTGATCTTCAAGAGTTTGAGTGCAAGATTATTGAGTAAATTATATTTATTCTTTATTTTGAGCATGTTTTAAAGGCTTTGCAGTGACGAGGTAAGTGTCTATGTTTGTTTAAGTGATTGGATGTGTTTGGTTTGTGCTTTGATGGTTTTGAACTGAAGTGCTTGTGCCGAGGAACTGAATAAAGTGACCCTATCGCGATCACGACTCTTGTCGCAAGCGCGACATAGCCACTTGTTTCCAGCTCCTCGCTGCCCACTCGGATTAACTCTTCACAACACGTGAAATTCCTCACGAGTCGTGAAGATTTCCCGATCGGATGTGAGCGGCTCAGCAAGTGATTCTTCACGACACGTGAAGTCCTTCACGAGTCGTGAAGAAGAGCCCGGTCAGTTGTAGTGCTTCTTTCGGCTGATTGCCGCTCGGCAGGGACGCTCGCTCGGTGTGGCATGCGGCTCAATTGTTTTGGCTTGTGCACGAGTCGTGCTTCTCAACGCGACTCGTGAGCAGCCAATGGAAGCCAACACGAGTCGTGCACCATAACACGACTCGTGCAAGCTTTTGGTCTGTCGCGAGCCGTGCATCGCAACACGACTCTCGGCCTTCCTTTGCCAGTTTGTACGAGTCGTGCTCCTTGCATGACTCGTACAAAATCCTTCTGGCCTGTGGCGCTGCTGGCTACTATCGCGAGCTCGACGCAAGTTGCGATCGCGATAGTGAGCCCTTCTACCTGTTTTTGTTTTCTTGAATGTTTCTTCTCTTTCTTTTTATGTGGGTTTTTCGTTATAGTATGATTCTTGTTTTGCTTGTGCCTGGCTAAAATTATTGTCCAAGTGTGGTATTAGTGAATATTGATAATGATAGTGTTTTGATTCGTGTCTTTGAATAATTTAAAGTATTGTAACTGTGAGTGAGTAGTTGAGCCTGAAGTGTAATAGTAGTGGATAGATAAGCATGCTTATAAAGGGATAGTGAGTGCAGCTGCCAGTGTTGGCCCCACTTGGGTCTAGTGATTTCGGCTGACCTCCATTATGGTGTTAGTGAAAATGTTTTACGACTTCGATCTCCCGTGCTACCTTCAGGTATTAAAAATCTTGAGGCTTCGGTCTCCAGTGTAGTGTTCCCGTATCCACCACCACTGAAACTCAGGCTATTGTTTTTATTGTTTGGCTTTTGCTTAGTGAATTGTGTGACTAATGAGTGATTCCAGTTATTACATTTGCTCTATGCATGCTGATATTAAACTCTGCTTCCTTATAGTGATTATTGACATATGTATCTTTGTTTCTGCTATTCAGTCTGTGATGCTTACATATACATATGTTTTTCATGATTTTATTGTATAGTGTTTTGTTGTTTTTGTTCCTCCCCACTAAACGTTATCGCTTAGCACGGGCTCTTTTCCCGTGTAGGTGGCAGGTTTTGGTTTCGCTTGAGTCGCGCATCTGCAGGGTTAGCCACTAGGCGTAGAGTTTTATTTTATTTTATTTTTTACTCCTCCTGTATTCTTTTTGTATATCATTTTGGTTATGTAATTAAGTAATTTCGAGTACAGTGATATATGTATATGATGATATATTTTAATTTAATGTTAATATGTTTTGATTATAAGTTTTATTATCATTACTGTATGCTTTCGCTGATATGTATGCATGCATGTGAGTGAGTTTTCTGGTAGCGCTCTGGTATCCTTCCAACGGGGCTATCGGGGTGTTACATTATGGTTCATACCACTTAGGGGAAGTATCTATTTCCATTATATGAGCTTTGGTCAAAGGTGATGATACTTTAGGTCTACCCAAGCATGGTCCTTGCCAACGGGTCTAACTCATCACTAGCATAACGACCGGTCGGGTCTCCATTTAATATACAAAACTGTACGAGGCTTGGACTGGTGATTATCCTTAATATTTCCCTACATTGAGTGAACGTAGGTTCGTGCTTCGGGAACGGACCAGGGTTGAAAGAGGGACCAAACTAGCATAGATTTAAGGCTCTAATGATATGCAATGCAATTTCGAAAAGGATGAAGTTTTTAAATTAAAACTCAATTATATGTTTAAACCAAAGTACTTTTGAAGTGAAGTCTAATTTTAAGTCCCCAGTAGAGTTGCCACTGTGACGTACGCCAAACCCCGGGGCGCGCCGAAGACCCGCTTTTAGGGCATTCGAGAGAGATTCATGAAAACTTATAAGAAATTACAAGTGCATCTATTTTGGACAATAAGGAGGTTTCTTGGAGTCGCCACCCAATAAAACATTGGGAAAGGTCATTTAGCCTCAGTGAGCCTAAGATAGCGCAGATGCATCCATTTTGGGCAAGCCAGAGATATTTGGGAGACCCCACCCCAATAGAATATTAGGATGGTCTTATAACCTCGTGGAGCCTAGAACTATGCAAATTGGGCCTATTTTGGCAACAAGAGATATCTTGGAGACCCCACCCCAATGGAGCATTGAGATGGTCCTCTAATCTCATTGAACCTAAGCCCAGAGATGGTTTGGGACTTCCCATTTATTCATACATTGATTAAATTACGATTGAGTTTTGAATTTAAGATTTCATCCTTTTTCTCATTCATTTAATTGCAGTAATTTAATGCGCATGTCAATCACATAATGAAAGTGGTAAAAAAAACAAGATTAAAATAAAGTAAATAAGAGCACAATAAATTACAACAAAACTAGGGGCGAAATGATACCCCCATTGTAAATAAAATATAAATCATACATAAAATGGGCTATTTATTAAGGATGAGGACATTGGTCCTCGTATGCATGGTTAAAAAAAATAATTTTAATGTGACAATTTATTTTGGATGGAAAAACTGGGACATTGGTCCCATTTTTATTAGAAAAAGTTCCAAGTTTAATTAATAGAAATATTTTTGTGATTTTCTTTTAAAACGTGCATAAAATAAATAATTTTATTAAGAATTACATTGCAAAATAAATGAAAAAGCCAAATAAATAAATTATTACAAATAATGAAAATAAATAGTCAACCCAGACAAGCCTCCTGGATCTCCCCGTTTACTCGCGACAATGCCCAAGCAAAGAAAACAAGTATTGGAATAAAAAAACAAACACAAAAATCAATTAAATAAGGTAAACATATAATAAATAATAAAATATAATATAATAAGATGACATCGAAATGACAAATGAATTAAAATGTTAATAAATTAAAATAAATGAAAAAAGATGCATTTTGAATGACAAAAGAATTAAATGATGTGACCGAAATAAATAAAAGATGTTAATGAATTAATAATAATAATAATAATAATAATAATAATAATAATAATAATAATAATAATAATAATAAATAAAACAAATATACAAACAATAGAATAAATAAATAAATGAAAACAATAAAAATTTACATGTTAATAAATTAAATATGAACAAAAATAAATAAAAGAAATTAAAAAAAGAGATCAAGCCTAAAATGTTTACCCTCAGAGTTCGAATTCGATGAAGGGAAACAAGTTGATTGATTTCCTTGCTTTGATTCGCAAAATTAGAATTAAAGATGATAAAAATTGGAATTTTATTCCAAAAAAATAAATTTACTTAAAAAATGATGAAAGAAAATAAAAATTGTCAAGAATAAAGAATGAATTTCTTTGTCTAAAAAATGATATTTATTGATTGAAAAAATAAAAATGTTCTCAAGAACAAACAATTATTTTTGTTTGTCTCAAAAAATTATATATGAAAAATCTTGTTTTTTTTTTTAAAAATCAACTGAAAAAAATTGAATTTTAAGAACAAACAATTATTTTGTTAGCCCCAAAATCTATTTTTTATCAAAAAGGGATTCAAATAAATTTTTTTGAGAAACTTAAGTAAAAAAACTAATTAAAAGATAAAAGTAAGAAAATTGAATTTTTAAGAACAAACATTCACTTTATTTGTCTCAAAAGTCAATTATTCATCAACAAAATTCCATCTAAAATATTTAGAAGGAATTCTATTGGAAAAAAGAAGAAGAAGAATTGAACTTTTTAACTTTTGGCAATTTTTATTATTTTTTTGAGGGAAAAACCTAGAGAGAATTTTGAAGAAGAAGAAGAGAAAAATTAAAAAAGAAACCCTAAAAATCAATCCCCCCCCCTCCCCATTTTTGTGTTTCATCTTTTTCTATTTATATCAAGAAAAAAAAGGAAAAAATAATTAATTAAGAAAAAACTAATTAATTAATTCAAATATTATTTATATATATTTAAAAATGGAAAAAATCGTGAAAAACCTTTAAAAATGGGATAGAAAATCAAATTTGTTGAAAAACTCCCGAAAAAATCAAATATGGGCTAAAAATTAGCATTTTCGGCAGAACAGGGGCGACCAACACTCGTCGGTGCAAGCGCGCGGAGCGACGCCCCGCGCATCGCTCACCCGCAGACGCCAGCGCCTGCGGGCTACTGCAGGGCGCCGCCGCGGCCGACATCCGAATTTTTTTTTAAAATTCCGAATTTAACTAAAAACACTAAAATTTTCAAACTTCATTTTTCAAATTTTATTTTTTATACATTTTTTATTATTTTTTAATTTTTACTCTAAAATGCAAATTTAACAAGAAAATCATCACTTTCAACCTTTTTGCCTGTGAACAGGCGTCTTATCATCATTGGGTAACTCTGATCTGGGCTGTCTCAAGACTCGGTGTCTACAGGAGGTATGTAATAATAATGGAACCGTAAGAATAATGACAATATAAACAAATGGATTAAGATAATTGTTAAGATAAATGTTTAATTGCAATATGGAATCAATTAACATGGGATTTCTCGAGTAAATAATAGAAGTAATGACAATGTTAGTAATAATAGGAATAACATTGATTAATAAATAAATAAGAAAATAGTGATCAAATAATCAGCATCCAAGTAAGCTAGTGATTGAATTGCAGTGTTTTTCATTCAAGGATAAAATGACTCATAAATGATTAAAGTTAAATAACCTAATGAAAGATTTCATATAGTGAAAAATATTACTGTAAAGAATTAGTGTAATGCAAGAAAGCAACAGAAATGTTAAAAGCATAAACTAAGTTATAATAGTAGATCAGTGTCACGAATATTGAAACAATGACTATTTAATAAGTAGTTTAATAAACAATAGAGTGTCCGAATTTTAGACCGTAATTAAGTATATAGGTTAAGAAAAATAATGGAATTCACAAGTGACAGTATTGATGTAATAAATTAAAGAATCGTTAGTAAGTTGATTATTAATGGATAAACCGAATATAGTGTAACGAGTATTGAAAATTATAATTGAAAACAAAGGAAATATCGATTTGAGAACAACAAGATAAAGTACGTGATAATAAATAGTTATAGAAATAAAATAAGGTAATATCAAGGAGTATTAATGGAATCGATTGATAAGTGATAAACCAATTGTAGTATTATAATGTCGAGAGTCGGCATATAATTAATAACGAAAAATTTATAATCGAATTGAAAATTGTTAAAGCAAAATTATAAGAACGCAAACAAGAGATAAAAGGAAAATTGACTAAAATTAAGAACGTAATAGTTAAATATCGTAAAAGTTAATAGTGGAAGTGATAGTGAAAGTGAGAATGATAGTGATATTGATAACATTATTAATAATGATTAGAGTGATTACGGTAATAGTAAGAGAGATAAAGATAACGAACACCATAAAAGTGTATTACAATAATTTGAAAGACTCAGGAATTAATACTCCTATAATTCAAATAAAGCAAAACGAATCTATGTGTGTGCATGCATGTATTATTAGTGTGGAAAACTTAGGATACGTATCCACCGCTGGGCATTTTAATGCTCAGCGCGTAGAGTGTTACTGCGTGCAGGTTATAGTAAATTTTATGTGGCCGAAGATGTGGTGTCGACAAGACCAAGAAATTGACAGCAAGGATTGATGTTTGGGCATGGCATGTATAAGACCGCGGAAGAGAGATACAAGGTATATCATATTGTGATGATTCGGTACATGTATGTTTGTGAATGTTATTGTTAAAAAAAAAATTATTTCAGAGCTATCGAGTGATTTTTCAGTGTCTGTATATGCAGGGCAGTGTTATGACATCCGGTATCCGCATTATTTTCGGGTATAAGGGTGTTATAGAGATGTCGTTAGTGATGAAAATCATAACTGGCTCTCTAAACAAAAGTTAGACCAAAGGGCAGGGTCAAAACCTAAAAACAGGTAGTTTGCCCTACAAGAAAAAAAATAAAATGAATAAAAGCCACTGCAGGGGTTTGGGTCCATTCCCGAAAAAATAAGGCACATGGTTATGTGAAAATCCCCAAAGGAATGCATTTTCCACAAATAAAAGCTAGTGTGAAAATCCAGAAGGGATGCACTGCCTTCAAACAATGAATTCCGAGGCCTGGAGCGATAAGGCAGTCTGAATAACTTCCCTTTAGGCAGATAGTGCATAATTTAGGACATGAGTCAGAGTCCTGGGAGCAAAATGCTATACAGTTCCTCGCAAAACGAGTATGCTCGTTGATTGGGGGGCAAAGATGCACACGAGATTGTTCTCTCTGAAAGGATTACGGGGTCAGAATTTCTAAACTAAGACGACAGCCTTCTAGATCATTGGGGGCATCAGACAGGGTGAACAGCCAAGCCATACCCTCAATAAATCCCTTAACCACCGGGACATGGTCTATCCATTTTTGTATGCAACCTTTCATGTGCATATAATTCTTTTATTTTTTGCATGCATTTCACATACATAATCCTTTGTGCATGATTTGTGTGTATAGCTTTGCACGTACATTTCACACACATTACGCACACACAATCTTTTGTAATACTTTTGTGCCAATAATTTTACAGGAAAATGCCGAACCAAGGGATAACTTCGTCAAGATGAACTCAAGATGAAGCCCAGGCAAGTTGAAATCATGAGAGCCCATAAAGAGGTAACCCATTAAGTCCCTTTTCAAGGCATTTCATGTCTCTTTCAAGCATTCTCACTCTTTTCAAAGCATTAAGTCCTTTTTTAAGGCATTTCAAGTCTCCTTCGAGCATTCTCAGTCTTTTCGAAGCATTACGTCCTTTTTTCAAGGCATTTCAAGTTTCTTTCGAGCATTCGCAGTCTCTTTGAAGCATTATCTTCAAGTCTCTTTCGAGCATTCTCAGTCTCTTCAGAGCATTATTTTTAAGTCTCTTTTGAGCATTCTCAGTCTCTTCGGAGCATTATTTTTTTAAGTCCTTTTTCAAGGCATTTCAAGTCTCTTTTGAGCATTCTCAGTCTCTTCGGAGCATGATCTTCAATTCTTTTTCGAGCATTCTCAGTCTCTTCAGAGCATTATTTTAAGTCTCTTTCGAGCATTCTAAGTCTCTTCGGAGCATTATTTTTTTACGTCCTTTTTCAAGGCATTTTAAGTCACTTTCAAGCATTTTCAGTCTCTTCGAAGTATTATTTTTAAGTCTCTTTCAACCATTCTCAATCTCTTCGGAGTATTATTTGTTTAAGTCATTTTTTCAAGGTATTTCAAGTCTCTTTCGAGCATTCCCAGTCTCTTCAGAGCATTATTTTTAAGTCTCTTTCGAGCATTCTCAGTCTCTTCGGAGCATCATCTTTAAATCCTCTTTCGAACAATCTAAGTCTCTTAGTGAGCATTTAAGCTTCTCAGTGAGCATAAATTTTCAAAGTCTCCCTGTGAGCTCAAAGCCCTCTTAAGAGGCATACAAGTTTCTTTTTAACAAGGAGGCTCTGGTTGGAGATGATAGAGGGATCGGTATATGGTACATCACAGTCGGTAAGGGATCTCCTAGGAGATGATGTCCACACTTTGGAAGTATAGAAAATGACTCGGCGAAATCAAGAGGATGATGTCCGCATTTTGGAAGTATAGAAAATGACTCGACGCAATTAAGAGGATGATGTCCGTATTTTGGAAGTCTAGAAAAAGACTCGGTGCAATCCAAGAGGATGATATTCATATTCTACAAGCTGTTCTCTAGGGAAAAACCAACCGTCCTTCAGGGGGCACCCATCTGACATCGATCTCAATAGGTAGGTACTGCTACAAGTACACATATATTTCGAATGCCCTGCACATTTGTTTTGCACATTTTTGTAGGAAAAGAAGTTCAGGATGAGCACCAGTAAAGATGACGACAGTCATATGCCATACCGACCCGATGGTGGTTAGTAAATCACGTACCATGCCGACCTGATGGTGGTCAGCAGTCAAATATCAAATCAGATATCATACCAACTGGATGGTCGTTAGCAAGGAATATGCCATGTAGGCCGGATGGTGGTCAGCAAGATAAATGCGGCATATCAAATGAGTCACAGTAGAGTATGATGTAACTCAACGACGGTTATATACAGTGCAGACCGGATGGTGGTCAGCATGATAAATGTAACACCCCGTTACCCCCGTTGGAAGAATACCGGAGCGCTACACACACAAACACCAAAAACAACACGCATATAACGACAGTGAAAAACGCTTAAGATAAAAAAGATATTAAAACATCTAATAATATTAGAAAATGGTACAATTATTACAAAAGAGACTTGTAAACCTTTTACATAGACATATACACAAATATTCCTTTACAAAAGGTACATTGCCAAAAACAAAATCCATGTACAAAACTTACAATCGAACGACAAAAAGGTACTCCATCTATAAACTTCTAGTGGCCAACCTGCAAATGCGCAACACGAACCGAACCTGCCACCTACACGGGAAAACAACCCGTGCTAAGTGATAACGCTTACTGGGGAGTGACAAAACCAAGAGAACATATATACACATAATATATATATATATATATATATCCACCTCTTACTATAGCATTAGGTAAGCAAACATACCGACAATTATATAATTATATACTTGTACATTTACAACATGTGTATTATCATATAATAACTTACACCATCATAAATACTTACCCACAAACATCAAGTACCCCAAACATCAATATACTAGAATAATTTTACAACATAGCATCTACATATACATATAAGTATAACCCTGCATAATCGAAAAACATATACTATTGGTATAGCAATCAAACATCCATACATAACATCTTATCTATACTCCATTACTTAAACATGTAACATATACCCATTTCATATCATTGAAACATATAACAGCCCGATTACTCACTAAACTAGTGGATACGGGCATTATTGATACTGATAGGACACAGTATCCAAGCATATAGAGATATGGGTCTCAAACATCTTATAATTTTTGATACTGATAGGACACAGTATCCAAGCATATAGAGACATGAGTCTTCAAACATCTTATATGACCCAAACGGGGCCAAATCAAAGACCCAAACGGGGCCTGCATATAAATACATAGCAGCTGCACTCACACTAACCCTTGATAAGCGCTTATCTATCCACTATAATGATTGATCAGGCTCAAAAATAATAACTTATCTATACTCTAAAATCACTGCTATACAATAGAGTATAATTCAAACATAACCACATAATTCTTGTATACATATACACCAATCACTTTCGGAGACACATAACTTATGTAAATCTTATTACTCATAAACATTTAACTTATGATAAAGAAACCATAACATTATACATTCTTAAGCAAAATCATGTACCATGCAGTAGTGAGAACCCATGCAAATGAGATGTGAAAATCATTTTTGAAAAAAAAAGGGCAGGCAGGAGGGCTCACTGTAGCGCTCGCGACGGGAGCCAGAGAAACACTGTGAGAGAGAAGGCTGACACGAGTCGTGCATGCTGTCAAGACTCGTGTCGAAGCCAAACGGTCACCTTACAAGAGGGAGCTGTCACGAGTCATGTCCTTGTGCACGACTCGTGTCAGATCTTTCCATTCGAGTCTTGCAGGCAACTTTCACGACTCGTGAAAGGCTTCATGACTCGTGAAAGGGCTGAGCATGTCACCGAGTCGTGCTGCCTTTCACGACTCGGAGCAATTTGTCCCTGCAGTGGAAATCCAGCTATCACGAGAAACTGGAACAACCAGTTCTGTCGCGCTCGCGACAGTATCGTGTTTTCCAAATCTCAGCCAAATTCAGAAAACTCAAAGCTTCTAAAATCGGGTTGATTTCACTCATGGTCACTCAACTTATCACTTATCGCGCAAAAGTAACCGACTTTTTTTTCTTACTTAAATGTCACTGAACTTTTATTATTTTTGCAAAAAAGTCATGTTGACCGGAATCCGGCGAGGACCCTCGCCGGATTGATGACATGGCATGCCATGTCAGAAACTACATGTCGTTTAACAATATCTCCAACAAATGCTACATTTAAATCAATTTCACTTACGGTCACTAAACTTATAATTTATCGCGCAAAAGTAAACAATTTTCTTTTTTTTCCAACTTAAATATTATTGAACTTCTAACATTTTTACAAAAAAGTCATATAATTACTATTTGTTGCCACGTGTCATATGCCATGTCATCAATACGGCAAGAGTTCTCGCCGGATTCCGGTCAACATGACTTTTTTGCAAAAATGTCAGAAGTTCAGTGACATTTAAGTAAGGAAAAAAAAAGTCAGTTACTTTTGTGCGATAAGTGATAAGTTGAGTGACTATGAGTGAAATTGACTCTCTAAAATCAAATCCAAACTTACCCAGAACCATATATCATGCAAAATCGTATGAAAACATACCTCCAATGCCATCAAAACATGCTTATAATAAAAACAACTCAATTGCACAATGATAATACACAATCAAATGACATAACTTGTGATTTCAACATTTTAACATAACCCAGAAATTCATATCAAAAAAATCATGCTCATTCACTTCAAAATTGACATGCAGACCATCATAACCCTAGCATTTCAAACCATATTCATTTTACACATATCAAAACATTCAAATTTTTAGGAATTAACATAACACTCAATAATCCGAAGAGAAGATGAACAAACAACTCCCAAACCTATTGAAGCTCAAAACCCAGCTCTTCTTCAAGCTTGCACCTTCTCTTTCCCTTTATCAAGCCTCTTCTCACCGGATTCTTACACATGCAAACCCAGCTAAACAAACACTTAATCAAACCCATGCAAACCAAAACCATCCAACTAACCCAAACCAACGCAAAAAGGAAGAAGGAGAAGCAACTTCCACATCAAACTTACCTCTTCATACATTAGCTCAAACCCTAGCAAAGCAACCACAACTTGCAAACACCACCAAAGAAGAAGGTGATGGAGTAGAAAATGGACAAGGAAGAGAAGAGGAAGAGGAAGAGGCCGAGAGAGAGATAGAGGAACGGGTGAGCAGATTTTTGCTCTTCCCTCTCTCCTCTTCTTTTCTTTCGTTTCATTAAATGCTCACACCTACCCTTCCTAGGTGTCCACTTCCCATTGGTCCAAGATAAAAATCTTTAACTTATTTCACTTTGGTCCTTGGCTAAAATCCATTCACTCACTAAAATAATTATTTCCTTAACTTAAATTTAATTCTCTTCAACCTAGTCCTCAATTAAATCCAATTTCACTTGCAAAATTTACTAAAGTAACCTTAATTATCCAATTAAGCATGTAAAATCCAACTAGGCCCTAATTTGCGATGTTACAATAAATGCGGTATATCAATCGAGTTGGGGTAGAATATGCTAACAGCTCAAATGGTGACAATCATATGCCTTGCAGACCGAATGGTGGTTAGAAAGCATATACCACGCAGGCCAGATAGTGGTCAGCAAAATAGCTGCAGAGTATCAATGGGTTGTAGTGGAATACGCTCACAACTCAACGACAACAAACACGCGCCATGCAGACCCGATGGTGGTTAGTAGGCACATGTCGTATAGACCTAATGGTGGTCAGTAAGATATCTGCAGTATGTCAAATGAGTCGTAGTAGAATACGATACAACTCAACAGCAGCGATCATATGTCATGTAAATCGGATGGGGGTTAGCAAGCATATGCCGTGCAGGCCGGATGGTGGTCAGCAAAACAATCGCAGTATATCAAATGTGTCGTAGTAGAATACACTACAACTCAGCGGCGACAACCCACGAATCTTCAACACAGCAAAAAGGTAAGGACTGTTTCAGGTACGCAGTTCTTTCCTTCTTGTCTGAATTTTGGCTCACCTAGGCACCCATGCACTAACTTTCCCAAATTTGGGAGCAACGATAGACACTGGGTCCTGAGGCAGTCCAGATCAGAATTACCCAATGATGAAGTTAGATGCCTGTTCACAAGCAAAAATGTTGGAAATGATGGTTTCTTTGTGAAATTTGCTTTTTAGAAATAAAAATTAAAAAAAATAAAAATAAAAAAATGGCCTTTGGAAATTTTAGTGTTTTAGTCAAAATTAATATTAAAAAAAAATCGAACATACTCCATCGCCGGCGTGTGAGGGCAAGCCTCCCTCGTGCGTGTGGAAAGCGCCAGTGTGCAGGGCGCACGCTTGCGCTGGGGCGAGCTCCCCGCTTGCGTTGTACGGAGCGCGAGCTGGCATCGCTCGCCCTAATCTGAAGAAAATCTGGTTTTTCACCGAAAATCAGGATTTTTTCCCAAAATCTGATTTTTTGTCCCATTTTTTTGTGATTTTCATGATTTTTTTAGTTTTTAAAAATAGGATAGGGGATAATTTGATTTAAATTCAGATATATTTTTTAATCAACTAGAGTGTTTTTTTTAATAAAGCATATAAATAGAAAAATATGAAAAGAAAGAGGGGAATTCTTTTTGGTTAAAAATTTTTATTTTCTCTTCTCTTCTTCTGGAATAGAATTCTCTCTAGTTTTTTTGAGTTTTCTTTTCCAAATAAAATTTCTTAATGTTAAAAAATTCAATTCTTACTCAATAATTTTTTCTTGAAACAAAGAAAATATTTCTTTGTTCTTGAAAATATTTTTACTTTTCTTTAATCAATAATCATTCTTGAGACATAGAAATTAATTTTTTGCTCTTGAGAATTTTTATTTTCTTTCGTTATTTCTTTTTAAGTAAATCTTCTATCTTGGAATAAAACTCCAATTTTTATTATTTTTAATTAGAATTTTGCAGATTAAAGCAAGGAAATCAATTATATTTTTCCCTCCATCGAATTCGAATTCTGAGGGTAAACATTCTGAGTTCGATCCCTTATTTTTATTTTCTTTTATTTATTTTTTTTCATATTTAATTAGTTATCATGTAGATCTTTAGATCTATTGTGTATTTACTTATTTTATGTGATCTTAGATATAAATTTAACATTTTTTTTACATTTTTATTTTTTTATTTACTTATTATTATTATTATTTTTATTATTATTATTATTATTATTATTATTATTATTATTATTATTATTATCATTTTTTTTGTTTTTATGTATTAATTTATTTGTTTCATCATGTTATTCAATTTATTTGTCATTTATGATGCATTTTATTCCATTTTATTTTATTCATCTTTTCATATGTCTTAATTGATAATTGATTTAATTACTAACAATGGTTTCATTTGTGCTTGTTTTGATCCCAATACTTGTTTTCCTTGTTTGGCGACCAAACGGGGAGATTCAGGAGACTCGTTTAGTTGGGCTCATTATTTTTATTATTAGTATTATTTTCTTTATTTGGTCTTTTTAATTCATTTGTCATGTAATTTACAATAATATTATTTATTTTATGCATGTTAAAAAGAAAATTACAAAAATATTTATATAAATTAATTTGAATTTTTTTCTAATAAAATGGGATCAATGTCTTAGTTTTCCCATCCAAACAAAATCGACCCTTTAATATTTTTTTAAGCATGCATGCGAGGACCAATGTCCTCAGCTCAAATTGAATATCCCGCTTTATGCATGATTTACATGTCCTTTTTATTAGGGGTTTTATTCCGCCCCTAATTTTATTGTAAATTATTGTACTTTTATTTATTTTATGCTTAATTTACTTTATTTACCGCTTTCATTGTATGATTGATTTGAGCTTAATTACTGCATTTAAACGAATGAGAAAAGGAATGAAATTTTAATAGTAAAACTCAATCATAAATTTAACCAAGGTATAAATAAGAGTGGAGTCCCGAACTCTCTCCGGTCTTATGTTTCACGAGGTTAGATGAGCCTTTCCAATGCTCTATTGGAAAGGGAATTCCAAAATATCTCATGCAATCCAAAATAGACTCATATGCATTGTCTTAGGTTTCATGAGGTTAGATGAACCATTCCAATGTTCTATTGGAATGGGAAATTTCAAGATATCTCTTGTTCCTCAAAATAGACATATACGCATTGTCTCAGGCTGAACAAGGCTAGATGACCTTTCCCAACATTTTATTTGGTGGGGACTCCAAAACACCTCTTGTTCCCTAAAATAAACGCACTTGTAATTTCTTACAAGTCACATAAACCTCTCTCGAACTCCCTAAAAGCTGGTTTTCGAGGCCTCCGAGGTTCGGCGTGCGTCACACATACATACCAATATTTCTGAATAGAAGTTCATTACATCACAAATAACAATTACAAAAATTCCTATAGACTCGTTGGCCTTAGTTGCGGCGGAATGTCCTTGGGGACACTGCTAACTCCAAACCTGCACAGATAACACCCGTGCTAAGTACAAAGGCTTAGTGGGGAAAATACATAATAAGGACGACCATTCACAGCTATCGTCACTGAATTCATACAATAATAAATATTGAATACAAAATCATATGTACATAAATACATGGCTTAGACACACACAACAATTCCATTCGATAATAGCATATAATTGATCATAGTCGAAATACATATGTTATAAACATCCGTATAGCCAATTAGAGTGACAAATTTAATTAGCGTTTTTGTACAATTTTCCTCAATTACCCACATGCCATACATTTACCATATATCATTTAATCAATACGTGCTTTAATTTACACATATTTCACACACATCACACATAGTCCGATAAATTATCAATACTTTATTTATTTCTCAGTACTTCAATTTGCACTCATTATAGAATCATGAATAAAAAGGAAAATATATAAGTTCTTGTCGTAGCATGCTCAGGTATTCCACATATATAATTATATTTATTTAGTCATTTTTACTTCAAATTATTCCTTTAATCTTATTTCATTCATTATTGCCTAAATACCAAAAGGAATAATCGAATTGAAACACATAGGTACCCAAGGGTACTTTCACATTTAACGCATAGAGATCTATACGGGATCCGAGAACACATAGGTGCTTGAAGCACAAGTTCAGAGTTACACATATGCCACAAAAATTATTATGTTCACATGTATATAAAATGCTTAATTCCATATTTCCTTATGCGATACAAGTCATCACATTCATTTATTAACTCATATCTTATATTGCTCATTTAATATTCTTTTATTCATTTATTGCCTGCTATACCAAGGGGTGGATAGCGGGTGAACGCATAGGTACCCGCAGGTACAAAACATTTTCTTTTTCTTTCAACAAAAGTGTAACACCCTTATACCCATAAAAGATACGGATATCGGATATCACAGCATTGCACTGAAACACACCATAATGCACTCAATAGATTCAGTAGAATTTTTTTTTTCTACAACCACAATCATACATATACAATAACATAACAATTACACTGATACACTATTATTATACTTAAGCTATATAGCCTCGTGCTCATCCATTGCAGTCGTATACATGCCATGCCTATATCATTATCCTTGCTATCTCATAAATTCTTTTAATCATCAGTAACATCGGCCACTACCACTTCTTTTCTTTGTATAACCTCCACGCAGTAACAATACTATGCACTGAGCATTTGGATTGCCTAATGGTGGATACATATCCTAAATTTTCCATTCCTATAACAACATGCATGTACATATAAATGTATTTCCTTAATCCCACTATTTGAGTATCAATTCTTTACTTTGGTCATTTATTTTTATTATATCTTTTGTTTCCTTTTCTATAACTATCCTTTAACATTTTCAATTCTATTATCAGTATCATTATTATGTGTACTATTAATCCTAACAATTCTAACACTACGTTCGGTCTATTAATTAACATTCGATTATATTAACAATCTTTCTTTATGTTCTTAACGATTCCTTTACATTGCCTTTAATGACACTAATTCTCTAGCACTTTATAGATGCACTAATATTTTCCACTTGATCAAAACTATTACCATCATTATTGACTTTATTATAAATCCTATTATTCATACTAACAATTCTTTACACATTCACAATGATTTCAATTTACATTATGGCCTTGACAATTACACTACTATATTATACTGTTATCTTTACATTAATTATTCCTCACTATAATTATTTAAATGCTTTTATTATATTTTATTTAATAAACTATACAATTAGTCTCACTAATCCCTTTAATTTCCCTTCAATATCAATACATTTTAACTTAAATTTACTAAAGTCTTTCACATTTTTCATATTTACTAATACCCTTCCCTGTCACTTTATTATTATTATTCTTATTAGTTAGATTTACTGATTTATATCTTCATTTCTTAACTTATAATAATATATCCCAATTAATATTATAATAATTTCATTTAATAGTCCATGCACTTATTAACGTACGACTAGGTCTATATGTTAGCACTATTAAGATCAATTACCCTTAAATCCCTCACTTTTCACTTATTCACAATAATATCACTGCTTCACACTTTTGTCTTTCATTATTTCTTGATTACAATTATGTCAGTATATAAACTTAATTAAATTACACACACATACCTAATTATATATATATATATATATATATATACACATATGTATATATATACATATATATATATATACATATATATATATATGTGTGTATCTATATATATATATATATATATATATATATATATATATATATATATATATATATATATATATATATATATATATATATATATATATATTCAATTAAAACCATTTTTTTCACTTAATAATTATTTATACCATAACATTCTATTTTCATTGATTACTTATTCCTTAATTATCAACCATGCATTTAATATTTATGTTAATGATTAATTCCACTTTAATCCCTTAATTAGCCTTACCGATTATCATTTGACCTACAAATTACCATTTTAATCCTTTCACTATCATCTTTAAACCATTTTACACTTTAATTCTAATACTTTCCTTAAATTTTTATTTTACCATTCAATTTCATTATTTTTACAATTATGCCCTTATCTACCCTTATTCTATTATTTAATTTATTTTTCACATGTTTTACATTTACACTTATTCAATAATTACAATTAAACACTAAATTCATCATTAGAAGTCATTATTTATCAATATAATCAATTTACTAACTATTTACACTTTAGTCCTTAAATAAACCTTAAAATTTCAAAAATTACATCTAGGTCCTAATCTTTGTCAATAATTACGATTATGTCCCTTATTTTCTCTTAATTACCAAAATGCCCTTATTTACTCTTATTTTCCATCTTAAGTTTTTTTCTAACCTACAAAATTACATTTTAGTCCTTAAATTACCACTTTTACGCCAAATTGCAATTTAGTCCCCCACACATTAATTTCTTTACACTATTATCAATTTATTTACACTTTTCACTTAATTATCATTTATTTTCACTCTTGAGTGTAAAATTACCGTTTTGCCCCTAAACTTTCTATTTCTTCCAATTTAATCCCATTTTCACTCATTTCTTCTTTTATCACTATTTTAATCAATTTATTTGCATGTTTACCGTATTGTCTCATTCTTTTACATAATTACCATTTTTAAGTTAAATTTCATTTTAATTCTTATCTTATCTTATCTTATATTTATCCTTATCTTCTCTTTTCTTATCCTTATGCTTATCTTATTTCATACTTATCTTTTACCCATTTAATTATCCATATTAATTCCAATTTAATCATTTTAGTTTCACTTTTACACTTTTGCCTTAACTTTTCATTTTTTTTCATTTAACTCCCAATTTTACTTAAATTCTCATATATCATTATTTTAATCATTTTTAAATGTATTTTATCATAATGCCCCTATTATACACCCGGTAGAAATTTATGAATTGGATATGCGGGACGTGAATCCCACAGATCCACTGCACTATAGAATGATCCCAAAGGAATCATCCAACACTGGCACGGTACTATACTAAACACTACACTGGGATAGACGGTCATTGGCCTATCAATAACGAGTCGTCTTGACTTAGACTGCAGTGTGGAATCCCTATGGCTACCAAATTACATCATGGACTAGATTTTACTATCGGACTATCACTAAGGGCAAATAATATCAGATTTTCACTTATATCACTTAATATATCAACATATATTAATATATCAACATATACCATTCGATCATCAAGTACACTTCACTTTAAAATTTACATATCACTTATAATTCACTTTCATTTCATATATTTATCATTTATATCTTCAATTATGCTATTGAGTTCATTTAATCATATAATAATCATTTTCACTTCACTCTTTTTACATCAATTTCATTCTAATACACTTATTATTAAATTTTTAACATAAATTACATTATTTCTTTACTTTAATATATCCTAGCCCATAACATTCACCATAAATATAATGTATGTTCAACATATTAAATATTCAATTAAACAATTAAAAATTCTAATTAATTTATTTTACACTCCATTTCATTTATACATTCATTTTTAAACATTTCTATTACCAATTTAACAAAATTAACTATAAGATTATTAATATACTCATTCGGCCGCCACATCCACTATACTTTAAAATTTCTCATTTTAAACATTAATCACTACTATCTCACTTTTTAACCCATATTAACATTAAACATAACGTTTTACACAATTTTCATCTTACATGTCAATATTTTTACTTTATACATATTAGGTTATCATACCAAATTAATTTCAATTAAATTCCATTTATTCTAATTAACTTAATACCCACTCTATTATCATTCTAATGTCATTTTATACCATTACACTTAATCAATTATCAAATTTCACTAAATTATCCTAACTTATTCCATTCGACCAAAGTGTATCCATACCCTTTTCAATTAGTTTTCTTTCTTCTAATCACTCAATTAACTAAACTACATATTCTACATCACTAATACACTTGTTACATGCTTTAAACATCAAAGTATTTCAAGTATTCCTTAAGAATACAATTCGGCCAAACCTAAGGTTCCTATATCCATTTGTTTTCTTTCCATTTTAATCATTTAAAATCCCATTTTTAACCTTCCTAAACATGTCTATCAAACTTATTTCAATTAAACATGCATAAATCACATACATGTAATATGAAAATAACCTAAAATCATGCTTTTTCAATGGAAAAGGAAGGATTTTGTATCCACTAACCTTAGATCCTTGCTTTCCATGCTTAGAGCTCCCTTATCCATGCCTTAATCCTTTGAAATACCTTCCTCCATAAAAGTTCCTCATTTTTGGGACATAACCTTTGTCACTTACTTTTTCCCACTTCCAATCCACCAAATGGACTCCAAACACCATCACCATGTTATAGAGGAGTTGATCTTTGCTTAGGAGGCTTAATTTTGGGAAAAGATGTGAAGAGAAATAAAGAAAAATGGAAAAGAAACCAAGGAGAGCAATACAGCTAAGAAAGGGGGAAGAAGAGGGCGATGGAGGATAGATTTCTCTAGAGAAATCTGGCCTCTTAATGCCTTATATAGGCTAAAATTGAACCGAATCGGTCCAACCGGTTTGAACCAAAATTTTGATTTTTTGATAAATTTTGAGTGTTTCACGACATCTAAGTGTTCCTCAACTTATTTTCACTCCCAATAAATTTCATCATTCTTAAAATATGAAAAATAGCCTTCGTACAAATTTTTAGCTCTATCGGACTCCATTTGGGACCTGGTTCACTTAAACCGGTCCGATTCAACCTTTTTCGGTTCTGCCGTAAAACACCATTCTAATGCTATCAAAATTTAATAAAAATTATTTTATACCTTTACACTTCCCACATTACACCCTTTTGAACTCAACCATTTTTAAAAATTTTGGCAAAGTTCAGTCAAATCCTGGTTCAATTGAACCGAACTAGAGGCTTTTTTTGTTTGACTTTCGGGGACCTATTTGACATCATTTTCACTCCAAATTATACCATCAGACTCCTTATAACTTGTACTTTTCAATGGTCCAATAAAATATTCTTTACTACTGGCTTCCCGAGAGGTCACCCATCAAGGGGCTTCCCTGGCCTGAGCACCTTTAACCTTTCTCTTCTACTGTCTTTTAAGGCATATTCACTAATATTTCTATATGAAATTCACACTATAGACTCTACAGATTTCACTGATCACTACTAATCCGGTATTCGGGTCATTATAGAAAGCATAGGGATTTTAAGCAAGATCCAAACAGAGGGACCCGAAAGGGTCTAATTTCATAGGGACTTGATCGGAGTCCAGAATGCATAAGGACCTGATTAGGATCAAGAAAACGCATAGGCTGCAGCAACAGAACAAATAGGCATACCTATCTATCAACGACTTGGCTGACGCAGGCTATACACATACTTGTTTCATTTGTGATACTGTAGATACCGGGTCCTGAGGCAGCCCAGACTGAAGTTACCCAATGATAAAAATGATGCCTGTGCGCGGGCAAAGAGCAAATAGAAGTAATGGCTTCCTTGGAAAAAAATATATTTTTCATTTTCCTTTCTTTATTTAAAAAAAAGGGTTTTTGGGCCTGGGAACATTAAATGAGGCCCAGCCTCACGTTAGTGAGGAGCCTCACTTACCTGCCCGTCTCTCTCCCCCAGCTTCTCCTTTTCCATGATTTCGAGGGAGTTGGTTTTGAAAAGCATGGGTTTATGGCTGGTTTGGTGGGAAACCATCTAATCTGGTTTGGAAGATTAAAAAGAAAGGGTTGAAACAACTGAAGAGAAGGAGAGCATTATTAAAAAAGGAGGGAACAAAAGAAAACACAGAAAAAGAGATAGAGAGCAGAGAAAAGAGAGAGAAGGTTTTGAGAGCAAGAATGATTTTGATTTTCCAAAAAAATGTTGAAAATTTGTTCTTGAAGAGCTAGCATTTCATCATTTGCACATCGAACGTCAAATTCTGAGGGTAAAAACTGGGATCTTTGCTTCTTCTTTTTTATTTCTTCTTATTTTCTTTCTCTTTCTTGTTTGTTTTTATTTGTTACCTCTATGCTTTGTACATATTGTATATATTTGTTGTTTGATTTATTTAATCTGTTCATCGCATGTATATTGTTGTTATAATTAAATGAATGTGTATATTGCTTCATAATACATGTTTGTTCACGTGATTATGTGTTCGTTGGTCTGTTGAACCTCCTCTGTTTACCTCTGTTTTTACATTTCTTTGAGTCAGTGATTTTGTTTTGCTTGAATTTATGTTTTCGATTGGATTTTACCTTTGTTCTTGCATGAATCGTGTGTTTCGATCGGATTCATGCTCCCCTATCGGATTGCGTCGTCATTTTCCCTGTTCCCGATTGGATGTGTCAGAGAAAAGCTCAATTCCTGTTCGGACATTCACGAGTCGTGAAGCACATTCACAAGTCGTGAATGCATCGCACGTATCGTGCAGTGCATTTACGAGTCGTGAATATACTGCACGACTCGTGCAGAGCATTCACGAGTCGTGAATGCATTTAGTTTTTCTCCTTTCCCATCTTTTACATTTCCACTTTCACATTTCTATTTCTAATTTTATCACTTTGGCCACTTTTTGTCTTTTATGCTTAGCCATTTAGTCATTTTATGCTTTCACTCTTTATTCACATGATGCTTTAACTTATCTTACTTTAATTTTTATTCTTTATTGTTATTTTGTCCTCTTTTAATGTACTATTTTCATTATTTATTCTATTTTACTTTACTATTATTATTTATCTAGCCTATTTATTATTAATATTTCATATTAATATATTTTCAAAGGTAATTATTATTATTTTATTAATATATGTCTTAGTATTGTTGATATCTTTCTTATTATTATTTCATTAATTTATTAATCCCTTTAATTAATTATTTTATTAAGCTAATTTTAGTTAATTAATTAATTTATTTTTATTATTATATTAATTATTTAATTTACTTTAATAACACTTTATTTTATTTATTTTGTCGCTTCAATGTTTGTATGATTGTGCGAGTTACATGCGTGCTAGGATCGGGGATTAGGAAATTGAAAACCACTCAATTTAGGTTTTGTATTCATTAGTTGGTGTATTTCTTTTGTTTTTATTTTTTATGTGTTGAATTTAAAAATGTATTTCAATTATCCGCCATATAGAAAATCATGTTTTTCAAATAATTAATAATTTGGGATTTTTATTAATAAAATGGACCAATGTCCTATTTTAGCCAATAAAAATTAGACTTTCAAATGGAGAACTAGTCTTCATAAAATGGGATCACTCATCCCGATTTTTCTCAATCAACATTCTAAAAATAGTTCTCCATTTTTATAATTAATAAAAAGGAACCAATGTTCCTAAAATTTAATGAATGACCCGATTTATGTATGTTGCATTTTGATTTCTTTTATGTGTTTATTTATTTGTTTATTTATTTATTTATTTATTCATTTAGGGGATTATTCTGTCCCATTTTTATTTATTTCTATTATTTATTTTGGGGAATTATTCTGTCCCAATTCTTATTTTGCAATTTATTTATTTATTTATTTTCTGCTTTATTTATCGCTTTTTATGTGGATGAATGCGCTTTAAATTTATTACATAAACGCGTGAGATGAGAGATGGAATTTTGATTTCTTAAAAACTCATTTATAAACATAAGTCATTAATAAGAGTGAAGTTCCGAACACCATCTCTGGTTTAGACCAATAGAGGTTAGACACCTTTCCCAGTTTCTTGTAAACTTGGTGGCGACTCCAAAATACCTCAAAGGTGCCTAAAGGCATTATGGGTCTAGATCCTCCTTTTCAATGTTCTATTGGAAAGGAGGCATCCAAAATGACTTATGATGCCCAAGATAAAAAAGACGTGAACCAATACCTCGAGCCCCAAAAGGCGGGCTCAAAGAGGGCCTTATTGGGTCCGGCGCGCGTCACAGTGGCGACTCCACTAGGGACAGTGATCGAAACTTTGCTTCGAAAGTGGCTTAAGTTAAAATTATAATTGAGTTGTTAAGAATAAAAAATTCCATTTCTAATCGAAATTGCATTACATACATTATAGCCGTAGAATTATGTTAGTTTGTCCCCTATCTACCCTGGTGCGTTCCTAAAACATAACCCTACTTTCACTCATTGTAGGGAAGTGCTCGGGATAATTACCAGCCCAAGCCTCGTACCATCAAATGGTATATCAAATGGAGACCCGATTGGTCGCTATGCTCGTGATGGGCTAGACCCGTTGGCAGGGACCATGCTTGGGTGGCCCTAAAATAACACCACCTTTGACCAAAGCTCATGTAACGGCAATAAATACTTCCACTAGGTGAAATGTACCATAATACCGTGCTTGTTATTGGGGCCGTCATATATTGAACAAAATCAATTAAATTAAATGGTCTTCATCAAAGGCTTTTATGCCCTGGTGGGGCCATCTTAATTTAGTTGAATTGTTTAAACACATAATGTTCAAAAACCCAAATGTATGTACATTAGGCAAGAGTTGTTATGCTGCCGGTTTTTTCCACCATGCACTATACGTGTCCAATGGGTTCCCTATTAACCCTTGGATAAAGCCCACCTAGGAAAGACACCGCACTACCCCGTGTGTGGGAGAAATAAGGTTGGAAGGATCTATCTGCTTGCATGTAGTTGGGGATGTTGCATAGCATGCTTGTACATCACATATCATTCATGCATGTCGGATAAAAAAAAATTAAATAAATAAATAAATAAAATAAACAAATATATATGTATATGAATAATAATACATGTCCTCTCATGTTGCGTGTGTAAATATCTTTTCGTCTGCGTATTATTTTTTCACATGTACATATCATCTTGCATTTAATTTCTTATATGCATCACATCGTATAATTGTAATTTATTGATCTTTCACTCATCGAGGACCATTTGCATAGCACGATCAAGCATTACATGACATTCATGCATCATTCTAACCCTTTAATTTTACAGCCACTATAGACCATTTGTCCAAGTGGTTTTGGGGTTCCGGCGATCACTATTGGAGGACCCTTTTGTCTGGGGTTAGGATCGAGATCAGGATCAAGGGCGGTTAATAAGAATTCAAAATTTTCAAGAATGGCCAATTCTTCAAGACAGATTGAAGACACTCGTGCCTTAATTGCCCAAGAGATAGATGGAAGGCTTGAGGAGCTCGAAAAGAGGTTGTTGGCCATGATTAAAGAAAGGATGGATGCCATGGCGCTAGTTCTTTAGGCTCAACTTATGGCAATTACCCTTAACCAAGTCGGGCTGGCCATAGTCGAGAAAGCCTACATGGCGATGATCACGGCGTCTCCTTTTACTTCCAAGCCTAGAGACAAGGTTACACTTGTTTCACCAGTCCAGTAAAGAGGAGATATGGGATCTACCCTAGAATGGGACATTGTGCCTGAGGAGGGTGGAGATACAGTGAGGTTGCATGCTCTGAAAAATGAAAGCCCGGGTATCCGCAACAACATTAAGGGCAATGTTAAGAGGGTGGGAGTGCCAACAACGAAAATGAATCAAAGGCACTATTCTATATCTGGCAGTAGAGGGCAGTTCAGTGGGCGCCATGATGGCCCAAGAGGATGAATTTGGCGTGGAATTCATAATTTATTACCTCAGCAAGAAGTTCCTGCTTATGAAATTAAATATGCTGAAGTAGAGAAGATCTGCCTCGCGGTGATTTGGGCATCAAAGAAATTGAGGCATTACTTCCACTCATACAAAGTTCAAGCAGTGGCCAAGCAGAATCCGTTAAGATATTTGCAGGAAGCACCGTCTTTGCTTGGTAAGATGGGGAGGTGGCTGCTCTTGTTACAGGAGTTTGATGTGCAATACATCACTCGCAAAACTATTAAGGGGCGAGCCATAGCCGAATTTCTTGCTGAGATCCTATTCAAGGAGACACTCCCGACTTTACCTTTCCTGATGAAAGCATAGTCGCGATTTCTGTCCAGGGATGGCAGTTACACTTCGACGGGGCAGTGAATAATAGGGGGGCCGGAGTTGGAATCATCTTGACAACCCCAGATAATGAGAAACTTCCACTAGCAAAGAAGCTGAGGTACAAAGCAACCAACAATGAAGCCGAATATGAAGCATGCACTTTCGGGTTAGAAGCTTTAGCGGCATTGGGGGCAAAGAATATAGAAGTCTTTGGTGACTCATCCTTGGTGATTAACCAGATTCGAGGTGAGTGGGCTGTAAAAGAAGAACGGCTGGTACCCTATGTTGAATATTTGAAAGAGGTATGTGGGCAGTTTGAGACTTGCACTTTCCACTTCGTGCCGAGAGATGAGAATCGTCTAGCTGATGCGTTGGCAACCTTAGTGTCAATGTGAGATAACCCTGAAGGAGTGGCTATGAAGCCAGTACTAATTTCGAGTTCTGAGAAGCCCAGCTTTGAGATCAAGCCTGTAATGGAAGTAGAAGTGGCGGATGGGAAACCATGGTACTTCGACATCATGAATTACTTGGAAAACAATAAATTTCCAGAAGAAGCTACTGAGAAAGACCAGAGGATGATCCAGAAGCTATCTACTCAGTTCATATCCTTGGAAGGGGTGTTGTACAAAAGACAGTCAGACGGGATTTAGCTCAGGTGCTTGAATGAAAAAGAAGCCCGCAAAGTGATGGAGGAAACCCATGCAGGTGTCTGTGGGGCCCACATGAACGGTTTGACCTTAGCCAAGAAGATTAAGAGACAAGGCTTCTATTGGCTTACGATAGACAATGACTGCTCGAAATATGTTAAGCAATGCCAGTTGTGCAAACAATACGCAGACTTGAGACACCTGCCAGTATCAGAGCTACATAACCTGACATCACCTTGGCCTTTCGCTGCTTGGGGGATAGATATCATTGGAGAGATTCGCCCGACGGCATCCAATGGGCACAGGTACATCATAGTCGCAATTGACTATTTTACCAAATGGGTAGAGGCGGAATCCTTCAAAAAGATTGACGTAAGGGATATGGCCAAGTTCATAGAGAGGAATCTGATCTGCAGATATGGCCTCCCTCATCACATAGTGTCTGACAATGGGGTGCAGTTCATGGGGGAAACCAGGAAGCTCCTCGAGAAGTATGGTGTCGAGCATCATAAATCCTCTCCCTACCGACCACAAGCGAATGGAGCAGTAGAGGCCGCTAATAAAAATGTGAAGAAGATCCGGTCCAAGATGGTCCAAACCTACAAAGACTGGGCCGAAAAGTTACCCTTCGCTCTGTAGGGATATAGAACAACGGTAAGGACGTCTACAGGCGCTACACCATTTTCCTTGGTATACGAAACAGAAGCAGTATTGCCAGTTGAGATAGAGCTCAAATCACTGAGGGTGGTCATGGAAGCCCAAATTTCGGAGGCCGAATGGGCGCGGCAGAGGCTACAACACTTGAACTTACTGGACGAGAGTAGGCTAAAAGCTTATTATCATAACCAGATCTACCAGAAGAGATTGGCAAGGACTTTCGGAAAGAATGTGAGAAAGCATCCGCTGAAAGAAGGGGACTTAGTGTTCAAGCAGATGAGGCCAGGCATACCAGATATTAGAGGGAAATTCAGACCAACCTGGGAGGGGCCGTATATCCTTAAAAAGCTGCTGTCCAAAGGAGCCGTAATCTTGTCGGATAGTGATGGGAATGAATTCAAAGAGCCGATCAACATCGACCGACTCAAAAGGTTCCATAGCTAAAGACCAAAATAAAAAGAAGAGAATAAAATGCCCTGCAGGTCAAAAACCGAAAAAAGAGGCTGTGCTAAAATTGGGCGCCTTGACAGGGTGAAAATCGAAAAAAGGCATCCTATGCAAAAATTAGAGGCATGAGAGAAAATGTCCGATCGTGAAAACCCGAGAGGGCCGATTGGTAACAGGAGTTGATGCTGTTAAAATTTGGTTTCATATATTAACAGCGCGTAAGCAGCTGAGTAAATGCCAAAACTGATCATGTTTGCTGAAATTATATGAAAATGTACACAAATTCATGAAATGGAATAAATATTATTCTTTTCACTTTTGTCATTTCCTAGTTCTGCATTAAAAAGAAATGTAGCACCAAAAGAAATACATATGTAAGCTAAGCTAAGTCCTGCTGTTGATCTCGCCGACCAGATGCTTGAGCCCTCGAGTCCTGTTATCAGATGCTGGACTAAGGATCCACTTCTTGTACTCGTTAGTCGAAGACACAGAATGATTACCAAACCTCGGGATAACAGTCCTCACTGGTAGTTTGCCCCATAGCTCATGATACCGAGAAGCAAACGCAACCGAGAGAGCTCCTCCCCGGAAAGATAAGGGAACCCTCGCTACATCCTGGGTCATCCCGAGCTAATGCGTACATCGAGAAGTGATGCAGAAGGTGGCTCGACGGATCCCACAGAGGGGAACACACCCCGATGGCCCATCAATGACCACATGAGATAGTGGGAGCCAGGTAGACGTGAAACTGATGTAATCATCTGACAGCTCGCCAAATCTGGTAATGCCTTCACCAGTAGCGGCACACCCATGTAGTCGTCGACGTGGAAGGAAATGATTCGGCGAGTACTGTGGGGTAACTCGAGGAGGTGGCTCAGACAGCATCCTCAGTTTCTCTTGCAGCCAGATCTGAAAAAAAATAATGAAAAAAAAGAAGAGAGATAAAAAAAGCTGCTGGAGTAAGTAGGGTTTACTTCAGGCAAAAATAAGGTGCAGGGTTGTGTGAAAATCCATAAGGACGCACCTCCCGCTAAGAAAAGCTAGTGTGAAAATCCATAAGGGATGCACTACCTTTAAATTAATGACATACCTGTAGCAATAAGGGGCTGCCGGTAAAGGTTGTAGTGGATCCAGAGCTCACAGCGTCCAAGCCCAGAATGGTTTCAGCCAGAATGAGTGGTAAGGGTGATAATCCCAGATGAAAGTTGCTCAGGACTCCGAACAGGCGGGAGTCACCTGTCAAACCCCCTGGAAGAACAGTGAGGAAGTTCACCATGCAAAACAAGAATATGATGCTTACCCGATAGGTGGGGATGTCAATGAACTGATCCAGAGCCTCGATCAGTGGCCCTAGAGCAAAGGAAGAGCCCGGAGGAATCAGCCGGACGGCCTCAAAAGAAGGTATGCCAAGAGCCATAGCTATGTCCCGGGTCTGGAATAAGCCGCAGCGGGGGACGCAAGGCAGAGCGCTAGGAGGGAACCAGGCTCCAAGAATTGTAGCTAACTCTTCATGCAAAGGGCACAGTTCCTGGTAGGTGAACCGGAAGACGTGAAACCGGGGGTTCCAGAAGTGGGTCGCCGCCAGAAGGAGGTTCTGATCGACTTTGACCCGGCACAGATATTTTAGCTCAGACAGAGAGGAAAGGGCGCCTTCTTCCCAAGTGTGTTTGTCATCTAAGATACGGTGCATCCTTTGGGCTAGAGAAGAAGACATGCTAAGAAAGATGAAAGGCTCAAGATGTTGGAAAATGAAGAGACATAAGAGGAGCAAAAATTTTTTAAGAATTTATAGGGAAGTGTCACCGACTACCTACCCATCTCTCCTTAGAGATGGCCTGCCCGTTGTAGAAATCCACCTGGCAGACGCATACGTCATGCATTGCATTCATCACGCGCATTATATGAATGTGATTTGATAAATTATACATGACCTGCGAGAGTTAATAAGTGGATAAATAGGCATGCCCATAGAGTTCTGTTAACTGCAGCCATGCATATGCGTTCTGGACCCTTATCAGGTCCCTGTTCGAATCCTCACGATCCCTTTTAAACTTGAATCTTATTTAAGATTCCATGCGAAAATGTTTGAAATAAAAAGGAAAGAATAATTTTGATACCCTTGGGAATCCATGCGTTTTGAATGAATATGCGTTACTCGCTATCCACTATTTTGAATAAGCAGGTTTACTGTATTCATGTGTTATGTTTCGGTTCAGCATGAATGATTGTGTGATTAATGATGTTGACATCTTGAGTATAATGAGTTGTTTATTAATAGTTAATTTTCAATATGTGCCATGCATCTGTGATTTTTTTCTACGTCCACTATGGGTGGTCATTTTCCATTGGGTTTTCCCCACTAAGCGTATTCTCTTAGCACGGGTGTTTCATCCGTGCAGGTGTGGAAGTCATTGGAGATTTTGGGCAAGGTGATCCGCTTAAGTAGGGCCAACACAACTAGGAGAGAGAGATTTTATAGTACAGGATTGTACCTTTTTGTATATGTATTAGTTTACACATTTTGTAATGATGACTCTTGATGTAAACTCTACTTTTGTAGTTTAGTTTTGATATCAGATATGTATATGATTTTCTGTGCTAAGGCACTTTTGTATTTCGATATGTAAAGACTATCATGTAAATTAAAAAAATGCCGTACTTCTATTTTCAGCTTCCACCTTTTATTTTAAGACATTTTATTTTACCCTTTTTAAATGAATGATTCGTAACTTTGTTTGCTTTGTATGAGGTTTTGTGTGAGAACCCTCATCTATCGGGGTCCTTCTTCCTCCTCGAGGGCTGAAGCTCCCTACCTATAGGTAAATGGTGTTACATTTTGTGGTATTAGAGTGTTAGATTTAGACATTTCTGGGCAAGTGTAGGATAGAGTGTACATTTAGTGTTGTGTTGGACTGATGCGGATTATTGTGTATGTTTTGTAGTTAGATGGAGTCTGCTCGTGGATCACTTGAGGGGTCAGCCTAGAGCGCAAATCCCCAAGAGAAAGATCTGTCTATCTCTTGTCCGGCTCAGCAACCTAGAGTGCAACCTGAGGCCCATGCGGTTCCCTTTGAGGCCATGCTCAAGATATCTCAGGATATGGCCTGGGTTTTGGAAAGAGTTACTGCCCCTAGAGCTCCGATTAAGAATATAAGGAAGATTAGAGCGGAGGATTTCTTTGGAACAAGTTTAGATGAATCAGATAAAGCTGAGAGGTGGATTGAGAAGGTTAGTCGGGTGCTAAGGAAAATTCGCTGTCATTCGGAGAGAGAGGTGGAGTGTGTAGTGTCACACCAAAAAATAGCCCTGGTCGGAATGTGTATGCTAAGTCGGGAATGCAAGGGTATTTCAGTAATTTGTGCATGAGAAATTTGGATAATAAGGACTTAATGGTAATTAATTAATTAAGTATGTTAAGAAGAGAAATGTTAGAGTGTGCATGTGGTATACGGTTGTAGGGTGTTTTGGTTGTGGCATTTATCTAGTGAAGTGTGAGTTTGGTACCTAGGCATGAGATATTTATTTAAGGAAAGGATTGGGTGCATGTGAGAGTATGGTGCTTTGGTTTGGAAAAGTCTAAGTGGGTTTTGTGGTCCAATTGGGAGCTGCCATGTGGGCTTCTTAGGTGGGCATTGAATGAAGAAAAAGAATAAATAAGAGGAAGAGAGAGGGAACACAGATTTTAGCATTCCCGTTCTCTCCTCTCATGCCTCCTCTTCTTCCTCTCTTCTCCTTTCTCTGCTTTTCCTTTCTTGCTCTTTTGGCTTGGAGTTGTGCTTTGCTTGAAGAGGTAAGTTAGGGTTTAGGGTTCCTGCATGCTGTTCTTCTTCTTCTTCTACTGGTTTTATTTGAGTTAGGGTTTGGACTAAGGATTTTGTGGGTTTCTTATTTGTGCAAGCTTTGGATTGCAAGAAGAAGCTTAAGGACAAGTAGAGGATTGAGGATTGAAGCTTAAAGTGCCATTTTTGGATCTTCAATTTCAGGTTTGGGAGCTGTGATTCCTGCATTTGAACTTCTGAGATGTTTTTGCCCTAATTCTCACTTAGGTTGTAAATGTGTTTGCATTGTTTAATTTCTGGAATTTGGTGTGTTTTGGAATGTGTATATGCATGATTTATGTGAGTAGATGTGTTAGTAATGCATGATAAGGATTGAATTGAAGGTACTGAGTTTGGGATTTGAACTTACTGTAATTTAGCGTTTATGTTCTTGAGAAGCTTGAATGCATTTATGCTTGATTTGGTTGTTTTAATTTCTGAATTAAGTTGCAATCACCTTGTTTATACTGTATGGGACATCTTCTGGAAGGTAAGAACAGATTGGTATGGTTTTGATTCAAATTTGGGATTGATTTTTGAGTTCTAGAAAATAGAAAATCGCGTTACTGTTGAATTTCCGTTTCTCTGAGTCTGTCGCGTGACTAGCAAAGAAGAGAGGCCAGTCACGACTCATGACCAACCAGAGAGGCCAGTCACGAGTGGTGACTGCCAGTCACAACTCGTTACCAGCCAAAAGGAAGCCAGTCACGAGGCGTGACTCCCAGTCACGACTCGTGACCGGCCAGAGAAGGCAGTCACGGGTGGTGACTGGCAGTCACGGGTGGTGACTGCCAGTCACGACCCATGACCAGCAAAAAGAAAGAAGCCAGTTACGAGGCATGACTCACGGTCACGACTCGTGACCAGCAAAAAAAAAAAAAAAGGGGGCAAGTCACGATGTGACCAGCAAAGGATGAAGCCAGTCACGAGACGTGACTCCCAGTCACGACTCGTGACCAGCCAGGGAAGGAGGCCAGTCACGAGTTTTGATGCTAGTCACGACTCGTGACCGGCCAACCTTGTTGGTCACCCCCGTTTGGCCTATTTTCTGAAATTTTCTGGTTTTAACTTAAAAATGAATTTTGTATTTCTTCCGAATGGACTTACACTGCTGTATGATTCATGTCATACTTTTATATGTTCTTATATGGCCTTTTCTGTTTTGCCTTGTTCCCCAAGTGACTAGTTTTCTTATAAAATGACTTTCAAATGCTTTTATGGCTTTTTCCCTACTGTGTGCTATATTACCTTGCTTATATGAATGGTTATCCTAATTTATTTGTGATTAACAATATGTTATACATATCCTTAATCAGATCCTCCTCTAAGAATAACCTGTCATGCTTAAGAGTTTATTGTATCATTCCACGACTAAGATAATAGGTTATTAATCTTTGGCATATATGATTCCACATGTGTTCCTGACATGCTTTAGTAAATTGAGTAGTGCTAAAATGTGATTGATTGAACTATGGCATGCTTCAGAATATGAATTGTATGAGGTATGATTGATATTGTGCTATGCCAAATTTATTTGAATAATATGGTTGATGTCTGGATGCATTATTATTCATTAGCTTTTGAACTCAATGTGTTATGCTTAAATGTAATTTTTGACTATGCATGATTTATAGTTAGTTATCCTCACCTAACGCATTATTAGGATTTAGTATTGATAATCATTGGCATGGTAGTGCTTCCATACCTGATTTTTGATATGCTTTAGAACATTGTTTAATGTTAAAGTGTGTTGACTGTATTATGTTTTGCAATAGGAATTGTATGATCTATGACCGACTTTATGAGCATATTTTTGTGTCTATCGTACTCTGGTTTATGCATGATGTATATATATATTTATGCGTTGTGCGATTCGAAACGTGAATTGTTTTATGCATGACCTGCAAGAGTCAGTCTAGTGGATAGTTAGGCATGCCTAATAGAGTATCTTTAGCTGCAGCCCTGTGGACGTTTGGACCCTGATCAGGTCCCCCGTTTGGTTCCTCGTGAACCCTTTATGTGTGCGGATCCTCGCGATCCTTTTTAATGTGTTTGGATCTTGTTTAAGATCCCCCCCTCAGTGAAATGTTTTAATTGTGACAAAATAAAATGGCTTTTTGATTCGTACCCATAAGGTACCCTTTGGACGATTTGTACCCGTAAGGTACTATCAGTACACTCGTTATCCACTATTGTGAGTCAGTAGGTGCTTTGTTGGTTTGCTTTACTTTGAAATAACTATAAGAATATGACGTCCGAATGTGCATGATAATGAATTGAGGAAACAGTTTATATGTATATGAACATGGATATGAGCTTCGGAATGTATGTCTTTTTATTGTAAGCATGATTGGATATCTAACACCATTATCCGTACTTGTCATAAGTTGTATTATAAGTTTCAGAATGCTTTGAATGTGATTCGACTAATGTATTTATGCATGTGACTCAAGCATGGTTTTGTTTATATAAGCATGTGAACCGAAGCAGTTGTGGCTGTAAGTATGTAAGATTTAACTGTACTTTCTGTATGGTGAAGAAATTAATGTGATGTTATGTGATTATGCCTTCGGTCTCCGCTATTAGAGTGTTTTCGGCATGATATTTTATATATTAGAGTTGCGCAGCGGTAATGTGGTGCTTTGGATGTCGTCCCTTGGATTTTGGCTAGTGTGTGTATGGCATGTAAAAGTATGTTAGATAGCTAGTATTCTTAACATGATAGTTGGGTGCGTTATCATATGGTAATTGTGTCGCCTTTGATTGGGTTGTCAGTTCATGCATGGGTACTTGGTTATGATAATTGCATGTGTAAATCTTTTGTGACTTCGCACAGTAAGGTACTGATATTTGATACCATTGTAGGTTTATGCATGTGATATTGTATGTAGTTTTGCATGATGATACTTGTATCGTGTATTGTATTATGTCTGTTCTGGCCTATTCTCAACAAGTATATGGTTATGGTTGCGAGTTGTCGAATTAATGCCTTTACTATGTAAGCCTGACTATATATGTGTTTTGAATGTCGCATTTGCTATTATGAATGTGTTATGCCTTGACGACCATTGTGAATGGCCATTCATACTCTTGTGTGTTCTCCCCACTAAGCGTTTATCACTTAGCATGGATTTCCTTTCCGTGCAGGTGGCAGGTTTGATTCTGTTCGAGTTGCGCATCTGCAGGGTCGGCCACGTAGGAGTTAGAAGTTTTGTATTTTGTTCAGCTTCTGTACTTCAATTTTTTTTTTATTTCTGTATTATTATATATGTAATTGTATGTAAGAATCTTGAGATTACTTTTGGGAAATGTAAACGTTAGTATGTTTTTATGTTAAGTTATTCCTTTGTTTTATCATTCGCTTTATACTTCCGCTTAGTGCCTGCGTGTGTGTGAGTTATTGCATGATCAGTCTGTGCCCGCATGTTAAGTCAAGTTTTTAATTAACCCGTATTTTCGTATGTATATTATGTATGAATGTATGGTTCCGCGTTGTGCATGTGCATATCTGTGTGAGTGAGCATCGGGTAGCGCGCCCGTCGGCATCCTTCCAACGGGGGCGGCGATGGGGGTGTTACAGTTAGTGGTATCAGAGCCCAGGTTTAATGATTCTGCGGGTGTTGTTTGTTATGTGTTCAGTCTTTGCATGAGAGTTGATTTTGTGTCATGGCCTAATGCAGATGTGTCTTGTTTTGTGTCGTGTCTAGATGGAGTCTGATCCGAGTGAGAATGTGGGCGAGACAACAGAAAGTGTGAACCCAGTTAGTGCTGATCAGAATGTTTTCGAGCGTCCTCCAGTTGAAGATTCCAGTCCCATCTCTGATAATAGGACATTAGTACAAGGATTGATTCGGATTTTGGATAGGCTGACTGCTCCTCGCGCTTCTCAAGAATTTGTGTGGCATGTACCTCAAAAGAGAAAAGGATCGGTTAGTGAAGTGCCAGCAGGGAAAAGGGTTCGAGAGGCATCGATGTGTCATCAATGTCAGAAGCAACATGGGGACAAGAGTAAGAAGAAGTGGCTACCGCCTGTATGCCAGCACTGCCAAAAGCGACATCGGGGCCCATGTCGAAAGCTCTCAGGTGCTTGTTTCAGGTGTGGCAGTATGGAACATCAGATAATAGATTGTCCGAAGAAGATGAGTGAGAGTCTAGCTGGGCAAGCTTGAAAGGATGTGGAGGATTTGCTCAGATCTTCTCGAGCGCCTACGAAGTTGGTAACGTATGGCAGGGATGCGATTGAGACCGCAGATTCTTCTAGTAAGTTACATTGCAAGCTTTTGTCTAAGTAAGTTTTGTTTGTTTGGGTTGTTTGGATGTAAGTGTTTCGTCGTGAATTTCGAGGACGAAATTCTTTTAGGACGGAAGAGTTGTCACACCCCAAAATAGCCCTTGTCGGAATGTGTATGCTAAGTCAGGAATGCATGGGTATTTCAGTAATTTATGCATGAGAAATTTGGATAATAGGGACTTAATGGTAATTAATTAATTAAGTATGTTAAGAAGAGAAATGTTAGAGTGTGCATGTGGTATACGGTTGTAGGGTGTTTTGGTTGTGGCATTTATCTAGTGAAGTGTGAGTTTGGTACCTAGGCATGAGATATTTATTTAAGGAAAGGATTGGGTGCATGTGAGAGTATGGTGCTTTGGTTTGGAAAAGTCTAAGTGGGTTTTGTGGTCCAATTGGGAGCTGCCATGTGGGCTTCTTAGGTGGGCATTGAATGAAGAAAAAGAAGAAATAAGAGGAAGAGAGAGGGAACACAGATTTTAGCGTTCCCGTTCTCTCCTCTCATGCCTCCTCTTCTTCCTCTCTTCTCCTTTCTCTGCTTTTCCTTTCTTGCTCTTTTGGCTTGGAGTTGTGCTTTGCTTGAAGAGGTAAGTTAGGGTTTAGGGTTCCTGCATGCTGTTCTTCTTCTTCTTCTACTGGTTTTATTTGAGTTAAGGTTTGGACTAAGGATTTTGTGGGTTTCTTGTTTGTGCAAGCTTTGGATTGCAAGAAGAAGCTTAAGGACAAGTAGAGGATTGAGGATTGAAGCTTAAAGTGCCATTTTTGGATCTTCAATTTCAAGTTTGGGAGCTGTGATTCCTGCATTTGAACTTCTGAGATGTTTTTGCCCTAATTCTCACTTAGGTTGTAAATGTGTTTGCATTGTTTAATTTCTTGAATTTGGTGTGTTTTGGAATGTGTATATGCATGATTTATGTGAGTAGATGTGTTAGTAATGCATGATAAGGATTGAATTGAAGGTACTGAGTTTGGGATTTAAACTTACTGTAATTTAGCGTTTATGTTCTTGAGAAGCTTGAATGCATTTATGCTTGATTTGGTTGTTTTAATTTCTGAATTAAGTTGCAATCACCTTGTTTATGCTGTATGGGACATCTTCTGGAAGGTAAGAACAGATTGGTATGGTTTTGATTCAAATTTGGGATTGATTTTTGAGTTCTAGAAAATGGAAAATCGCGTTACTGTTGAATTTCCGTTTCTCTGTGTCTGTCGCGTGACTAGCATAGAAGAGAGGCCAGTCATGACTCGTGACCAACCAGAGAGTCCAGTCACGAGTGGTGACTGCCAGTCACAACTCGTGACCAGCCATGAGGAAGCCAGTCACGAGGCGTGACTCCCAGTCACGACTCGTGACCGGCCAGAGAAGGCAGTCACGAGTGGTGACTGCCAGTCACGACTCGTGACCAGCAAAAAGAAAGAAGCCAGTTACGAGGCGTGACTCACGGTCACGACTCGTGACCAGCAAAAAAACAAAAAAAGGGGGCAAGTCACGATGTGACCAGCAAAGTATGAAGCCAGTCACGAGACGTGACTCCCAGTCACGACTCGTGACCAGCCAGGGAAGGAGGCCAGTCACGAGTTTTGATGCCAGTCACGACTCGTGACCGGCCAACCTTGTTGGTCACCCCCGTTTGGCCTATTTTATGAAATTTTCTGGTTTTAACTCAAAAATGAATTTTGTATTTCTTCCTAATGGACTTACACTGCTGTATGATTCATGTCATACTTTTATATGTTCTTATATGGCCTTTTCTATTTTGTCTTGTTCCCCAAGTGACTAGTTTTCTTATAAAATGACTTTCAAATGCTTTTATGGCTTTTTCCCTACTGTGTGCTATATTACCTTGCTTATATGAATGGTTATCCTAATTTATTTGTGATTAACAATAAGTTATACATATCCTTGATCAGATCCTCCTCTAAGAATAACCTGTCATGCTTAAGAGTTTATTGTATCATTCCACGACTAAGATAATGCGTTATTAATCTTTGGCATATATGATTCCACATGTGTTCCTGACATGCTTTAGTAAATTGAGTAGTGCTAAAATGTGATTGATTGAACTATGGCATGCTTCAGAATATGAATTGTATGAGGTATGATTGATATTATGCTATGCCAAATTTATTTGAATAATATGGTTGATGTCTGGATGCATTATTATTCTTTAGCTTTTGAACTCAATGTGTTATGCTTAAATGTAATTTTGGACTATGCATGATTTATACTTAGTTATCCTCACCTAACGCATGATTAGGATTTAGTATTGATAATCATTGGCATGGTAGTGCTTCCATACCTGATTTTTGATATGCTTTAGAACAATGTTTAATGTTAAAGTGTGTTGACTGTATTATGTTTTGCAATAGGAATTGTATGATCTATGACCGACTTTATGAGCATATTTTTGTGTCTATCGTACTCTGGTTTATGCATGATGTATATATATATTTATGCGTTGTGCGATTCGAAACGTGAATTGTTTTATGCATGACCTGCGAGAGTCAGTCTAGTGGATAGTTAGGCATGCCTAATAGAGTATCTTTAGCTGCAGCCCTGTGGACGTTTGGACCCTGATCAGGTCCCCCATTTGGTTCCTCGCGAACCCTTTATGTGTGCGGATCCTCGCGATCCTTTTTAATGTGTTTGGATCTTGTTTAAGATCCCCCCTCAGTGAAATGTTTTAATTGTGACAAAATAAAATGGCTTTTCGATTCGTACCCGTAAGGTACCCTTTGGACGATTTGTACCCGTAAGGTACTATCAGTACACTCGTTATCCACTATTGTGAGTCAGTAGGTGCTTTGTTGGTTTGCTTTACTTTGAAATGACTATAAGAATATGACGTCCGAATGAGCATGATAATGAATTGTGGAAACAGTTTATATGTATATGAACATGGATATGAGCTTCGGAATGTATGTCTTTTTATTGTAAGCATGATTGGATATCTAACACCATTATCCGTACTTGTCATAAGTTGTATTATAAGTTTCAGAATGCTTTGAATGTGATTCGACTATTGTATTTATGCATGTGACTCAAGCATAGTTTTGTTTATATAAGCATGTGAACCGAAGCAGTTGTGGTTGTAAGTATGTAAGATTTAACTGTACTTTCTGTATGGTGAAGAAATTAATGAGATGTTATGTGATTATGCCTTCAGTCTCCGCTATTAGAGTATTTTCGGCATTATATTTTATATATTAGAGTTGCGCAGCGGTAATGTGGTGCTTTGGATGTCGTCCCTTGGATTTTGGCTAGTGTGTGTATGGCATGTAAAAGTATGTTAGATAGCTAGTATTCTTAAGATGATAGTTGGGTGCGTTATCATATGGTAATTGTGTCGCCTTTGATTGGGTTGTCAGTTCATGCATGGGTACTTGGTTATGACAATTGCATGTGTAAATCTCTTGTGACTTCGCACAGTAAGGTACTGATATTTGATACCATTGTAGGTTTATGCATGTGATATTGTATGTAGTTCTGCATGATGATACTTGTATCGTGTATTGTATTATGTCTGTTCTGGCCTATTCTCAACAAGTATATGGTTATGGTTGCGAGTTGTCGAATTAATGCCTTTACTATGTAAGCCTGACTATATATGTGTTTTGAATGTCGTATTTGCCATTGTGAATGTGTTATGCCTTGACGGCCATTGTGAATGGCCGTTCATACGCTTGTGTGTTCTCCCCACTAAGCGTTTATCGCTTAGCACGGATTTCCTTTTCGTGTAGGTGGCAGGTTTGATTCTGTTCGAGTCGCGCATCTACAGGGTCGGCCACGTAGGAGTTAGAAGTTTTGTATTTTGTTCAGCTTCCGTACTTCAGTTTTTTTTTTGTATTTCTGTATTATTGTATATGTAATTGTATGTAAGAATCTTGAGATTACTTTTGGGAAATGTAAACATTAGTATGTTTTTATGTTAAGTTATTCCTTTGTTTTATCATTCGCTTTATGCTTCCGCTTAGTGCCTGCGTGTGTGTGAGTTATTGCATGATCAGTCTGTGCCCGCATGTTAAGTCAAGTTTTTAATTAACCTGTATTTTTGTATGTATGTTATGTATGATTGTATGCTTCCGCGTTGTGCATGTGCATATCTGTGTGAGTGAACGTCGGGTAGCGCGCCCGTCGGCGTCCTTCCAACGGGGGCGGCGATTGGGGTGTTACATGTAGTGTTTTGTTGCAGGGCTCAGCTTATGATTGGTGGACATTAGTGCTTAGGCATCCTCAGCTTCCCGAGCCTGTGATATGGGAGTTCTTCAAAAGAGAATTCCGGAGTAAGTATGTAACTAAGGCATTTGAGGAGGCCAGATGGGCGCAATTTTTGAGTCTCCATTAGAGAGTGTTATCTGTGGCTAATTATGGGAAGGAGTTTAATCGACTCAGTAAGTATGCATCGCTAGGAGTTCTCACTGAGGAGTTTCGATGTCAACAGTTTGAGGCGGGTTTGAATGAGTCTCTAAAGGTGATGTTGGTTTCTTTGATGTCTTCACCGGATATCAGTTATTATTAGATAGTGCAAGCAGCTTTGAGAGCGGAACGCTCTGAGAATATTTTAAGAGAGAAAGCTCAGAGGAAAAAGTCCACTAGAGGAGGTTCTTCTTTAGGAAAGAGGTCGCACGAGTCTCCAGGAAATCCTTCTGGTGAGTCACATGCTAGTCCGGCTACTAGAGGGAGGAGAAAGGAATCCTTTAGAGGGTCTGGCACGGGTAGAGGAGCTTCGAGTGGTAGAGGTGATGGAGTGCCTCCGTGCTCCCATTACAGTAAATGCCATTAGGGTGAATGTCGATGGTTGACGGGAGGATGTTTCAGATGTGGTAGCATTGACCACTTTCTAGCCAATTGCCCAAACTTGTATCAGAATACTCAGGGTCAACAAGAGGCTAGTCGAGCGGGGTCGAATGTTCCTTAGGGCAGTCGTGCTAGAGATAGAGGACGAGGTCATGGTGGATGGCCTCAAGAAAGAGAACCCTTTGTGACAGTCGATCGTCCAGTGCCGGCGGCCGCAAAAGCATATGCAATGAGAGCTCGTGACAACCAGGATGCTCCGGAAGTGATAGCCGGTAAGTTTTTACTTTTCAGCATTGAAATGTATGCTTTGATAGACCCGAGTTCTACTCATTCTTATTTGTGTTCCAATAAGTTGTGTGATGAATTGGCTAATGAGGATAAATTGAATTATGAGATATGCGTGACTAGTCTGTTAGGGCAGTGTGTTAATGTGAATCGGGTGTATCAGGATTGTCCTTTGATGGTGCAAGGTAAGGAATTTCCAGCTGATCTGATTAGTCTACCATTTCATGAGTTTGACCTAATTTTTGGTATGGATTGGCTATCTAAGCACTGAGCTATAGTTGATTGTCAGAGGAAAACGGTTGTGCTTAAAGACAAGGATCAGTTACCTGTGGCTGTAAAAGGTTTGGGAAGTAACTCGCTGTACAATGTAATTTCGGTTGTGAAGGCAAAACGGTTTTTGAGGAAGGGATGTGAAGCATATTTGGCCTTAATTTTGGATTCTTGACGAGGGCAAGTAAAGATACAAGATATTCCAGTGGTAAGAGAATTTGTGGATGTGTTTCTAGAGGAATTACCGGGTTTGCCACCAAAGAGAGAAGTAGAATTGTCTATAGATATTGTGTCGGGGGCAGCTCCTATTTCTAAGGCTCCGTATCGTATGGCTCTGGTGGAATTGAAAGAGTTGAAAAATCTATTGCAAGAGATTTTGGATAAGGGTTTCATTCGACCGAGCGTGCCACCTAGGGGTGCTCCAGTCCTGTTTGTCAAGAAAAAGGACGGTACCTTGAGAATGTGTATTGACTACCGATAGATTAACAAGGTCACGATAAAGAATAAGTACTCATTGCCACGGATTGAGGATCTTTTCGATCAATTAAGAGGAGCTGGAGTGTTTTCTAAGATAGACTTGAGATCTAGTTACTATCAGTTGAGAATTAAGGATGCAAATGTTGCGAAGACAACTTTTCGGATGCATTACGGTCACTACGAATTTTTGGTGACGCCATTTGGATTGACTAACGCACCCACAACTTTCATGAATTTAATGAACAAGGTATTTGGAAAATATTTAGATCATTTTATTGTAGTGTTCATTGACGATATCCTAGTTTATTCCAAGAATGAAAGGGAACATGAGAAACATCTGAGGTTAGTATTGCAAGTGTTGAGGGACCATCAGCTCTATGCTAAGCTTAGTAAGTGCAAATTTTTGTTAAAAAAGGAAAAATTCCTTAGGTATGTGGTTTCGACAGAAGGTATTCGGGTAGATCCATCCAAAGTGGAAGCAATTGTGAACTGGTTGCCACCAAAGTCTGTGCTAGAAGTGAGGAGTTTTCTTGGTTTAGCCGGTTATTATAGGCAGTCCGTTAAGGGATTTTCAGTGATAGCTTCGCCTTTAACTCAGCTTCTCTGAAAAGAGGTTAAGTTAAATTGGTCTGATAAGTGCCAAGCAAGTTTTAAGTAGTTGAAGGATATGTTGATTAAGGCTCCTGTACTTATTCAACCCATTTCGGGTAAAGAGTATACTATGTATAGTGATGCCTCAAGTATTGGATTGGGCTGTGTTTTGATGCGGGATGGCAAGGTGATCGCCTATTCTTCTAGGCAGTTGAAGCCTCATGAACAGCACTATCCGACACACGACTTGGAGTTAGCAGCGGTAGTGTTTGCTCTTAAGGTTTGGCGACATCATTTGCATGGGGAAACTTGCAGAATCTTCACAGATCATAAGAGTCTGAAATATCTGCTCACTCAGAAAGAATAGAACTTGGGCAGTGAAGAAGGTTGGAATTATTTAAGGATTACGATTGTATTATTGATTACCATCCGGGCAAGGTAAATGTAGTGGCAGATGCTCTAAGTAGGAAATCAGTGTAACAACCCAAAATAGGCCTAGTCAAAATCTGCATAGTAAGTCGGAATATTTAGAGCATTTCAGTAATTTTAGCAAAAGAAAATTTGGATAATAAGGATTTTACTGCAAGGAGTTAATTAGTTAAGTTAAGTGGAGGAACTATATGGTGTACATGTGATATATGCATGTAGGGTACTTTTGGTTGTGGCATAATCTAGTAGTATTTGTGTATGGTAAATTGGATGAAAAAGTGATTTCTTAGAGATAATATGGTGTGAGTCAAGGTTGGTGCCTTAGATATTAGTCAAAGATGAGAGTAAAAAGGACCATTAGTTGAGTGACATGTGTTTTGGTTGTTGGGAGCATTGAATGAAGATTTGATAGGAGAAGAGAGAGGGGAGGAAGGAGTGGTAGCTTCCCGTGGAAGCCACTTAGTTTTGTCCTCTTCCTTCTCACGTTCTCTCTCTCACTCTCTCATCTCCATTTTTCTGCTCTCTCTTCCTTTCATGTGGGTGTTTCTCAAGTTTTAAGCTAGGGTTTTGGATTTGGAGGTTCTAAAAGGTAAGTGGCTGTATTATTTTGGTTTGCGATCTTCTTCTCCATCATTTTCTTCTTCATTTGGATTTGTAATGGTAAAATGGTTTTGTTTTGCATGGGTTAATTGGGTTTTATTTTGATTTGATTGATGCAAGAAGCTGAAGAAAAGAGAAAGGATAAAGGAAAAGGAAAGTTGGTGGATTAAAGTCAGAGGAAGTTTGAGCTCCATTTCAGGTTTGGGAGTTTATTTGAAGTATATTGTCCATCTTATTTGGATCCTGTTCTTGGGCAAATGTTAATGTTATTTGTGTGTTGGTGGTATATGTAAATGCATGAGTAAAATGACTTTGTATATATGATTTATGGTGATAGAGTTTTGATGTTTTGCATGTGAAATTTTGAGATTTAATACATGAACATGAGTTGGAATTTACGGGTTTGAGTCTCTGTAAATGCTATTTTGATGTGAATGATATTGGTCGATTGTGTTATTATGGTTGTGAATGTGATTTGGGGGCCAAAAAGGTAAGTTGTTACATGAAAATGCATGACATTTGGATTTGGGTAAGATTGGGTTTTGGTTTTCTCATGAATGCTGTATTTCATGTTGGAGATCGAGGAAAATCGATTCTGTCGCGAGCGCGACAGAACCGGCTCTTCTCCTTCTCGCAGTGGTTTTCGCTCGGCAGACGTGAAGAAGGTTGTGAGAGGACTGTCACGAGTCGTGATTGAGGATCACGACTCGTGTCCCTCTTCTCTTAGAAGTCACGAGTCGTGAGGGAGAATCACAATTCGTGACCTCCTTTCCTGCAGAGCGTGGGCATCATGAGTCGTGAGGAAGAATCACGACTCGTGACCGTCCCTTCTTCTTGCAATGCGGGAGGCGCTAGCATCACGAGTTGCAATAGCTTGTACAACTCGTGACCGGTCTCTCTTCCCCTCACTATCGCGAGCGCGACAGTGAGGCCTCTCCTGCCCTGTTTTGAAAAAGAGTTTTAAGCTATTTTACATGGGTTTTTACTACACGACACAAGATTTGTCTTATTTGGCCTATTATTTGATAGATTATATGTTCTTAATTAGATTTATGCATAGTTTATATGTCTTCATCATGATTAAATACATACAGTATACACGAAATTGTACGTTTATACTTGATTTATTATCTGTTATATGAATACTATTTTAGATCATGATTAAGTTGTCATTTGAGCCTGGTAGTCATAGTTAGTGGATAGATAAGCGCTTATCAAGGGTCAAGAGGTGAGTGCAGCAGTTATATGTTATTTCTTACATGCGGGCCCCGTTTGGGTCATATAAGATGTATGAGGCCTCGGTCTCCGGTATACCTTCGGGGATACATGATTATAAAATGTTTTGAGACCCATGTCTCCATATGCTTGAGATATTGTGTCCTATCAGTATCATTAGTACTCGTATCCACTAGTTAGCGAGTAATCAGGCTATTACTTGAAGTTATTATACGAGTTTAATTTATACAGCCGTTATTTATATAAAATGAATATATGTTACATGTATATGTATATGCATTATGACGTGATGAGATGTAGTACTTGTATTCGAATATGAATGGTTATTCTTCCAATATACTTGAGTATGATGAACAATTGTTATATGCATGAGTAGTATATGTTTTTATGCTTTTGTTATTATTAAGTTTATGTATATATGTTATTGCGATTATATGTACATGCATGTGTTGTTCCTCCCCACTAAGCGTTATCGCTTAGCACGGGCTCTTTTCCCGTGTAAGTGGCAGGTTCTTTTTGGGAGTCGGACATCTGCAGGTCGGCCACTAGAAGTCTAGAATTGGAGTTATTTTGTCTTCCGCTGTATTTTTGTATATGGAGTATAATTTTGGAAATGTAATTTTTGTAAAGGATTATTTTTTTAATTTTGTATATGTTTATCTTTTACAAATCCCTGTTGTAAAATAATATTATTATATGTATATGGATTTGTTATCTTTGGATTAAATGTACTTGTTTTCTTATCATGCTTTGAGTATAAGTATGCAATTATGTGAGTTGTGCGCATGGCGCCCCTGCATCCTTCCAAAGGGGGTATCGGGGGGTTATATTTAGTGGTATCAGAGCACAGGTTTAGTCGGTTCTGGTCCTATGTGATTATTTGAGTATAGAGTCTTTGCATAAGAGTCTGTCTAGAGTTGTGGCCTAATGCAGATGTTGTTTTGTGTAGTGTCTAGATGGAGTCGGATCCAAGTGAGTATATGGGCGACACGGGGGAAAGTGTAAATCCAGTTGGGAGTAATCCAGTCGGTCAAGATAGGCCTGCACGTGCGCGTGCACCAGTAGAAGGCCAAGGTTTCGATCCGGCATTGGTATAAGGCTTACTGCAAGTGGTAGATAGATTGACTGCTCCTAAGGCTCCTTCTGAGCTTATAAGGAAAAAGGGGAGCAGAAGAATTTCATAGAACCTCTTTGGACGAGTCGGATGTGGTAGAATTTTTGTTGAAGAGAACGGATCGAATTCTACAAGAGATAGCTTGCCCTCCGCAACAACGAGTTACTTGTGCTGTATCGCTATTGCAGGGATCGGCATATGATTGGTGGAACCTTATGCTCCTCAGTCCCCAGAGACCAGCTGAATTGACATGGGAATTCTTCGTGAAAGAGTTTGAGCAGAAATATGTGACCAAGGCTTATCAGGAAGCAAAATGGAATGAGTTTATCAATTTAAAATAGAGGAATTTATCAGTCAGTGAGTACGAGAAAGAGTTTAGTCGATTGACCAAGTATGTACCCAAACCGCTGTTGACCGAAGACTTTAAGTGCCAGCATTTTCAGGGAGGATTAAGAGAGGTCATTAGAGGTCCATTGTCAGCTATGGCAGTTATGTATCCAGTCGGATACTATCAGATAGTGGCTGTAGCGATTAAGTTGGAAGAATCCGAGTTGGCAAAGCAAAGAATAGAGCAGAAGAAAAGAGCCTTTTGTGGTGGAGTTGCTAGTAATAAGAAGTCTAAAGGTGCTCCGATTGACCAAGGGACTAAGGGGACTGCCCAAGCGCCTTCTGAAGTAGGAAGTGTAGCACCGCCCGCGAGTAGAGGAAATAGAGCACCGGAGTGTGAGCATTGCCAAAGGCACCATTGGGGTACTTGCCGTAAGATCATGGGTGCATGCTTTAAGTGTGGAAACATGGAGCATCGGTTTGCTAATTGCCCCAATCGACAAGAGAATAACAGCCAACAAGAAAGCAAAGCGGGTGGAGGTAAATCGAATGCAACCAGGATCGAGGTAGAGCTCCTCAGGTGCCATCGAAAACCGTGCATAGGCCAAGGACTACGGGAGAGTATGCACTAGCTAGAGTATATGCAATGATAAAAAAGGATACTCCAAAAGCTGCAGCACCTTCCGGTAAGTTGTGCTATTAGCCTTTATTAAGTTCGATTTCGAATTTTGGGTTGTTGGATATAAGTTGTTAGCGGGGAAATTTCGAGGACGAAATTTCTTAAGGGGGGAGTGATTGTAACAACCAGAAATAGTCCTAGTCGGAATCTGCGTAGTAAGTTGGAATATTTAGAGCATTTCAGTAATTTTAGCAAAAACAAATTTGGATAATAAGGATTTTATTACAAGGAGTTAATTAGTTAAGTTAAGTGGAGGAACTATATGGTGTACATGTGATATATAGATGCAGGGTACTTTTGGTTGTGGCATAATCTAGTAGTATTTGTGTATGGTAACTTGGATGAAAAAGTGATTTCTTGGAGATAATATGGTGTGAGTCAAGGTTGGTGCCTTGGATATTAGTCAAAGATGAGAGTAAAAAGGACCATTGGTTGAGTGACATGTGTTTTGGTTGTTGGGAGCATTGAATGAAGATTTGATAGGAGAAGAGAGAGGGGAGGAAGGAGTCGTAGCTTCCCGTGGAAGCCATTTAGTTTTGCCCTCTTCCTTCTCACGTTCTCTCTCTCACTCTCTCATCTCCATTTTTCTGCTCTCTCTTCCTTTCATGTGGGTGTTTCTCAAGCTTTAAGCTAGGGTTTTGGATTTGGAGGTTCTAAAAGGTAAGTGGCTGAATTATTTTGGTTTGGGATCTTCTTCTCCATCATCTTCTTCTTCATTTGGATTTGTAATGGTAATATGGTTTTAATTTTCATGGGTTAATTGGGTTTTATTTTGATTTGATTGATGCAAGAAGCTGAAGAAAAGAGAAAGGATAAAGGAAAAGGAAAGTTGGTGGATTAAAGTCAGTGGAAGTTTGAGCTCCATTTCAGGTTTGGGAGTTTATTTGAAGTATATTGTCCATCTTATTTGGATCCTGTTCTTGAGCAAATGTTAATGTTATTTGTGTTTTGGTGGTATACGTAAATGCATGAGTAAAATGACTTTGTGTATATGATTTATGGTGATAGAGTTTTGATGTTTTGCATGTGAAATTTTGAGATTTAATACATGAACATGAGTTGGAATTTACGGGTTTGAGTCTCTGTAAATGCTATTTTGATGTGAATGATATTGGTTGATTGTGTTATTATGGTTGTGAACGTGATTTGGGGGCCAAAAAGGTAAGTTGTTGCATGAAATTGCATGACATTTGGGTTTGGGTAAGATTGGGTTTTGGTTTTCTCGTGAATGCTGTATTTCATGTTGGAGATCGAGGAAAATCGATTCTATCGCGAGCGCTACAGAACCGGCTCTTCTCCTTCTTGCGGTGGTTTTCGCTCGGCAGACGTGAAGAAGGTTGTGAGAGGACTGTCACGAGTCGAGATTTAGGATCACGACTCATGTCCCTCTTCTCTTGGAAGTCACGAGTTATGAGGGAGAATCACAACTCGTGACCTCCTTTCCTGCAGAGCTTGGGCGTCACGAGTCGTGAGGAAGAATCACGACTCGTGACCGTCCGTTCTTCTTACGAGGCGGGAGGCGCTAGTATCACGAGTCACAACAGCTTGTGCAACTCGTGACCGGCCTCTCTTCCCCTCACTGTCGCGAGCGCGATAGTGAGGCCTCTCCTGCCCTGTTTTGAAAAGGAGTTTTAAGCTATTTTACATGGGTTTTTACTACACGACACATGATTTGTCTTATTTGGCCTATTATTTGATAGATTATATGTTCTTAATTAGATTTGTGCATAGTTTATATGTCTTCATCATGATTAAATACATACAGTATACACGAAATTGTACATTTATACTTGATTTATTCTCTATTATATGAATACTATTTTAGATCGTGATTAAGTTGTCGTTTGAGTCTGGTAGTCATAGTTAGTGGATAGATAAGCGCTTATCAAGGGTCAAGAGGTGAGTGCAGCTGCTATATGTTATTTCTTACATGCGGGCCCCGTTTGGGTCATATAAGATGTATGAGGCCTCGGTCTCCGGTATACCTTCAGGTATACATGATTATAAAATATTTTGAGACCTACGTCTTTATATGCTTGAGATACTGTGTCCTATCAGTATCATTAGTACCCGTATCCACTAGTTAGCGAAGTAATCAGGCTATTACTTGAAGTTATTATACGAGTTTAATTTATACAGCCGTTATTTATATGAAATGAATATATGTTACATGTATATGTAAATGCATTATGACGTGATGAGATGTAGTACTTGTATTCAAATATGAATGGTTATTCTTCCAATATACTTGAGTATGATGAACAATTGTTATATGCATGAGTAGTTTATCTTTTTATGCTTTTGTTATTATTAAGTTTATGTATATATGTTATTGCGATTATATGTACATGCATGTGTTGTTCCTCCCCACTAAGTGTTATCGCTTAGCACGGGCTCTTTTTCCGTGTAGGTGGCAGGTTCTTTTTGGGAGTCGGACATCTGCAGGTCGGCCACTAGAAGTCTAGAATTGGAATTATTTTGTCTTCCGCTGTATTTTTGTATATGGAGTATAATTTTGGAAATGTAATTTTTGTAAAGGATTATTTTTTTTTGTTTTGTATATGTTTATCTTTTACAAATCCCTTTTGTAAAACAATATTATTATATGTATATGGATTTGTTATCTTTGGATTAAATGTACTTGTTTTCTTATCATGCTTTGAGTATAAGTATGCGACTATGTGAGTTGTGCGTGTGGCGCCCCGACATCCTTCCAACGGGGGTATCGGGGGGTTACATTCAGTCTCAGCTCTGTTTCAAGGTAGAAGAAGGTGGAGATTTGATTAAGAAGGAGCACTAATTGCTCGATTAAAGGTTAGGCCGAGTTTGAGACAACTAATAGTGGATGCACAGTTGAGTGACCCTGTATTGCAGCGTGCTTTTCATATGGTAAGAGACGATAAGCAAACTGAATTTTCTGTAGATTGTGATGGAGTACTCAGATTTAGGAACCGATTGTGTGTGCCCAATGTGAGTGATGTGAAGAGAAGGCTTTTGCAAGAAACTCATTTGTTAGTTTTCTCGATGCATCCAGGAGGAAATAAGATGTATAGAGACCTTAAGCAGTTTTATTGGTGTCCGAGTATGAAAAAGGATATAGTGGAGTTTGTTTCGAAATGTCTAGTGTGTCAGCAAGTGAAAGCTGAGCATCAAGTTCCCATAGGATTGTTACATCCCTGTAAGCACTGTGTCCCGGAGCAGTCCGGATCAGAGGTTACCCTATGATGCAATCAATGTCTGAGCCTGTATGAGGGGTTGGATTTGGAGGTTTTAGTCCCGCGTTCCATGAGAAATGAAGTTTTTTTATCGTTCCCGGGCAGAGAGGGGAAAACAGAGGTTTTTTTCGAGTCAAAGGGCTTTTTGTCCTCCACAGACGGCCAGCCCGTCTGTCGGGTCAGCCCGTCGCTCCGAGTCACCGACGGCTCTGGGTATTTTCCGACGCCCGTCGAAAAGTCACCGCCCCTGTCAGAATGCCGCCTGGTTTCCCGGAGCACGCAACTTTTTCGACGCCCGTCGGTGGATATGGCAGGGCCGTCGGACGAATCCTTGTGTCAGAAGGATTCTTCCGACGCCCGCCCCCATACACCGACGCCCGTCGGTCGTGTCTGGCTATAAAAGCTCCGGATTTTCATATGAAAAGGGTTGGAAAAGTTTTCAAAGGAGGAAACTCTGCCCAATTTCAAGCAAATTTTCTCTCTCTTCTAACAAAATACATTTACAAAAGAAATCTATTTGATCAAGGATCAAATCAATCAAAAGGAACTAAAACTAATTAGTTTCCTTTAGATCTTGACTCCAAAATCGATCTTTTGAAGGGTTGAAGAAGAAATAGTTCATTTTCTTTCTTCGATCCTTCATCTTTTGCTTCTCTGGGAACGCGCGGAGCTCTAACCAACACAAAAATCTCACCCAAAGCGACTATCTGAGGGTTTCTCTCTCTTTCTCTCCATTCTATTTTTTTCGGGGACAGAGGTGACCGACGGGTCATCTTTATCACCGACGCCCGTCGGTCACCCACCTACAGACGCCCCTCCTTGAGTGACAAACGGGCATATCGGATACCCGAACCGACGCCCGTCGGTTAAACAAGAAAGGCCGTCGGTGGGTTCTGTCTCCCTCCTTTTAAACCATTCTTTCTCTTCCAAGTCTCCTTGACTTCTTATGTGTTAATTTTATGTATATTAACCTCTCTTAACTTTCTGTGAGTGTATATTGGTCCTCCTGGATTATCCCGAGCTTGAGCGGCTATCTACCATGTTTGGAGGATCTCGTCCGGTTTAGTTTCCTAATCCTCTTGTTTCATTTCTTTTATTGATTATCTTATGTATATGGATGTACTCCTTTCATATCCCGTTGATGTATAAAAATGATTCAATGATTTTATATTTAATAAAATGAGGTTTTTATGAAACTCAAGGATCCAATGTCCTATTTTTATCCAATAAAGATCATCACAAATGAAAATATCCAATTTTGATAATGATGCATGCAAGGACCAAAGTCCTCAAAATAAGCAATGCCCCGATTTATGTATGCTTCGTACATTTATAAAAGGGAGTTGTATTCCGCTCCTTGTATTTATTGTAATCTATTGCTTTCATTATTTACTTGATCATTTACGGCTTTCCGAATGTGAATAAATGCGCCTTTTAATCAACTGCATAGTGTCACACCCCCATCGCCGTCCCCGTTGGAAGGACACCGACGGACGCGCTACACGACACTCACATATACAGATATACACATGCACAATGCGGAAGCATACATTCATACTTAACATACATACGAAAATACGGTTTAATTAAAAACTTACCTTTACTTACCTTGCGGTACAGACTGAACATGCAATAACTTATGCACACACAGACACTAAGCTGAAACATACACAAAAACATACATATAACCATTCAACGGAAGCATCAGTGAAATAATAAAACAAAGGAATAACTAAACATCTAAACATAAAGACATACTAACTATTACATTCCCAAAAGAAAACTCAAGAACGAAACATAATAATTACATATACAATACTACTGAATACAAAAGCAGATATACAGAAGCTGAACAAAATACAGAACTTCTAACTCCTACGTGGCCGACCTTGCAGAAGCGCGACTCGAACAGAACCAAACCTGCCACCTGCACGGAAAGGAAATCCGTGCTAAGCGATAACGCTTAGTGGGGAGAACACACAAGAATATGGACGGCCATTCACAATGGTCGTCAAGACAAAACACATTCAAATGACAAATGCGGATATTCATAGCATATCAATAATCAGGCTGCACAATAAAGGCATTCATTTCAATACTCATAAACATAACTCATAAACAGACCATAAACTCATGTCCAGGATATACCAAAACAGACATACTACAATATACGATACAAATATCATCATGCCGAACTACATACTATAACTCATGCATAAACCTACATGGGTATCCAATGATAGCATCTTACTATGCGGAGTCACAAGAGCTATACACATGCCATAAATATAACTAAGTACCCATGCATGAACTGACAATCAAACCATCATGTTAAGCATGCTAGTTAACCAACATACTTAAACATGTCAAACATATACACTAGTCAAATACCCAAGAGATAACATTTAGAGCATCACAATACCGCTGCGCAACTCTATATATACCAAGCATCATGCAGAAACATTCTGATAACGGATACTGAAGGCATAACCACTTAGTATTACATTTATATCATCATCATGCAGAGAGTACAGTAATCATCATATACTTACCATCACAGCTGCTTCGTTTCACAAGCTAATATATTAACAAAACATGTTTAAATCACATAAATAAATTCTCTAGTCGCATCATAATCAAAGCATTCAGAAACTTATAACAAATCACATGACGAGTACGAATAATCATGTTAGATATAAAGTCATGCTTATTTAAAACAGACATACATTCTGAAGCCCATAATCAAATTCATATACACATAAACTGATTCCTGAGATCTTTATCATAATCAAACGGATATCACATTCATATAATTATTTCAAAGTAATACAAACCAGTAAAGCACCTGCTGACTCACAATAGTGGATAACGAGTGTACTGAACTGATTAGTACCTTACGGGTACAAATCGAAAACCACTTTATTTTATCACAAAAGCATTTTACTGATGGGGGATCTTAACCCGATCCAAATTCATTAAAAAGGACCACGAGGATCCGTACTGAGGGGGGGGGGTTCGCGAGGAACCATACGGGGGACCTGATCAGGGTCCAATACGTTCAAAGGGCGCTGCAGCTACTGAAAGACTCTATTAGGCATGCCTAACTATCCACTAGACTGACTCTCGCAGGTCATGCATAAAATAATACACATTCCGAATCGCACAACGCATAAATATATATATAAATATATAGATCATGCATAAACCAGAATACAATAGACATAACATAATATCAATCATACCTCATTCAAGTCATATACTGGAGCATGCAATAATTCCATTAATCACATTTTAGCAATACTCATCAAATTAAAGTATGTCAGGAACACATGTGGAATCATATTATGCCAATGATCAATAACGTATAATCTGAATCATGGAATGATACAATACTCTTAAACATGGCATGTTCTTCTAGGTAAGAATCCAACCATGGACAGCCATAATATAATGCTGAACACAACTAAAATAGGCTAACCAATCAGATAGGATAGCACACAGTAGAGAAAAGAGTCATAGAAGCATTTGGAAGTCATTTTATAATAAACTAGTCACGGGGGAACAAATCAAAACAGAAAAGCCATACAGGAGCATATAACAGTATGACATAATTTATACAGTAGTGAAGACCCATACAGAAGAGATAAGAAATTCATTTTGGATAAAACTGGTCAGAAATCGGAAAAAGGAGCTGAAGAGGGGTCGGTCACTGACTGACCTCAAAGGGTCACGTCGTGACCTAGTGTCACGTCTCGTGACCTGCTAGAGAGAGTCACGGGACGTGACTCTATGTCACGCTTGGCCTTCATAAGAGTCACGCCGTGACTCTAAGTCACGAGACGTGACTTCCCTCTCACAGAGAGAGGAGTCACGATTCGTGTCTTGGAGTCACGCCTTGCCTTACACAGGAGTCACGTCGTGACTCTATGTCACGTGACGTGACTTCCCTCTCACAGAGAGAGGAGTCACGCCTTGCCCTTACCAGAGTCACGCCGTGACTCTAAGTCACGAGACGTGACTTCCCTCTCACAGAGAGAGGAGTCACGCTTCGCGACTGGAGTCACGCTTCGCCATTCACAAGGGTCACGTCGTGACCCTAAGTCACGAGACGTGACTTTCCTCTCACAGAGAGAAGAGTCACGCTTCGCAACTGGGAGTCACGCTGCCCTTCACATGAGTCACGTCGTGACTCTAAGTCACGCGACGTGACTCGCTTCTCACAGAACACTGGAACTGGAATTTCTACAGAGACGCGATTTTCCATTCCCAGTTACCCAGAACTCCAAGAACTCGATAAAATCATTTTCAATCTAATTCAAAACACATCCAAGCTCATCTTACCTTTCAATCGATGTCCCAAACAGCATAAGCAAGACAATTGCAACTTAATTCAACAATCAAATCATTAAAACCATGCTTAAACACATTTAATCCATTCAAGAACATGAACCCTAAAAATACAGTAAGTTCAAAACCCAAATCTCAGTAACTTCAATTCAATTTCTATCATGCATTACTAATACATCTATTCACTTAATTATGCATGTACACATTCTAAACCACATCAATTTCCAGAAATTAGCCCATACAAACACATTATAAGTCTAGAGAGAAATAGGGCAGAGACATGAACACAGAAGTTCTTCAAACATTGCATGCAACCCAAAACACTCCCAAACCTGGAATCGAAGATCCAAAATCAGCTTCAAGATTACTGCTCAATCCTTTCCTTGCCTTTAACCTTCTTCTTATCATCCAAAGCTTGTACAAACACATAAACCACAAATCCTTAGTTCAAACCCTAATTCAACCAAAACCAGGAAAATGAAGAAGAAGAAGAACATGTTAAACACCTTAAACCAACTCACCTTATCAAACAAAGAACAATCCAAGCCAACTTCAACTCAAAGCCAAACGTGAAAGAAAGGAGTAGCATAGAAAGGAGAAGAGAAGAAGAAGGAAGGGCGTGAGAGGAGAGAACGATCGGGACTGTGTTCTCCCTCTCTTCCTCTTTCTTTTCTTCTTTCAATGCCCACCTAACAATCCACTTGGCAGATCCTAAAAGGACCTCAAAACCCACTCAACTTTTCCAAATCAAAGTACCATACCCTCACATGCACCCAAACCTTTCCTTAATAAATATCTTGTCTTAATGCTCTTTAGTCCTTAGACAAATTACACTTCACTCACTTACACAATTCTTTCCTTACAAACTTAATTATCTTTTCAATTAGGTCCTTAACACCCTAAATTCTCAAACACAATTTACTGAAATACCCTTCCGATCCCGACTTAGCATGCATAATCCGACCAGGGCTATTTTGGGGTGTGACAACTCTTCCCTCCTAAAAGAATTTCGTCCTCGAAATTCACAGTGAAACACTTACATCCACACAACCCAAACAAACAAAACTTACTTAGACAAAAGCTTACAAAGTAACTTACCAGAAGAACCTGCGGTCTCCTTCGAATCCTTGCTAGATGCTACAAACTCTGAAGACACTCGAGAAGATCTGAGCAAATCCTCCACATCCTTTCTAGCTTGCCCAGCTAGATACTCACTCATCTTCTTAGGACAATCGGCAATCCGGTGTTCCATACTACCACACCTGAAACAAGCACCTGAAAGCTTCCGACATGGGCCCCAATGTCGCTTCTGGCAATGCTGACATAAAAGCGATATCCACTTCCTACACTTAATCCCTTGTTGCTTCTGACATTGCTGATACAATGAAGGTTCTCGAACCCTCTTTCCTGTTGGCACTTCACTAACCGATCCTTTTCTCTTCTGAGGAACATGCCGCACAACTTCTTGAGAAGCACGAGGAGCAGTCAATCTATCCAAAATCCGAATCAACCCTTGTACAAGAGCCCTATCCTCAGAAACACGACCAGAATCTTCAACTGTAAGATGCTCTGAAACATCCTGATCAGCATTAACTCGGTTCACACTTTCTGTTGTCTCGCCCACATTCTCACTAGGATCAGATTCCATCTAGACATGGCACAAAACAAGACGCATCTGCATTAGGCCACGACACAAAACCGACTCTCATGCAAAGACTCAACACAAAACAAACAACATACCCAGAACCATCAAACCTGGGCTCTGATACCACTAACTGTCACACCCCCATCGCCGTCCCCGTTGGAAGGACACCGACGGACGCGCTACACGACACTCACATATACAGATATACACATGCACAATGCGGAAGCATACATTCATACTTAACATACATACGAAAATACGGTTTAATTAAAAACTTACCTTTACTTACCTTGCGGTACAGACTGAACATGCAATAACTTATGCACACACAGACACTAAGCTGAAACATACACAAAAACATACATATAACCATTCAACGGAAGCATCAGTGAAATAATAAAACAAAGGAATAACTAAACATCTAAACATAAAGACATACTAACTATTACATTCCCAAAAGAAAACTCAAGAACGAAACATAATAATTACATATACAATACTACTGAATACAAAAGCAGATATACAGAAGCTGAACAAAATACAGAACTTCTAACTCCTACGTGGCCGACCTTGCAGAAGCGCGACTCGAACAGAACCAAACCTGCCACCTGCACGGAAAGGAAATCCGTGCTAAGCGATAACGCTTAGTGGGGAGAACACACAAGAATATGGACGGCCATTCACAATGGTCGTCAAGACAAAACACATTCAAATGACAAATGCGGATATTCATAGCATATCAATAATCAGGCTGCACAATAAAGGCATTCATTTCAATACTCATAAACATAACTCATAAACAGACCATAAACTCATGTCCAGGATATACCAAAACAGACATACTACAATATACGATACAAATATCATCATGCCGAACTACATACTATAACTCATGCATAAACCTACATGGGTATCCAATGATAGCATCTTACTATGCGGAGTCACAAGAGCTATACACATGCCATAAATATAACTAAGTACCCATGCATGAACTGACAATCAAACCATCATGTTAAGCATGCTAGTTAACCAATATACTTAAACATGTCAAACATATACACTAGTCAAATACCCAAGAGATAACATTTAGAGCATCACAATACCGCTGCGCAACTCTATATATACCAAGCATCATGCAGAAACATTCTGATAACGGATACTGAAGGCATAACCACTTAGTATTACATTTATATCATCATCATGCAGAGAGTACAGTAATCATCATATACTTACCATCACAGCTGCTTCGTTTCACAAGATAATATATTAACAAAACATGTTTAAATCACATACATAAATTCTCTAGTCGCATAATAATCAAAGCATTCAGAAACTTATAACAAATCACATGACGAGTACGAATAATCATGTTAGATATAAAGTCATGCTTATTTAAAACAGACATACATTCTGAAGCCCATAATCAAATTCATATACACATAAACTGATTCCTGAGATCTTTATCATAATCAAACGGATATCACATTCATATAATTATTTCAAAGTAATACAAACCAGTAAAGCACCTGCTGACTCACAATAGTGGATAACGAGTGTACTGAACTGATTAGTACCTTACGGGTACAAATCGAAAAGCACTTTATTTTATCACAAAAGCATTTTACTGATGGGGGATCTTAACCCGATCCAAATTCATTAAAAAGGACCACGAGGATCCGTACTGAGGGGGGGGTTCGCGAGGAACCATACGGGGGACCTGATCAGGGTCCAATACGTTCAAAGGGCGCTGCAGCTACTGAAAGACTCTATTAGGCATGCCTAACTATCCACTAGACTGACTCTCGCAGGTCATGCATAAAATAATACACATTCCGAATCGCACAACGCATAAATATATATATAAATATATAGATCATGCATAAACCAGAATACAATAGACATAACATAATATCAATCATACCTCATTCAAGTCATATACTGGAGCATGCAATAATTCCATTAATCACATTTTAGCAATACTCATCAAATTAAAGTATGTCAGGAACACATGTGGAATCATATTATGCCAATGATCAATAACGTATAATCTGAATCATGGAATGATACAATACTCTTAAACATGGCATGTTCTTCTAGGTAAGAATCCAACCATGGACAGGCATAATATAATGCTGAACACAACTAAAATAGGCTAACCAATCAGATAGGATAGCACACAGTAGAGAAAAGAGTCATAGAAGCATTTGGAAGTCATTTTATAATAAACTAGTCACGGGGGAACAAATCAAAACAGAAAAGCCATACAGGAGCATATAACAGTATGACATAATTTATACAGTAGTGAAGACCCATACAGAAGAGATAAGAAATTCATTTTGGATAAAACTGGTCAGAAATCGGAAAAAGGAGCTGAAGAGGGGTCGGTCACTGACTGACCTCAAAGGGTCACGTCGTGACCTAGTGTCACGTCTCGTGACCTGCTAGAGAGAGTCACGGGACGTGACTCTATGTCACGCTTGGCCTTCATAAGAGTCACGCCGTGACTCTAAGTCACGAGGCGTGACTTCCCTCTCACAGAGAGAGGAGTCACGCTTCGTGTCTTGGAGTCACGCCTTGCCTTACACAGGAGTCACGTCGTGACTCTATGTCACGTGACGTGACTTCCCTCTCACAGAGAGAGGAGTCACGCCTTGCCCTTACCAGAGTCACGCCGTGACTTCCCTCTCACAGAGAGAGGAGTCACGCTTCGCGACTGGAGTCACGCTTCGCCATTCACAAGGGTCACGTCGTGACCCTAAGTCACGAGACGTGACTTTCCTCTCACAGAGAGAAGAGTCACGCTTCGCAACTGGGAGTCACGCTGCCCTTCACATGAGTCACGTCGTGACTCTAAGTCACGCGACGTGACTCGCTTCTCACAGAACACTGGAACTGGAATTTCTACAGAGACGCGATTTTCCATTCCCAGTTACCCAGAACTCCAAGAACTCGATAAAATCATTTTCAATCTAATTCAAAACACATCCAAGCTCATCTTACCTTTCAATCGATGTCCCAAACAGCATAAGCAAGACAATTGCAACTTAATTCAACAATCAAATCATTAAAACCATGCTTAAACACATTTAATCCATTCAAGAACATGAACCCTAAAAATACAGTAAGTTCAAAACCCAAATCTCAGTAACTTCAATTCAATTTCTATCATGCATTACTAATACATCTATTCACTTAATTATGCATGTACACATTCTAAACCACATCAATTTCCAGAAATTAGCCCATACAAACACATTATAAGTCTAGAGAGAAATAGGGCAGAGACATGAACACAGAAGTTCTTCAAACATTGCATGCAACCCAAAACACTCCCAAACCTGGAATCGAAGATCCAAAATCAGCTTCAAGATTACTGCTCAATCCTTTCCTTGCCTTTAACCTTCTTCTTATCATCCAAAGCTTGTACAAACACATAAACCACAAATCCTTAGTTCAAACCCTAATTCAACCAAAACCAGGAAAATGAAGAAGAAGAAGAACATGTTAAACACCTTAAACCAACTCACCTTATCAAACAAAGAACAATCCAAGCCAACTTCAACTCCAAGCCAAACGTGAAAGAAAGGAGTAGCATAGAAAGGAGAAGAGAAGAAGAAGGAAGGGCGTGAGAGGAGAGAACGATCGGGACTGTGTTCTCCCTCTCTTCCTCTTTCTTTTCTTCTTTCAATGCCCACCTAACAATCCACTTGGCAGATCCTAAAAGGACCTCAAAACCCACTCAACTTTTCCAAATCAAAGTACCATACCCTCACATGCACCCAAACCTTTCCTTAATAAATATCTTGTCTTAATGCTCTTTAGTCCTTAGACAAATTACACTTCACTCACTTACACAATTCTTTCCTTACAAACTTAATTATCTTTTCAATTAGGTCCTTAACACCCTAAATTCTCAAACACAATTTACTGAAATACCCTTCCGATCCCGACTTAGCATGCATAATCCGACCAGGGCTATTTTGGGGTGTGACACATAGTGTGGAGAGAGAGCGAACAAATGACATTAAAATTTGATCATAAACTAATTGAGGTAGAAATAGATGAGAAATCCCGGACCCAGCTCTGGTCTTTGGGCTCGAGAGGTTAGAGGTTATCCTCCAAAATACTTCTTGGGTCACGAGGCTTTAGCGCTAATCCTAGGCTCTTTAGGGTGAGAAGTTCACCTTCCATGATCCCTCTGGCTGGCCCAAAATGGATACCAAGCGCAGTCTTAGGCTCTCCGAGGCGAGAGTAACTTCCCCAATGTTCTATTGGGTGGCGACTCCATGATACCTCCTTGTTGCCCAACATAGACGCACTTGCGACTCATCGCAAGCTGCCAACAGACCCGCAAATGCCCCGGTCGCCCACGTGCGGGCGGTCCGAAAGGGCGGCGCATCGGGATCCAGCGCGCGTCACAATCCCTTACCCATTCCTCAATTGAAGTGGGATGATGTTACAATGGACTTTGTAGTTGGTTTACCATTTACACTGCGCAAGCACGATTCAGTGTGGGTGGTAGTCGACCGGTTGTCGAAGTCAGCATACTTCTTGCCAGTTTGGTTAGCTTACTCCATGGATAAGTTGGCAAAGATCTATGTGAATAATATAGTAAGGCTTTATGGAGTCCCTATCTCTATTGTGTTTGATCGAGATCCGAGGTTTACATCAAAGTTTTGGAAGGAATTACAGTCAGCTTTGGGTACTTGATTAAATTTTAGCACTGCATTTCAGCCTCAGACTGATTGTCAGTTAGAAAGAGTTATTTAGATTCTTGAAGATATGCTACAAGGATGTGCTTTGGAGTTCTCAGGTAGCTGGGATAAGTATGTGCCTTTAATTAAGTTTGCGTACAATAATAATTATCAGGTGAGTATTGGAATAGCTCCCTATGAAGCTCTTTATGGATGAAAATGCAGAACCCCAGTGTGTTGGACTGAGTTGTCAAAAAAGCCTGTTGTGGGTCCGGAGTTGGTTAAAGACATGGAACAAAAGATTAGAGTAGTGCAATGGAATTTGAAGGCAGCTAAAGATAGACAACGGTCTTATGCCAATTTGAAATGAAGGGACATTCGATACGAGATTGGCGATAAGGTATTCTTGAAAGTATTGCCGTGGCAGAAAGTTCTTCGGTTTGGTAAGAAAGGGAAATTGAGTCCTCGGTTTATTGGACCTTATGAGATCCTGGAAAAGATTGGCCTGGTAGCTTATCGATTAGCGTTGCCAGGAGAGTTAGCTAAATTTAATGATGTTTTTCACGTGTCTATGCTCTGTCGCTACCAATCCGATCCATCTCATGTATTACAAGTACAAGATATTCGGGTTCAGCCAGATTTCTCACTTGATGAAGAACTGAAAGAAATTTTAGCTAGGGAGATCAGACAGCTCCGCAACAAGCAAATCCCTTTGATTAAGGTACTTTGGAAGCATCATGGAATCGAAGAAGTGACTTGGGAACCGGAAGAGGTTATGAGAGCTCAGCATCCTCAGTTATTTGGATCAATTAAGGAGGGGAGTATTGGTCCCAAATTATTAATAAAAGTACAAATTTAGTAATAAAATATTTTGGTGATTTTTTTTATCTCACATGTGCATAAAATAAAATATTTTATTTACAAACAAATACAAACACAAAAAAAGGGGTCGGACAGGTCTCATCCATACAATGTAGTCTCTTACGCATCGTGACCCCTCTGTGTGGTCACGGAAACGCTCACGCGAGGCAAATTACAATTAAATCCCAACATAAGAAAAAATAATTGTAAAAACATCCGTGATAGTTCTAACATTAAATACATATATATAAAGACAAGAGAAAAATATAGAAAAATTAATCATGCAAGAATATAATAATAATAACCATAACGATGACAAAAATAACAGCAACAATAAAAATAATTACATAATAGGAATAATAATAATAAAATAATAATAATAATAATAATAATAATAATAATAATAATAATAATCATAATAATAATGATGATGATGATGATGATGATGATGATGATGGTAACAGGGGAACTATCATAATAATAATAATAATAATAATAATAATAATAATAATGATAATAATGATGATAATAATAATAATGAGAAGGATGATGGCAACAATAATGCAATGATAATAATAATAATAATATTAATAACAATAACAATAATAATAATAATAATAATAATAATAATAATAATAATAATAATAATAATAGTAAACATGAACATGATAATAGGAGGAACAAAGGTGTAGGGCAATGACAAAATAAATAATAACGATGCACATAATAAGAAGACAATAGTGAACACAATAGACATAAGAAATATAATAATGATAATAACAATAATCCAATCAAAACCACAAAGAACATATCAACAGTGGCAAAACCATTAAAAATGCTAGAAATGGATGATAAACGTGTTAATAATAACAAAAAATAACAATATTAACAAACAATAATAATAAAAAAAATTAAATGAGAACGGATCCAAGAATTTTTACCCTCAGAATTTATAGAATGGAAATGATGTCTTAATCCGTCCTCCTTCTCGATTTTGTGGTGGCAAAACACCAAAAATATTTGAGAAAGAATAGATTTTTAACACAAAAATCCAAAAAAATAATTCGATGGAATCATCAAGCCAAGGGAATTAATTTTCCTTGCTCAAAACAAACAAAGAATAAAATCTTTTGAGAGAAAGAAGAAGAATTGATGCCTAAGATTTTCTTGAAAAATTCCTTTTTTTTCTTGCTCCCTCGTCTGCCTTCTTTTCTAGATAAAAAAACCCTTTTATTTTTTTGTTCTTGAAAACCAGCCCTCTTGAAATGAAGACAAAGCACTCATTTCACTTCCACTGTCTTCCCAAAAAGGAAAGAGACAAAACACCCTTTTAATCTCATTTTCAAAAAGAACATAAAAACATGAAACAAACAGTCTGAAGTCTGACTTTTCAGTCCTAAAATTTAACCAATTTTGCAGGTGGAAAACGATGGCACAGGGCAGGGGAAACAAGCACGGAGGCCCGCATGTGGGGCGCGCGAGCTGCGGCCTGCCTACGGAGGGCCGCAGCTCGCGTGCGCAGCATGTGGCTTGGGGGCCGCACGCTGGCGAGTGGCATGCGACCTCCTTGAGGGAGGCCGCATATCGCGGCTAGCGTGAGCGGGCATCCCGCGACCTTGCGCTCGATGCCATATGGGCCCGCACGCAGGCGCTAAGCTTCGGGCACCGAAACCCCTTAAATTAATTAATTAAAAAAATAAAAATAAAAATAAAAATAAAAATAAAAATAAAAATAAAAATAAAAATAAAAATGAAAATGAAATAAAGAAGAATAAATTTTTTTTTTTTCTGAATTAAAATTTTTGAAGAAAAAGGAGATTCTCAACAAGGGAAACATCATTTTCGACACCTTCGCCTGTGAGCAAGCATCATTTTCATCATCGGGTAATCCTGATCTTGGATCGCCTCGAGACTCGGTGTCTACAGTTACCCCCAATTTTGGGGAACCTAGAAGTTAGGTCCCTGGGTGAGCCAAAATTCAGAAAAGAAGGAAAGACACACGTACCTGAGGCGATTGCCTTCCTGCTACGCTGTCATCCATGATCGTTGTGATTAGTTTCTTGCCAGCTTGTCGACGTGTGAAACCATTGTTGAGTCATGTGAGTGATAAACGTCAGCTTGTCGACGTGTGAAACCACGGTTGAATTGCATGATTGATAAACACCAATTCGTAAGCGTGTGAAACCACGGTTGTATAGCGTGATTGATAAACACCAACTTGTAGGCATGTAAAATCATGGCTGAACGATTGATAAACACCAGCTTATCGGTGCGTGAAATCAGCAGACTTTGAAGAATGTGATTGATAGAACACCAATTTGTAGGCATACGAAATCACGACTGAACGATTGATAAACACCTGCTTGTTGGTGTGTGAAATAGCCAGACTTGGGAGAACGTGATTGATAGAACACCAGCTTATAGGCATGTGAAATCATGGCTGAACGATTGATAAACACTAGCTTGTCGGTGTGTGAAATTGCCAGACTTGGGAGAATGTGATTGATAGAACACCAGCTTGTAGGCGTGTGAAATCACAGCTGAACGATTGATAAACACCAGCTTATCGGTGTGTGAAATCGCCAGACTTGGGAGAACGTAATTGATAGAACACCAGTTTGTAGGTGTGTGAAATCACGGCTGAATGATTGATAAACACCAGCTTGTCAGTGTGTGAAATCGCCAAGCTTTCCTGTAACATCAAAAGAACTCCATATGCGAGGGTAAGTTATGCATGTAAATGTGTGTATGCCATGCAAAATGCAAGCGACACCATTCATCCGAGTGGCCCAGGTGTCGAGGCGCGATAACCTCAGCTGATATGATTCAGGGCCTGGTTTGCTTGGTCATGCCCCCAAGGATCTGAAAGTGTCATCCCGGCCTAGGGACTCTGACACTCTTCTCAAAGCATATCGCCTAGTACGCGTGCTTTGTAACACCCCCAACTCCCACACCTAGCATTTCGAAGGTGAAGAGCTATGGTGAGCAGAAGGTGCCACCAGACAAGGACACACATGGCAATGCAGAAATCAGAATAATAAAATTTCTAAAATCATAACCTCAAAACATGAACGTCCTAAACCTAAGTCATCCACACACCTTTATTCGCACTAAAGATTATTACAACTTATTACAAATGCTAATAAATATGCTTAAATACATGCCAAAATCAAAAACACTTCCTATGAAAATCTAGCGACTCGTTGGCCAAACCTCAACGGACCGCTGTGCTACTCTGATCTCCTAACCTGCACAGACAAACAACCGTGCTAAGCGATAATGCTTAGTCGGGCTAAACAAATAATGGGCAGCCACTCACAGTGGTTGCCAAGGCATACACATACAAATCGATAGATATATGTATACTGATATAAGCATAGAGGAAACTAGCTTCAATTAATGTGAACTCATATCGTTACTTTCATACGAAAACTTAAACAATTTCATATGCAGATTCATTCATATACCATAACCAGAAAATACTATATTACAGTTTATTCACAATTACATTAGACATACTTATCGTTTATCTGAGTCATTAATTAATTCATAAGTCAAAACATTTCATTTAATCAAATCGTTACTTGTTCAAAACTAAACCAAACACTTTAGTTCTTCGATTTGGTTCGGGCTTAAAATAATCATTCCAAGCTTCCTACGTATCCCTATGGTTGCGAATCAGAATCACGTAGTTCTACAGAAACTTATTCACACATATTCCAAATTTAATCTTAACTCATCTCCTAAATTCAATTATCTATATCATGCTTAACACTTTATTATTCCTTACTTACCAATCAATATATATAACTTACCATATTTATTAAAATCAAAAGCAAGGCACATAAATTCCTTACCAAAATACTTACAGTAATTATCCAGGCTAAGATCCAGAAGGTAGATAACACAATTCATACCTGTATTCTCAATTTAAACATATAAACAGATATATTAATAGAGTTCATTTACTGAGTACTTAACTATAGCAAATATGCATATCAATCATTTCAAAAATTCTTACACATACTTTACATAGACAATCATACTCATAACTTATGAACAGATTAATAACAAGCATTCTCACATACGAATTCTTATGCAAACAGTATTCATTCATACACACTTATTCGGACAACATCATTTATTATATCTCTTTTCGATTAGCTAACATTAGATTCAGATACAAAATCATTTAGGTATCCGAAGATACCACACAATTCCACATTTGAGTCCATAAAGGATCCAGAACAGAGGGGTGAATAAAGCACCAGTCAAATGGCATTGATCACAATTGCATCAAATGTTTATTCACATAATCATTTTGCAAATCATCACAAAACTTATCAATTTAATTCACAATAATTTTACTCTTTTGGTTGCCTGCTAAGTCGTAGAGGTGGATAAGCAAGTGAACACATGGCGGTACCTTACGGGTACGAATCGAACTGAATGCATGGCGGTACCTTATAGGTACGAATCGAAAAGCAACATCACATTTTCTCATTCAAAAACATTTTCACATTGGGGATCTTAAAAGAGATCCATACACATTGAGGATCGCCAGGAACAAAACGGGGACCTGATCAGGGTCCAAAACAGAACAGAGGGCTGCAGCTAACAGAACTCTATAGGCATGCCTATCTATCCACGACTTGACTAACGCAAGCTAAATTCCCATATCATTATTAAATTCTTTCACATTTTACACATATATACCCATTTCATCAACACTAGCATTATTCTTTTATAATCAAGTATCAATATATATATGCCTATTATATGCATTAATTTCATTTATCATATTCAAAACTAGTCATGTGTAATTTCATAGATTAAGATATTCACATGAACATAATAAACGAAATCATATTATTATTCACATCATGCACTCATATAGACTTAACAAATAAATTACAATAATTTATGCACAAGCAGCCATTAAATAATAATGGTAGACAACAGTCTCATAATTCAATTACTAACATGTATAGAAGCATTTGAATAATTCACAGCTTAAAGTACTCATTTTAATTTATAAAATCACACCCCGAAATGTACCCTAAAAGGATTTGGGCATATTGTGGATGAATAGTGATCAAAGTTGTGTAATTTGACGGGTTAGGTATTGCCAAATGGACAAATTAAGGATTTAAGTAAATGTTTCGGCAGGTGTGGCCAATGGTAAAATTGTGAAGTATGAAATTCGGACATAATTAGAAGAATAAAATTTATTTATGTGGGCCTATGTGAAGGATTAATAAGTTATAAAATCTCCGTGCATAAGGATAAGAGAAGTTGGAGGATTAAAAGGAGAATTGGACACAAATATCTAAATTGGACCTATGGAAAGATGACATGTGGCAAGGAATTAGAGTGGGGTATAAATAGCAAGGAGAGAGAAAGAGAGATCAGCATTTTTGGCTGGCTTGTTCTCCCGTTCACTCCTCCTCACGCTACTTCCTCTTCTCTTCTTCTTCTTCCTCTTGTTTTATCTTGATCCATCTTCTTTTGGCTGGAGTTGTTGCAAGGTTTGAAGAGTTAAGTTTAAGTTTCATTCCTTCTTCCATCTCTTTGAGTGATTTTTGGAACCCTAGATTTATGTTTTGTGAATTTGTGTGTTTTGCTGTGGATTTTGGATGAGAAATACTTTAGATGGGTTTTGGAAGAAGAAAGAACAAGCAAGGAAAGCAATTAGGAGCAAAGGAGTTAAGGTTAGGGATTTTGTTATTTTTTATGCATATTCTGATTTTGGTGTTTTGATTGGATTTTCTGGAAATTTATGGAGTTAAAGTTGTTTAGATTTGTTCAAACTTTATGGGTTTTGTTCTAATTATGAGGTTTTGAATGAATCATTTGTGTTGTGTTAAAGTTTGAATTGATTAGGAGCTTTTGGGAATGAGTTTGAAAAAAAAAGAAATTCTGCAGTACGCTAGAAATTTGGAAACACGACTCTATCGCAAGCACGACATTATCGCGATCATGACAGAGCCCAGTGAATCTAGCATCTCCTGATCGGCCATGTTATGAGCAGAGGAATGCACGAATCATGTCAAGCTTCACAATTCGACATGAGGATTCCACTCGGCGTGAGAGCCTGCTCAGCATGAGGATTTTGTTTGGCATGTCAAATCCCGCTCGGCATGGCATGGGAGCACGACTCGTGCTAGGTGCCCATCCGGCTAGAAGCTCGTTCAGCTAGGAGCTCGTTCGACTTCTAGAAGCACGTCTCGTGCTGGTGGAGCATGACTCATGCTGGTGATTCCGCTTGGTAAGGGATTTCGTTCGGCCTGAAAGCCGTTCAGTTTAGGGAGCACATCTCGTGCTAGCAAGCACGAGTCGTGACCACTCCAGCCCCTTTTCTCTGTTCTTTTGTTATGCTCTGATAGATTTGCCTTCACAAGAGCAAGACTCGTGATCGCCTCCTAGGACTCGTCTGTCGTGAGCGTGATACCCGTCGTGAGCATGATAGACCTCTCTGTCTTAAAATGTTTTGAAAATCTTCTCCTCTACAAGGTTTCTAATTTGTGTTCAGTTCTCCTTTTAATCCTCCAACTTCTCATATCCTTATGCACGGAGATTTTATAAGTTAATAATCCTTCACATAGGCCCACATAAATAAATTTTATTATTTCAATCACGTCCGAATTTCATACTTCGCAATTTTACCATTGGCCGCACCTGCAAAAACTTTTACTTAAATCCTTAATTTGTTTATTTTGCAATACCTAATCCGTCAAATTACACAACTTTGATCACTACTCATTCGTAATATGCCCAAATCCTTCTAGGGTACATTTCGGGGTGTGACAAGCTTTGCCTGAAATGGATTGTCAGGGGTAACACCGCCTCATCGCTCTAGGCGTCGAAGGTCATTGTTTCAAAGGTAGTGCGTCCCTCGTGGATTTTCATAATATATTTTCTTTGCGGGAAATGCGTCATTTTTAGATTTTCACACAACCCTGTGCCTAATTTTTGCCTGGAATGGACCCAACCAAATCCAACAGCTTTTATTCATTTCATTTTTTTATAGGACAAACTGCCATTTTCCAGGTTTTCCCCCTGCCCTTTGGCCTAACTTTTGCTTAGAGCGTCAGTTACGATTTTCATCTCTAACGGCCTTTACACACTTTTTTATCTTTTTTAGTGACACAGATAAAGCTTGTCGCCGGCCACAATAGCAATTGATAGATTTTGCACATTCAATGGGAAATGGTGTATTATCTTTTCGAAAGAAACTATTGACATTCATTGAACGAAAATAATTACTCTGAGCGTATAATTGCATACATGTACATGCTTTTGTGTGATTTCATTACACGTGATCATTATTTAACATTAGGCTCAAAATACCAGACCACATCTAATACCGGGATGGATCCTGAAAGCACCAAAAACTCCTGTTATCAATCAGACCTCTCGGGTTTTCTTGATTGAACATTTTCTCTCAAAAATTTCACTTATAAGCATGTAGCCATGGAACCTTTTCAGTCTATCGATGTTGACCAGCTGCTTAAATTCATTTCTATCACTATCTGTTAGGATCGCGTCTCCTTTAGACAAAAGCTTCTTTAAGATAAAGGGTCCTTCCCAAGTTGATCTGAACTTGCCTCGAAAGTCCGGAACCCCTGGCCTCATGTATTTGAAGACTACATCCCCTTCTTTCAGGGGGTGTTTCCTGAATTTCTTCGCAAATGATCGAGCCAGTCTCTTCTAGTAGACCTAATTATTGTAGTAAGCCAGCATCCTATCTTTGTCAAATAGATTCTCGGCCCAGTCTTTATAGGTTTGCACTTGTAGAAGTTCTGGCAGTGGTCCTATAGCCCCATAGTGCAAATGGCAGCTTCTCAGCCCAGTCTTTATATGTTTGCACCATTTTAGCCAGTATCCTCTTGACATTCTTATTGGCTGCCTCGACCGCCCCGCAAGTCTGCGGTCGGTAAAGAGAAGATTTATGGTGCTGGATGGCATACTTCTTGAGCATCTACTTGGTCTCAGCATGAAACTGTACCCCATTATCCGACATGATGTGATGTGAGTGTAACACCCCCTACCCATACGTAGGCAAACCCATCCGGTTAGGAGTGAGATGCCGTAGGAGCAGGGGTGCCACACCAAACAGATCGACCAAGCAAACATTCATCCATAATAAACATACGAAAACATAGCGGAAATTAAAACTTTTGAGAAACAACAACTAATCATACATTAATATAACAAAATCATTACAATAATATTCTGATGAATTACCAAGCAAAAGAATTACATATCCAAAATAAACAAGAACGGAAGCTTACAAAATTACAAATACAATGAGAGTTCTAATACAAAAAGAATCATCATAAATATTACAAAAAAAATAAGCCGTAACACTAATCCCTTCTGTGTTGCCTTGACTGGCGGTGACTCTCCTAAAGCAAAATGCCTTCCGCACCTGCACGGATAAAAACCGTGCTAAGCGATAACGCTTAGTGGGGAAACACACACAAAGGAGTGGACGGCCATTCACAATAGTCATCAAAGTATAACACATACGATATGACAAATGCGGATATTCATACAAGATATAATCATGCTTGTAGAATTAAGACATACATTCAGAAGCTCATATCCACATTCATATACATATAAACTTATTTCTCATACTTATCATGCTCATTCGGATATCGCATTCTGATAATCATATCAAAGCAAATCAAAGCAAACAGAACACTTGCTGACTCACAATAGTGGATAACGAGTAAACAGAAAGTACCTTACGGGAATGAATCGAATACAGACAGTACTTTACTCGTACGAATCGAAAAACCGTTTATTTTATCACATTCAAAACAAGTTTTTGGAGGGACCTTAAACAAGATCAAAAATTAATAAGGGTTCACGAGGAACCAAATGGGGACCTAATCAGGGTCCAAATGGAACTGAGGCTGCAGCTAAAAGACTCTATTAGGCATGCCTAACTATCCACTAGACTGACTCTTGCAGGCTATGCATAAAGAAATTCACATATTGAGTACATCACTTAAGGTAATAAATAACCCATTCCAGAATCAACTAACATACAATAATTTGATAGAGCAAAATACCAATTAATGATATAAGATAAATAAAATAACAGTAAATAATATTTAAAACCAAACATAAGTGAAAAATGAGTGAAAACGAAGAGGATCAAAAATCATCAAAATTGGTGGACAAAAGCATTTTACACGGCGGTATGGCCAATCCATATTACCGTGTAAGACACCTTACACGGGGGTATGGTATAGCCCATACCGCCGTGTAACATGCCCAACACGGAAATGGAGCTGGGCAAAAGCATTTTACACGGGGGTATGGGTAATCCCATACCGCCGTGTAAAATGTCCAGTTCAGCTTCCCTGAAGAAGGCTCGCGATTCACACGGTGGTAAGGCCCTCCATACCGCCATGAGAATCACCCAAAACCCAGATTTTTGCAGAAAAACAACCCAATTTCAAACCCAAGACAACATATTTCCAAAACTCACACATTCACACCAAAAACTCAACTCATAAAACTCACCTTTTAGCTCAACATTCAAATACCACATGCAAAGAACATACTAATTCATTCAATCAAAGTCTAACAAATTCAGATATGCATCAACTATCAAAATCACCATCTCAAAATCATAAACTAAAATCTTAACTCATCATACTCAAACCATAAAGTATTAAACCATCATACAACTCATTAACACTCTATAAACCAAATATTTTCCAAAAATTCATGTCAATTTCAAAAATCATCAAATACATCAAATTCAAGAAATTCCCAAACCTTTGCTCCTATGCTCAAAATCACTTGGTGCCACTAATACCAGCCTTCTCCTTGCCTTGAGGGTCGCGAGGAGGCTTAACTAACAACAACCCACCAAAACAAACAAACCACAAAACTCTAGATCAAAACCTTAAACCCAGAAAATGAGAAGAAGATGAAGAACATGATGAAGGAGATGATGGAAATGCAAAAAACTTACCCAAAAGAAGACTAAGAGATGATCAATTCCCACCACACCAACTTGGATCCAAGGCTAGGGCTCTTTTGAGAAGAGAAAAAAAAGAAGAAGAGTGAGGGGAAGAGGGAAACGGGAAAATGATAGGATATCTGCCCCTTTCCCCTTTTTCCTTTCTTTTTCTTTTTCTTTTTCTTTTTCTTTTCCCAACCCTAGACATGTGTCCTCTTCCTAGTGGTGGATCTTGATCACTCACACCCAATAAGCATGCTACACAAAGTCACCCCAACTAATAATACCCTACAAATGTGTGAGCACACGCACACAAACACAACCCAACAAACATATCCTACTACCATGTGAGCACCCGTACTATAATACAACCCAGTAAAACATGCGATTTCCCATAATACCCTTATCACATGCCAAGCACACGCAATGAATGCACACACAAAAATGGCTCATATTACTAGGGTGGCTCATATTACTAGAGGCAAATGGGGTGTGACAGCGAGAGTCTGTACCTACAAATTAGATGCCATTCAATGAATCTAGCCATTTCTCGGGCACCCAATTTCTTGAAGGATTCAGCCTCTACCCACTTAGTGAAGTAATCAATAGCGACTACAATAAATCTATGCCCGTTAAAGGCTATCGGATGTATTTCCCCTATGATGTCAATCCCCCAAGCTACAAATGGCCATGGAGATGTAAGGTTGTATAACTCTGAAACTGGCAGGTGTCTTAGATTGGCATACTGCTGGCAAAGTTGACACTGTCCCCATCGCATGATTTTCTTTGCCAGAGCTAGACCATTCATACAGGCTTCACGGGCCCCTGCATGGGTCTCCTCCATAACCCTCTTAGCCTCCTTCTCATCTAAGCACCATAGCTGTATGTCATCAGCTTGCCTCTTGTACAGCACACCAACTACACTGATGAACTGGGTGGACAGTTTGTGAATCATCCTTTGGTCCTTTTCAGTGGCCTCTTCTGGGAATACTGACTTTTCCAAATAATTATGGACATCATTATACCATGGCTTTCCGTCAGTAGCCTCAACATCCTCAACCTGCTCAGTTTCAAAGTACAGCTTATCTAAACTAGAAAAGAGTACAGGCTTCATGGCTATCCCTTCTGGGTTATCCCACATAGACACCAGAGTGGCTAGGGCATCCGCTAATTAGTTCTCATCTTGGGGCACAAAGTTAAAAGTGCAAATTTAAAACTGACCACTTAATTCCTTTAAACACCTTACGTAGGGTAGTAGTCACTCTTCCTTGATGGACCATTCACCCTTAACCTGACGGATTACCAAGGATGAGTCTCCAAAGACCTCTACTACTTTTGCCCCCACGGCTGAGAGCGCTTCCAATCCGAAGATGCAGGCCTCATCCTCAGCTTTGTTATTGGTGGATCTATATGTCAGCTTCATAGCTAAGGGGAGCTTTTCACCCTCCGTGGTTACCAAAATTACTCCCGCTCCGGCTCCTTTGTTATTCACCGCCCTTTCAAAGTACAGCTGCCACTTTTGCACTGTAATGGCCCACACATCTTTATCTGGGAATTCATATCCAAATTGGTCACCTTGGATCGGATGGTCGGTTAAAAATTTTGCAACTGCCCGACCCTTAATGGTCTTTCTGGTGATGTACTCCACGTTAAATTCTTGTAGCAATATCAGCCACCTCCCCATTTTTCCTAGCAAAGAGGGTGCCTCCTGAAGGTATCGAAGAGGGTTTTGTTTGGCGACTGCCTGCACCTTGTAAGAATGGAAGTAGTGTCTCAATTTCTTTAAAGCCCAGATTACAGGTAAACAGATCTTTTCCACTACTACATACTTGGCTTCATAAGGAAGGAATTTCTTACTGAAATAGTAAACCGCATATCCAACCCCGAATTCATCTTCTTGGGCAATCATAACACCTATAGAATTTTCCTCTATTGCTAGGTAAAGGATTAATGGCTTGACTGGCTGTGGCAGCCGCAAAACTAGAGGGTGTAGAAGGTAATCCTTGATAACATCAAAAGCTTTTTGGCAGTCATCATTCCACCGACCTGGCTGATTCTTTCTGAGGAGCTTGAAAATTTGTTCGTATATCGAAGAAAGCTTTGAAATGAACCTGCTGATGTACTGCAGTTTGCCTAAAAAACTGCTAACTTCTATTTCCTTCCGAGGTGTTGGCATCTCTCTAATTGCCCTAAACTTGTCGGGGTCCACTTCAATTCCCTCCTGACTCACCACCTGGCCTAACAGCTTACCTGAGGTAACTCCGAGAATACATTTCTTGGGGCTGAGCCGAAGGTTATACTTGTCAATCATTTAAAAGAACTTCTCTAAAGCCTCAAAATGCCCCTCTCAAGTGACCGACTTGATCATCATATCATCGACATATACTTCCACCTCTTTGTGGATCAAGTCGTCAATGATCTTAGTAGCCATTCTCTAGTAGGTTGCTCTGGCATTCTTTAATCTAAAAGGCATGACCCTATAAGCGAATGTACTCCACTCAGTGATGAAGGCTGTCCTAATTCGATCCACGATCCTTTTGAGGATTTGGTTGTACCCCGCATACCCATCCACAAAACTGTAAATCATGCAAGCAGCTGCACTATCTACTAGTACATCAAGATATGGGGCAAAGGAAAGTCATCTTTTGGGCAGGCTTTATTCAGGTCTCGGTAGTCAACACGTACTCGAACCTTTCAATCCTTTTTGGCTGTGGGAAGAACATTAGCTAACCATGTTGGGTACTGAGTCTCTACTAGGAACTTGGCTTCAATTTGCTTGTGCACTCCTCTTTTACCTTTTCTGCCCACTTCGGTCTTAGCCTTCTAAGCTTCTGTTTGACTGGCTTGCATTCTGGACAGGTTGGAATGGCATGTTCAACAACTTCTTGATCAATTCTGGGCATGTCTTCATAGGTCCAGGCAAAGACTTTTTCATATTTTTTTAAAATTCTCTCAAATTTTAACCTCTCTTCAGGAGTTACGTCTGATGCTATCAAGATTTCCTTTGGGTTTTCCAAAGTCTCGAGATTAAATGAGGTAGTATTAGTTAAGTTAACGTCAAATATGAATGATTCATGTTCGTGATCATGCACAATAAAATCATGAGAAACATCGCACAAGTAGGCAAAGTCATTCATCTTATTAACAAACTCAAAATTACAAGCATTATTGTCAAATAGTTCAGGGATAAAGAGTACATCAGAAAAGCTATCATTAACATCTTCCACTGATGCCGGCACTGAAATCGATGGTCCACCATCTTGGTCGATTGAAATCTTCAGGTTCTCCAATTCTAGTACTGCCACCTCAACTTTTACTTTTTCTTTGCCTTTCACCCGGGTGGCCAGCAGACTGTCAGTGATGATCTCTTCAGGAACTTATCGATCCCAAGCCAAGCTTTGGTTGAGGATCTCCTCATCCCAAAAACCTTCTACTGATTTGATCATTCCGTCTGACCAGTCAAAAACGTCGTTAAAGATCTCGAAACCCGAGGTGATCTTGCCGCCAATCCACTGTGGCTCGGCTTCTCTATAATAGGCGCACACCTGATGTAGCTAGCATAAAGCTCTCTAAAATGTGCGGGATCTTTGCAGGCTTCTTCCTAAGTTCATTCTTCTTGGCTTTAGTGGTATAACCTAAACCCCTTCTATCTTTTTGCCCCCTTGTGGTGACAAGTGCCTGAGGCCCTTGTGAATTTTTGCCCAAACCGGCCCCCAGGAGGAAGTTCATTCTCTTCATCATGTTTACAACCTTAAGGCTCTCCACTAAACCATCCTTTTCATTCACCACAGCCACATGGAACCCACTGAAGGGTTGATTGGAATCCCTAGGACTGATACTTGATTATCACTGGCTGCCTTGACTGTCATGACCTGGCCCTCATAGGGGATCTTGATCATTTGGTGGAGGGTAGATGGAACCCCTCCGAGCTTATGAAACTAGGGCCTTCCTAGTAGCACTGCGAAGTTGGCTAGGATAGGCAGGACGACAAATTCAGTTTCTGCCTCAATTGGCCCGGTTCTCACCTGCGCCTTGAAAATGTCGGTAGCTTACCTCCTTGAATTATCATAAGCAGTAATGGTTAGGTTAAATATGCTCAACATGTTTTCATTCAAACCAAAAGCCGGGAGTGCTACCAAAGGGCATACATTTATGGAAGAGCCGTCATCAACCATCACACAGGCGGTATGCTTGCCATTGATTTGTGCCTTGATGTATAATGGGCGATTGTGTTTGTGGCCCTCAAGTGGTAAATCTGTATCAGAATAAACCAAATTTTCTCTCGAGCTTCCTTTAACTAAACCCAGTAACTTAGATGGTGATATAGTGGTGGCAACAGTGGACTCACATAAGGCTTCTACTAACTTCTGCCTATCAGATGAAGATTGCCTCAGCAAATCCCAAATGGATATCTGAGCCGCTATTTTCTTCAACTGTTTCATTAACCCATCCTCCTCGGGCTCCTTTCCTGCAAGTATAGGCGCTGGTTCTTTAGGCCTCTCTACCTCTGGAATTATCCTACCACTCTGAGTCATGGCCTGCACCTCTTGTACCTCCTCTTGACCCCTAGAGTTCCACACGTCCTCTGGCTCATTAACTTCTTCAACCTCGCTTTCACTGGTCGAATCCGAACATCCTTTCATGCCAACTTGAGGCTTCTCTTCACTAGTCCCCTACTCGGGATAGATAACAGCCACGTAGTCATTGCCACAAAGGTCTCTTAACACATACCACTCCAGCAGACTAGAACATATCAAAAAAATGGGCAGAGGAACGGCATTATACCCAGTCTTCTTTTTCTTTTCCCTCTTCTCGGGGTTAGAAATCTGTTTACTATCGATAAGGTCTTGGACTCGATCCCTTAAAGTTCTACAGTAGTCAGTGAGATGGCCAATGAAAAGCACAATGTTGATCCCCCCTATGGTTTGGCTGGCCATGATTCTTACCCGGCCTGGCTGGCAATGGCTGAAGCTTTCCCTCTTTCATCAGTCTCTCTAACACCCAAGATAATGACCTCCTCAAATTTGAGTATTATCTCTGGCTCGCATCAGTGGCTGAAACTTTCGCCGTCTTGCCCACCCGATTACTGCTGCTTCTGGCGCCACTCAACTTACCTCCTCCTTGAGGCCCATAGTTCCTCCGAGTGAAATTATTATTGCTTTCCTTCCTTGCTAGGTATTCTGCTTCGGCTTCTATGGCTATATCTTTCAAGGATTCCCAATCCTTTAGCCATTTCATCTTAAGCCCTTCCCTTAAATACGGGCCCGTGTTCCTGATGAACAACCTGATTTGATCCAGTGTTTCGGGCTTCCTTTTCATCTCCATAACTCGATTCCTCCATCGAGTAAGGTAATCATCGAAAGACTCACCAGACTTCTACTGCAGCAGCTCAAGATCTTTCAGCGTTACTTCCATTCGGGTGCTACGGTCGTATTGCCTCATAAATTTCCCCATTAGGAGATCCCATTCTTCCTTTAATCTCCTATCCAACCCGTGGTACCAATCGACTGTCGTCCTCATCAAACTAAGGCAAAAGTACTCCACCTTTTATTTCTTTGTAAGCCCTGCGCCTTTCATGATCAGGGTGTACTGCTTGATGTGTGCCGAAGGGTCTAAGGTAACGTTGAATTTTGGCAAATTCGGCATCTTGAACCTCTGGGGTAGCAGCTCTTCCTCGCCCAGATCTATATCTTTGGGGCTGATTCCCTTCCTGGTTGGTAGTAGGCATGTGATAGCCTCAATCTTTTCTTCCATTTTCCTCACCACATCATCCTCTACCTAAGGACTCTACACCTCACAACTTGAGGGATTACCGGCTCATCCTCCTCTTCCCCCAAGAAGTCATCCATCGAATCTGAAATCCTCACCCTCCTCTGCTCAGCTGGTGCCACTGCTCTAGGCTCGACAATTGGTATTTACACAGTGGCAGTCGCTATGGCATCAGCTTGCTCCGCAGCCGGAGCTATAGAGGGTTGTCCAGCATTTGGTGCCATCTGAGTGACAAGGTTCCCCACCATGGCTAGCATCTTCCTTTCAAAGTCCTCAAATCTCTTGTCCAAATCATGCATTGTCAAAGCACCCATCTCTTGCAATAAATTTGCCATTAATGACCTAGAGGATTGTTCAGAGGAAGAATCTGAATTCCTGTCCTAAACTAAACCCAGTATAGGCTCTAACCCTGATAGCTCAACCAATGGGCTTCTGATAAGTCTTCCATTTGAATTGCTAGACCATCCGAATGAATCTATGATGGCTGAAAAATCAATTTGTTAGCGTGATGCATGAATGACATTAAAGATGCATGGTCGTGTTGGTGCAGCATCTGCAATCACATGCAAGCAGTAGATCCTTCCAACCTTATCACTCCCAAACATGAGGTAGTGCGGTCTCTTTCCTAGGCGAGCTTAGTTCATTGGTCAATAGGGGACCCTATGCATGCACAAAGTGCACGGTAAAAAATCGGCAGAATAACATCTCTTATCTAATATGCATTCGTATGGGTTTTGGCCGTTACGTATTTGGACAATTCAATCAAGTTAAGGCAGCTTACCGCGGCATGAAAGCCTTTAATAAAGGACCACTTAATTTGCTTGATTTTGTTTAATACGTGACAGCCCAAATCACAAGCATCCTATTAAGGAGCATGTCACCTAGTGGAAGTTTGTATTTATCATTACATGAGCTTTGGTCAAGGTGATGTTACTTTAGGGTTACCAAGCATAGTTCCTGCCAATGGGTCCAACTCATCACGAGCATAATGATCAATTGGGTCTCCATTTGATATACTAAGAGGTACTAGGCTTGGGCTGGTGATTATCCTTAACACTTCCCTATAATTAGTGAAAGTAGGGTTGTGCTTTGAGAATGCACCGGGGTAGAATAAGGGACCAACTAGCGTAATTCTAAGGCTCTAAAATGATGCAATGCAATTTTTGAAAAGGGATAGAATTTTAAGTTTTAAAAACCCAATTATATATTTTAACCAAGACACTTTCGAAGCAAAGTCACGAAGTCCCCAGTGGAGTCGCCACTGTGATGCGCGCTTAACCTAGCAAAGGCCCTCTTAACAAGACCCACTTTTAAGGCTCGAGGGATTGGTTCACATCTTTTGATCTTGGGTGCCATGAGACATCTTGGAATCCCTACCCAATAGAACATTGGGGAGTTCATTTAGCCTTTAGGCACCTTTGAGGTATTTTGGAGTCGCCACCCAATTTACGAGAAATTGGGAAAGGTCATCTAACCTCTACGTTCTAAACCAGAGATGGTGTTCGGAACTTCACTCTTATTTATGTCTCGGTTAATTATAAATGAGTTTTAAAATTCATAAAATTCCATCTCTCCTCTCACACGATTAATGCATTTAATTAAAAAGCGCATTGCAAGCATTCGAAAGTAGTAAATAAAAGCCTTAAGGAAAGCGATAAAATAAAGCGATGAAGAAAAGCAGTAAACACACCAAGCACACAATTATAAGAGGAATCGGGACAGAATACAATCCCAACTGGAAGAAAGCTAAACTAAAATCGAAGTGGAAATTGGGACAGAATACAATCCCAATTGAAAGTCTAATAAAATTGCCCTAAAATAATTAATTACAAGGGCCCAAAAACATGAACATAAATTTAAAACAATTAAACAAAGTCAAACATAAAAATGACATACAAAAATCGGGGCATTAATTTGGGTTAGGAACATTGGTTCCTTCACGTTCGCTTAAAGAGGGATCGAAGAGTTGTTCAATTGTTGGTTTAAAAACCGGGATAAGTGATCCCATTTTTGGAAAACTTTAATTCCTCGTTTTATTAGTGACATTTTTCATTCCTTAGCTAAAATGATAGTCATTGGTCCCAAATTATTAGTAAAAGTACCAATTTATTTATAAAATATTTTGGTGATTTTTTTCATCTCACATGTGCATAAAATAAAATATTTTATTTACAAACAAACACAAACACAAAAAAAGGGGTAGGAAAGGTCTCAGCCATACAATGTAGTCTCCTATGCATCGTGACCCCTTCGTGTGGTCACATAAGTGCTCATGCGAGGCAAATTACAATTAAATCCCGACATAAGAAAAAACAATGGCAAAAACATTAGTGATAGTTCTAACATTAAATATATACATATAAAGACAAGAGAAAAATAAAGAAAAATTAATCATGCAAGAATATAATAATAATAACCATAACTATGACAAAAATAATAACAACAATAAAAATAATGGCATATTAGCAACAATATAGTAATAATAATAATAATAATAATAATAATAATAATAATAATAATAATAATAATAATAATAATAATAATAATAATAATAATAATGAGAAGGATGATGGCAACAGTAACGCAATAATAATAATAATAATAATAATAATAATAATAATAATAATAATAATAATAAACATGAACATGATAATAGGAGGAACAAAGGTGTAGGGCAGTGACAAAATAAATAATGACGATGCACATAATAAGAAGACAATAGTGAACACAGTAGACATAAGAAGTAATAATAATGATAATAACAATAATCCAATCAAAACCACAAAGAACATATCAACAGTGGCAAAACCTTAAAAATGCTAGAAATAGATGAAAAACGTGGTAATAATAACAAAAAATAACAATATTAACAAACAATAATAATAAACAAAATTAAATGAGAACGAATCCAAGAATTTTTACCCTCGGAATTTATAGAATGGAGAATCATGTCTTAATCCATCCTCCTTGTCAATTTTGTGGTGGCAAAACACCAAAATTATTTGAGAAAGAATAGATTTTTAACACCCCTAGAAAATAATTTGATGGAATGATCAAGCCAAGGAAATTAATTTTCCTTGCCCAAAACAAACCAAGAATAAAATCTTTTGAGAGAAAGAAGAAGAATTGATGCCTAAGATTTTCTTGAAAAATTCCTTTTTTTTCTTGCTCCCTCGTCTTCTAGAGTGAAAACCCTTTTCTTTTTTTGTTCTTGAAAACTAGCCCCCTTGAAATGAAGACAAAGCACTCAATTCACTTCATTTGTCTTCCCAAAAATGAAAGAGACAAAACACCCTTTTAATCTCATTTTTAAAAAGAACATAAAAACATAAAACAAACAGTCTGAAGTTTGACTTTTCAGTCCTAAAATTTGATAAATTCTGCTGGTGGAAAACGACGGCATAGGGCAGGGGAAACAAGCACGGAGGCCCGCATGTGGGGCATGCGAGCTGCGGCCTGCCTGTGGAGGGCCGCAGCTAGCATACGTGGCATGCGGCTTGGAGGCCGTACGCTGCCGTGCATACAGCATGTGGGCTGGTGCGAGCGCATGCCCCGCGGCCTCTTGCGCCATGCCGCCCGGGCCCGCATGCAGGCGCTATGCTCTGGGCACCGAAAACCCTGAAACTAATTAATTAAAAAAATAAAAAATAAAATAAAATAAAAATGAAATAAAGATAAGAATAAAGATTTTTTTTTCGAATTAAAAATTTTGAAGAAAAAGGAGATTCTCAACAAGGGAAACATCATTTTTGACACATTCGCCTATGATCAAGCATCATTTTCATCATCGGGTAATCCTGATCTTAGACCGCCTCAGGACCCGGTGTCTACACTCTCTCTAGTTATTCCATTGCATTTTTGTTGATTTGGTTAAGTGGTGTTTGCATTGCGTGTCGTTTGCATCTAGTCAAGGTAAGTGGTTTAGTTTAGATTGTTCTTCTTCTCCTCCTTTCTATTTATTTGATCTAGAAATGATTTTTGGTTCCAATTCTTAAAATTGGACTATGATTGTAGTGGTTGAACCAAGAAAGGACAAAGGAAAGGAAAAGGTAGGAGAACCTAGTGCCAAGTGAGCACATAAGAGCATAGGAGATCAAGGTTTGGGAAAACACTGATTTTGTCTGTTAATTTGATATAATATGAACTTTAAGATGGATGATTGAACTGGGTGTTTTATATGAATAGAAAATGTGTCATTATGTGATGTTATGAATTGAATGGGAATGATGAGCTAATGAGTTAGTTAATTGCCATAGTTGTTGAATTAAGCATGTTGCCTTGTTTTTAATAGCTTGTGAAATTGCTAAATCAATGGTATATATTGGCTATTTATTGTGAAATTGAGCATGCCTAGGTGCCTATGTGCACATCAGGTAGTGTTGGATGGGTTTTGAAATGTATGACTCAAAAATGAATGAGGTTGATGGAATTAAGTTCGTAAGGTTGTGCCTATAATTGTCATAGAAATGGCTATATTTGTTTGAGGACCTTATAGTCTTCAAAAGTGTACTTAACTGTATATTTTGGAGCATGTGATATTCCATTGGCCATAACTCCTTAAACTTAAGACCTAAAATAATGAGAATTGTGCCATTGTAGACTTAACATGTAGATAAATAAATGGTTAGAAGGCCATGGTGGTAGAAAATGATGTTAGGATGGGTTTTGGAAGTCATTTGTGTAGATTTGGCAAAGTGGATGTGGAAGATAATTGTGGTTTACAGCCTTGAACATAGAGTTCGGGTTCCGTCGCGAGCACGACAATGGTCACGGGTGCAACAGAATGCTTCGATGGGCAAAGTCTACTTGCTTGTCTTCTGTCGTGAGAGTGAGTGATTGCGCGAGCATGAAAGAAGTGAGGGATTGGGTTTGTCGCTTGTGTGACTTATGTCGCGAGCGAGACAGAAGGAGTTGCCGAGGTCTGTCTCGAGTGCGACAGAGTCTCAAGTTTAGGACACTTTCTAAAACTCCCCCTTTGTGTAAATTATACTGTTTGTTTATGAATAATGATGCATATGAGATTATAATGTATTAATTCATGTAATATAATAAAATGAAATGGGAATGTGTTTAATGAGCTATATTCATGTACGTTAAGATATCATTTCTTGTGTATGTATGATGTTTCATAATGTGAATAAATGAACAATAATCAGATTAATAAGTTAGCCTGCAAGTCGAGTAGTGAATAGATAGGCATGGCTACAGGGTCTAAGAGCTACGGCCTAAGCATCTAATTCCTTTGGAATCTTCAATGCATATCAAATCCTTATTGGGTTCATTTATATATTATATTTTTATTGATTATTTTTGTACCTACGGGTATTGATGCGAAAGTGTGTATCTTCGGGTACAAAAGTGATTGCGGTACTCTTGAGTACTGATGCAATACCCTTTATCCGTGTCTATGAATTACAGGCAAGATAAATAATGATTGAATAACTGTCACACCCCGAAATGTAGCCTAGAAGGATTGGGCGTTTTGAGAATGGATAGTGACCAAGGTTGTGCACATTGAAGTGTTTGGTATGCCAATTGGACAATTTAAGAGTTAATGTAAAGGTTTCGATAAGTGTGATTAATGGTAAAATTGTGGAGTATGAAATTGGTTTTGATTGGGGACTAAAGTGAAAGATAATTAAAGTTGGAAAAAATGAAATAATTTGGTTTAGTGACCAAGTGGTAACTGTCAAGGACTAAGAAGGGTTTTGCCAAGCATCAAAGTGAAATAAGACAAGAAATTTTAATTAGGACCAATAGGGCCTTAACATGTGGCTTGGTTGGTATGGGCATTTAATGAAAAGGAAAGAAAAGGGAAAAAGGAGGAGAGAGAAAGAGAGGCAAACGATCCGCTTTCCTCCCCTCTCCCGTTCTCCTGCTTCTTCCTCTCTTCCTCTTCTTCTTCCTTTCGTTCTTGTTTGAATGCCAATTGTTTCCCCTTAAGATCAAAGCCCAAGATTTAATGATGGAAATTGATTAGCTCAAGTGATTTAAGTGAAGAATGTGTTGAGGAAAGGTAAGTTTAAGCCTTGATCTCTTCTATCTCTTCTTGATTAACTTAAACCCTAGATTTGTGATTTGTATATTTGTGTGTGTTTATGAGGATGTTTGTTGAGAAAGACTTTGGATGGGTTTGCGAACAAGAATGATTAACCAAGAAAGCTATTAGGAGCAAAGGAGTTGAGGTATGGGAATTTAGGTTTTTGGTATATTAATTGATTGTGTTGAGTTTGGTTTGATTTCTGGAAAAATTTTGGGATTAAAGTTGTTTAGGTATGTTTAAATGTCTAGGATTGTGATTTAAATTGAGTTAAAATGTCTTGATTGTGAGTTTTTAACCAAGGTAAAAGATTGAATGAGTTTTTACAGCAAAATTTCTGGTTTTATTAATTGGGGATTTTGATGATGTTAATAGCATGATTTAATTGTGTTTATGTGCATAAAAGTTGGGTTTTGTGTTAATTATGATGTTTTAAATGAGCAAATTGTATTGTGTTGAAGTTTGTTTTGAATAGGAAATTTTGGGTATGATTTTGAGAGAGAGCATTTCTGTAGATTTTTGACGAGGGACTGGAAATCACGACTCTATCGCAAGCACGACACTGGTTGCGATCGCGACAGAGATCAATGAGCATCTTGTAGGGGAGGAGTGCACGAGACGTGCATTTGTGCACGAGTCATGGTGGTCTCCTCTCCCTCCCGTGTTCACTTGTTTCCTCTGTGGTTTGCCTTCACGGGTCGTGTCTCTGAGCACGACTCGTGATGGGTTCCTTTTTCCACAAGTGAGCTTGGCCACTGTCGCGAGTGTGACATCTTGTCGCGATCGCGACAGTCCCCTCTCTATTTCAAAATGTTTTTGGAAAACTCTTCTTCTTTGCATGGTTTCACACTTGTGTTATGCCTTTATAAATTAAAGTGAGTCCTTCAAATGCTTCTATACATGATAATAATTGAATTATGTGATTTTTCCTACTGTTATTATTTAATGATTATATTTGGGTAGAGTAATGCAATTTATTCATTAAGTGTAAATGAGTGCATGATGCCATTAATATAGTTATGTTTGGTATGTTCATATGAATATTTTTATCCATGAAATAATATATGATAAGTTTTGAGCATGATCAATGTAATTAGTACATGTGATGTGTAAAATTATGAATGCCCGTGACTATGAAATGATAAATGAATGTTACAAGAGAAAGGTAAATGTTTTCGTTAAGTATAAATAAGTGCAATACCCAATAACATGAATTTGTTAAATATATTCGTATGAATTGTTTAACCTATGAAAAAATTCATGTTAGTTATAATATGATAAGTGTGATTTGTGTTAATGATATGCATGTTTACGGAAATACGAATCTATGTGGAAATAAGGAAATGTTATAAATATAGTATGACGGAGTTAAAATTTAGCCTGCGTTAGTCGAGTTGTGGATAGATAGGCATTCTTATAGAGTTCCATTAGCTGCAGCCCTCTATTCTATTTGGACCTTGATCAGGTCCCCGTTTGGATCCTAGTGATCCCCAATATGTATGAATCTTGTTTAAGATCCCCTCTGAAAATGTTTTGAATGAGAAAAATATGATGTTGCTTTCCGAATTGTACCCACGGGTACCGCCATGTGTTCACTCGCTTATCCACCCCTTTTGACTTAGCAGGCAATTAAATGAATAAAGCTATGTGAATGAATTAATATGTTCTGTAATGATGTACAAAAAGTATGTGACTAAGCAACTGAAAGTGTTTGTTAATATGTTCTGATCTCGTGCCTCATGCACTAATGTGTTCTGGATGCTTTATGGATACCTATGTGTTTTGTATAATCAACCAATATCTTTGAAATGGGAAATGATAAAGCAATCAATGTTGCTCTAATGAATGTGTATAAATGAATATTGACTGTCCAAGAATTCGTATGTGGATGTCATAAATCTATTTAAAAGTTAAGAGTATGGTTGTCTGTATAAGTCTTTGTAAAGAATAATTGAAATAATTGATATGCATGTTTTCTATATTTGAATAATCAATGAATGAATTCTTTGTATATGTATATATTCGCATACATATTTGAATTGAGAACACATGTATGTTTTGTATTTGCTTGTCTTCTGAACCTTAGCTTGTATGACCAATGTAAGTATATTGGTAAGGAATCTTTGGGTAATATTTATTGGTTTTCGATGGACACGATGGTTGCATATTGGTTTATAGTTAAAGGCAAACGAAGTGGTAAGAATGAAATAGACAATCGAATTTAAGAAAGGATTTAGAGTTAATTTTGGATTATTTAAGTATAAATGTTTTCTATAGAACTATGTGGTTCTGATTCCCAACTATAGGGATACGTAGGAAACTTGGAATAATAGTTTCAAGCCCGAACCAAATATGAGTATTGAAATGTTTTGCTTACTTTTGAACAAATAATGGTTTGATTAAATGAAAGGTTTTGATTTAAGTATTGATAGTGTAATTTGTATGATTTTGAAATATTAGTAATAACGGGATTTCCTAAACATTATATTTCGATCCTTAAAATGTATTTCGGGAATTTATAAAGTGTAACTATCTATAGGGCCATTAAGTGATTTAAAGTATATGATAATTTATGTATAATGTGTTTTGACTAAAAAGTAAACAAGTATTTCTGGTTATGGATTATAATACGCTAAATTGTGTGAAATGTCTTAAGTTTCAGTAACAAAATAATGATATTCATTGTAATAACTTAGCCAATATTCCTTTTTCGTTTATGTACATATATATATTGGTTTGCATGTGTTTGCCTCGGCAACAACTTTGAGTGGCTGCCCATTATTGCTTAGCCCGACTAAGCGTTATTGCTTAGCATAATTGTTTTTTCGTGCAGGTTAGGAGATCAGAGTAGCGCAGCGGTCCGCCGAGTCTTTGGCCAATGAGTCTGTAGAAGTTATAGGAAGTGTTATTGATTATGGGATCTAATTAAGTTTTATTTATTAGCCTTTGTAATTAGTTGTAATATATTATAGTGTGAATAATGGTGTGTGGATGACATAGGCTTAGGACGTGCATGTTCTGAGGTTATGATTTTATAAATTTTATTGTTCTGATTTCTGCATTGCCATGTGTGTCCTTGTCTAGTGGCACCTTCTGCTCACCGTAGCTCTTCACCCTTTGAAATGCTACGTGTGGGAGTTGGGGGTGTTATAATAACTAACTATGAGTAATGTGAACTTTATGCGAATTGTGAATGAGAATTAAATGACTGATATGAGATACTGTGATATGGAATACAACTTTCTATGTATGCCATATGTAATGCCCCAATACCCCTTAGGAGGATATCGGGTCGCTAAGAACTCACATAAATGCATACACATGCATACCTATACTATTGCGGAAAGATAAAGGGCACTTCTAAAACCAAACATAATCCTTATATACATACAGCTAAAATACACATTTACAAAGTATCGCTATCCATATTACATGGTCATATAATTACAGTTTACTTTTACATTTTAAAATGCTATAGTACTCTTTACATATCAAGATATTACTTATGACAAAGAAATTCTATTATGATGCGCGCTGGACTTGATTGATTCCCAGGAACCCGCTTTTAGGGCCCGAAAGGGTTTGCGTCTTTTGATCTTAGACAATCATGAGATATTTTGGACACTTCATTCCAATAGAACACTGGAAAGATAATCTAATCTCATGAAACCTTTAGGCACCTTTGAGGTATTTTGGAGTCGCCACCCAATTTACAAGAAATTGGGAATGTTCGTCTAACCTCGGGGGTCTAAACCAGAGAAAGATTCGAAACTTTACTCTTATTAATGCCTTGGTTAATTATAAATAGATTTTTAATTCTAAATTTATATCTCTCTTCTCATATGATCATTAAAAATAAAAAGTGCAAATCTATCAATAAAGAAAGCAATAAAATAATAAAGCAAACTAAAGAAAGATAAAAAATTCGAACAAAATACAATCCCCCAAAATAGAAAAGGTATTAAAATTCGGGACAAAAAAAATACAATCCCCCAAAATGAAATCAAGCAAACCATAAATAAATAAATAAATCAAATGAATAAAATAAACATTCATAAATCGGGATATAATTTAAAATAGGATCATTGCTTCCTTCATGTTCACTTTAGATAATCGAAAAGTTATTTTTGGTATGCTTTGGAAAAATCGGAATGAGTAATCCCATTTTAAGAGAATTAACTCCTCTTTTTAAAGTGAATTTTGAATGGTTGAAATTAGGACATTGGTCCCATTTTATTAGAAAATCTCAATTTATTTATGTAAAACTTTTTATGTAATTTTTTTATTAACATGCATAAAAATAAATAAACTTACTAAAAATTACATAATAAAAATGAATGAAAGCAAAATAATAATAATACTAAGAATACTAAAAATGCTAAAAAGATAAATTCCACCAAAATGGTGCCTTCACAAAAATATTATCTTCAAACCTCCATGGGCTTCCACTTGCCATTGAAAAACTCACATATGAAAAATAAGTATTGTAATAAAAAAAATAAATAAAAGCAATGTTAGTAAAAAAAATTAATTTAAACATGTAACATGTAGAAATGAATTAAAATAAATAAAATAAAAATGCCTCATGTATGACAAATCAGTTAAATGACATAATAAAAATAAGTAACTTAACATATTAATAATTCAACATGCATAAAAAAACCCAAATGATAACAAGAATAAAACTCAACATGCATAAAAACATAAATGATAACAAAAATAAAATTCAACATGCATAAAAAGCATAAATAATAAAAATAATAAAATATACTAACAAAAATAAAAATAATAAAAGTAATAATATATAATAATGATAATAATAATGATCACAATAGTAATAAAAATAAAACAAAAGTAATAATGATATTAACAATAACAACAATAATAATAATAATAAACAATAACAATAAAGAAGATAAACAATCAACAATAAGAAAGATGAACAATCAAGCAAGCAAAAATAAAAGAACTAAAAACAAAATATGTTAAAGCATATTAAACAAAAAAAAAAAAATAATAATAATAATAATAATAATAATAATAATAATAATAATTGTCACACCCCAAATCGGGCCTAGTCGGAATGTGCAAGCTAAGTCGGATAAGTGATGGGTATTTTGGTAATTTATGCATATAGAATTTGAGTAAGTAAGGACCTAATTGATGAAGTGATTAAAGTTCAAGTGAGGAAATATTTGTGTGAGTGAGTAAAGTAAGAGTTTGCCTAGGACCAATGTGACGCCCTTTCCCCACGTCAGACTAGCTTAGCTAGTCTTAGTTAGAGAAGGTTGTGCACACACAACAGAACACATGCATAACCTTATGGAAACCCAAACAAAAAGATTTCATCACATACGATCATACATCATACATACTTGTACAACTGTTCGTTACTATTCTTAATTATCTCATTATTACATGCCTTTACATATCTGATACACATAATAATTATACAAAAAGTATATACAAAATTTCCTAGTAACAAACCCCAAAACCTACGCTATCCACTTCCTATTGTTGACCGTCGATATGTGGGTGCATCCTACGGCCACCTCTTGTCCGTACCTGCACAGATTAGAATAAACCCGTGCTAAGCGATAACGCTTAGTGGGGAACACATATATAACAAGTAATTCTACACACAGATATAATTACCACACATTGCATGTCAACAATCATGCTAATTAAGAATCACTTCATCCAATTCCGTTTCATGCATAACATTGTTCATTACGATATTCAATCATAAAGCACCAATCATGTATTCACATATTCACATCACATACCATACTGTGTCACCATCATTTCCACTTATTAATTAGTTGATTAGCATGCAAACTAGAGACGCGGATAACGGGTATCGCATTGGTACCAGTCAGGTACTGGAATCTCATCGAGATTACATTTACGCATTGGTACCTTCAGGTACTTAACACCAATCCACTTATAATAAAATCCAGCAAGGATTATTCGCATTGTGATTCCCATGGAATCAGACACATTAAACGCATGGGGCTGCATCACTTGACCCTATAGGCATGCCTAACTATCAAGTACTTGACTCGCAGGCTTAAGTTGTTAAACATATTATTCAGTTCACATTAATCACTTTTCACATCACACATGTTGATAGCTAACATCACATTCATTTTACCCTTTCGCATTAGCACATAGCTATTCATTTCACTTGCATACTCAATATGTTTCAAAACTCATTCTTCATAGTTAATAATCACATATTTGATTGCATTCAAGAATCATCATGTAGTATGCAATTGTACATTACCTAATACACAAATAACACTTACTCATAATGTCCTTCATTTCAGCTCAAAGCCTTGCCATTTGAAAGGCAAAACACATTAGGGTTATATTGCAAAAACAGGGTAGGTCACGATCACAACCAATTTGGTTGTCACCGTGACATGTTGAAGTGCAAAACAGAATGCAAATTGAGGACAGGTCAAGGTCACAATCAATTTGATTGCCACCATGACATGTTCTCAATTCTTCAGGAAGCATCGGATTCTGCAGAACTAGATTCCACCAGTTGTATGGTGCACCCTGAAGCAGCGACACCACACACTCCACTTGCTGCCCCAAAGGACACTTGATCTCTCCCAAAATCCTATGTACCTTTTCCAGCCAGTACTCTGCCTTTTCAGACTCATCCATACTGGTACAGTGGAATTCTTCTGCCCCATGTTTCCTCAGAGTTTCCAATGGTGCTTGTGGCGCAGTCATGCGTTCCACAACCCTTGCCATATCTAGCGACATTTTTATTAGAGTTTCCATAGGACCCTCTGGAATAACATTCCCAAAGCTAGCTGGCCGAGACTGACCAGACTCCGTTACTTCTACTTCTCAAGGATTCACACTTTCAGCTGTCTCTTCTCTAGTATTACGATCAGGATCCATTGCTGACTACACAAATCAAACAAGGACGTCCGCATCTTGTCAACAATACTAAACACAATCTAGCTAAACAATCTCCCAGAAAAGACTAAACCTAAAGCTCTGATACCACAACTTGTGACGCCCTTTCCCCACGTCAGACTAGCTTAGCTAGCCTTAGTTAGAGAAGGTCGTGCACACACAACAGAACACATGCATAACCTTATGGAATCTCAAACAAAAAGATTTCATCACATACGATCATACATCATACATACTTCTACAACTGTTCGTTACTATTCTTAGTTATCTCATTATTACATGCCTTTACATATCTGATACACATAATAATTATACAAAAAGTCTATATAAAATTTCCTAGTAACAAACCCCAAAACCTACGCTATCCACTTCCTATTGTTGACCGTCGATATGCAGGTGCGTCCTACGGCCACCTCTTTTCCGTACCTGCACGGATTAATGTAAACCCGTGCTAAGCGATAATGCTTAGTGGGGAACACATATATAACAAGTAATTCTACACACAGATATAATTACCACACATTGCATGTCAACAATCATGCTAATTAAGAATCACTTCATCCAATTCCGTTTCATGCATAACATTGTTCATTACTATATTCGATCATAAAGCACCAATCATGTATTCACATATTCACATCACATACCATACTGTGTCACCATCATTTCCACTTATTAATTAGTTGATTAGCCTGCAAACCAGAGATGTGGATAACGGGTATCGCATTGGTACCACTCAGGTACTGGAATCTCATCGAGATTACATTTATGCATTGGTACCTTCAGGTACTTAACATCAATCCACTTATAATAAAATCCAGCAAGGATTATTCGCATTGCAATTCCCATGGAATCAGACACATTAAACGCATGGGGCTGCATCACTTGACCTTATAGGCATGCCTAACTATCCATTACTTGACTCGCAGGCTTAAGTTGTTAAACATATTATTTAGTTCACATTAATCACTTTTCACATCACACATGTTGATAGCTAACATCACATTCATTTTACCCTTTCGCATTAGCACATAGCTATTCATTTCACTTGCATACTCAATATGTTTCCAAACTCATTCTTCATAGTTAATAATCACATATTTGATTGCATTCAAGAATCATCATGTAGTATGCAATTGTACATTACCTAATACACAAATAACACTTACTCATAATGTCCTTCATTTCAGCTCAAAGCCTTGCCATTTGAAAGGCAAAACACATTAGGGTTATATTGCAAAAACAGGGTAGGTCACGATCACAACCAATTTGGTTGTCACCGTGACATGTTGAAGTGCAAAACAGAATGCAAATTGAGGACAGGTCAAGGTCACAATCAATTTGATTGCCACCATGACATGTTCTCAATTCTTCAGGAAGCATCGGATTCTGCAGAACTAGATTCCACCAGTTGTATGGTGCACCCTGAAGCAGCGACACCACACACTCCACTTGCTGCCCCAAAGGACACTTGATCTCTCCCAAAATCCTATGTACCTTTTCCAGCCAGTACTCTGCCTTTTCAGACTCATCCATACTGGTACAGTGGAATTCTTCTGCCCCATGTTTCCTCAGAGTTTCCAATGGTGCTTGTGGCGCAGTCATGCGTTCCACAACCCTTGCCATATCTAGCGACATTTTTATTAGAGTTTCCATAGGACCCTCTGGAATAACATTCCCAAAGCTAGCTGGCCGAGACTGACCAGACTCCGTTACTTCTACTTCTCAAGGATTCACACTTTCAGCTGTCTCTTCTCTAGTATTACGATCAGGATCCATTGCTGACTACACAAATCAAACAAGGACGTCCGCATCTTGTCAACAATACTAAACACAATCTAGCTAAACAATCTCCCAGAAAAGACTAAACCTAAAGCTCTGATACCACAACTTGTGACGCCCTTTCCCCACGTCAGACTAGCTTAGCTAGCCTTAGTTAGAGAAGGTCGTGCACACACAACAGAACACATGCATAACCTTATGGAATCTCAAACAAAAAGATTTCATCACATACGATCATACATCATACATACTTCTACAACTGTTCGTTACTATTCTTAGTTATCTCATTATTACATGCCTTTACATATCTGATACACATAATAATTATACAAAAAGTCTATATAAAATTTCCTAGTAACAAACCCCAAAACCTACGCTATCCACTTCCTATTGTTGACCGTCGATATGCAGGTGCGTCCTACGGCCACCTCTTTTCCGTACCTGCACGGATTAATGTAAACCCGTGCTAAGCGATAATGCTTAGTGGGGAACACATATATAACAAGTAATTCTACACACAGATATAATTACCACACATTGCATGTCAACAATCATGCTAATTAAGAATCACTTCATCCAATTCCGTTTCATGCATAACATTGTTCATTACTATATTCGATCATAAAGCACCAATCATGTATTCACATATTCACATCACATACCATACTGTGTCACCATCATTTCCACTTATTAATTAGTTGATTAGCCTGCAAACCAGAGATGTGGATAACGGGTATCGCATTGGTACCACTCAGGTACTGGAATCTCATCGAGATTACATTTATGCATTGGTACCTTCAGGTACTTAACATCAATCCACTTATAATAAAATCCAGCAAGGATTATTCGCATTGCAATTCCCATGGAATCAGACACATTAAACGCATGGGGCTGCATCACTTGACCTTATAGGCATGCCTAACTATCCATTACTTGACTCGCAGGCTTAAGTTGTTAAACATATTATTTAGTTCACATTAATCACTTTTCACATCACACATGTTGATAGCTAACATCACATTCATTTTACCCTTTCGCATTAGCACATAGCTATTCATTTCACTTGCATACTCAATATGTTTCCAAACTCATTCTTCATAGTTAATAATCACATATTTGATTGCATTCAAGAATCATCATGTAGTATGCAATTGTACATTACCTAATACACAAATAACACTTACTCATAATGTCCTTCATTTCAGCTCAAAGCCTTGCCATTTGAAAGGCAAAACACATTAGGGTTATATTGCAAAAACAGGGTAGGTCACGATCACAACCAATTTGGTTGTCACCGTGACATGTTGAAGTGCAAAACAGAATGCAAATTGAGGACAGGTCAAGGTCACAATCAATTTGATTGCCACCATGACATGTTCTCAATTCTTCAGGAAGCATCGGATTCTGCAGAACTAGATTCCACCAGTTGTATGGTGCACCCTGAAGCAGCGACACCACACACTCCACTTGCTGCCCCAAAGGACACTTGATCTCTCCCAAAATCCTATGTACCTTTTCCAGCCAGTACTCTGCCTTTTCAGACTCATCCATACTGGTACAGTGGAATTCTTCTGCCCCATGTTTCCTCAGAGTTTCCAATGGTGCTTGTGGCGCAGTCATGCGTTCCACAACCCTTGCCATATCTAGCGACATTTTTATTAGAGTTTCCATAGGACCCTCTGGAATAACATTCCCAAAGCTAGCTGGCCGAGACTGACCAGACTCCGTTACTTCTACTTCTCAAGGATTCACACTTTCAGCTGTCTCTTCTCTAGTATTACGATCAGGATCCATTGCTGACTACACAAATCAAACAAGGACGTCCGCATCTTGTCAACAATACTAAACACAATCTAGCTAAACAATCTCCCAGAAAAGACTAAACCTAAAGCTCTGATACCACAACTTGTGACGCCCTTTCCCCACGTCAGACTAGCTTAGCTAGCCTTAGTTAGAGAAGGTCGTGCACACACAACAGAACACATGCATAACCTTATGGAATCTCAAACAAAAAGATTTCATCACATACGATCATACATCATACATACTTCTACAACTGTTCGTTACTATTCTTAGTTATCTCATTATTACATGCCTTTACATATCTGATACACATAATAATTATACAAAAAGTCTATATAAAATTTCCTAGTAACAAACCCCAAAACCTACGCTATCCACTTCCTATTGTTGACCGTCGATATGCAGGTGCGTCCTACGGCCACCTCTTTTCCGTACCTGCACGGATTAATGTAAACCCGTGCTAAGCGATAATGCTTAGTGGGGAACACATATATAACAAGTAATTCTACACACAGATATAATTACCACACATTGCATGTCAACAATCATGCTAATTAAGAATCACTTCATCCAATTCCGTTTCATGCATAACATTGTTCATTACTATATTCGATCATAAAGCACCAATCATGTATTCACATATTCACATCACATACCATACTGTGTCACCATCATTTCCACTTATTAATTAGTTGATTAGCCTGCAAACCAGAGATGTGGATAACGGGTATCGCATTGGTACCACTCAGGTACTGGAATCTCATCGAGATTACATTTATGCATTGGTACCTTCAGGTACTTAACATCAATCCACTTATAATAAAATCCAGCAAGGATTATTCGCATTGCAATTCCCATGGAATCAGACACATTAAACGCATGGGGCTGCATCACTTGACCTTATAGGCATGCCTAACTATCCATTACTTGACTCGCAGGCTTAAGTTGTTAAACATATTATTTAGTTCACATTAATCACTTTTCACATCACACATGTTGATAGCTAACATCACATTCATTTTACCCTTTCGCATTAGCACATAGCTATTCATTTCACTTGCATACTCAATATGTTTCCAAACTCATTCTTCATAGTTAATAATCACATATTTGATTGCATTCAAGAATCATCATGTAGTATGCAATTGTACATTACCTAATACACAAATAACACTTACTCATAATGTCCTTCATTTCAGCTCAAAGCCTTGCCATTTGAAAGGCAAAACACATTAGGGTTATATTGCAAAAACAGGGTAGGTCACGATCACAACCAATTTGGTTGTCACCGTGACATGTTGAAGTGCAAAACAGAATGCAAATTGAGGACAGGTCAAGGTCACAATCAATTTGATTGCCACCATGACATGTTCTCAATTCTTCAGGAAGCATCGGATTCTGCAGAACTAGATTCCACCAGTTGTATGGTGCACCCTGAAGCAGCGACACCACACACTCCACTTGCTGCCCCAAAGGACACTTGATCTCTCCCAAAATCCTATGTACCTTTTCCAGCCAGTACTCTGCCTTTTCAGACTCATCCATACTGGTACAGTGGAATTCTTCTGCCCCATGTTTCCTCAGAGTTTCCAATGGTGCTTGTGGCGCAGTCATGCGTTCCATAACCCTTGCCATATCTAGCGACATTTTTATTAGAGTTTCCATAGGACCCTCTGGAATAACATTCCCAAAGCTAGCTGGCCGAGACTGACCAGACTCCGTTACTTCTACTTCTCAAGGATTCACACTTTCAGCTGTCTCTTCTCTAGTATTACGATCAGGATCCATTGCTGACTACACAAATCAAACAAGGACGTCCGCATCTTGTCAACAATACTAAACACAATCTAGCTAAACAATCTCCCAGAAAAGACTAAACCTAAAGCTCTGATACCACAACTTGTGACGCCCTTTCCCCACGTCAGACTAGCTTAGCTAGCCTTAGTTAGAGAAGGTCGTGCACACACAACAGAACACATGCATAACCTTATGGAATCTCAAACAAAAAGATTTCATCACATACGATCATACATCATACATACTTCTACAACTGTTCGTTACTATTCTTAGTTATCTCATTATTACATGCCTTTACATATCTGATACACATAATAATTATACAAAAAGTCTATATAAAATTTCCTAGTAACAAACCCCAAAACCTACGCTATCCACTTCCTATTGTTGACCGTCGATATGCAGGTGCGTCCTACGGCCACCTCTTTTCCGTACCTGCACGGATTAATGTAAACCCGTGCTAAGCGATAATGCTTAGTGGGGAACACATATATAACAAGTAATTCTACACACAGATATAATTACCACACATTGCATGTCAACAATCATGCTAATTAAGAATCACTTCATCCAATTCCGTTTCATGCATAACATTGTTCATTACTATATTCGATCATAAAGCACCAATCATGTATTCACATATTCACATCACATACCATACTGTGTCACCATCATTTCCACTTATTAATTAGTTGATTAGCCTGCAAACCAGAGATGTGGATAACGGGTATCGCATTGGTACCACTCAGGTACTGGAATCTCATCGAGATTACATTTATGCATTGGTACCTTCAGGTACTTAACATCAATCCACTTATAATAAAATCCAGCAAGGATTATTCGCATTGCAATTCCCATGGAATCAGACACATTAAACGCATGGGGCTGCATCACTTGACCTTATAGGCATGCCTAACTATCCATTACTTGACTCGCAGGCTTAAGTTGTTAAACATATTATTTAGTTCACATTAATCACTTTTCACATCACACATGTTGATAGCTAACATCACATTCATTTTACCCTTTCGCATTAGCACATAGCTATTCATTTCACTTGCATACTCAATATGTTTCCAAACTCATTCTTCATAGTTAATAATCACATATTTGATTGCATTCAAGAATCATCATGTAGTATGCAATTGTACATTACCTAATACACACATAATACTTACTCATAATGTCCTTTATTTCAGCTCAAAGCCTTGCCATTTAAAAGGCCAAACACATTAGGGTTATATTGCCAAAATAGGGTAGGTCACGGTCACTACCAATTTGGTTGTCACTGTGACATGTTGAAGTCCAAAATAGAATGCAAATTGAGGACAGGTTACGATCATAATCAATTTGGTTGCCACCGTGACATGTTCTCAATTCTCGGCAGAATGCTACTTGAGGGTGTGTCACGGTCACATTTAATTTGATTGTCACCGTGACATATCATATTTTTGCAGGGCAGAATGCTTCCTTTGGTACCTCACGGTCACAACCATTTTGGTTGTCATCGTGACATAACCTATTCAGCTAGGCAGAACAGAATTCCAGCATACCTCACGGTCAGATTCAATTTTGATTGTCACCGTGACCCATGCAAGATTCCAATTCAACATTCTATTCCCATCTCCTTTCAAGGATTTCCAACCCATTTTCCTTTCTAACAAATTAACCCAATTCATCAACCACATACCCAATTGGCACATACCTGATTTCCATCTTGATATTGGCATTCACTTATAGCATAAATCATAATCATATTCATTATACACATAGCATACATATTCTCAAACCACATTTTCACAAAGCATATCTCCACATCCAATATTAAACCTAGCCATACAATTTCATGCTCAAGGCCATTACTTCTCATATACACATGATTCATACCAAACTCATATTCGAGCAACACAATTTTCATAGTTATACAACTAGGGTTTGTTCCCAAACCTTGTCGCCTTAGCTCCTAATCTCAACGAACGCTCGATTTTCCGATTACAGCTTTCCCTTTATCCTTCTTCACTTCTTCAACTAGCAAAACCAGTCCAATTCTAGAATTGAACATAATCCATCAATTCTCATTCCAATACCAAATCAAAACCAAGAAGAAAAGTAGAAGATGAGAACAAGCATTCATAATCACTTACCTCTTAAATCCAACAACTTAACTCTTGAGCAACTTAACAACTTGAACTTCTTAACAATTATGCAATTTGATTTAGAGACTAAAGGAACTATTCACATGGAAAGAGGAGGTAGAAAACACAGAAAATGACTCAATCCTCACAAATGGGTCATTACCCTCCTCAAGAGACTTATGCATGCAAAAGTGGAGGTGGCTTACTCTTAAGAAGCCACACAGATTCCACTCACAAAATCAGCCTCCACCAACTGATTCTTACATTATTTTATTCCTAATTAAACCCTCATTAAGTTACCTAATCAGCCCTTAAACCATTCCTAACTTAATCTCATAAATATACCAAAGAGCCACTAAACTATCCGCTCAACTTTCAATCAAGTCCTGCCTTCATTTCAATTTAGTCCAAACCTCACATTCAATTCACGCACACATGCCAATTCAAGTTAATTGTTTTAGGGTACAAGTCCGGTCATGACAACCAAAGAGTAATAAAATAAGATATTTTGGTTGGAGCCAATAGGAGGTTGCTATGTGGCTTGGTGGGTGTGTATAATTAGTGAGGAGAGAAGAAAAAACGAAAAGAAAGAGAGAGGGAGGTAGATCACGTTCTATCCTCTCCTCCTGTCACACCCCAAATTGGGCCTAGTCGGATTTGACTAGCTAAGTCGGATAAGTGAAGGGCATTTTGGTAATTTTGTTCATGAGGAAATTGGATAATAAGGACTTAAGTGGAAAGTAATTAATTAATTATGTTAAGAGGGGAAAATTATAAGGTGTGCATGTGTGTATGGATGTAGGGTACTTTGGTTTTGGCATGATATAGTGGTATTGGTGCATGGTAACTAGGATGTAAAAGTGTTTCATGGGAGGTTATATGGTGTGAGTTGAGTTTGGTGCCTTGGGTTGTTAGTCAAGATGAGATAATTAGGGACCAATAGTGGGGTGACATGTGTAAGGTTGGTCGGAGCATTGATTGGGATTTGAAAGGAGAAGAGAGAGGGAATGAGGGAGTAGCTTCCCGTGGAAGCCAAAGGGAGTTTTGCCTTTCCTTTCCCACGCCTATCTCTCTCTTTCCCATCTACATTTCTGCTCTCTCTTCCGTTCATGTGGGTTTTCTTCCACCTTTGGTCTAGGGTTTGAGCTTTGAGGGTTCTATAGGAGGTAAGTGGCTGTTTTGCTTTTAGTATACTTCTTCTTCTCCTCCTTTTTCCGATTTGAGTGGGTTTTAAAGGTTATGTTCTTGGGTTAATGAGGTTTTGATTTGATTTGGTTGCAACAATTGGAGGAGAAGGGAAGAGAAGGTTGGATTTTGAAGTGATCGGTTTGAAGCTTTGATTTCCAGGTCTGGGAGCTATGTGTTATATGATTTTGATGTATAAATGATGCATGATTATGTATTGGATAATTTTACATGATTTCTTGGATGTGTTAGACTGTTCATATAGCTTTTGGAGTGTAAAGTATGATTTTGGGGAAATTCTGTTTAGTTTTTTCCAGACCTTTGTGTATTGTTTTTATCATAAGTAGAGTTATAGACCTCAAAATTGAGTAATTCCAGTTCCATTTGAAAGATAAGATATAGGTATAAAATTATCTCGGAATGACCAGGAGCAATTCTGTCTCTAAGACCCTTGAATAAGTTAAAATCTGAAGTGCTTCTGGTTGGGTCGGGTTACTAGAACAGTGTTGATGTTTTAGCTCATATCTGGAGTTATAGATGTTCTTTTAATCTGAAATTTGTTTTATTTGTATTTTAACATCATAGGGAAGATTTGTTAAGAAGGCCATTTTGCCTAAAAATGTCATTTAGATGTCCGTTTATGCTGAACAAAAATGCATTGTGAAGCAGTCCTGAATCGTAGCTTCTGTATTGTAAGTTTTTGGTAGGTCACGGTGGTAACCAAATTCATTACCACCATGACATATGTAACTCCTTGACAGAATGCTTAATTTGGGACCTCATGGTGGTAACCAAATTCATTACCACCGTGACCCCTTCTGTGTTGACCATTTTATGTGTTTTTCTTCCCGAATTGAACCCATTTTGCACCGGAACTTCATAGGATCCATCCAATGCATGTTTAGGACTATTAAATGAGTATAAGAATAGTTTTCACTTGGAAAATAACATGAATAGGATTAAGATTAATACAAACTAATAAAATAATTAGGTGTAATTGTGTGATTAGAATCTAGTCCAGTTAAATGACATTTAAGGGTTGTAATACCTTAATCTGTATGAGCATGTGTAACATGATTAAGTTATACACATTTAAAGGATATCGAATGAAGTGGGGTTGCTTGATGTGATTTATTAATGTTAGTTGTTGTGGGTGGTATCGTATATCGCCATCTGAAATCGAGTGAGTTATGAATGCCAATTTCATGGTTGTTCATCATGAACATGTCATATTGGATGTGAAATGTATTATGCATATCTGTACTTATGATCCTCCTCTAAGAATATTATGCTATGCGTAAGTGTAAATTGTATCATTGCATGATTAAGACTTTGCATTGTTAAGTATTGGCATAATAATGTTCCCCTACTTGACCCTGGTGCTATAGAATAAAGAATTGGGTATAGTGTGTTGGCATGAATTATATTATACGCTTTGCAATATGAATTGTATGATGCATGACTGATTTAATGATATTTTGAATGGTTTAATTTTATTATTGAGGTGAGACTATGCTTTTGATGTGTGAATTGTGGGATTTTGGGCTTGAAAATCGGGAAGTTAGCCTTCAGGAATCACATCTGTGCGTGGGTCACGGTGGCAACCAACTTAGTTACCACCGTGAGCCATGAACCAAATGCATTCTGCCCAGAGTTTGAACATGTCACGGTGGCAACCAATCTGGTCACCACCGTGAGGTGTACAGACTTTAGTTTCTGTTTTGGGGTCTAGGTATGTCACGGTGGCAACCTCATTTTTGTCACCACCATGAGGTACCCTAGACTAGCTTCCTGCCGAAAATCTTTGGTATGTCACGGTGGCAACCAGTCTGATTACCACCTTGACCTATCCTGTTTTTGCAACAAATCCTATTTTCTTCACACGTTTTCGGAATGTTATACTATTGATTTTAGCTTACAATATCACTCATTATGAGCCATAATTATGCATGTTCTGATCTATTTAAAGTATATGAATTCCTTACTTGTTACAATTAAAATGTGGACGTTAATGGTACGATTTTAGCCTGCAAGAGTCAGTCTAGTGGATAGTTAGGCATACCTAATAGAGTCTTTGCTGCAGCTTTCGTTTTCGTTTGGACCCCGATCAGGTCCCTATTTGGTTCCTCGCAAACCTTCTGTAATGTGGTTGGATCTTATTTAAGATCCCCCATAAAAATGTTTGAGAATGAAAAGTAAAATAGTTTGCGATTTGTACCCGTAAGGTACTTTCTGTAATCGGCTTGTACCCGTAAAGTACTTTCTGTATACTCGTTATCCACTATCTTGAGTCAGCAGGTATTCTGTTTGTTTTGCCTAATATGAACAAGAGAATGTGATATTCAATTAAGCATGATTCTGGACATGTGAATCGGTTATGTATCCGAATGTGATTATGAATCTCTGAATGGGTTAAGTGTGACCTAAACATGTGAATTGGACATAATTATCTGCATATATGGGTATATGCATAACATAGTGTGAATGTATGGTATGCCAACGGTTGTGGATATAGGTACGGGAATTAAGATGTGCGTGACTGTGACCATGATCTTTTGAATGCCATGAATTTGATTAGTTATGTCTATTTTGAATGCTATGATTAGTAAGTATGTGCACAAACGTGATTTTGTACTTTTGGCGGTTATAGTGAATTATATGAATCAAGATACGTAACGAATGTGCTCTTGACCTTGGAATGTATATATATTGTGTTATGTTACATGCCTCCTCTCTCTAGATTTCCTATTGTAGTGATTTCAGCGTGTGGGCATGTATTTACATTTCAAGGTATGATAGAAGTATGTTTAGTTAACTAGCATTCTTGGCATGATAATTGGGTGCGTATTGCCTGATAATTGTATTGCATGTGAATGGGTTTTCCGTTATTTCTTAGAAGATACCCTATACTTCTCGATTGTAATGAATTGGCAAGTTGTCCCAATTGAACCTCAAGATTGTGGATGGATGAAGCATGAATTTTGGCAATTTGGTCAACTTTTTCTTCAAGCCTCTTTTGGTTCTCATCTTGAGAGCTAACCTTAAAGTTGGTATCCTCAATAAATTTATTAATTTTTACTTCTAAAACTCCAAACCTATCTGGCGGTTATTGATATCCTCCTACTCCTCTATTTTGGTTATTGTTGCTATTTCCCAATGAAAAATTTGGATGGTTCCTCCGACAAGGATTATAGGTATTGGAATAAGGGTTTCGACGACCTTGGGCTTGAATAAAATTTACTTTTCCTCCTTACTAGCCATTCCCAAATTGCAAACTTCACTTTTATGACCTTGTTGACCACAAATATTGCATGTATTTTGTGAATGTCCACCCATACTTAGGCTATTAACCTCATGAGTTAAAGCCTCAACTTGGGCTTTCAACGCGACTACAGAATCAATTGAATGTACCCCTTAGCATTAGAAGAATTTGATTCCCTTGCTCTTTCGGTATGCCATAAGCAATTATTCATGGACATCTCCTCCAATAACTCAAACGCAGCCTCTATTGTTTTTCTCATAAGTGAACCACCGGCTGCAGCATCTATTGTACCTCTAGTAGAGGGATTTACAACATTGTAAAATGTTTGCATTAATAACTCCCTTGGAAGGTTGTGATGTGGACAACTTCTCTGTAATTCTTTAAACCTTTCCCAAGCTTGATACAAAGATTCATTATCATGTTGAACAAAAGTAGTGATATCATTTATAATTTTTGCAGTTTTGGTTAGAGGGAAATATTTAAAAAGAAATGCTCGAGCCAATTGGTCCCAAGTTGTTGTAGATCCTTTAGTAAGTGAATTCTACCAAGCCTTTTCCTTATCATTCAACGTAAAAAGAAAAAGCCTAAGCTTAATTGCATCCGCCAAAACACCATTAATTTTAAAGGTATCACATATTTCTAAGAAATTTGCCAAATGAGCATTTGGATCCTCATTTTCCAAACCATAAAATTGAATACTATTTTGAATCATTTGTAAAAGAGATGGCTTAATTTCGAATTGATTAGCATTTACCGTTGGTCTTACCACCCCTTGTTGAGCCCCGCTCAACGCTGGCATAGCAAAATCCATTAACCATGGTGGATTCTCTTCTTCAGCCATGATTAGTCTCCTAGTTCTATTCTTCTTCTTGTTAGATTTACGGTTACTTGAAATAAACCTTTCTATTTTTGGATTCAATGGTTCAAGTTCTTCTTGAGAACTCCTTGTATTAGGCATATTCTTGAACAATCCAATCCTATAAAAAAAAACACAACAAACATGCAAGACTATTAAGTCTTGTAATCAAAAATCATAAATCAAGATTCATAATGGCAATAAATTTAATCACAACATTTCCCCGGCAACGGCGCCAAAAACTTATTAGGCGTATTTCTACACGTTAATTTCACAAGTATACGGTGTACCGATTATAGTACAAAAGATTCACGAGGAATATAGATTAATATTACACACTATTGCTACTCAATTTTAATCTTGTTTACAATATTCATTAATTTGAAATTTAAGTCTAAACTATTATTATCATGTAACTTAATTAAGCCTAGTTAATGATGATCAAAGAAGACAAAGTATATAATTAAGATTTAATAATTATAAAACTTGATTCCATCATGTATTTATAATTTTAGTCTTATAAGCAAGCCAAGTTAGAATGTTGTTCTAATTCATTCTCTCGACCATGAATTAGAATGCCTAAAATATGCAATTGAAATGCTGATCCCTAACTCTCGTTAATGAACTAGTTAATTTCAATTACTTATTCTAAGATTATTCACCAACCTATAGCAATTATCTCAACATACTGATCTCTCTAGTTATGTTCAAATAATGAATTCCTATTAGTTGCAAGTTAAAATGAACCTCTCACTTCTACCTTAACTTATAATGATCATGCAAATAATACTAATAGAAAATTTTGCATTGAAAGACTACTAATATAGATGGCAGTAGAAAATAACAATAATATTCAAGTTCAGTAAATAACATCCATTTAATTATAGAGAAGAAAGAAATAAATAAGAGTAAGTAGAAAGAAATCTCTCAACCCTTTTCTCAAACCCTTGTAATAAATTTTCTCCTCCTTGATCTTCTTCTTCAAAACATAAAATCTAACTTAGAATTTTAACTATAAAACTGTTCTTTAGATTTATAGAAAAATAAATCAGTTAAAGAAAATTCATCCTATATTAATCACCTATTAATCATGCCCTAAAGTTACAGTTGAATTACATATTTATAGTGTTCTAAGAGTTGTGTCCCTTTCTTTAAAGAGTTACAAAGGTTAGTGGAGAAGTATGCCCCTTCAAGTGACCTTTTAAAAGTAACTGTCCAACGGATCTTTCTGTAACACCCCAACTCATACATGGACGAACCCATCCGCAATGGAGTAGGAGGCCGTACGAGTAGGTGTGTTACCGGACTGAAGCGAGACAAAGCATACTAAAATACGGAAGAATTTAAAACTTGAGGAGTAGATTTGGACATGCATATTTCGTAAATGCGCATACACTAATCAAAAGCATACAGTTGTGAAAACTTACAAGCATACAACAGAAGTTATTCTCCAAACATCGCTATACAAATATTTACACGGCCCAGAATATTATATAAATATCTTTACATATTATTACATATACTTATTCATCAGAATTACAAAATCCAGGCTACAGAAATTCAATAAAATACATCACTTCTAACTCCTATGTGGCCGACTCTGCAGATGCGCGACTCGAATAGAAGCAAACCTGCCACCTGCACGGGAAAAAGAACCCGTGCTAAGCGATAACGCTTAGTGGGGAAAGCACAAAAATATAGACGACCATTCACAACGGTTGCCAATGCATACCACATACACGAAGGTGAATACATAAAATCCTGACAAATAAATATACATGCTTGTATAATATAGCCATGCACTCAAATATTCTTAACCACACTCATACACTCATTATTATTAACACACCCAATTGTTTTGCCAAAATCATTATATTTATCCAAACCCAAGAGATGATGTCAAAACACTACACTTCCACTGCGTAAACTTATTACAAATTATCATGCCATGAAACGTAAACACATAATAACATACCATAATTACTACAATAGCTAATAATAAGGAGCTATATAGCATCGTATTAAATTTGTTACATATGTTGGTTTAAGATCACATTCCTAAGTATACAAATCAGTATACTTAATCTTAGTAATTAACAATACATATTCACGTTTATATATATATAGACTTTAACCATAGTATTCAGTAATTCAGATTCGCATTCACATACATATTAATTTATCTCATTACTATACAGAAGTGTAGTATCCATATTATGTGACAGACCGACTTCACATACGCATACTATAAACAAGACCATTTACAGATAACCACAAAGGTACAATATACAGGTCAGAGTTACATCTAACCCAATCAGAGATTCATAATCACATTCAATTTCATAACTGGTTCACACGACCGAAATCTTACACATTCGGATATCATATTCTCATATTCTCATTAGGCAAAATAGACAGAATACTTGCTGACTCAAAATAGTGGATAACGAGTACTGAGGAGGAGACCTCATGAGGGAACATATAGCCTGATCTCTGACCGGGTAAACCTCAGAGGGAACATATAATATAATGTACCATACAGGTACAAGTCGAAAAGCAACATCATCTTTTTCCACATTCCAAAAACATTTCATATCAAAGGGTTCGCGAGGAACCAGTCGTGGGACCTGATCAGGGTCCAAATCGTTCAAAGGGCGCTGCAGCTACAAAGACTCTATTAGGCATGCCTAACTATCCACTAGACTGACTCTCGCAGGTCATGCATCATTCAAATCATGTGTCACATCAGACAATGTATAAACATCATCATACTATTCATTTTACAAAGCATATGATATAGTTCCATCAACATACTTTAGCACTATTCAAGGTTCTAAGATTTATCAGAGTCAAATATGGAAATATTATCATGCCAATCGTTAACTTAACACTCAAACATTGCTTTTAACAATTAAACACTTTCTACAAAAACAGGGTAGGTCACGGTCACAACCAGGTTGGTTGTCACCGTGACATACCAAAACTTTCGGCAGAAAGCACTCTTGGGGGTACCTCACGGTGGTAACCCATTAGGTTGTCACCGTGACATACCATGAACCCAAAACAGAATGCAAATCTGCGGTAGGTCACGATGGTAACCACATTCATTGCCACCGTGACATACCAAACCCTCAAAACAGAATGCTATTCTTCTCACTTAATCATATTATATAGGCACTCAAATATCCACGTGAACCGTTATAGTATCATAATTATCTTGCATACTAACACCTTCTAATAACATTTATTACCAATGCATGCATCGTATAGTATTGTTAGGCAATTACTTTAATCATGCATTCATTACTCATATCCCCTATATACATTTTCTATTAAGCCAACTCAATTCATAATTATACATACTTGTTCACATCGTACATGATCAATACCACAAGCATATCCTGTTCGATAATTAAAAGCATATATATATATATATATACATTTAATTTCATTATTAAACTCTTATGCTATAGCTTTAATCACTTACAATTTGGATTAACGACTACCCACATACTCATTTCCTAAGGTTAGAAATGAGTTAGACATGCTATAGGAACTTACCATGAAGTTCGGGTACGTTTCGGGAAGAAAAACACTCAAATTATGCATATTAGGAGGTGGTCACGGTGGTAACCAATTGGTTGTCACCGTGAGGTCCAAAAATGAGCATTCTGCCCTGCATTTTCATAGGTCACGGTGGTAACCATTTTGGTTGCCACCGTGACATACCAAAATATTGCAAAACAGAAGCAAAATTTCGGGACTGGTTCACTCCACAATTTTGTACAGCCTATATAAAAGTCTAGAACTAATATTTAGCCAAAACTTCCTTCTTAAAAAATGTTCTATAGGATGTTAACTTCCCAATGCAACAAATTACAGGTCAATTGGACATCTATAGATTCAGATATGATCTAAACAACCCACAGTGCTTTTCTGAACCCGTCCAAAGAAGATAGGTCTACTTCTTGACAATTTTTCGGACACTTAGAGTTACAATTAGCTCAAATCTATTTCTAACACATATGTAGAAATATATCTTAGCTTTCCAATGGAACTGGTTTCATACCATTTGGAGTTCTAAAACTCCAGATATAGCCTAATAACCAAAGAGGGGTCAAGTGGAACCTAACACAGTCCTCACCAAAATCCTATTCACATGCACTTTTATCAAATTAAAACCAACACTCACTACTATCATCAAAGATCATCATCAACACATTCAAATTACTTAAACAACTCATGAATATAATCAAAATCATACATAAATAAAAAGTTCCCAAACCTCAAAGAAGCACAACCAACACTCTTTATGCTCAGTCCTCCATCTTTCCTTTCCTCTTATTAGACTTCTTCATAGCATCAATCCCTTGCACAAACACAAATGATGGATTCACTTAACCCAAACCTCAGTTCATCCAAACCAAAAGAAAATAGGGAAGAAGAAAGAGATAACATCCAAAATCAAAAACCCATATACATACCTTTAATCTTGCCCCTTATACTCTATCATAACACCCTCTATACATGCACAAGCCCAATCGAAAGAGGAGCAAGGAAGAAGAAAGCAGAAAGTGGGGAAAGGTAAGAAGAGGAGAGAGAACGGGAAGGAGAGGAGGGCCAAACGTGATTCTGCCCCTTTCCCATTCTTCATTTCCTTTTTCTCTTTCTCATTTAGTGCACACACCAACCATACCACTTGTCACCATCCTAAAGGTCCACTTGTCATAATCCTATTAAATCCAAGATACATCTTTGACTAATTCCAACCTTGGCACCATACTCACTCCACATACAAACATTTCTTGAATAAAAATCTTCAAGGTACCACACTTGAGTCACACCAAATCATTTCCTAAAACCCACTTATACCCTAATTCCATACACAACAAGCACACTATAATAATTCCTTCACTTAACTTATTTAATTAATTTCTTTGCAAATAAATCCTTATTATCCATATTATTCATGTACAAATTACCGAATTACCCTCACTCATTCCAACCGAGCAAGCATATTCCGACTAGGCCCAGTTCGGGGTGTGACACTTTCTATTGCGCTTGCGACAGAATACGAGCCTCCCTTGCTTGCTCTCCTCTTCTTCTTTCTTTTCTTCTGGTGACCGACTCGTGAAGCTTTGTCCGAGTCATGCTCTGCTTGATTCTTCATCACGAGTCGTGCTAATCTTCATGACTCGTGCTCTTCTTCTCTTCATTACTTCTTCACTACTCGTGCATGTCTTCACGACTCATGCATTTCAGTATTCGATACGACACATCTTTATGAGTCGTGCATGTCTTCACAACTTGTGCTCCTTTGCTTGATTCCTTCACAACTCGTGCTCCTTTGCACAAGTCTGGCATCTCTTCTTCTGTGTTTTCACCCAAAACACCTACAAAGCATATAAATGCATAAACTAGACAAAAACTCATGAAAGATAAATATATTTACCTACTTAACTTCCTAATCTTACAGAAAATTTGCACTAAATAATACATCAATTAAGCAGCTATCATACCATCACAATGCAAATTACACTACAAATCCTTCTAGGGTACACTTTGGGTCATTACATCATTAGTTTTAGCAAATACTCTATTTTTTCCCTATTGAATGATTAATTTTTACCATTGCTATGGATATTGTGAAATTGTTGAGGTCTGAGGCCTACCAAATGTGTTTTCCATGCAGGAGGTTGAGCACATCATAGCCGGGATGCTGCCAAAATTTTGAAAAAATATAGAATATATAAAAAAATGTTTAATAAAATGTTAATTTATCTAAGCATTTCGATAAAACTTACATCTTCTATGTTTTCAAGATTCCTCCGTGACATAATATCCAGAAGAATCATCTAGAGGCATAGGCCCAGGGATGGATAACTCCCGATCAGAGTTATAGATTCGAGATCCTAGTCCATACATAATTTCGTTCTAGCCAATATGTTTCGAGGCCATTCCTAAAGTAGAGGGGAATGCTGGAGAAGGCAGATGCTTTATTAGAGGTAGCAGGGTGGACTGCTTTCCTCAATTCATCTTTCCAGACTTACCCCAAGGTTGTCATAGAGTTTTTGGCCATGCTGCAGTACGGGGGCTTTTAGGGACCGAACACCAAGGAGGGGGTAATTACCTTCCAAGTCAGATGTCACCCTACAGCTTGACCTATCGAGCTTTGCCTCAAGCATCAGGGCTCCCATCTGAAGGGTATGTGATGATGCCTGAGAGATCGGTCAGGACGTAACATTGGGAGGCGATCATGCTACAAGGAGCCCTGTATGATCATGACACAGCGAAGAGCACTATGCTCTCCTCCCAGGCTCTCAGATACGTCTACTAGGTACTATCCAATTCTTACTTGGGCTGCGCAGAGAGTCCCGAGTCTATCAATGCCACGGAGATTTGGAGTCTATGGGCTATAGTGGCAGGAAGGCCCCTTAACATTATTCAAAAGATTGTGGCTAATCCTGTCAGGTTATCTTGGGGCAAATCCTGTCAGGTTAGCTCGGGCCTCCATTAGATATATATGCACAGAAGGAGTGGTCAATAAATTATTGCTTCACATGAGAGTTGATGTCACCTCGTTTGGGCCCCCCTTGGATGAAGATGTCTATATTGACTTGGCCATAGCCTGAATGAGGGGGATGATCACACAGATTCCCGTGCACCTCGATGAGTATAGGTTGCTCATAGTGGCGAAGATCCGTCAGTTCTATCATCTACCACCTTTTTTCGCCATGGTAGAGGAGCCTCAGCTAGAAGAGGAGCACCCTCACTAGCCTCAGCCAGAGGAGGAGCAGCCTCACACACACCAGGGCATGGACTTCGATATCGATGTGGATGATCGAATTCGCACCCCAGCATTATAGTAGGGTCACTCTGAGAGACAGAGCAATGCTCCACCACCATCGCGAGTTCATCACTTAGAGGTCCGAGCTAACATAAGGTTCCACCCTTATGGTCACCCAAGCCACCCTGGGGCATCTACAACCACGGCTCTACCACCACCTGAGCCCTAGATGGACCTTACACAGGCTGGTACACAGGCATCTGCCCAGCCTATGCAGTAGGAGATTATAGCAGCTATAGTCGTACTAGGTCGGCATAAGGATGAGAGATTCATGGTTTAGATGGGGCAGTGGCCAGACAGGGAGAGCGCCTAGATAGACAAGGGAAGAGTATTGATGGTCTGAGAGAGACCTTGAGGACTTCATAGGCCGCAACAGCTTAGAGAGTGGACGAGGCCCTCCAGTTGGGGGATGAGTCCGTCCAAACCATTAGACTGTAGGTCGAGATGCTTGAGGGGACCATACCAGGTATATCAGAGGTGGTGAAAGACCTATGCGAAGTGGTCGGGACTGCTCAATCATATTAAAGGTTACTGTTTATCTAGGAGAAAATTAGCGGCATAATAGCTATAATATCAATAAACCACCCTACACAACAAACAATACACAGCCCATCCGGGGCACAACTGCAGTAACAACCCATCATATTCATTCGTTCATACACATGCTATTACAATATCCAAAAGATTTGCATTAATACATAAACATATTCTAGAAATTCATACAAAAACATTCTTCAATAACTATACTTCTTCAGTTCCCAAAAGTCTTAATGTATGCTTATTCCTCACAAAAACCTTTGTACCAACACGCAGACAATAAAACTATGTGCTGAGCATTAAAAATGCTTAATGGTGGTTACCAATTCAAAACTTTCCACTAACTAAACATTAATACACACAAACACGCACATGCATAACCATTTATTTTATAACAGTTAATACTATCTACTTCTCATTACCAACTTACTTATAATCTCATACTTTATTTTCAGTATTATCATTAACTGATCTTATTTCTAAATAAATTCTTACGAACATATCAATTGATTTTTAGATTCTTAAATTATTCTTACAACTCCATATCATTTTTCAATTAATCAATTCTAGTTTAGTTTTCATCATATTGCCCCTAGTATCACTCTGGTAGAAATCTGTGCACCGGATAAAAGGGATGTGGATCCCATGGTCCACAATAGTATAGAGTGATCCCAAAAGGCCACTCAATAATATCACTGAAAAGTTTATCACTTTTCATTATGGCAGTTCGTCATTGGCCTACCTAATGGAGTTGTCATAATCGCAGTTGCAGTACAATTACTAGATTCACTACTAAAGAAAATAAAAATAGAAAAATTCATATCAATATAATTCTTTCCGTCAGTCCATTTCCATTTACTTATTAGGCCAATATCTTAAATTCACCTTTAATCAAAACATACTCATTAGTTCAATTTTAAATCATAATACCTTTTCAAAATATGATCACATTCAATTGGTTTCAATAATTTCCATAAAATTATTATAAACAATAAATGTCTTCTATAATCACCTTATATTATTACTTTTCATAAATTAATAACATACATTAGAAATGCATAACAACCTCCATTTGGTCATGAGTAACCTTATTACTACCATTTTATTTACATTCATTTATTATTCAATTCACTACTATACACTTCAATTTACATGTATCTATCACCAATTAGCATTAAACATCAATTAATTCTATCAATACTCAACATAAGCCATTTGGCCAACCAAGCATCTCACCCTATAAATTTTTTTATTCCAATTCTAACTTCCTAAAATTCATATCTAATATCCTAAAGTGATATTATCAAGTTAATTTTAATTTATCACACACAATTCATATAATTAACTTTAAAACATAACCCAAAATCAAGAATTTCAAGGGAAATAATTGAATTTAGTAACCACAAACTTCTTTTACTACCTTTAGGCCTTACAAACTTCCTTCACCTTGCCCTTTCCTTTTGAGCAACCCTCTCCTCTTTGTTTCTCTACATTGGCCGAATATTCAAGGAAGGAAATCCATAAAAATTTTGCTCCAACAATTAAATCCAACCACATAAATATCTTATATACACCCTAAACTACTTATTTGAACCATAAAATCAATTAAATCCCATCAATTTCACTTACCTCAATTTACACCCCTCAATTTAAAACCTTGAATTTCTTCACTAATTCTTCCACAAATGAAGAGCAACACTCACTAATTAGAAGAAAAAGGGTTAACTTCTAGTAGAGGGGCTTGCAATGGAAGGATTGATAGAGGAAAAATGAAGAAGATTAAGAAGAAAATGAAGATTATGCTTTGGCCAACAAGAAGAATGAAGAAGAAGAGAGAAAACGTGAGAGGCTTATAGTGAAATCTGCATTTATTCAGCTATTTAAAGTAGTTGGTGAAGGTTGGGTTTCACTTCCTGCTTGGTCCAACAAAAGATAAACTCAAAACCCATTTATGCAATCTAATTAAATTCTCTCACTTCCGAACTTCAATTCACTCAATTTCAATTCTACAATTCATAACATATTTTTATTAGCTTACACTTAAAATTTCTGCTCAATCGGAGACCGTTTCCCAATTCGGTAATTATTTACCCTATTCAATAGCTGACTTTTCACTGTCATTAAAATATTAATTTCTTTATACCAATTGATTCTACTCATTATTATGAGCACGTCCATATTTTCATAATATTTGTCTGAGGTCCGCAGCTCAAGATATGGTTCGATCAATACACAGGTCAGAATTAGGTCAATTCGGACTGGAGGAGCCATCAGATGCCCGTCTGAAGTCACAGACAGCCTAGCCATCCCTCACCACCGATAGCCTGGCCATCTGTTTCCCAACAGATGCTCGTCTACCACCACAAATAGCTGTCTGTCATGAAAGACGCCCAATGCCCCTTCTTCAACTATTTTTGCCATTCCGGACTCATTTGACCTCATATTTTCGCATACGAACTCGTCCTAACCAATATTTTCCGATGATCAAATAAAATATTTCCTATCCATGGATGAAATTTTCACCCCGAGTCCACAGATTGACCTCAGAAAATGCTATTTATGACTGACCCGACTTTTGGGCCATTACAGAAGAAGTTCTTTAAGGGGTGGTTCCTTTTCGGGAAAGAGATCTAGAAACTTACGAGTGACTTCTAAAGCTGAATCTGTTAGTAATCCTGCTACTAAGGGTAGACGATAGGGACCTTCTATTACATCTTGCATTGGTATACTTGTGATGGGTTAGCGAGGTGATAGTGTGCCTGAGTTCTAATAGTAGCAAGCGCCATAGAGGTTAATGTAGGTGGAATGGTGGGTGTTTTCATTGTGGAAGCACTGAGCATTTCTTAGCTAATTGTCCAAAAGAGTATAATGTGAGTAGAAATCAGCAAGAAGTATGTAGGGATGGATCTAATGCACCTCCAGCGATTCGTGGTAGAGGAAGAGGTTGTGGTAGAGGTAATTAGCTTAGAGGTAGTGCAGTGTTAGAGATGCTTGATCGTCCTACAATAGCACCAGCACGAGCCTATGCTGTGAAGGCTTGTAAGGAGCTGGATGCACCTTGTAGACATCGGGTCCTAAGGCAGTCTAAATCAGAGTTACCCGATGAAGATATCAATGCCTATTTTCGGGAAAATGGTGAAAGTTGTGAGCTTTCACTCTTTGAATTTACAAGGGTTGAGGATTTTTTTTGATGATAAGAGATTTTCGGGCGTCGAGAGGAATTTGTCTTTAGAAAATCTAGATTTTGCTTCACCGACGGGAGGCCCATAGGTTAGGAGAGATGCTCGTTGGTCATTCCGAAGGACGGCCTCCCTCATGCTAGCAGCGCCTGTCGCTCACTCAGGACAGGCCCGTCTCTCGCGGGAGTGACGCCAGTAGCTCGCATGAGGGGCCCATCTCTTGCGGCAAGCACTGGCTGTCTCTTGCACATGAGAGACCATCTCTCGCACTGAGAGATACCCATCGCTTGTACGAGAGATGCCTGCCTCTAGCGAGTGACAGCGGTCTCTCGGCACCCGCCTCTCATGGAATGATCTGCTGCTCAAGCGACACCCGTCGGTCATTGATATGCTGCAAGATTAAATGGGATTTTATAAATTTTTCGAAGATATGAAATATATTTCCAAGATTTTCATATCTTTTCAAATATATTTCCAAGATTTTCATATCTTTTCAAATTCTCTTCAAATATTCTCAAATCTCTGATTTGATTTTGTGAATATTCTGCAAATCATTCAGCTTTAATTCTGATTTCGAAAATCTTTTCAAATTCAAATTTAAAAATTAAATTTATTTGAATTAGTTTCCTTAACCTATAAATAGGGGATGGAGGTTGTTTACTCAAGGTTAGCAATTTTTATTAAATAGAGAGTTTTCTCACAAAAAGGTTCTTGCTTTCATTTTTATCAACTTTTTATCAAATATTCTTCAAATTAAGGCGAATCTGAGGGAACGAGATTAATTCATTTTTATCTGCTCTAGCCATTTTTAGCATTTATAATTGCTACAAAAATATCGAAAAAGAAAAATATAATTTTCTTTTCTTGATCCGATTTCAAAAAGTACGATTTTGCAGTAAAAATCTCTTGAAATTACACATTACGGATCAATCCTTGTAGAATCCAAGGGACAGAAATCACACGACATTTGCCTTCAAAGGTAATATTCCAAGGGTAAATATTCTGGATCAACCTTTTTTGCATTTTATCCTTTCACATTAATTTTTTTAAACGCAGAATTCCATTTTATTCAAAAACAAAAAGAGTTTCAGTTGATTTTCTTTATTTTTTCCGGATCAGGGATGACCGACGGGCAAAGGCTCTACCGACAGCCGTCGCTCAATAGAGCGACGTATCGTCTGGGAGTTCTAACTCTGCCAGTCGGTTAGTCCAAGAATGGCCGTCGTTCGCTCTACGTGGGTTGTCCCTGGGCCTTCCTTCTTCATTTCCTTCTTTTCCTTCTTTTATCCTTTATTCTTATTTTTTTCATTCTATTTTCCATGAATAATATTTCATAAATTCTTTATCTTTATTTACTTTTCATGTTTATTTTGTCGCTGATTATTGCACTTATTTGATTTTTTATTTTCTGAGCTTTCTTATTTCTTTTTTTTTCTGGATTTGGGATATTAAAAATGGAGGACACCGCGATGATCTGAGGACATTATTTGGGTTTATTTCTTTATCGCATTTCCTTTTATTTTAATTTCTATGTACAATTTATTGTAAATATTCTTTTCATTTCGCTAACATAAAAATGGCTAGATGTTTCTACTAATTAAATTTGAGCTTTTCAAATAAAATGGGATAAATGTCCTAATTTTTTCATCAAAACAAATTGTCACTTTAAAATTATTCTTTTGTGAATTTGCATGTGAGGACCAATGTCCTTATCCTTAATAAATGCCCCGTTTTCTGTATGATTACATGTCATTTACAATGGGGGTTGTATTCCGCCCCTAGTTTTATTGTAATTTATTGGGTTTTCGTTTATCTTATTTTAATCTTACTTTTATTTACCACTTTCGTTATATGATCAACTTGCACTTTAATTAACTGCATTGAAATGAATGGGAAAACAAAATAAAATTTTATCTTCAAAACTCAATTATAATTTAATCAAGGTATGAATAAATGGGAAGTCCCAAACCATCTCTGGTCTTAGGCTTAACGAGGTTAAAGGACCGTCTCAATGCATTATTGGGTCTGGGTCTCCAAAATATCTCTTATTGCCCAAAATAGGCCCAATTTGCATAGTCCTAGGCTCCACGAGGTTAGAGGACCATCTCAATGTATTGTTAGGGTGGGGTCCCCAAAATATCTCTGTCTTGCCCAAAATGGACGTATATGCGTCGTCTTAGGCTCCATGAGGTTAGAGTACCATCCCAAAGTCTTATTGGGATGGGGACTCTAAAATATCTCTAGTTTGCCCAAAATAGGCACAGATGCGATGTCTTAGGCTATGTGAGGCTAGACGACCTTTTCCAATATTTTATTGGGTGGCGACTCTAAGAAACCTCCTTGTTGCCCAAAATAGACACCCTTGTAAATCTCTTATAAGTCTTAGGAACCTCTCTCGAAAACCACGAATGCAGGTCATTCGGGCCTCTGGGGTTCGGCGTGCGTCATAGTGGTGACTCTACTGGGGACTTCAATGAGACTTCGCTTCAAAGTACCTTAATTAAAGCATATAATTGAGTTTTAATTTAAAAATTTCATCCTTTTTTTCGAAATTGCATTGCATATCATTAGACCCTTAGATCTATGCTAGTTTGGTCCCTCTTTTAACCTCGGTGCGTTCCCAAAGCACGACCCTACATTTACTCAATGTAGGGAAGTGTTAAGGATAATCACCAGCCTAAGCCTCGTACATTTTGATATATTAAATGGAGACCCAACCGGTCATTATGCTCGTGATGAGCTAGACACCATTGGTAGGGACCACGCTTGGGTAGACCTAAAGTATCATTACCCTGGCAAAAGCTCATGTAATGAAAGTAGATACTTCCCCTAGATGGTATGAACCATAATACTATGCTTGCTGTATGGATCATCTTGTATTGGACAAACCCAGATAATTTGATTGCTCACCTAATAAAAGGCTTTCATGCCCCGATAGGCCCATGTCAATTGATCCGGACTGCCTAAATACATAATAGTCAGAACCCATACGTATGCACATTATTTAAGAGAGGTTATACTGCCGGTTTTCCACCGTGCACCATGCACGTCCATCGGGTTCCCTGTTAATGTCACACCCCATTTGCCCCTAGTAGAATGAGCCTGTCTGTCTGTCTGTATGTATAAGCATTCGCATGTGTTCCGCATAGCATAAGGGTATTTTAGTAAAAATGCATGTTTTTGGGTTTATTATTATGTGGGTGCATATATGGCATTAGTAATGTGAGTTAATTGGGAATTGCTTGTGTAAATTGGAGCATACCATTGTAGGGTGTTTTTAGTGAGTTTGCATTAGATGTGTGTGATGTGTGGGGTTAGGGTGTGAGTGAGTAAGTTCCACCACCAAGAGAATGACATGTGTATTAGGTTAGGGAAAATGAATAAAGAAAAGAAGTAAGAAAGAAGAGAAGATCAGATTCACGTTCTTCCTCTTCAACCTTCATCTTCTACCTCCTTTTCCCTTTCCTAAAGACTGCTAACTGTTAATCAAGTTGTGTTGTGGAAATTGCTCACTCTTGCTTCTAACTTGGTAAGTTACTGCATTCTCCACCTTATTCTCCATTTGCTTTTATCTTTTTCTTCTTCCTTGAGCTTAGGTTTAACTTAGGGTTGCATTGCTGAATGTTTGTGTTTAGCTGAGGCTCCTCGCGATCCCAAAGGCAAGGAGGTTGCTGGGAGCAGTGGGACTAAGTGTTAGAAGCTTAGATTCCAGGTTTGGGAATTATTGATTACGATTTATATGATTTTGAGCTTACTGTAAAATTCTAGGGTTTATATTCTTGATGAGCTTGAGTGCACATGTTCTTGATTTGGTTGTTTAAATGTCAAATTGAGTTGTATATATGTTGTTTATGTGAATTGGGATGTGTTCTGTAAGGTAAGAACAGGTTTGAATGACTTTTAATCGAATTTAGAGTGTCTTCTTTGTTTTGCTAAATTCTGGAAAATCTGGGAATCGATACTGTCAAAAATTCCGTTCTCCAGATCGTGTCGCGTGAATTGCCAAGAAGAGAGGCAAGTCACGAGACGTGACCTCAGGTCACGACTCGTGACCTGCCAGTTTGAGGCCAGTCACGAGTTGTGCTGCTTGTCACAACTCGTGACCAGCTGAAATGAAGCCAGTCACGAGACGTGACTTCCAGTCACGACTCGTGACCGGCCTGTGAGAAGGCACGTCGCGTGACAGCCAGTCACGAGACGTGATTTCCAGTCACGCCTCGTGACCAGCGTGAGCGTCGCGTGATCAGCGAGATCACATCGTGTGATCTGCGAGGGACCGAGCAAGTCACGAGACGTGACCCTCAGTCACGACTCGTGACCTGCCCTGTGAGGAGGCAAGTCACGCCTCGTGACCAGCCAACCTCACCCGTTACCCCGCTCAGCCCTTTTTCCGAAATTTCCTGGTTTGTAACTCAGAAATGAATTTGGTGTTTATTTCCGAATGGACTTATACTGCTGTATGATGCATGTCATACTTTCTTATGCTTTGATTTGAATGATACCATGATTTTCTGATGAATTATATTTCGTACTCTGAAATGTGATTTGAATGACGCATAACCTGCTAGAGTCGAGTAAGTGGATAGTTAGGCATGCCTAATAGAGTCTGTTAGCTGCAGCCCATAGTTCTGTTTGGACCCCGATCAGGTCCCCGTTTGGTTCCTCGCGAACCCTTTTCTATATTGGATCTTGTTTAAGGTCCCTTTTGAAAATATCTGTGAAAGTTAAAGTATAATGGTTTAATCGATTCGTACCCGTAATGTACTGTCTGTAATCGGCTTGTACCCGGAAAGTACTGTCTGTACACTCGTTATCCACTACCTAGAGTCAGCTGGTGTTCTTTGAATGTTTATTTGAACTGCTTTGATCTGATTTGGCTATAAATGGATTATCTGAATGAATATATCGATGTAATGTATATCGGATTATTCTGAATGAATATGATTATGAAATATTTATTGTATGGCTTTATTATATGAGCATGTTTATGTGGATTATGTTTAGCCTTTGCCTATTGTCCTTGTGAATGTGAATTGCTTTGACGACCATTGTGAATGGCCGTACATTATTTATGTGTGTTTCCCCACTAAGCGTTTATCGCTTAGCATGGTGTTTTTACCCGTGCAGGTGCGGAAGGAGTTTGATTCGAGAGTCGCCGTCATCAAGCCAACACAGGAAGTTTTTAGTGTAGGGCTCCTTTTGTATAGTTGATGATTCTTTTTGTATAGAACTCTCATGTATCAGCTTCCGGTTTTGTAATTATATTTTGGACTTGTAATATTATTTTGTTTCAGCTAGTTGATCAGATCATTATTGTAATAGTTTATTATAGTAATGCATGATCAGCTTTTGCTTTCTGCATGTAAAGGTTTTAATTATTCTGTATTTCTGAATGTATGTTATAAATGAATGTATGTGTTTGCTTTGCTATTGTTTGGTGACACCTTGACTCATACGGCATCTCACTCCTTATCGGATGGGATCGCCTACGTATGGGAAGGGGGTGTTACAGTTAGTGGTATCAGAGCATAGGTTCAGGCGTTTTTGGGTGTTGTTGTGATTGTTCTGAGTTTCTTAGATGTGTATGTGTCTAGATCTGTGTTGGCTGATGCGGTTGTTTCTTGTTTGCTTAGATGGCTTCTAATTCTGTTCGTGGATCACTTAAGGAATCCGCCGAGAGTGTGAATCCTCCAGCTGTGGATCCGTCTGTTTCTGTTACTGTGTCGTCTCAGCATGCTAGGGTCCAGCCCGAGGCCGCAGCCATGCCCTTTGAGGCTATGTTCAGACTGCATCAGGACATGGCTAGGGTTTTGGAGAGAGTGACTGCTCCTAGAGCACCTATGGAAAATTTGAGAAGGGCAGGAGTTGAAGATTTTTATGGCACTGGGTTGAATGAATCTGAGGTGGCTGAGAGATGGTTAGATAAAGTAAAGCGTGCTTTGAGAGAGATTCGGTGTCCTCCCGATCAGCAGGCAGAGTGTGCACTAGTTCTTCTGCAAGGGTCTGCATTTGAATGGTGGGAATTGATTTGTAGGCATCCTCAGCTACCGGATCCGATTACCTGGGAGTTCTTTGAGGGTGAGTTCACAAAGAAGTACATCACTCAGACTTATAGAGATGCGAGATGGGCACAGTTTTTGAGTTTGAAGCAGAGGGCTTTGTCTGTAACAGAGTATGAGAAGGAGTTCAATAGGTTATCTCGCTATGCCCCACGTGGAGTTATGACTGATGACTTTAGATGCAAGCATTTCGAAGCGGGGTTAAATGAGTCTTTGAAGATTGCTTTGATTTCTCTGATGTGCATACCTGGGATCAGTTATTATCAGATTGTAGAGGCTGCTGTGAGAGCTGAGTTATCAGAGACTGTGTTGAGAGAGAGAGCTCAGAGGAGGAACTCTTCTCGTGGAGGATCTTCATCGGGTAAGAGATCTAGGAACCCACAGGACGAGTTATCTTCTGGTCCGGCTTCTAGAGGCCGAAGACAGGGTTCTGCAGCTGTGTCAGGTTCTGGTAGGGGAGGTAAATCTGATGCCATACCTATTTATGAGAATTGCAGCAAGGCTCACCGGGGTGAGTGTAGGTGGCTCACTGGTGGATGTTTTAGATGTGGCAGCACTGAGCACCGTGTGGCTAGTTGTCCCCAGTCGATTGAGGATTCAGCACCTCAGGAGGAGCTAGTAGGGTTGGTTCGAATGCTTCTCAGGCTACCCGTGGTAGAGGCCGAGGTAGAGGTGGTCGGCATAGAGATGGAGCTGCTTCTGAGACTGTTGAGCATCCTCCTCAGGGTGCCGTTAGAGCCTATGCCATGAGAGCCAGAGATGAGCAGGATGCGCCTGATGTTATTGCTGGTAAGTTCCTACTCCATGACACTGAGTTATATGCTCTAATTGATCCTGGTTCCACACACTCATATTTGTGCACAGATAAAATTGTTGATAAATTGCATTCAGTTGATCAGTTAGATTATGAGATTTGTGTGACCAGTCCATTAGGGCATAGTGTCAGTGTAAGTAGAGTTTTTAGGAGTTATCCTCTGATTGTTGAGGGAGCCGTGCTTCCAGTGGATTTGATTGAGTTACCGTTCAGAGAGTTTGATCTGATTCTGGGTATGGACTGGTTGGGTAAGCATCGGGCTGTAGTTGATTGCCATAGGAAGACAGTTGTACTTCAGGATAGAAGTCAGTCTCTTGTGTTTCTGAAAGGTTTGGGTGCTAGTTCTGTGAATAATGTGATTTTTGCGATACAAGCCAAGAGGTTTATCAGGAAAGGTTGTGAAGCTTTTCTAGCAGTTGTGTTAGATTCCAAGAGGGATCGGGTTCAGATTGAGGACATTCCTGTAGTGCGGGAGTTTAGTGATGTGTTCCCGAGCGAGTTGCCTGGGTTGCCTCCTGAGAGAGAGGTTGAGTTGTCCATTGAGATTATGCCAGGTACTGCACCTATTTCGAGAGCACCTTATCGGATGGCTCCTGTAGAGTTGAGGGAACTTAAATCTCAGCTACAAGAGTTATTGGATAAGGGGTTTATTAGACCGAGCATATCTCCATGGGGAGCTCCAGTTCTGTTTGTTAAGAAGAAAGATGGATCATTGCGGATGTGTATTGACTACAGACAGATTAATAAAGTTACAGTGAAGAATAAGTATCCATTGCCTAGGATTGAAGATTTGTTTGATCAGCTTCGAGGTGCAGGTGTTTTCTCCAAGATAGATCTTCGATCAGGGTACTATCAGCTTCGAGTTCAAGATGCAGATGTGGTTAAGACTGCATTTCGGACTAGGTATGGCCACTATGAGTTTCTTGTGATGCCGTTTGGGTTGACTAATGCTCCAGCGGCTTTTATGGATCTGATGAATCGTGTGTTTAGGCCATACTTAGATCGATTTGTAGTAGTGTTCATTGATGACATCTTGGTGTATTCCAAGGATGAGAGTGAGCATGAGGAACATCTCCGATTAGTTCTACAGATGTTGAGAGAGCATCAGTTGTTTGCTAAGCTTAGCAAGTGTGATTTCTGGCTTCGAGAAGTGTCATTCTTGGGTCACATTGTTTCAGCTAGAGGTATTCAGGTAGATCCAGCCAAGATTGAGGCGATACTTGATTGGAAAGCGCCTAGAAATGTTCAGGAAGTGAGGAGTTTCCTTGGTTTAGCAGGTTACTACCGTCGCTTTGTTAAAGGATTTTCTGTGATTGCTGCTCCGATGACTAGATTGTTGAGGAAAGGAGTTAGATTTGAGTGGTCAGACAGGTGTCAGTCTTGTTTTGATCGGTTAAAGCAGTTGCTTGTTGAGGCTCCTATTCTTACTCAACCCACTTCGGGTAAGGAGTTTGTCATTTATAGTGATGCTTCGGGTGTTGGTCTTGGATGTGTGCTGATGCAGGAAGGAAAAGTAGTGGCTTATGCTTCTCGACAGTTGAAGCCACATGAGAGGAACTATCCGACACATGATCTTGAGTTGGCGGCCGTAATCTTTGCTTTGAAGATTTGGCGTCATTATCTGTATGGGGAAAAATGTAGGATCTTTTCGGACCACAAAAGCTTGAAGTACTTCCTTTCACAGAAAGAGTTGAACATGAGACAGCGCCGTTGGCTTGAGTTATTTAAGGACTACGACTGCATTGTGGATTACCATCCTGGTAAGGCTAATGTAGTCGCCGATGCTTTGAGTCGAAAATCAGTTTCAGCCTTGTTCTTAAGGCGATTCAGATGGAGATTTGGTTCTGATGGAGCTTTGCTTGCTCAGTTGCGTGTGAAGCCTACCTTGAGACAGAGTATTGTGGATGCTCAGAGAGATGATCAGAGGCTTCAGCAGATTGTGCATGAGGTTAGATTGGGTAAGCAGTCAGAGTTCTCAGTTCAGAATGAGGTACTTATGTTCAGAGATCGCCTGTGTGTGCCAGAATCTGAGGATTTGAGGAGACAGCTTATGAGTGAGGCGCATAGTACAGTCTTTACTATGCATCCGGGCAGTGAGAAGATGTATCGAGACATGAAGCAATTCTTTTGGTGGTCCGGTATGAAGAGAGACATTGTGGATTTTGTTTCCAAGTGCTTGACTTGTCAGCAGGTAAAGGCCGAGCATCAGGTACCTTCGGGTTTGCTTACGCCTTTATCCATTCCTGAGTGGAAATGGAATGATATCGCCATGGACTTTGTTTCTGGTTTGCCTTTGACTCAGAGGAAATATGATTCAGTTTGGGTTATAGTGGATCGGCTTACGAAATCAGCTCACTTTCTGCCGGTTAGAGTGGACTACTCGATGGACAGATTGGCCAGTATCTATGTGGATGAGATAGTTCGGTTGCATGGTGTGCCGTTATCCATAGTGTCAGATCCAGATCCGAGGTTTACTTCCAAGTTTTGGAAGGAGTTACAGAGAGCTTTGGGCACTAGATTGAACTTCAGTACAGAGTTTTATCCTCAGACCGATGGTCAGTCAGAGTGAGTCATTCAGATTCTGGAGGATATGATGAGGGCTTGTGCTTTGGATTTTCCGGGTAGTTGGGACAGAAATGTATCGTTGATGGAGTTTGCCTACAACAACAGTTTTCAGTCGAGCATCGGTATGGCACCATATGAGGCTTTGTATGGTTGTCACACCCCATAAGTGGCCTAATTGGATTAAGCAATTTTTAATTGGACAATTAAGGGTAATTGGGTAATTTGCAAGAGGTAAGTGGATTAAATTGCAAGAATTAAAAGTATTTTATATGGCAGATTTTATTTTGGTGAGTAATAGGTAATTTGCCAAGGTTTTATTGGTATTATTGAGTGGATCAGTTTGTAAATGGGTTTAGTGGAATTGTGTAACTGTGCATGTGTGCCAGGTGGAGAGTGGGTGTGTGTGTACGTGGGTGAGGGAAAAGAGAGGTTTGAATTTCTTAGGTTCCTGGAAAACTAAACTCAGGAGATTCTCTCTCTTTTGCTCTCTCTCACGTTAGCTATTCCTTCCCCTCTCCATTTGCATGTGTGTTCTGTCATTGTGGAACTAGGGTTTGAGATTGGAAAAGAGGTTACAGAAGGTAAGTGGCTAATGGTTTCGTGTGGTTCTTCTTCTCATTTGAGTTATTTAGAGATTCTGTCCTTGGGTTTGATTATGGTTTCATTTGTTGCAAGCTTCTGAAGATAAAAGAAAAGAGAAGGGGAAAGGCAAAATTGTGGATTGAGAAGTGCAGTGGTCGTTCTTTTTGGACTTCAGTATCAGGTTTGGGAGTGTCTGCCTTTCTCATTTTGGATCCTAGTTGCTGTTTTTATATGAATGTCAGTTACGTGTATTGGTTTATTAGAATGCATGAGTAATAGAATTTACATGTATAGTTAGTAGTGTTTAAGTTTTATTGTTTTGCATGTTATATGGAAGTTCATATATATTAGCGTTAAAAGGAAAGATTCTGGGTTTGAGACTCTCTGTTTGTTACTGTTTGTTTACTATGATTATATGATAATGCTAATAATGTGAGTGAAATTGCTGTAAATGTGCTCAGAAGACCTAGAGGTATGAGTTAGCATGATTTTTACATGAAAAATGGTTTTGGGTATGCAGGGGTTTTGAATTTGGGAAGTACTCTGTTTTCTTGGTTTTCTGGGTTTTTCCACTTTTTTTCTGGAAATTGGTTTTGAGAAGATGATGGAGTTTGAGAAGGGGAAGCAGATTTGTGAGAGGAAGATCACGTGGCGTGATGAAGCATCACGCCGTGACCTTCCTCCCCTTGGGAAGTCGCGACGTGATGTAGCATCACGCCTCGCGACCTCGCCTGTCTCCCTACGTGTCACGAGAACTCATCTCGTGACCTCTCTCCCTCTCCTCACAGGCGTCACGAGACGTGACTGATGGTCACGCCGTGACCACCTGTTCTTGCTTGCTCTTTTGCTTGACACTCGCGTGAAGCTGCGTCACGAGACGTGACTGGAGGTCACGACGTGACCAGTCTTCCTTCAGCTGCCTGTTTTCTTAAAAGCAAGGTTTAAAACTTCTGATTTCAAAGGTTTTATACTGCATGACAACTAATTAGTTTAAAAATCTGGTTTGTATTTAATAATTGAATAATATTGGGTTTTAAATTCTTGACTAATAATTAATGTACATGATTTACACATTTTATAATTTATTTAACATGGATTAATTCAATGTGAGCTATATGTTCTTTTTACCTTCAGTATTGATATTTATATGTTTAAATGTTCTGAAATTTGATCTATATACATGTGTACATGAATTATAACTTAGTATTAAATGCAATCCACATGATATAATATATGAATTATTGAGTTGTATCATTTAAGCCTGAATAAGTCATAGTAGTGGATAAGTAAGCGCTTACTTAGGTCAGAGTGTGTGTGCAGCTGCTATATGATAAAATGATATATGCGGGTCCGTTTGGATCCTTGTTTCGACCTTGTTTGGTCTATATGGAAATAAAGCGAGACCTCGGTCTCTATATGAAAATTATATGTTCGAGACTCATGTCTCTATATGCTTGGGATACTGTGTTCTATCAGTATCCAAATGACCGTATCCACTTCTTAGGTTTATACCAGACTAATCAGGCTACATGTTTATATGTGATGTATATGTTGAGATGTTTATTGACATGATTAAAAGTATATGTTGCACATGAATTCTTGTATATCCTGTATCGGTGTAATCAGAAAAGTATGTTTGTATTTGTTAATTGCTTATATTGTAAATATCATAAAGGGGATGCGATACTATATTGTATATGTATATTGTTATTTTGTTTTGTTCCTCCCCACTAAGCGTTATCGCTTAGCACGGGCTCTTTTCCCGTGCAGGTGGCGAGTTTGGATAGGAGTCAGATATCTGCAGGTCGGCCACTAGGAGTCTTTTGATGAAGTTATTTTTGAAGTCTTCCGCTGTAACTATTTTTGTATATGGCTTGTGTATAGCAAAGTAAACCTTTGTAAAGGAACAAATATTATTTTTGTATATGTATTTGCTTATGAGCCTCTTTTTGTAAAACGATATTGATATATGTTATATATAAACAGGATTTTACTATTAAATGATTAAAAGTTTCTTTATATTTCAATTGGTTTTTGTTTATACATGTGTATATGGATTTGATTATATTTGTTTGCCCGCGTGGCACTCCGGTATCCTTCCAACGGGGATGGCGGGGTGTTACAGCTTGGTATCATAGCCCAGGTTTGGTGGTTCTGGGTTATGTTGTGAATGTTTGAGTATAGAGTTGAGTCTATGCATGAGAGTCAGTTTTGTATAGTGGCCTAATGCAGATGTCTTGTTTTGTGTAGTGTTTGTATGGAGTCGGATCCAAGTGAGTATATGGGCGACACCATGAGTAGTGCCAATGTGAGTCGTGGAGGGAATCCAGTTAGAAGAGATGATCCAGTTAGACAGGATAGACATGAGCGGGAACCTGCACCAGCTGAGGGTGCAAATAGAGGTGTTGCTTTTGATCCAGCGTTAGTTCAGGGGTTATTGCAAGTGGTTGATAGGTTGACTGCACCTAAGGCTCCAACTGAGTTGTTAAGAAAGAGAGGAGCAGAAGACTTTCATGGGACTGCCTTAGATGAATCCGATGTGGCTGAGTTTTGGCTCAAGAGAGTAGGTAGGATTTTGCAAGAGATTAGATGTCCTGCAGATCAGAGAGCTTCTTGTGCAATATCGTTGCTTCAAGGACCAGCATATGATTGGTGGGAACTTGTGATGAGGAATCCTCAGCGACCAGCTGAGCTGACATGGGATTATTTCAAGCAAGAGTTTGAGCAAAAGTATATAACGAAGGCATACCAAGAAGCGAAATGGAGAGAGTTCATTAGTTTGAAGCAGCGGGGCATGACTGTCAGTGAGTATGATAAGGAGTTCAACCGGTTAAGTAAGTATGTGCCTGAGCAGTTGTTGACAGATGAGTTCAGATGTAGGCACTTTTTAGAGGGATTGCGTGAGGTATTCAGAGGCCCTTTGTCTGCGATGATTGTCTTGCAGCCAGTTGGGTATTATCAGATTGTGGCTGCAGCAATGAGGTTAGAGGAATCTGAGGAGATTAAGCAGAAGATGGCACAGAAGAGGAGAGCACCAGAAGGGGGAAATGTGAGTGCTAAGAAGTCTAAGGGTGCTCCAGTTGATCAAGGAATTAGAGGATCTGTTCAGGTACCTTCAGAAGTTGGAAGTGTGGCACCGCATGCTAGTAAGGGAAACCGAGCACCAGAGTGTGAGCATTGTCATAGGTACCATTGGGGTACATGTCGCAAGATCACCGGAGCCTGTTTTAAGTGTGGGAGTATGGAGCATCGGTTTGCTTTTTGCCCTAATCGAAGAGAAGACCAGAATCAGCAAGAGAGCAGAAGATCCAATGTCTTCCAAAGCAATCGCGAGGGAAGTAGAGCTCCGAGAGCACCATCAGAGACAGTGCAGCGACCTGGTGCTACAGAGGATCATAATCAGTATAGAGGTTATGCTATAATTGCTAGAGATGCGACTGTTGCAGAGGGTCCTTCGGGTAAGTGTTTATATGTTAAGTTTTGTTTCGTTCGGTTTTGATATTTGAGTTGTATTCGGTAAGCAAGGAAATTTCGAGGACGAAATTTTCTTAAGGAGGAGAGAGTTGTCACACCCCATAAGTGGCCTAATTGGATTAAGCAATTTTTAATTGGACAATTAAGGGTAATTGGGTAATTTGCAAGAGGTAAGTGGATTAAATTGCAAGAATTAAAAGTATTTTATATGGCAGATTTTATTTTGGTGAGTAATAGGTAATTTGCCAAGGTTTTATTGGTATTATTGAGTGGATCAGTTTGTAAATGGGTTTAGTGGAATTGTGTAACTGTGCATGTGTGCCAGGTGGAGAGTGGGTGTGTGTGTACGTGGGTGAGGGAAAAGAGAGGTTTGAATTTCTTAGGTTCCTGGAAAACTAAACTCAGGAGATTCTCTCTCTTTTGCTCTCTCTCACGTTAGCTATTCCTTCCCCTCTCCATTTGCATGTGTGCTCTGTCATTGTGGAACTAGGGTTTGAGATTGGAAAAGAGGTTACAGAAGGTAAGTGGCTATTGGTTTCGTGTGGTTCTTCTTCTCATTTGAGTTATTTAGAGATTCTGTCCTTGGGTTTGATTATGGTTTCATTTGTTGCAAGCTTCTGAAGATAAAAGAAAAGAGAAGGGGAAAGGCAAAATTGTGGATTGAGAAGTGCAGTGGTCGTTCTTTTTGGACTTCAGTATCAGGTTTGGGAGTGTCTGCCTTTCTCATTTTGGATCCTAGTTGCTGTTTTTATATGAATGTCAGTTACGTGTATTGGTTTATTAGAATGCATGAGTAATAGAATTTACATGTATAGTTAGTAGTGTTTAAGTTTTATTGTTTTGCATGTTATATGGAAGTTCATATATATTAGCGTTAAAAGGAAAGATTCTGGGTTTGAGACTCTCTGTTTGTTACTGTTTGTTTACTGTGATTATATGATAATGCTAATAATGTGAGTGAAATTGCTGTAAATGTGCTCAGAAGACCTAGAGGTATGAGTTAGCATGATTTTTACATGAAAAATGGTTTTGGGTATGCAGGGGTTTTGAATTTGGGAAGTACTCTGTTTTCTTGGTTTTCTGGGTTTTTCCACTTTTTTTCTGGAAATTGGTTTTGAGAAGATGATGGAGTTTGAGAAGGGGAAGCAGATTTGTGAGAGGAAGATCACGTGGCGTGATGAAGCATCACGCCGTGACCTTCCTCCCCTTGGGAAGTCGCGACGTGATGTAGCATCACGCCTCGCGACCTCGCCTGTCTCCCTACGTGTCACGAGAACTCATCTCGTGACCTCTCTCCCTCTCCTCACAGGCGTCACGAGACGTGACTGATGGTCACGCCGTGACCACCTGTTCTTGCTTGCTCTTTTGCTTGACACTCGCGTGAAGCTGCATCACGAGACGTGACTGGAGGTCACGACGTGACCAGTCTTCCTTCAGCTGCCTGTTTTCTTAAAAGCAAGGTTTAAAACTTCTGATTTCAAAGGTTTTATACTGCATGACAACTAATTAGTTTAAAAATCTGGTTTGTATTTAATAATTGAATAATATTGGGTTTTAAATTCTTGACTAATAATTAATGTACATGATTTACACATTTTATAATTTATTTAACATGGATTAATTCAATGTGAGCTATATGTTCTTTTTACCTTCAGTATTGATATTTATATGTTTAAATGTTCTGAAATTTGATCTATATACATGTGTACATGAATTATAACTTAGTATTAAATGCAATCCACATGATATAATATATGAATTATTGAGTTGTATCATTTAAGCCTGAATAAGTCATAGTAGTGGATAAGTAAGCGCTTACTTAGGTCAGAGTGTGTGTGCAGCTGCTATATGATAAAATGATATATGCGGGTCCGTTTGGATCCTTGTTTCGACCTTGTTTGGTCTATATGGAAATAAAGCGAGACCTCGGTCTCTATATGAAAATTATATGTTCGAGACTCATGTCTCTATATGCTTGGGATACTGTGTTCTATCAGTATCCAAATGACCGTATCCACTTCTTAGGTTTATACCAGACTAATCAGGCTACATGTTTATATGTGATGTATATGTTGAGATGTTTATTGACATGATTAAAAGTATATGTTGCACATGAATTCTTGTATATCCTGTATCGGTGTAATCAGAAAAGTATGTTTGTATTTGTTAATTGCTTATATTGTAAATATCATAAAGGGGATGCGATACTATATTGTATATGTATATTGTTATTTTGTTTTGTTCCTCCCCACTAAGCGTTATCGCTTAGCACGGGCTCTTTTCCCGTGCAGGTGGCGAGTTTGGATAGGAGTCAGATATCTGCAGGTCGGCCACTAGGAGTCTTTTGATGAAGTTATTTTTGAAGTCTTCCGCTGTAACTATTTTTGTATATGGCTTATGTATAGCAAAGTAAACTTTTGTAAAGGAACAAATATTATTTTTGTATATGTATTTGCTTACGAGCCTCTTTTTGTAAAACGATATTGATATATGTTATATATAAACAGGATTTTACTATTAAATGATTAAAAGTTTCTTTATATTTCATTTGGTTTTTGTTTATACATGTGTATATGGATTTGATTATATGTGTTTGCCCGCGTGGCACTCCGGTATCCTTCCAACGGGGATGGCGGGGTGTTACAATGGTCATCAGTGTAGGACTCCAATTTGTTGGACCGAGCTATCCGAGAGATCAGTGATTGGACCAGACTTGGTTAGAGATACTGAAGAGAAGATCAGAGTAGTGCAGCGGAATTTGAAGGCAGCAAAGGATCGACAGAAGTCTTATGCCAATTTAAAAAGGAAAGATGTACATTTTGAGATCGGGGACAAGGTTTTCCTTAAGGTTTCACCTTGGAGGAAAGTGCTTCGGTTTGGCAAGAAAGGCAAGCTTAGTCCTCGTTTCATTGGACCTTATGAGATTTTGGCTAAGGTAGGACCTGTAGCCTATAGATTGGCGCTACCGATGGAGTTAGCAAAGTTGCACGATGTGTTCCACGTTTCGATGCTTCGTCGGTACAGATCGGATCCTTCGCATGTTCTGTCAGTTCAGGATATCCAGGTTCAGCCATACTTCTCTTATGATGAGGTACCGCGAGCTATTCTAGCCCGAGAGGTGAGGCAGTTGAGAAGTAAGCAGATTCCTTTGGTTAAAGTGTTGTGGATCCATCATGGAGTCGAAGAAGCGACTTGGGAACCAGAGGAATCGATGAGAGCTCAGTATCCGCAGTTGTTCAGTTCAGGTGAGAATTTCGAGGACGAAATTTTTATTTAGTAGGGGAGAGTTGTCACACCCCATTTGCCCCCTAGTAGAATGAGCCTGTCTGTCTGTCTGTATGTATAAGCATTCGCATGTGTTCCGCATAGCATAACTGTATTTTAGTAAAAATGCATGTTTTTGGGTTTATTATTATGTGGGTGCATATATGGCATTAGTAATGTGAGTTAATTGGGAATTGCTTGTGTAAATTGGAGCATACCATTGTATGGTGTTTTTAGTGAGTTTGCATTAGATGTGTGTGATGTGTGGGGTTAGGGTGTGAGTGAGTAAGTTCCACCACCAAGAGAATGACATGTGTATTAGGTTAGGGAAAAAGAATAAAGAAAAGAAGTAAGAAAGAAGAGAAGATCAGATTCACGTTCTTCCTCTTCAACCTTCATCTTCTACCTCCTTTTCCCTTTCCTAAATACTGCTAACTGTTAATCAAGTTGTGTTGTGGAAATTGCTCACTCTTGCTTCTAACTTGGTAAGTTACTGCATTCTCCACCTTATTCTCCATTTACTTTTATCTTTTTCTTCTTCCTTGAGCTTAGGTTTAACTTAGGGTTGCATTGTTGAATGTTTGTGTTTAGCTGAGGCTCCTCGCGATCCCAAAGGCAAGGAGGTTGCTGGGAGCAGTGGGACTAAGTGTTAGAAGCTTAGATTCCAGGTTTGGGAATTATTGATTACGATTTATATGATTTTGAGCTTACTGTAAAATTCTAGGGTTTATATTCTTGATGAGCTTGAGTGCACATGTTCTTGATTTGGTTGTTTAAATGTCAAATTGAGTTGTATGTATGTTGTTTATGTGAATTGGGATGTTTTCTGTAAGGTAAGAACAGGTTTGAATGACTTTTAATCAAATTTAGAGTGTCTTCTTTGTTTTGGGAAATTTTGGAAAATCTGGGAATCGATACTGTCAAAAATTCCGTTTTCCAGATCGTGTCGCGTGAATTGCCAAGAAGAGAGGCAAGTCACGAGACGTGACCTCAGGTCACGACTCGTGACCTGCCAGTTTGAGGCCAGTCACGAGTTGTGCTGCTTGTCATAACTCGTGACCAGCTGAAATGAAGCCAGTCACGAGACGTGACTTCCAGTCATGACTCGTGACCGACCTGTGAGAAGGCACGTCGCGTGACAACCAGTCACGAGACGTGACTTCCGGTCACGCCTCGTGACCAGCGTGAGCGTCGCGTGATCAGCGAGATCACATCGCGTGATCTGCGAGGGACAGAGCAAGTCACGAGACGTGACCCTCAGTCACGACTCGTGACCTGCCCTGTGAGGAGGCAAGTCACACCTCGTGACCAGCCAACCTCACCCGTTACCCCGGTCAGCCCTTTTTCTGAAATTTCCCGGTTTGTAACTCAGAAATGAATTTGGTGCTTATTTCCGAATGGACTTATACTGCTGTATGATGCATGTCATACTTTCTTATGCTTTGATTTGAATGATACCATGATTTTCTAATGAATTATATTTCGTACTCTGAAATGTGATTTGAATGACGCATAACCTGCTAGAGTCGAGTAAGTGGATAGTTAGGCATGCCTAATAGAGTCTGTTAGCTGCAGCCCATAGTTCTGTTTGGACCCCGATCACGTCCCCGTTTGGTTCCTCGTGAACCCTTTTCTGTATTGGATCTTGTTTAAGGTCCCTTTTGAAAATATCTGTGAAAGTTAAAGTATAATGGTTTAATCAATTCGTACCCGTAATGTACTGTCTGTAATCGGCTCGTACCCGGAAAGTACTGTCTGTACACTCGTTATCCACTACCTAGAGTCAGCAGGTGTTCTTTGAATGTTTATTTGAACTGCTTTGATCTTATTTGGCTATAAATGGATTGTCTGAATGAATATATCGATGTAATGTATATCGGATTATTCTGAATGAATATGATTATGAAATATTGATTGTATTGCTTTATTATATGAGCATGTTTATGTGGATTATGTTTAGCCTTTGCCTATTGTCCTTGTGAATGTGAATTGCTTTGACGACCATTGTGAATGGCCGTACATTATTTATGTGTGTTTCCCCACTAAGCGTTTATCGCTTAGCACGGTATTTTTACCCGTGCAGGTGCGGAAGGAGTTTGATTCGAGAGTCGCCGTCATCAAGCCAACACAGGAAGTTTTTAGTGTAGGGCTCCTTTTGTATAGTTGATGATTCTTTTTGTATAGAACTCTCATGTATCAGCTTCCGGTTTTGTAATTATATTTTGGACTTGTAATATTATTTTGTTTCAGCTAGTTGATCAGATCATTATTATAATAGTTTATTATAGTAATGCATGATCAGCTTTTGCTTTCTGCATGTAAAGTTTTTAATTATTCTGTATTTCTGAATGTATGTTATAAATGAATGTATGTTTTTGCTTTGCTATTGTTTGGTGACACCTTGACTCATACGGCATCTCACTCCTTATCGGATGGGATCGCCTACGTATGGGAAGGGGGTGTTACAGTTAACCCATGGACCAAGCCCACCTAGGAAAGAGACTATACGGCCTCGTGTGTGGGAGAAACAAGGTTGGAAGGGATCTATGTGCTTGCATGTGATTGTGGATGCTATATAGCACGATCATGCACCTTATGGCATTCATGCATCATCCTAACCGGATATGTTTTGCAGCCATCATAGATTTACCTAGGTGGTCAAGAGGTCCTCGGGGATGGCTACGCAGAAATTTATTCTTTGAACTACCAGAAAGGGTATAGTACTCCGACGCACTTTCAGAAAGCAGTCACGCTACCTCCTCTCATTGTTCTTTCCACAGTGAAATGGCTAACTCACCATGAGGGACATATGCCACCAGGGCCATGATAGCCGAAGAAGTGGGTAGATGGTTTGAGGAGTTTGAGAACAAAATGATGGACATGATGACAACAATGGCCTTGTAATGGCCTAAATACCGGTCTAGAAGTGTCAGTGAATAATTTCAGTGTTATCATAATGTCGACCTGTGCAAAGAGTGAGTTTGCCAGTGTCAAAGTTAAGTGTTAAGTGTGCCGGAGCTATAATAATTCTGGGATGCTTAACACCGGGGCAGCTATACAGCGAACCCGGCTATCTGTTTTTAGAAAAATTTTTATTTCGCGAAAATGATATGTGGACGATAAGAAGTCTATTGGTAAAATTTGAGCTAAAAACAGAGTTAAATCGACCTCCGAAAGTTATTCTGAATTTGGCTTCTAGTTCGGTTCAATTTGAACCGGTGTTTGACTGAGGTTTGACTGAGGGGTTATAAATAGTAAATGAGGCCTAATCGATATTGACTGTCTAGAATAAGATAATAGAAGTGTTATCTATGAATTTTGATAGCTTTAGAGTTGTATTTTACGGCAAAACAAAAAGTGATCGAATCGGACCGATTTAAGTGAACCGGTGCCCAAATGGACTCTGATTGAGTTGAAAATTTTTAGGTAGCCTATTTTTGATATTTTAAGACCAATGAAATTATTTATAACTGAAAATAAGGAGGGGAACATATAGATGTTTTGAAAAAGTGTAAATGAACCGAAAAATCAAAATTTTAGTTTAATTTGGTCTGACCACCCTAGATGGACCAGTTTGGTTAATTAGAGGGGTATTTAAGGGATGAAATAGCTGGATTTCTCTAGAGAAATCCAGCCAAAGTCGGTCTCCCTCTTGTCCCTCAAGGCCGAACCCTTTTCTCTCTTTTCTTCTCCATCTTTCTTCATTTTTCCATCAATATTTCTTCAAAATTTCAACAGATAGATATTATTCAGCCCCTCTACTATCTTATTGAAGCAATTGGAGTCCAATTTGTGCACTAGAAGTGAGTGAAATCTTGTGTACAAGGTTTAGGGAAAGTTTAGAGGTTTATGTTTTAGGTATTTTTAATTTGAATTATTGGTTCCTATAGGGGTTTTCAAGGATGTAGATTATGATTATGAAGTTATTTTGCTAAAAAGAAGTGTGAATTTAATGTTATGGGCATGTTTATATTCGGCTATGGTAGGTTATTCAAGAGAGGAGGAAAATTCTCAAGCTAAAGGGAAAGAGAAGCAAGTCTAGAGTGATCTAAAGCTTGGAATTGAGGTTTGTGGTTACTAAATCTTCATTTTTCCTTTTATTTATGTTGAATTTTAGGTTATGTCCAAGTATAGGTATATGAAAATGATGTGTTTATTTAAATCTAATGTGATATTCATGTTTAATGACTTAATATAGTGTATAAATGTGATTAGATAAATTTTAAAAGCAATGGCGTGAAAAACCTAGGGTAGGCCAAATGTGGTACTAAGGAAAATAAGAAATTTTAATGAGTTTTAAGGCTTATAAATGATGATTATAATGTGTTTAATATGTTAAGAGTGTGATTAAATGATTAAAAGATTTAAAATAATTTATAATGTGGTAGTGTTAGTTTGGCCGAATGGTATTAAGAGGAATAAAATGGAATATATGATGAATTATGGGATAATAATGATTTATAAGGTATGTTTAACATGAAATGAGGGTGTGTGGGTGTTTAAATTAAATTATAGTGCATGGTATTAAAAAATGAACATCTGGCCGAATGGTAATTTTAATGGCATTTATGGGTATGTTGATAATTTATGTAATGTGGTGACATGTTATGACCATACAATGATAAAAGAATGTGTATGCAAATTGGTATGTGAAAATAATAAGTGTGTCAAAATACACATTTGGTCATAATGTGATATTAATATGAATTTTAATGAATTATTGCCCTTAGTAGTTGTCTGGTAGTGAAATCTAGTCCAGGATATAAATGGCTAGCCATAGGGACTTCACACCACAGTACGAGTCATGGTGACTCAATAGTGAGAGGCCAGTGATGGCTTGTCACAGTGTACAGTGTAAAATAGTGATCAGTGTAATGTAGTGTGGTGAGAAATGGTACCATTGGGTGTCATTTTATAGTGTAGTGGAACTGTGGGATCCACGTCTCGCATATCCGTTCAGTAGGTTTTCTACCGAGTCCATACTAGGGGCATTCTGGTAAATATGCAATAAAAATGTTTAAAATAATGAAATTGGTGAAAATGAGTGAAAATAGGACTAAAATGAAGTAAATAGAAAGTTTAGGGGTAAAACGATAATTTGGCTAGAAGTTGATAAAAATTGGTAAAAAGAGGTTAAGAATCTAAATTGAAGGGTAAAATGGTAATTTTGGTAAAATATGGTGTTAAAATAGTAAAGCAGTGAAAAAGTGATAAATTAGGGACTAAAATGTAATTTGGTTGAGTTATAAAAAGGAGAAAAATGATGTTAAAAGGGTAAAATAGTAATTAAATAAGTTAAATAAGGGTAAAAGTGGAAAAAGGGAAATAAGTAAGGTTAATAGTGTAAATATTGAATAAATAAGGGTATTTTGGTAATTATGTGTAAAATGGAGACATAAGAGTAATTAAAATAAAAGAAAGGATATAATGGGTATTAATGTATTTGTGGGGACACAAATGTAATTAATGGAAAAGATGAGGACATAAATGGAAATTAATGAGAAAGTTAGGGATATGGATGGAATTAAGTAAAAAGATTAGTGATTCAAATGTAATTAATGGAAATTTAAGGATTAAGTGAGTAAATTGTACATGTATAGTAAATTAAGTTACTAAATAAATAATAATATGGTTAATTAGTAATCTAATAATTGGAACCAAGTATATGAACATTAGTAGTGAATATATATATAGAAAGTAAGTATTCACATTATGTAAATTAAATAGGAATTAATAGGAAATTTATGGATTGGTGACCACCACTAGGCATTCTAATGCTCAGCACGTAGTTGTTTTTTACTGCGTATAGGTACCCGTAGGTTGGAGCAACATACCTCAGTTGTAACACCCCCTTCCCATACATAGGAGAACCCATCTGCAAGGGAGTGAGAACCCGTATGAGCAGGGGTGTCACCAAGCAGAACGGTACAAAACATACATTCACATAATATAAACATACATATAAACAGCGAAAAATAAAACTTTAGATCAAACAAAACATATACTCATAGAATAATAAGATTCAATACATAATTGTTCTGATATCAACATAATTACAACTTTTAGAGATACATAACGGAAGCTGAACAAAAGACTAAATACAAAGAGAGATCACTATTACAAAATAATCATGATACAAAAAGAAGCTAAGTCCTATCAACATCCCACTATATTGGCTTGACTGGTGGCGACTCTCCGAAAAGCTATACTCTTTCCGCACCTGCACGGGTGAAACACCATGCTAAACAATAATGCTTAGTGGGGAAAACAAACAACAATAGCATGGACGGCCATTCACAATGGTCGTCAAGGCAAATCACATACGTAATGGCATATGCTGAATATCATAAGATAAAATCATAAGCAAATCACATTTGTAAGCATTCAAAGATTCATAATCATATTCTTATGCCAACAAATTCATATGTTCATAAATAAAGTCAATCACATTCAAATATTTATAATCATATTCATTCGGAACACAATCTCATAAGCATATAAGAACTAATCATAACACCTGCTGACTCACAGTAGTGGATAATGAGCAACACATGGCGGTACCTTACGGGTACGAATCGAAAAACAACATCACATTTTCTCTTTTCAAACATTTTACAAAGGGGATCTTTGTAACATCCCGGAAATCACCCTAGTAGTATTGAGTGTGATTAGTGTGATTAAGTGAGTGTAAAATTAGGGTTTACAAATTTGGATCAAATTGAAATTGGAATAAGAGACTTAATGGTAAGAAAATAAAGTATTGTAGTGACCAAATTGTAATTTTGCTTGATTAAGTTAAGTGAAGGGTTAGATTAAAGTTAATTGGGAATAATTAAAGTTAATTAAAAACTAGTGGAATTCTAGGTGTCAAATTTGTGTAGTGGAATTTTCTGTATCAAAACCATCTTTTGCGACCTAGTTAATGCATGCACATGTATTTGTTGTTTGAGAAAGCAAATATGTTCTTTGTGTTATTCATTTGGTCGGCTAGCTTTGGAGGAAGTCTGTATCTTTATCTTCTCTTTCTTCTACCTCATTCTCTAAAACAAATTGTTCATCCGTGAGCTAGATTAATCCCTAGTGAGTTTATTTGAATGCTACGTTAGATCCAACATAAAAAGGTAATCTTAAGCTCAGTCTCTTCTTCTTCTTCTTCTGACTTGGAATTTGAATTCATGAGTCTGGTTCTAATTGAGTATTATATGTGTGTGTATTGAATTGTGAGTTGGAGAACCAAGTAGACAAGCTAAGAGGAAGAGAAGGCTGTTTTAGCTAAGAAATTGAAGGAGAGCTCCAAGAGGTTAGCGATTGTGTGTGTATTGATGTGTTTAATGTGTGTAAATCATTGTTAATAATATGTGATAGTGTTAGTTGGCTTGAATGAATTAATGAACAAGTGTATAATGGTTATTGAAATGAAACTAGTGATATTGAAATGTAGTGAGTAGTAAAGATATTGCCATGATTATGTGCTATGTGATGAAATGTAATTGAAGTGTTACAAATGACATGTGGTGAGAATGAAAAACTAGCATGTGCAAAACAAAGAGCAAGATGAACCTTAAATCAGGGAAAATCCTGTTTATGTCGTACCAGACCTCTGTGTATTGTTTTGATCATAATTGGAGTAAGACAACTCCAATTTGAGTGTTTATTGCGCCTTTTGAACCGTAGCTTCCATACCTTTAAAAGTCTAAAAGTGACTGTAAAGTAATTCTGTCTCTAGGAGGCTAAAATCACAATAAATAGACGTGTTTCTATCCAGCCGGGTTGATTTGAACAGTCTGTAGTGTTTAAAGTATATCTAGTAATTTGGGAGTCCAAATGACCTGAAACTTGTTTCGTTGGAAACTATAATCCTAGGGAACAATTGTTAAGAAGGACACTTTGTCTAAAAATGAGGTCTAGAGGTTGGTTTTTGCGATGCAAGTTTATAGTGGAAAGCAGTCTCGTAAGGCACCAGAGGTGAGCCTCTGTCGCGAGCGCAACAGAGGTCGCAACCTCGTGATAGAACAACATATATAAAGCCTTTTCTTTTTAATTTTGAGCCCATGGTTGGCATGGATCAATTCCCTATCTTTTTCGCAACTTATTATGCACGATTAGGGCTATTAAATGAATAAAAAAGTAGTTATCATTAGGAAAAATTTATGAGTATGATTAAGATTGGTAATTTAACTAATAAAGTAACAATATATAATTATGTGAAGGATAGCAAATGGAATGACATATATGTGTGTGTGAGCATTAGGTTAGCCTCAATTGATGTGAATTACAAATGATGATAGCCTAACTAAGCTTGATTGCATCATTATGCGAGTTTATCTAAATGTGAATTAGAAATGTATGATAACCTAACTAAGCTTGATTGCATCATCATGCGAATTATTAACACGTGAAGAGAATCAAATCATGCAAATGAATTTTAATATGCGATTGAATTATATGCGAATGAATGATGCCATAAGAATGAATGTGTAGTGAATGGATAATCTAATAGGCCTGAAGTCGAGTCGTGGATAAATAAGCATGCTTATGAAGGGCTAGTGAATTGCGGCTGCTAGTGAGGCACCGACGGGTGTCTAGTGATTGATACCGATGGGTATCTAGTGATATAATGTTTGAGACTTCAGCCTCTAGTGTTTAATGATTATTGTACCCGTATCCACCTCTAAACGATTTAGGCTATTAACGATAAATGCATGTGAATGATTGATGATGATGTTGTGTTATAATATTATTGTGTTCTTTATATGTATTGATAACATTGCTCTTATTGATTGTGTAATATCCATGCCATGCTAAATGAACTAGTGATCCTGTTAATGAAGCCATCCACTGGCATAGTGTAGTGATTATTGGCATGGTAAAGTATGAGATATTGAGCATGGGCATGTGATTATCGACTTATAGTTATTGCATGACTTTCTGCCAGGATAAGTGAATTAGTGATCTTGATAGTGAAGTCCTTTATTGACTTAGTGTATCGAATATTATATGATGTTTTGTTTAATATGAACTATGGAATATCGGAATACTATCAAAATATTGACTATCGAGTGAACTATTGAATATAGGTATAGTATAATATGGATTATTGAATATTGATATGTTATTGAGATATTATTGAATTTACATGTAACATACTAGTGTTAATATTGAATAAAGCTATTGTTGGCTATGTCGTATTGAGTGATAACAATGCCATGCCTCATGGTATGTTGGCTATCATTTATTATGTGAACCTGTTTGATAAGCATGATCATTGTAGTGGTATATTTATATGTTGTTTTGGACTATTGAAATTGAAACATTATGGCATGATAAGTGTATGAATTAGTGATATGCAAGGCGTATGATCTAGTGGTTTTGTTAGAGGTCTATATGTTTTTTGAATCCCCGCTAAGCGTTATCGCTTAGCACGGGTGCTTGTCTCCCGTGTAGGTCTATATCATGGAGATTGTTTTTGGAGGCATATCTGCAGGCCACTATAAGAGCTGGGAGTTGTCGATAGGTTATGGTATTGTAATGATGATATGTTATTGTAATTCCGATTTTGTATAAGTAAAGCATGTATAGTTATGTCCATTTAATTTTGTATTGTAATATGTAATTTGTAACCTAAATAGTACCCAATAGTGAACAAGTGCTAATGTATGGAATAGTGATCATATAGTGGTAGTGAATAGAGATAATTATCGGTTATAATGATAATAATATCTACTAAAGGATAATGAGTAGATTAATGTTGTGAATTGATTTTAACTATGGCATGTTTGTCGCGTAGCTCTCCCTTGTCCTCCCAAGGGGCTTTGGGGCGTTACAAGTTATGGTATCAGAGCATTGGTTTAGGCGGTTCTGGACTATAAAAGTTATAGTGAATAGAATTGCTTAAAGTTTGTTTAAAGTGTGGCCCTAATGCAGATGTTATTTAGAGCGATTGATATGTTTGATTGAATTAATGTTTTTGCATGATGTTTTGTATGGTTAGAGTTATCGCATGTGTTAGAGAGAATTCCGCGAACAAAATTCCTTAAGTGGGGGAGAGTTGTAACATCCCAAAAATCACCATAGTAGTATTGAGTGTGATTAGTGTGATTAAGTGAGTGTAAAATTAAGGTTTACAGATTTGGATCAAATTGAAATTGGAATAAGGGACTTAATTATAAGAAAATAAAGTATTGTAGTGATAAAATTGTAATTTTGCTTGATTAAGTTAAGTGAAGGGTTAGATTAAAGTTAATTGGGATTAATTAAAGTTAATTAAAAACTAGTGGAATTCTAGGTGTCAAATTTGTGTAGTGGAATTTTCTGTGTCAAAACCATCTTTTGCCACCTAGTTAATGCATGCACATGTATATGTGGTTTGAGAAAGCAAATCTGTCCTTTGTGTTGTTCATTTGGTTGGCTAGCTTTAGAGAAAGTCTGTATCTTTATCTTCTCTTTCTTCTACCTCATTCTCTAAAACAAATTCTTCATCCGTGGGGTTAGCTAGATTAATCCCTAGTGAGTTTATTTGAATGCTATGTTAGATCCAACATAAAAAGGTAAGCTTAAGTTCAGTCTCTTCTTCTTCTTCTTCTGACTTGGAATTTGAATTCATGAGTACGGTTCTAATTGAGTATTGTATGTGTGTGTATTGAATTGTGAGTTGGAGAACCAAGTAGACAAGCTAAGAGGAAGAGAAGGCTGTTTGAGCTAAGAAATTTAAGGAGAGCTCCAAGAGGTTAGGGATTGTGGGTGTATTGATGTGTTTAATGTGTGTAAATCATTGTTAATGATATGTGATAGTGTTAGTTGGCTTGAATGAATTAATGAACAAGTGTTATTGAAATGAAACTAGTGATATTGAAATGTAGTGAGTAGTGAAGATATTACCATGATTATGTGCTATGTGATGAAATGTAATTGAAGTGTTATAAATGTATGTGGTGAGAATGAAAAACTAGCATGTGCAAAACAAAGAGCAAGATGAACCTTAATTCAGGGAAAATCCTGTTTATGTCCGACCAGACCTCTATGTATTGTTTTCATCATAACTGGAGTTTGACAACTCTAATTTGAGTGTCTGTTGCGCATTTGAACCATAGCCTCCATACCTTTAAAAGTCTAAGAGCGACCATAAATTAATTCTGTCTCTAAGAGGCCTAAAAATTTCAATAAACGGACGTGTTTCTATCCAGCCAGGTTTATTTGAATAGTATGCAGTTTTTAATTAATATCTCTTAATTTAGGAGTCCAAATGACCTGAAACTTGTTCCGTTGGAAACTATACACCCTAGGGAACAATTTTAAAGAAGGGCACTTTGTCTAAAAATGAGGTCTAGAGGTTGGTTTTTGCGATGTAAGTTTAAAGTGGAAAGCAATCTCGTAGGGCACCAGAGGTGAGCTTCTGTCGTGACCTCGCGACAGAACAACATATATAAAGCCTTTTCTTCTTAAATTTGAGCCCATAGTTGGCATGGATCAATTCCCTATCTTTCCCGCAACTTATTATGCATGATTAGGGCTGTTAAATGAATATAAAAGTAGTTATCATTGGGAAAAACTTATGAGTATGATTAAGATTGGTAATTTAACTAATAAAGTAATAATATATAATTATGTGAAGGATAGCAAATGGAATGACATATATGTGTGTGTGAGCATTAGGTTAGGCTCAATTGATGTGAATTACAAATGCATGATAGCCTAACTAAGCTTGATTGCATCATTACGCGAGTTTATTTAAATGTGAATTAGAAATGCATGATAGCCTAACTAAGCTTGATTGCATCATCATGCGAATTATTAACACATGAAGAGAATCAAATCATGCGAATGAATTTTAATATGCGATTGAATTATATGCTAATGAATGATGCCATAAGAATGAATGTGTAGTGAATGGATAATCTAATAAGCCTGAAGTCGAGTCGTGGATAAATAAGCATGCTTATGAAGGGCTAGTGAATTGCGGCTGCTAGTGAGGCACCGACGGGTGTCTAGTGATTGATACCGATGGGTATCTAGTGATATAGTGTTTGAGACTTCGGTCTCTAGTGTTTAATGATTATTGTACCCGTATCTACCTCTAAACGATTTAGGCTATTAAAGATAAATGCATGTGAATGATTGATGATGATGTTGTGTTCTTTATATGTATTGATAACATTGCTCTTATTGATTGTGTAATATCCATGCCATGCTAAATGAACTAGTGATCCTGTTAGTGAAGCCATCCACTGGCATAGTGTAGTGATTATTAGCATGGTAAAGTATGAGATATTGAGCATGGGCATGTGATTATCGACTTATAGTTATTGCATGACTTTCTACCAGGATAAGTGAATTAGTGATCTTGATAGTGAAGTCCTTTATTGACTTAGTGTATCGAATATTATATGATGTTTTGCTTAATATGAACTATGGAATATCGGCATGCTATCGAATTATTGACTATCGAGTGAACTATTGAATATAGGTGTAGTATAATATGGATTATTGAATATTGATATGTTATTGAGCTATTATTGAATTTACATGTAACATGACAGTGTTAATATTGAATAAAGCTATTGTTGGCTATGTCGTATTGAGTGATAACAATGCTATGCCTCATGGTATGTTGGCTATCATTTATTATGTGAACCTGTTTGATAAGCATGATCATTGTAGTGGTATAGTTATATGTTGTTTTGGACTATTGATATTGAAACGTTAAGGCATGATAAGTGTATGAATTAGTGATATGCAAGACGTATGATCTAGTGGTTTAATTAGAGGTCTATATGTTTTGTGAATCCCCACTAAGCGTTATCGCTTAGCACGGGTGCTTGTCTCCCGTGTAGGTCTATATCGTGGAGAACGTGTTTGGAGGCGTATCTGTAGGCCACTATAAGAGCTGGGAGTTATCAGTAGGTTATGGTATTGTAATGATGATATGTTATTGTAATTCCGGTTTTGTATAAGTAAAGCATGTATATTTGTGTCCATTTAATTCTGTATTGTAATATGTAATTTGTAACCTAAACAGTAACCAATAGTGAACAAGTGCTAGTGTATGGAATAGTGATCATATAATGGTAGTGAATAGAGATAATTATCGGTTATAATGATAATAATATCGACGAAAGGATAATGAGTAGATTAATGTAGTGAATTGATTTTAACTATATCATGTTTGTCGCGTAGCGCTCCCTTGTCCTCCAAGGGGCTTTGGGGCGTTACAATCTTAAACAAGATCCAAACACATTTAAGTTCGCGAGGAACTAAACAGGGACCTAATCAGGGTCCAGAACAGAACTGAGCGCTGCAGCTATAGAACACTTTTATGCATGCCTAACTATCTACTAGACTGACGCTCGCAGGTCATGCTTAAAACAAATCACATACCAGCATAACACTTTGTTCATATAGGAGAACAATGAACTTATATATGCATAACACGTTCCGTATTCAAACACAACATCCAAAATACTTTGATAAGGCACAAGAAAATACAATTAATCATTAGTAGCTAATTGAAAAGACACTAAATAAGGTTACAACCAATAATAAATGAAAAAGGAATTAAAAAGATGAAAGTTGAAAAATTCAAAATTTACAGGGCAGAGGCATTTTACACGGCAGTATGATATGCACTTACAGCCGTATAAGACATCCTACATGGTGGTAAGGTAAAACCATACTGCCGTGTAATATGCCCAACACAACAGGTAGAATACATTTACACGGCGGTATGGGAAATCCATACCCCATGTAAAATGCACAGCCCAAAATTCGTTCAAGGCAGAATGACTTTACACGGCGGTATGAAGAGTCCTTACCGACATTTAAAATCACGGACAAGCAAAACTAAAGGAAAACACACGATTCACACGGTCGCATGCAAAACCTTACCGCTGTGTGGATCGACCAAAACCCAGAAAATTCACAAAATTACACTCCCAACTCAAAACCAACTCAACATACCCAGAAATTAAACATACAACTTACCAAAACCAACTTAAAACTCACCCTTTTAGCTCATAAACCCAAGAAATCATGCAATGAACAAGGTTAAGTCATCCCATACCAAATTCAGCAATTTATAATTTAAATGCATATATAATCCAACAAAAATCACAATCTGAGTTCTGCCAACTCAAAACTCATGACATATCAACCATCATAAACTCAATTAACCACTAGCCTTCTCCTTTCCCTTGGGATCCCAAGGAGGCTCAACTAATCAAAACACCCTAAATCACACAAACACAACAACCCTAGATTAAACACATTCTAACCAAAACAAGAACAAGGGAAGAAGAAGATGAAGAAGAGGAAGAAACCCATGAAAGACTTACCAATCAAAGCTAAGGAGATGATCAATTTCCACCACCAACACTTGGATCCAAGCTAGGCCCACAATGAAGAGAAAAGAGGAAGAAGGAGATGAAGAGAGGAAGAGGAAACGGGAAAGAGACAGCAATTTGCTATTCTCATTTCTCTCTCCTTCTTTTAATTACCTCTTTCATAATTCCTAGCCACATGTTACTCTTTGGTTGGTGGAACTTGACCACTCACACGCAACAAATATACATGCTACCACACACAAAACTAACCCTTATAATTCACACACTACAACCATATGCTCATGCACACACTAACACAACCCAATGAACATACACCCTACTAACATATATGCACCCGCACAATATTACAGCCCATAAAACATGCATTTTACCCAAAATGCCCTTAACACATGCCAAAACTCTCACACATGCACACATACACATGGCAAACATAGCTCAAACTACTAAGGGGGGAATCGAGGTGTTACATCAGTTTTGGGTGGAGCAAGTCGGAGAAAACGAAGTTAAACTATATTTTGTGTATGTAGTAGATATTTTTGTTATGGCCTGTATATACATAAAGTTGGTTATATGATTATGGGTGGTATATAATTATTAAGTATTATCTGTGTGGACTATTATTATGACTATATGTTGAATGGTTGGATATGTATGGGTTGGTATGGAATGTTATATTTGTTGTGCCCTTGCCGGGGCTGTGGTTTTAGAAAAGTGCAGGTTTGGGAATTAAGAAAAACTAGCCGTTATACTGCCAAAATTTTTACTAAATGAATAGTAAATAAGATAGTTATAGGTCATCAACGATCAATGCTAAATAAGAAATATTGTTAAATGTAGTAAAGTGTTAATAGTTCTATTAAGTGAAATAAAATGTGAAGTGGTTATAATGACAACTATAAAAAAAAATTTAGACACAAATTTAAGAACCAGTGTAGGTCGACCATAGTATTATCATGGTAATTGTATAGTATACCGAGACGGCAGTATACGTATAGGGTATAAGAGTATTACATTTATTTTGGTATCAGAGCAAAGGTTTAGGTGATTCTAAGTTCGGAGTAGGGATTTGTGACACGCGCTGAACCTGGGAAAGGCCCTCTTTCCGAGACCCACTTTTAGGGCTCAAGGGATTGGTTCGCGTCTTTTGATCTTGAGTGCCATGAGACACCTTAGAATCCCTATCAAATAGAACATTGGGGAGTTCATCTAGCCTCATGGTACCTTTAGGCACCTTTGAGGTATTTTGGAGTCGCCACACAATTTACGAGAAATTGGGACAGGTCATCTAACCTGTACTTGGAACTTCACTCTTCTTTTTGCCTTGGTTAATTATAAATGAGTTTTTAAATTCATAAAATTTTATCTCTCCTCTCACGTGATTAATGCATTTAATTTAAGAGCGCGTTGCAAGCATCGAGAAAGCAATAAACGAAAGCTATGAAGAAAGCGATAAAATAAAGCGATAAAGAAAAGCAGTAAACACGCCAAGCACACATTTATAAGAGAAGTCGGGACATAATACAATCCCATATGAAAGAAAGCCAATTAAAATTGAAATAGAAACTGGGACAGAACACAATCCCAAGTAAAGGCTAAATATCATTGCCCCAAAAATAATTAATTGCAAGGCCCACAAAATGTATGAACATAAATTTAAAACAAACAAACAAACAAAATCAAACATAGAAAAAATGACATACATAAATTGGGATATTCATTTGGGTTAGGAACATTGGTTCCTTCACGCTCAATTAAAGAGGGATCGAAGAGTTGTTCGATTGTTGGTTTGAAAACCAGGATGAGTGATCCCATTTTTGAGAAAATTTAAGTCTTCATTTTAATCGCAACATTTTTCATTTCTTGGCTAAAATGAGGGACATTGGTTCCAATTTTATTAGTGAAAAATCCCAATTTAATTATAAAAATATTTTTGTGATTTTTTATCTTGCACGTGCATAAAATGAATATATTTTATTAGCAAAGTAAACACCAACACAACAAGGGGATAGGAAATATCTCACCCAAGCGATACGTTCTCCTATGCATCGTGACCCCTTCGTGCGGTCACGGAAGCGCTCACACAAGGCAAATCACATTTAAATCCCAAATAAAAAATAATATTAAAAATGTTAGTGATAATTTTACAATCAAACGACACATATAAAAGCCAGAGAATATGCAAAAATAATTGACATATGTGTATGAGATAAAATGGGCTAAATTAGACGTGTCAATTTAATATGCAAACAATTCACATGCAAAAGAAATTAAAATAAGTCATGCAAAAACCCAAGAATAATAATGAGAACAATGACAATGTAATAACAACAACAACAATATAATAATAATAATAATAATAATAATAATAATAATAATAATAATAATAATAATAATAATAGAAACATAATAATAACACTGATAATAATAATAATAATAATAATAAGAATAAAAATGTTGACAATAAACATAATAATAATAATAATAATAATAATAATAATAATAATAATAATAATAATAATAATAATAATAATAATAATAATAATAATAATAATAATAATAATAATGCCAAATGCATGATAATGGCAACAACAATAACGTGATAGTAGGTATATATTAATAATAATAATAATAATAATAATAATAATAATAATAATAATAATAAAATGGTAGTAACAGTAGGAATAACGAGAAAAGCAACATACTGACCATTAATAATAATGATAATAGCAAAAGATGACATTAACAGTATCAATAATAATGATAATAACAACGATAATAATAGCAAAAAAAAACAACAATAATAATAATAAATAAAATGAAATGAGAATGGATCCAAAAATGTTTACCCTCAGACTTTATAGATCGAAAATAGGATCTCTCAATCCGTCCCCTTGTCAAGTTTACGGTGGTAAAATACCAAAAATATTTAAGAAAACCTAAATTTTTAATATAAAAAAGACTCAAAAATGATTTTAATGGAGTGATCAAGCCATGGAAATTAATTTTCCTTGCTCAAGCCAAACCAAAAATAAAATCTTTTAGAGAGAGGAAGAAAAATTAATTCCTAAGAGTTTTTGAAATCCCCTTTTCCTCCCTTGCTCTCGTCTATCTTTTTCCCTAGAGAGAAAACTCTCCTTTTTTCTACCCAGGAAACCAGCCTCTGGAAAATGAAGGTCCATTTCCTTTTAATTTCACTGTCTTCCCAAAATGGAAAAAACAAAAGTCACTTTTAAATTTAATTTTTCCAAAAATCGCTAAAACATGAGAGAAAACTAATTTTTTAGGGTCCCAAAAATACATTTTGTAGGTGAGAAAAGGACAGGGCGAAAGGCAAGAAGCCGCACGCGGAGGCCCGCAATCGGGGGGCTGCACATGCGGCCTTCCCCTCCCCATGGGAGGCCGTATGTGGACCATTCCACATGCGGCCTCCCATGGGGAGGCCGCATGTGGAAGGGGCCGCATGTGGAAATGTCCACATGCGTTTCTTCTCTTTTTATATATATATATTTTTTAAACTTATCCCTTTTTCTTATCTTTTTTTTTTAAATCATTTCATCAATTTTTTTTATTATTTTTAATTAATTAATTTAATTCCTTTTAAATATATATATATATATATATATATGTGTATATATATATATATATATATGTATATATATATATATATATATATATATATGTATATATATATATATATATATATATTATTAAAAGATTTTGATGTATATAAAATTAACACTTCCTAATTTTTTTTAATATAATTTTTTATAATAATATTTTTTTATTATATATATATTTATTTGTCTATTTTTTATTTAAAAAATGAGGATCTCGACAAGGGAAACATCATCTTCGACATTTTTGCCTGTGAATAGGCGATGCTTTCATCATCGGGTAATCCTGATCTTGGAGCGCCTCGAGACCCGGTGCCTACAGTTGTCCCCAATTTTGGGGAACCTAGAACTTGGGTGCCTAGGTGAGCTAAAATTCAGAAAAGAAGGAAAGAGACATGTACCTGAGGCGGAAGCTTTTCCAGACTGGATGATATTGTTGGAATGTTTATCGCCATGTTGTCGGTGTATTGTCTTTTGTTGAAGTGGTAGTGCTATGATCGTGCTAACGCTCCATGGAGTGGTAGTGCCGTCATCGTGCTAACCGTTCTGAAGTGCTAGTGTCGTGGTCGTGCTAACCTTCCATAGATGGCAGCGTCGCCATTGTGCTAACCCTTTTGAGTTTTGAAGTGGTAGTGCTGTAGTTGTGCTAACCTTCCATAAAATAGTAGTTCCACAATCGTGCTAACCCTTTTGAGTTTCGAAGTGGTAGTGTCGTGATCGTGCTAACCTTCCGCCGAATAGTAGTGCTGTCATCATACTAACCCTTCTGAAGTGGTAGTGTCGTGGTTGTGCTAACCTTCCGTAGATGGTAGTGCCGCCATTGTGCTAACCCTTTTGAGTTTTGAAGTGGTAGTGCCATGGTCATGCTAACCTTCTGTAGAATAGTATTGCCGCCATCGTGCTAACCCTTTTGAGTTTCGAAGTGGTAGTGCTATGATCGTGCTAACCTTTCATAGAATAGTAGTGCCATCATCGTGCTAACCCTTCTAAAGTGGTAGTGCCGTGGTTGTGCTAGCCTTCCATAGAATAGTAGTGCTGCCATCGTGCTAACCCTTTTGAAGTGGTAGTGTCGTGGTCGTACTAACCTTCCGTAGAATAGTAGTGCCGCCATCTTGTTAACCCTTCTAAAGTGGTGCCCCTTGAGACATCTTTGGTTGGTTGTTGTATTGGTATTTTGACTGATGTCGTCACTCGCCTTTTGTCAGTGTTTGCATCGAATCTCTCTTAATACAAAACTGGAAAGCTAAATTTGCAAGAAAATTGGTGAGCATACATGTGAAATGTATGTGTCATGCTGGAATGTAGGATAAGAATTCATCTGAGTGGATTTGGAGGCGACAGCCGGTTTGGTCGCAATTTGCAGTAGGATCGGTGCCCTCTGGAATTGCTTTTGAATTTCATGCCTTTGGGGATTATGAGGTTCTCCTCTGATACCTATAGTCATTCTTTTAAGGTAGTGCGTCCCTTGAGGATTTTCACACTAGCTTTTCTAAGCGGGAAATGCGTCCTTTCGGATTTTCACATAACCCTGTGCCTTATTTTTTGCTTGGAATGGACCCAACCCAATCTAGCAGCTTTTATTCATTTCATTTTTTGTAGGACAGACTACCTATTTTTAGGTTTTCACCCTGCTCTTTGGCCTAACTTTTGCTTAGAGCGCCAATTATGGTTTTTGTCTCTAACGTCCCTGTAAGCACCGTGTCCCGGAGAGGTCCGGATCAGAGATGACCCTATGATGAAATCGGTATCCGAGCTTGTACAAACAGTTCAGATTCGGAGGCTTTAGTCTCATGCTCCACGAGAAACGAGTCTTTTTTACCGTCCGTAGCCAGAAGGGGAGAAAATCGGGGAGTTTTTAAAGTCCAAAAAGCATGTTTTCTTCAAGAAACGGCCAGCCCGTCGGTCAGCGGCAAGCTCGTCGGTCGGAGGCCAGCCCGTCGGATGAATCCTTGTGTCAGAAGGATTATTCCGATGCCCGTTGGTCAAATTTGCATGGCCGTCGGATGAATCCTTGTGTCAAAAGGATTCTTTCGACGCCCGTCGGTCAAAGTGGCTGGGCCGTCGGATGAATCCTTGTGTCAGTAGGATTCTTCCGACGCCCGTCGCCACCACAGACGCCCGTCGGTCGTGCCTGGCCTATAAAAGCTTTGAATTTTCTCATAAAAAGGGTTGGAAAAATTTCTAGAAGTGGAAATTCTGCTAAAATTCACACGTGTTTTCTCTCTCTTCCAACAAACACATTTCTAAAAAGATTTAATCGATTCAAGAATCAAACCATATAAAAGGAGCTAAATTTAATTTGTTTTCCTAAGGTTTTGATTCCAAAAATTCAATTTTTAGAAAAATCAAGAAGGAAACAACCTATTTTCCTCATTCTTTATTTTTATCTTATTTTCTCGTGGAGCGTGCGGGAAGCCATACAACAACAAGGAATCCAACCAAAAGGTTGTTCTGAGGGTAAATATTCTGGCCCCTTTTCTGTCTCATTCTTACCTTTATTTTCGATATTTTCTTTGCTCTTGTCCTTTTTTATTTCTTGCTTCCATTCTTCTTGGGTTTGTGTAAAATTTGTCTCTTTGTGTTTCTTTGAAAAGATTCTATTTTTTTCCTAGGACAGTGGTGACCGACGGGTCATCTGCTTCGACCGATGCCCATCGGTCACCTTTAAGCATAGACCATCGGTCACCCCCACAGACGACTTTCTTCGAGTAAGCGACGGGCTGTATTGGTCTCCTTAACCGACGCCCGTCGGTTATTCGGCATAACCCGTCGGTGGGTTCTGTCCCACATTTTAAACCTTTTTCTTCTTTTTCTTTTTTGTTCACTCAAATTTTTATATTTATTTATAACTTTTCCTCTGTATTTTAACATCCCTTTGGCTTGTTTTGTGAGAATATGCTTGTAACACCCCAAATCGGGCCTAGTCGGAATCGAAAAGCTAAGTCAGTTAAGTGAAGGGTATTTTGGTAATTTGTGCTTGAGAAAGTTTGGTTAATTAGGACTAAAGTGCAAAGAAAATAATTAATTAATAAGATGTTAAGTGAGAAATCATCTAGTGGAACATGTGTATGGTATTTAGGAAGTGATTGGATAAGATTGTGACACTTGGGTTTGTAGGATGATGACAAGTGGTTTATAAGGAATTGTTAGAGTGTGCTTGAAGTGTATGGAAGTAGGATGTAAGTGGGTTAAGAAATGATATGGTGTGAGTGGTGTTTGGTGTATTGAAGATATTTATTCAAGAATTGTTTGTGTGTGTATGGTGTATGGTGCAAGGTGGAATAAGTCAAAAGATGGATTAAGGAACCAATAAGATTAGGACACATGGCTTGGGTAGGTGTGCATTGAATGAAAAGAAAGAAAAAGAGGGACAATGAGGAGAGAGAACGCAGGAACCATTATGCTCCCCGTTCTCCTCTCTTCTTTAGTTCTTCTTTCCCATTTCTTTTCCATTTTTCTGCACTTTCTCCTTTCCTTTCTTGTGGTTGGTGTTTGGGCACATGCTTGGGCGATTTTGATTGAGTTTTGGATCAAGTTAGAAGAGGTAAGTTGGGTTTTTAGGGTTCTTGTGTTTGGATTCTTCCTCCTCTTCTTCTTTTGATTTTTTTTTAAGATAGGATTTTGGAAGAGTAATTTGTGGGTTTTGGTTTTGTGCAAGCTTTGGATACCAAGAGGAAGATTAAAGGCAAAGAGAAGGTAGAGGTTTGAAACAGAAGATTGAAGCTTCATTTGAGGTTTGGGAGCTTTGATTTTTCATTTGAGTTTGAGTTGTCTTTGCCTAAATTTTCCTTGGATCATGAGTGTGTGTAATTGTGTTTGTTTTTTTTTCCAGAAATTGAGTGCTTGAGATGAGATATGCATGAATTAATTTGGGAAAATGTGTGTTAGTAATACATGTTATTGATTGATATAAATGTATATGTGAGTTGGCATTGAAATGCATGAGTTTGAGAAATCCTTTGAATTTGATGTTTGATGGTGATTTTGGCAATTCTGTTCCATTTTTATTTGACCTCTGTGCATTGTTTTTGTCATAGGTGTAGTTATAGAGCTTTGAATCGTATGATTCTTGATCCATTAGAACCATTATTTCTATTCCTTTAAATGTCTCAGAAATAGCCTTGGACAAATTCTCGCTCTAAGACATCGAAAAATTGATTACAAATGTAGTGTCCCTGTTGTGTCGGGTTGTTTGAACAGTATGGGTTGTGGAGATCATATCTGGAGTTATAGGTTTCCTTTTGACCTGAAATTTGTTTCATGTGAACGGTAACATCCTAGGTAAAATTTTTTAAGAAGGAAGTTTTGGCTAAAAATGAGAATTAGAGGTCGGTTCAGGCAATACGAGTTGGGCACGTTGAGCAGTCCCGTTTGGCTTCAGGGGTGAGCCTCTGTCGCGAGCGCGACAGTGTCGCGACCTCGCGATAGAAAAATGTGTTTTTAAGCTTTTCTTCTTCATTTTTGACCCTTGGTTGGTTTGGAGCACTTGCCTTTCCTTCCCCTTCTTTAGGTGGAGTATTTTGGGCATGTTTTGCTTCCGAAGTGCATCCGAACTTCGTTATTACTGTCTAAAACTTAGTCATTTCTTGTTTAGAGTTTGGAGATATGATTAATGTTCGAAAATGGAATTATGGTGTTTTTGATGTTCATAATAGTTTAATTGTTATGGTTTTGATTTAGATGATGCATGAAGCCTTGAATGTGAGCTATTGAACTTAATTGTGTTGAATGACGATTAGTATTGATATTATAGTTTGTGTATATGGATATTGTTAGTGGCATGATTTATTTGGATTTCTTGGTATGGATGTTGTGTTCATGTTGTCAATGATGTGTGGCTTGCTGGAGATGAGGTAAGAGACCTTTGGTTATATTTCGTGTGTTTGTGGGTGAGTTTGAGGAAGGAAAGTATTATGCATATCTATACTTATGATCTTTCTCTAAGATTATTACGTTATGCTTAAGTGTAAATTGTATGATGCATGATTGACTTTATGAACTTATTCATATGTCTTATCTATTGCTGATTATGTACAATGATATAAATTACGTGATTTGAAATATGATTTGTATTATACATGACCTGCGAGAGTCAGTCTAGTGGATAGTTAGGCATGCCTAATAGAGTCTGTATGTGTAGCTGCAGCGCCCCTTTGAACGATTTGGACCCTGATCAGGTCCCCGATTGGTTCCTCGCGAACCCTATTATGTGTATGTGTATGGATCTTGTTTAAGGTCCTATTTTGAGAAATGCTTTTGAACTATGGAAAGTAACAGTACTTTGCGATTTGTACCCGTAAGGTACAATTTGTTACTCGTTATCCACTATTTTGAGTCAGCAGGTATTTCGTTTGCTTTATCTAATATGATATCCGAATGTATAAGATTTCGGTCATATGAACCAGTTATGAATATAAGAATGTGATATCGGTATGAGTATGATTTTGGGAAATGTAAATGTGCTTACAAATCTCCAAGTGGGCTTAATGTAACTCTAACCTGTATATTGTACTTTTGTCCTTATCTGTAAATGATCCTGTATATAGTATGTGTGATTGAAGTCGGTGTGGCATATAATGTTGACACTACATTTCTGTATAGTAATGTGATAAATTAACATGTATATTAGAATGTGTTTACGTTCTGGACATGATAATTGGGTGTGTTAATCATATGAGTATATGATTGCAGTTAGGAACATTTGAGTACGTGGCTATTGTATAAAGCATGTATAATTATCTGTTAGGACTTGATACATTCGCTATTGTGTATGTGTTATACTTGGGCGACCGTTGTGAATGGCCGTCTATATTTTCTGTATATTTTCCCCACTAAGCGTTATCGCTTAGCACTGGCTCTTTTCCCCGTGCAGGTGGCAGGTTGCTTTTGTTCAAGTTGCGCATCTGCAGAGTCGGCCACATAGAAGCTAGAAGTTTTGTATCTTATTCAGCTTTTGTAATTTAGAATTGTTGTATAACTGTGTAATAGGTATATATAATGATAGGTAAAGATTCTGATGTAATATTTTAAGCTATGTAAATATTTGCACCTTTATGTATCTTTCTTATAAGGTTTCTGTTATATGATTATAAGTATGCATGTGTGTATGTTTTCTCTTAGGGTATGCGCCTTGGCATATTATGTACGTTCATAAAGTATTCATTTTGTTCAGTATCACTCTTCTTTCTCTCAGAATTTTTAATTATCATAAATATGTCATTCTATTTATGTGATGTTTACTTGTTTACTCTAGTGGGATGTGACACTCCTATCTATCTTGGATCCTTCTTCCTCTAATCTGAATAGAAGTCTCCATAGTATAGGTTGGGGTGTGACAATGCTTCTGTTTCTTGGACTTGGTGGAGCTTGAGGGAGTTCTCCCACATTTGGAAAGTTCACCTGGTTTAGTTCCCTATCTTCCTATCTTTTATATTTCATGCGTTTATTTATTGTTTCTCCTATATATGAAAAAATTGTTGTATTCCTCGCTAATGTAATCGGCCAAACGTTTTATATTTAATAAACTGAATTCTTCATAAAGTCAAGGACCCAATGTCCTATTCTTTATCCAATAAAATCCTCACAATACAAATATCCATTTTAATAATGATGCATGTGAGGACCAAAGTCCTCAAAATAAGCAATGCCCCGATTCATGTATGTATCGCACATTTATAAAAGGGAGTTGTATTCCGCTCCTTGTGTTATTGTAATTTATCGCTTTCATTATTTACTTGTTCATTTACCATTTTCCCAATGTGAATAAATGCGTTTTGAAGGAATCCTCAAAATACAAAAATAAAGCCCTACACTAAGACCCTACTGTGCTGGCTTCGAAGGCAACGACTCTCCCAAAGCAACTCCTTCTGCACCTGCGCGGGTAAACACACCGTGCTAAGCGAAAAACGCTTAGTGGGAAAACACACATATAGCATAAGGACAACCATTCACAACGGTCATCAAGGCAATACACATGCATAGCACGTACACATATATACACAATAAACATAGCATAACAATTGCATATACACATGCTCACATACATAAAGCCATTCATCAGAGAGCTTATAACAATAGTCATATCCTCATAACAGATTGTACTTTTCACCATCGAATCCATACATATATCTCATATATTTCTCATATTACAGTTCATCCAAAGTATTTTAAGCACTGAAACACCTGCTGACTCAAGGTAGTGGATAACGAGTGAACAGAGAGTACTTTACGGGTACTAACCGATTACAGATAGTACCTTACGGGTACGAATCAAAAACCATTTTAAATTTTTATTCACAAACATTTTCTGAGGGACCTTAAACAAGATCCAAACACATTACAGGGGGTTCGCGAGGAACCAAACGGGGACCTGATCGGGGTCCAAACGGAATTGGGGCTGCAGCAAAGACTCTATTAGGCATGCCTAACTATCCACTTACTAGACTCTAGCAGGTCATGCATCAACCATTCAATTCACTTCATAAGGTTCTAAAAACCATTATCATACATGTACATAGTCTTATCATGGATCCGCATTCATATTATTCATAGGATATCAAGCATGAATCTCAAAAGCACTGAAGAAAAATGTAGTTCAAAAACCACACGCAACGAAGGTAAAACACATTCAGCATACAGGGGACTGTCGCGCTCGCAACGTCTATCGCGCTCGCGACAGAGACCGAAGTCTCTTCGCTGCGCGCGCGTGACGAATTTTGCAACCGCGAGGAGGACGGAAGGGCCAGGCTCTGTCGCGCTCGCGACACATGTCGCGATCGCGACAGAGAGCAAAGTTGCTGTCACGGGCTCAAGACGAATCGCGTGCTCGCGATAGCACTTGGCCAACATCGCGCTCTGTCGCGATCGCGATAGTTGTCGCGCTCGCGACAGAGGGTGCTCAATTCTTCGGTTGTCGCGGGCTCGCGAAGGATGTTGCGTGCTCACGACAGCGAAGCTCCAATTGCCGATCCCTGTCGCACTCACGATAGACGTCGCGATCGCGACAACATCGGGTTTTTTGAAAATCTGCTGAATTTTATAGAATTTTCTCCTCCTAAACTCATCTAACAACACACAAAACTCAACCATAAACTTCTTACCTCAAATCCCGCCATCCAATAGCAACAGCAACCATAATATAGCTTTTAATAACAAGAAATTTCATACAATACATTAATTTAAACCTCCAATTTCAAGATTCAACCAAAAACCCAATTTATGCCCAAAACCACATCAATTCCCAAATTACCAAAATTAACTCATGCTCTTGCAATATCCACATTCCAAAACAATAACCCATATCATACATACCATAGCAAAGGCATATCACAACCCAATTTCCATAAATCATCAAGAACACATACATGAACATATTCACATGCAAAAGCAAGAAATTCCCAAACCTCAAAATCCTTAGCTCCTATTGCTTGGATCCGCTAGTTCCAACCTTCTCCTTGCCCTTTGGCTCGCGAGGAGGCTCAACTAAGCACAACCCAACAAAACCCACAACAAAGCAACTCTAGATTAAAACCCAAATCCAGAAAGTATGAAGAAGAAAGATGAAGAAGAGGAAGAAGAAGATGGAAAATGCAGAAAACTTACTAAGGAAAAGCAAGAAGATGATTAATTCCCACCACTAGAGGCTTGAATCCCAACTAGGGCACCACAATGAAGGAGAAGAGAAAGAGGAGTTAGGAAGAGAAGAGAGAACGGGATTGAGGGAGCAAAGTTTTGCTTTCCTATTCTCTTTCCTCTTCTTAATCTTTACTTTTCCCTCTCTTGCCAAGTGTCCTCATCCTAATGGTGGAATTCAATCACTCACACCCAACAAACATTCCTCACATGCACACATCGGAACACCCTAATAATGCACCCTACATATGTATGAGCAACACACACCCAATGATTTCTCCAAATAAAACACCATACAAATGTATGCATGCCCACACACTACAATAACCCACTAGTGCATACCCTACTATGGTGCACTAACACATACACAAATATGTCCCAACTAATTCACACCATAGTACTACACATGCACACACGCACCAGAAAAACCCCAAATCATACAATATTACCAAAATGCCCTTATTATTCTAGACTTATGCAATTGCACACACATACACAAATGGCTCATTCAACTAGGGGGCAAACGGGGTGTGACAAAGATAGAGCTCCGATCATTGAGGGTGATTATGGAAGCCCAAATTCCGGAGGCTGAATGGGCACGACAAAGACTACAGCATTTAAACTTACTGGATGAGAGTAGGCTGAAGGCTTATTATCACAATCAGATCTACCAGAAGAGGTTGGCCAGGACATTCGGGAAGAAGGTGAGAAAGCATCCGTTGAGGGAAGGAGACCTAGTGTTCAAGCAGATGAGACCAGGTATACCGGATATCAGAGGAAAATTCAGACCAACCTGGGAGGGGCCGTATATCCTTAAAAAGCTGTTGTCCAAAAGAGTTGCAATCTTGTCGGATAGTGATGGAAACGAATTCAAAGAACCGATCAATATCGATAGGCTGAAAAGGTTCCATGGCTAAAGACCAAAATAAAAAGAAGAGAATAAAATGCCCTGCATGTTAAAAATCGAAAAAAGGCAGCCGTGCTAAAATTGGGCGCCTCGACAGGGTGAAAACCAAAAAAAGGCATCCTATGCAAAAATAAGAGGCACGAGAGAAAATGTCCAATCGTGAAAACCCGAGAGGGCCGATTGGTAATAGGAGTTGATGCTGTTAAAATTTGGTTTCATGTATTAATAGGGCGTACACAGTTGAGTTAATGTCAAAACTAATCATGTATACTAAAATTACATGGAAATGTACACAATTTCGTGAAATAGAACAAATATTATTCTTTTTATTTTCGTCATTTTCTAGTTCGGCATTAAAAAGAAATGTAACACCAAAAGAAATACATATGTAAGCTAAGCTAAGTCCTGCAACTGCTCTCGCCAATAAGATGCTTGAGCCCTCGTGTCCTATTATCAAATGCTGGACTGAGGACCCATTTCTTGTACTCGCTGGTTGAAGCCACGGAATGATCGCCAAACCTCAGGATGACAGTCTTCACTGGTAGTTTGCTCCACAGCTCATGATACCTAGAGCCGAACGCAGCCGAAAGAGCTCCTCCCCGAAAAGATAAGGGAACCATCACCACATCCTAGGTCATCCCAAGCTGACGCGCACATCAAGAAGTGATGCAAAAGGTGGCTTGACAGAGCCCACAGAAGGGAACACACCCCGATGGCCCATCTGTGACCACATGAGACAGTGGGAGCCAGGCAGATGTGAAACTGATATCGTCATCTGACAGTTCGCCAAATCTGGTAATGCCTTCACCAGCAGTGGCACACTCACACAGTCGTCGACGCGGAAGGAAATGGCTCGGCGAGTACTGTGGAATGACCCGAGGAGGTGGCTCAGACAACATCCTCAGTCTCTCTTGCAACCAGATCTAAAAAAAAAAAAAAGAAGCCACTGGATTAAGTAGGGTTTACTTCAGGATAAAGTAAGGCAAAGGGTTGTGTGAAAATCCGAAAGGACACACCTCCCGCTAAGAAATGCTAGTGTGAAAATCCATAATTGACGCATTACCTTTAAAATAATGACGTACCTGGAGCAATAAGGGGCTACCGGTGAAAGTAATGCTGGATCCAGAGCTCACGGAGTCCAAGCCCAGAATGGTCTCAGCTAAAATGAGTGGGAAGGGTGATGATCCTCGATGGAAGTCACTCAGAATCCTGAACAGGCGAGGGTCGCCTGTCAAACCCCCTAGAACAACAGTGAGAAAGTTCGTCATGCAAAACAGAAATATGATGCTTACCCGGTATGTAACCGATCTAGAGCCTCGATCAGTAACTCCAAAGTAAAGGAAGAGCCCGGAGAAACCAGCTGGACGGCCTCAGAAGGGGGGTATGCCGAGAGCCATAACTATATCCCGAGTCTGGAGTAGACCGCAGCGGGGGATGCAAGGTAGAACGTTAGGGGGGTACCAGGCTCCAAGAATGGCAGCTAGTTCCTCAGGCAGGGGGTACAACTCCTGGTAATTGAACCGGAAGACGTGAAATTGGGGGTTCCAGAAGTGAGTCGCCGCCAGAAGAAGGTTCTGGTCAACCACCCGACGCAAATATTTTAGCCCAGACAGGGAAGACAAGGCGCCTTTTTCCCAAGTGTGCTTGTCATCTAGGATGCGGTGCATTCTTTGGAGAAGAGGGGAAGACATTTTTAGAAGAATGAGGGGCTCAAGATGTTTGGAAAATGAAAAGACACAAAAAGGCAAATTTTTGGAGGAATTTATAGGGAAGCGCCACCGACGGCCTACCCGTCTCTTATAAGAGACGGCCTGCCTGTCGGTAAAAATCCACCTGGCAGATGCAAACGTCAGCATAGCATTAATCACGAGCATTAAATGTGCATTAATTGGGGAATGGGGAACGACAGACGGGCAACCCGTCGGTCGCTCCTAGCCGGGCGAGTGATAGACGGACCAGTGGCTGCTATCATTTTCACTTTCCCTCTCAAAACAGTTTTTTTTGCGTTTTTTCTGCATTTTCAAGTATTTCTTCTCCTTTTTCTTGCAATTTGTTTATCTTTTCGCGTTTTTCACTCACCGGACGCTCGGACACTCATTTTTCTTCAGTTTTTCTACACTTTTCGCGACTGCAAGTAAGTAAAATAACTACTTTACCTTTTAATTTACTCTATTTCTTCTTTATTTCTTCTTCTTTTAGCCTTAAAAAAGGTTAGGATGCTGTAGATGCATTAAATATCTAGGGAGAATGCTGCCCGTTTTTTTTTAATATTTTTTTTAGTGCAATTAATTTGAGCCTTTGCATGATCACATAGAAATAGGACTTTTCTATACCTTTGTCGCCTTGGAAATAAACTTTCTAGCGCATATATTGTGTTGTTGGGGGCACACCCTTGCCGGGGTGCATCCCATTTTTATGTATATTGTGGTTGGGGCCTGAGGACTGTTTTAATGCCTTTTTTATGCAGGAGGTTGGGCACACCCTTGCTGGGGTGCTGCCCAAATTTTATTTTTTTTTATTCTAGAATTGATTATTTTTGTGCATAATGCATGTCTTGGGGTCTAAAAAGTCCATTTTTATTCGCTCTCGAAATATCTTTTTCTACGCAGGAAATGGGGCACACCCTTGTCATGGCGCTGCCCATTTTTGCTAATCTTTAATTCTTTCTATGCCAGCTGCATATCTTTCTGCTTTTGATATGTGCGAAGCATGCTGGGCAACATCCCTTGACAGGATGTTTGTCCATTCTCCTTTTTATTATTTGTTTTGTTTCACCTCGTTTTTGGGCCGCTATTGCCCGGGTGAGGCCTCAATGGGCTTTCACCTAGAGAATGAGCCTAATAACGCTTTTTTCATCAAATTTTCGTTATCTAACATTTCTTTTGCAGGATGCCTCCAAGGCATAGAGCACCACAGGCCCAGCCCGAGGTCGAGGTTCTGGGTTGGATGGACGTCGAGTCATCCCAGAGATACAGAGCGCTAGCTCAGGTGGAGATTCGGGCTAGTCGCTTTGTGTCTCGGCCGTTCCTAGAGGCCCTAGGGATGGCCCTGGAGGTCGATGTACTTATCGAGGGCGCCGGATGGATAGAGTTCCTTGAGCCTGCTTTCCAGACCTTCCCTGAGGCTACCCGACAGGTGCTAGCCACCCTGCGTTACGGCGGTTTTCAGAGATCAGATACAGAGCCGGGGGTGGTACAATTTTGGTTCGATGGCCAGCATTTCAGCATCACCAGGCAGAGGTTCGCGGAGGCCATAGGGCTTCCCATGGAGGAGGGGGTCGAGATCCCGCGGCGAGCGGTGAGACGTGCCCACTGGGCAGCCATTGCCTTACCAGGAGTGTTGTATGACCACGATACAGCAAAGAGCACCGTACAGGTGTCTCAGGCACTCCGGTACCTGCACAGAGTGCTATCCAGCTCGTACCTCGATCGAGCTGGTAATCCAGGGATGCTTAACGCGGTCGAGATCTGGAGCCTCTGGTCTATGGTGGCAGGCCAGCGCCTCAACGTTAGCCATGAGATCTTGGCTAACCTGATCAGAGTTGGCAGAGGACTGACGCCCGTGGTGATAGTAGGGGGAGTCATCACCCGTTTGCTTTTGGGGTTAGGAGTTGCCCCGAATAGGCTGAGAGCACCCCTGGACGAGGGGATACATGTGGATGCTTCTGCAGCAGTACAGATGGGGATGATTTCACAGCTGTCAGGGCAGCCAGAGGCTTTCAGGTTGCTATCTATCCACGAGACCAGGCGGGTCTTCTCCCTTCCACCCTTGGGTCCAGACCTAGAGCAGCCAGAGCAGCAGCCTCCTCAGCCAGAGCCAGAGCAGCAGCCTCCTCAGCCTCAGCCCGAGCAGGAGCCGCCCCGGACTCCGTTGGATTTCAACGTGGAGTTCACCATGGAAGAGCTATTCGGTTCTTCACCGGCATCCAGGGTGCCGACTCCTGCTCCGTCATCGAGCACCAAGGTGCAGAGTTCTACCTTCAGGCCCCCCGAGAGGTATCACCCATACTTCCGGAGCGACCCAGGGGCATCTTCGTCCACGGCCCCGCCGCCAGAGCCAGCACAGCTTGATTTCTCCCAGCTCCTCACTACTATGTTCGTAGCCTTCGAGCGATAATAGGATGAGAGAGACAGAGCTTTACAGGAGAGGTTAGACCATCAGCAGGCTGCTACTCAGAAGCAGTCCCAGATGATAGAGCGGTTGGCCCAGGAGCAAGCCAATTTTATTGAGCACTCAATACGAGAGCAGGCTCATGTCATGGAGACCTTCAGGGACGAGCAGGCGAGGCTGGTAGCCCAGGGCCAGAGGGAGCTTAGACAACAGCTCACTCAAGATCTGAGGATGTCCCAGGACCAGGCGTCTCAGAGAGTTGATATGACTTTACAGATGATCGATGAGTCACTCGACTCCCTGAGATCCCGGGTCCAGGCGATAGAGGGGATCCTTCCTCCCTTGTCCCAAACCATGAGGGAGTTTAGGGAGCAGATGGAGCTGTGCCTAGATTAGATGAGGAGGACCGCTGGCGAGCAGACTACTCAAATGAGCCAGGCATTCAAGAAGTTAGGAGGCACAGTCTCAGAGACTTTGGAGTTCATGAGGACGTGCACCTAGCCCTTCTTGGATGGCTATGCTCAGATCAGGTTTAGACAGACCCATGATGCTGGGGTAGGACCTTCCACGGCTCAGCCTCCACCTCCGACACAGTCAGCTCCACCTCCACCTCAGTCAGGGATAGTGCATATCTCGGACAATGAGGATCCCGACGAGGAGCCCTCCGACTACGCGCCCCTCGGATGCTCAGGGTGTCATTTTTTTTGTATTTTTGTATATTTTCACTTTATATATACATTGTACAAAAGTGGATATCTCTAATGAAAAACTTTTATTTTCAGTTTTGTGCATTCATTCAGTTATTTATGATTAATTCATGTTACAGATAAGTGTCTGCTTTCACATTTACTCATATTCTAAAATGATGACGACATAAAAAACGAAAGAAAGAATAACAAACAAAAGATAACCAAGATTTGAAAAATGACAACTAAATAAAAAAAAAAGAAGAATATAAATGAAACATGACGTAGTAAATAAAACAAAACCACATCATTCATGGACATATTAAAAGATAATAACTCAAACATGAATTAACAAAACCTTTTATCACACAGGTGCAGAGAGTGATCCAGACACAAGCATCGATTGAAAGTCCAAACATGAGCGCCTGAGATTCGTATCTTCTTGAAAAGGGAACCCAGCGAGGTCTCCTCCACAAAATCAGGATTACGGTCAGAAAGTACTGCTTCTCACCAACCGAAGCTGCAGTTAGAGAAACACTGCTCTTCACATCGAGTTTGTAGTCAGAGAGTGCTACATCTCCTCAACCCTGCGCGAGCCGAGACGAGGCCAGCAGAAGCAGAAGCTACAGTTAGAGAAACCCTACTCTTTACATCGAGTTTGTAGTCAGAGAGTGCTACATCTCCTCAACCCTGTGCGAGCCGAGAAGAGGCTAGCAGAAGCAGAAGTTGCAATTAGAGAAACACTGCTCTTCCCATCGAGTTTGTAGTCAGAGAGTGCTACATCTCCTCAACACTGCGCGAGCCGAGACGAGGCCAACAGAAGCAGAAGCTGTGGTTAGAGAAACACTGCTCTTCACGTCGAGGTCGTGGCTAGAGGATCTACATCTCACCAACACCTACAGGTCGAGATGAGACCGATAGGGATATCTTCACCTACCGAACAGACTGAGACGAGGTCTACCCGGTAAAAGGCATGAAAGGTAAGAAATGCCACAGGTACGCGTTCTTCCTTTCTATCGTTTCTCTGAGTTTTGTCTCTTCTAGGCGCTCGTGCACTAGTTTCCCAAAACCTGGGGGCAACTGTAAGCACCGTGTCCCGGAGCGGTCCGGATCAGAGATTACCCTATGATGAAATCGATATCCGAGCTTGTACAAATAGTTTTGATTCGAAGGCTTTAGTCTCATGCTCCATGAGAAACGAGTCTTTTTTACCTTCCGTAGCCAGAAGGGGAGAAAACCGGGTAGTTTTTAAAGTCCAAAAAGCATGTTTTCTTCAAGAGACGGCCAGCCCGTCGGTCAGCGGCAAGCCCTTCGGTCGGAGGCCAGCCCGTCGGATGAATCCTTGTGTCAGAAGGATTATTTCGACGCTCGTTGGTCAAATTGGCAGGGCCGTCGGATGAATCCTTATGTCAGAAGGATTCTTTCGACGCCCGTCGGTCAAAGTGGCAGGGCCGTCGGATGAATCCTTGTGTCAGTAGGATTCTTCTGACGCCCGTCGCCACCACAGACGCCCGTCTATCGTGCCTGGCCTATAAAAGCTTTGAATTTTCTCATAAAAAGGGTCGAAAAAATTTCTAGAAGGGGAAATTCTGCCAAAATTCACGCGTGTTTTCTCTCTCTTCCAACAAACACATTTCTAAAAAGATTTAATTGATTCAAGAATCAAACCATATAAAAGGAGCTAAATTTAATTGGTTTTCCTAAGGTTTTGATTCCAAAAATTCAGTTTTTAGAAAAATCAAGAAGGAAACAACCTATTTTCCCCATTCTTGATTTTTATCTTGTTTTCTCGTGGAGCGTGCGGGAAGCCATACAACAACAAGGAATCCAACCAAAAGGTTGTTCTGAGGGTAAATATTCTGGCCCCTTTTCTGTCTCATTCTTACCTTTATTTTCGATATTATCTTTGCTCTTGTCCTTTTTTATTTCATACTTCCATTCTTCTTGGGTTTGTGTAAAATTTGCCTCTTTGTTTTTTTTTAAAAGATTCTGTTTTTTTCCTGGGACAGTGGTGACCTACGGGTCATCTGCTTCGACCGACACCCGTCGGTCACCTTTAAGCATAGACCGTCGGTCGCCCCCATAGACGGCTTTCTTCGAGTAAGCGACGGGCTGTATTGGTCTCCTTAACTGACACCCATCGATTATTCGGCATAGCCCGTCGGTGGGTTCTGTCCCACATTTTAAACCTTTTTCTTCTTTTTCTTTTTTGTTCACTCAAATTTTTATGTTTATTTAAAACTTTTTCTCTGTATTTTAACATCCCTTTGGCTTATTTTGTGAGAATATGCTTCTGTTTCTTGGACTTGGTGGAGCTTGAGGGAGTTCTCCCGCATTTGGAAAGTTTGCCTGGTTTAGTTCCCTATCTTCCTATCTTTTATATTTCATGCGTTTATTTATTGTTTCTCCTATATATGACAAAATTGTTGTATTCTTCGCTAATGTAAAAATCGGCAAAACGTTTTATATTTAATAAACTGAATTCTTCATAAAGTCAAGGACCCAATCTCCTATTCTTTATCCAATAAAATCCTCACAATAAAAATATCCATTTTAATAATGATGCATGTGAGGACCAAAGTCCTCAAAATAAGCAATGCCCCGATTCGTGTATGTATCGCACATTTATAAAAGGGAGTTGTATTCGGCTCCTTGTGTTATTGTAATTTATCGCTTTCATTATTTACTTGTTCATTTACCGTTTTCCCAATGTGAATAAATGCATTTTGATTCGATTGCATCGTGTGGAGAGAGAGCGAATTAATGAAAATTAAAATTTGATCATAAAATAATCAAGGTAGAAATAGATGAGAAGTCCCGAACCCGGCTCTGGTCTTTGGGCTCAAAGAGGCGAGAGGTCTATCTGATCACTTATTGGAACTATGACCTCCAAGACACCTCTTGTGTCACGAGACTTTGACGTTAATCCTAGGTTCCTTAGGGCGAGAGGTTTACCCTCCAAGACCCCTTTGGTTGGCCCAAAATGGATACTAAGCGTAGTTTTAGGCTCTCCGAGGTGAGAGAAACTTTCCCAATGTTCTATTGGGTGGCAACTCCATGAAACCTCCTTGTTGTCCAAAATGGAAGCACTTGCAGTTCATTTCAAGCTGTCAACGGACCCTCAATTGCCCGATCACCCTCAAGCGGGCGATCAGAGGGGCGGTCGCGGGGTCCGGTGCGCGTCACAGGCCCCTTTTTTTTTGTAAAGGAGGCTGGAGCTGTTGCCCAAAGATCTTTCAGGTATGATCGACATGTACTTATATCTTAGATCATAGTTGCTTGAGCTTGGTTCTTGTCATGAAGATACTATAGAATTGGCTTCACAGTTAATAGCAGGATGAGTCGACTAAAATGCTTGAGTGGCGAGAGTATCGGAGGGTGGACAATAATAATGTGCTGATTTTATACCGAAACCCGACAACTTTGAGTATATAAGATGAATTGCTCTGGTCACATCAATATAATTGCATAAATGCATATATTTCAATTTGATTTCATAACACATGATCATTATTTGGCATTAACTAGAAAAATATAAGACCTCATCTAATTTCGGGATAAATCTTGAAAGCGACAAACTCTTGTTATCAATCAGCCCGCTCGGGTTTTCATGATTGAAGATTTTCTCTCAACCTCTCTTTTTTTTAGCCTTTGCCATGGGACCTCCTTCAGTCCATCGGTGTTGATTGAATTTACTTTCATCTTCGTTAGCCGAGGAGGCTGCTCCTTCTGAGAGTGGTTCTTTTTAGCATCAAAGTCTTGTTCTTGGCCCTCGTGCAAACTGGCTGAGACGATAGGTTCTTCATTTTCCTTATTTGGGACTTGAATGTGAAATCTTACACCTTGCTTTTGTTGGTTTTAGTGGTTCAATTTCTGAAATGGCTTTCAATGGTTGAGATTGGGTTACAGGTTAGGCTTAGATAGTCTGGAGCAAAATTGTGGGGTGTTTTATTTTTTTATTTTTTTCTCCTCTCTCTTCTCTTTTGTTTTTTTTGCTTTTCTTTTCTGTCTTTGATTTTTTTTTTTCAGGTAGAGGTAATGGGCTCTCCTTTTGAATTTGGCTATAAGTGTTTATGCTTTGCTTATCTCAGTCTCATATTGAAACACCCCCACCGCCGCCCCCGTTGGAAGGATGCCGGCGGGCGCGCTACCCGACACTCACTAACAACAGACATACATTCACTCAGCGGAAGCAGGCTTAAACATAATAATACAGGCAAACCATAAATCTCATATAATCAAAATATAGTTATGTACAGTATCCAAAATATTACATCTTAATTCCTTTACAAAAAGTTACATAAGCCACCTTACAAAAGAATATTATGTACAAAAAGAATTAAAGGAGGAGATAGAAAAACAATAACTCTACTCCTATGTGGCCGACCTGCAGACGTGCGACACGAACAAGCTCCCAAAATCCTGTCACCTACACGGAACAAGAACCCGTGCTAAGAGATAACGCTTAGTGGGGAGGAACAAAAACAAAGAGCACTATACAGAAAAGTCATGTAAATACATATATTTAAATAAGCATCCACAGACTGGAATCTCTAAAATAATAGAAGACAAAGGTACACGACACATAAATAACAAATCTAAGCAATCATCAAACATTAAGATACACAATCCACTATACAAACTGAAGTCACCCAAAGAGACACAATACTTTACAAGGCAAAACTCAATACCTCGAAATTAGCCTGAATTTCATTCGCTGTGGATACGGGAATGCTTCGCGATAGGGGATACTACGAACAGTATCAAAAGTGGGAGACCGGAGCCTCAATCACCCACTTCACTGAATTTTATCAAAATAAGGGAGACCCAAGTCTCAAAACATTTTATCACTACACGGAAGATGACCATTTCGGAGGTCGACAGCTTCACCCAAACGGGGCGGACAGAACTGCTGTACTCAAATCCCTTTATAAGCATGCTTATCTATCCACTACAATGACACTTCAGGCTCAACTTACTGACTCTAAACACAACACTTGACAAGACCAACCCATAAGTCAAAATACTAATCATAGCAATAAATACTACCCAAAGCATTAGAGCTAAAAATCAAAACTCTTACATGTCACAATCATTATACAGAATTAGAACGATCAACATACACTTATACAAGACACAAAACATAACCCAAGCAAGAGTGAGAAATCGTGTAAAGAGGAACAAGGAGAACCAATTCAAAAAAAAAATAGGGCAGGCAGGAAGGCTTCTGTCGCGATCGCGACAGGAGTCGCGCTTGCAACAGAGCACAGGGTACTTCATCGCGGGCTTGCGCCAGGAGGCGTGCTTGCAACGAAGCATGCTCAGCAGACTCATACCAACCGAGCTCTGTCGCACTCGCGACAGAGACCAGTTACCTTCTCCTCGCGCGCACGCTCGACAGCATGCTCGCGTGGAGGATACGGCTACCGATCTCTCTATCGCGCTTGCGACAGTGTCGCGGTCGCGATAGAGGGCTCTTCAGCCACGAGGGACCAATCCGCATTCTATCACGCTCACGACAGTGTCGCGATCATGACATAACCCAGAATTGCCCAGAATCTGCATTTCCAGCTCTCTTCACAACTCAAACCTCAAAATCACCCATTCAAATATGCATAAACACTTACCTCGATGCTTCCAAGCATAGAAAACATGCTCATACATGATGTACACTTAAATTTAAACAAGAAATCACAATTATTTATCAAGAACATACAAAGCACACTTTACCTTGACACAACTATTTCACTCCAAATTAACATACCAATCACTACAATTTGAAACATGTTAAACCAGCACTCCACTTAATGACACACATGAATTTACATAAAAATTAACACTCAAGATTATTAAGAATTAAAGCATAACAAAGAATGATCCAAGAAAAGAACAATGGCAAAACACTCCCAAACACAATCAAATCAAGCTCCCAAACCTCTTGTAGACCAAAACCCCGCTGATCTTCACTCTTGAACCTTCTCCTTGCCTTTACTCTTCTTCTTGCCACTCGATTCTTGCACAAACCCAATCAAAACACACTTAAATCAAACCCATAAATTCTTCCAAACTAGAAAACAAAGACACCGAAAAGAAGATGAAGAAGTCCAAAGTTAACCCAAACACTTGCCTTCAAAACCCAGCTGAAACCTCCAAGAAAACACAAGAGGGAAAGGTTGAGAGTAGAAAATGGTAGCAAGAGAGAGAGAGAGAGAGAGGACGGGAAAGAAGGAGAAAAGGGAAAGAACTAGCTTCCACGGGAAGCTAGGCAAATTTTCTGCCCCTCCCTTCCCTCTCTCCTACTTTACCATTAATGCTCACCTACCCATTCCACTTGGCACACTTCTATTGGACCAAAACTCCCACTATCTTGACTTTCTTGCCAACATACCATATGACACACACACTTAATTGATCCCCTCAAATCAAGGCTTTAAAACCTTAGGCACCATAACTCAACACACACATACAACCTCTTAACATTATTACATCCAAGGCACCACACCCACAATCCACTAGATTACCACAACCAAAACACCCTACATCCATACACCACATGCACACTAAATAATTCCTCCACTAAATATAATTAATTAAATTTCTTGCAATAAAGTCCTTATTATCCAAATTCCTCATGCACCAATTACCAGATTACCCTTAAATTCTCAACTTCGCACGCAATTCTGACGAGGCCCAACTTGGGTTGTTGCACATATGATTAGAGGTCAATCTTGATTAGTTTTGGGGTATCCATCTCAAATGGTTAGGAGGAAGGGAGCCATAAGGCTCAGTTATAATGAGTCATATATTTCTTGTGAAGGTCCAAAGTTTCATTTGCCTCACTTCTGATATAGCTCTCGGAGTTTGATTTAGCTGTACTGCATGCGTCCTGGACTTTGAGGGGACAAAGGGCTGGTTTTTGAAATTCTGCTCGTCATTATGTTGGCATGTTGAAGTAGCGTTGTCCCAACGATGTCCTTGTCAAATTTTAGCGTGTCATCCCAGGTCCAGGCAAAACCTCTCTCTTTTTTTTTATCTCTTAACTTTATCTCTCAGAATTTTTCTCTCTTCAGGAGTCATATCAGATGCTATCAAGTTTTTTTTTTGGATTTCCCAAAGTTCCAAGATTAAATGCAATCATATTAATCGTATTAATTGGGTTAATGCAAAAAAATTGATGCATCATGATCATAAGAAATGAAATCATTAGAAACACCATACAAATAAGTGAAATTGTTCATCATATTAAAATTGCAAACATTGTCATAAGAAGTTCTTGGAATAAAAAGAATAAAGCATCTAAAAAACAAACATTGTTTTCTTTACCACCTTCACTAGTGGATTGACGATCTACCGATGCCACAGGAGTCCCTTCTTCAATCATCTCCTGACGGATGACAGTGACATACTCATCTTCCCAGACCCGATCCAACATATGGTGGGGGAATTGCATTATAGCTTGCCTTCTTCTTCTTTTCTCTCTTCTGAGGGTCGTTGATCTCTTTGGAGTCAATGAGATCTTGGACCTTGTTCCTCAAAGTTCGGCAATAATCTGTCAGGTGCCCAGTGTGCTGATGGTAGGCGCAGTACTGATCATCTCTATGCCCCGGCTGTCCCTGATTCACAGTTGGCCTAGGTAGCAGTGGTCTCAGCTTACCCTCCTTGGTCAATCTCTCCAATACCCAGGATAAAGATCGGCCCAAATTAGAAAAGTGTCTCTGGCCTTATCCTACTCCGGTAGTTGAAACCTTGGCTGTCTTACCATTTCTACCATTACTGCTACCAGCACCGCTTGATCTGTACCCTGACTTGTTCCTAAAATTCCTCCTAGCAAAGTTATTTTGGCTTGTTTTCTTTGCTAGGTAAGCCGCTTCAGCCTCTACAGCAATGTCTTTAAGCGACTCCCAATCTCTGAGCCCCTTAAAGCTGAGCAAGTCCCTCAAGTAAGGGCAAGAGTTCCTGATAAATGTCTGATCTAGTGCGCAGTGCCAGGCTTTCGCTTCATCTCCATGACCTTGTTCCTCCATCGGGTGAGGTATTCATGGAACGACTCATCACTCTTTTACTGTAAAAGCTCGAGGTCCTTTAGGGTGACCTCCATCCTACTGCTACAGTCGTACTGCTTCATGAATTTGTCAGTCAAAAGGTCCTAGTCCTTCTTGGATCTCTTATCCAGCCCACAATACCAGTCTACTGCCGGACCCACCAAACTAAGGCAGAAATATTTCACCTTCTGCTTCTTGGTCAACCCAGTGCCCTTCATCACCAGGGTGTATTGCATAATGTGTGCAGATGGGTCCGATGTACCATCGAACATCGGCAGCTCAGGCATCTTAAACCTTTGAGGCAATAAATTGAGGCAATCACCCACCTGTTATCAGCTGGCAAGGGATAGAGATTTTAATTTCCTTTGCTAGATCACTTGGAAAGGCCCTCTTTAGGAGACCCGCTTTTAGGGCTCGAGGGATTGGTTCGCGTCTTTTGATCTTAGGTGCCATGAGACATCTTGGAATCCCTACCCAATAGAACATTGGGGAGTTCATCTAGCCTTATGGTACCTTTAGGCACCTTTGAGATATTTTGGAGTCGTCACCCAATTTACAAGAAATTAGGGAAGGTCATCTAACCTGTACAGTCTAAACCAGAGATGGTGTTTGGAACTTCACTCTTATTTATGTCTTGGTTAATTATAATAGAGTTTTTAAATTCATAAAATTCTATCTCTCCTTTCACGCGATTAATACATTTAATTTAAGAGCGCATTGCAAGTATCGAGAAAGTAATAAATGAAATTTATAAAGAAAGTGATAAAATAAAGCGATAAAGAAAAGCAGTAAACACGCCAAGCACACATTTACAAGGGAAACCAAAAATAAAATCTTTTAGAGAGAAGAAGAAAAATTAATTCCTAAGATTTTTTGAAATCCCCTTTTCCTCCCTTGCTCTCGTCTGCCTTTTCCCTAAAGAGAAAACTCTCCTTTTTCTACCCAGGAAACCATCCTCTGGAAAATGAAGGTCCATTTCCTTTTAATTTCAGTGTCTTCCCAAAATAGAAAAAACAAAAGTCACTTTTTAATTTTTTTTTTCCAAAAATCGTTAAATTATGAAAGAAAACTGATTTTTTAGGGTTCAAAAAATACATTTTGCAGGTGAGAAAAGGACAGGACAAAAGGCAGGAAGCCGCACGCAGAGGCCCGCATGTGGGGGGCGGCACATGCGGCCTTCCATGGGAAGGCCATATGTGGACCTTTCCAATTGCGTTTCTTCTCTTTTTATATATACTTTTTTTTAAACTGATCCCTTTTTTCTTATCTTTTTTTTAAATCTTTTCATCAATTTTTTTATTATTTTTAATTAATTAATTTAATTCCTTTTAAATATATATATATATTTATATATAATCAAAGATTTTGATGTATATAAAATTAACACTTCCTAAATTTTTTTAATATAATTTTTTATAATAATAATTTTTTTTATTATATATATATTTATTTGTCTATTTTTTATTTTAAAAAATGAGGATCTCGACAAGGGAAATATCATCTTGGACATTTTTGCCTGTGAATAGGCGACGCTTTCATCATCGGGTAATCCTGAAATTGGACCGCCTCAGGACCCGGTGCCTACAGGATTGTTAAGTGATTGTATATACATGCTAATGAAGTAAATATTATGTTATGGTACTGAGGTATGTTTACTCCTTTTTAGAGTGTATCGATGGCGTCTGATCGAAGTTACAGTGTCGGGGATGGTGAGAGTGGAGCCTCGGCCAGTGTGGGTCCAGCTGAGACTACAAGACAACAGTCGACTCCTTCAGTGCCACCTCCCCCGCCGCAGCCTGAGTTTTTCACTATGATGGCAGATTATATTCGGCATCGTATTCACATAGAGATGGCACAACAATAGCCTCCAGCGCCAGTGACATTAGCAACTCCTACTTTTTGACCACCGATGCTTGATGTGGCGTGCGCCGAACCTCATGGCCTCCCGAAAGCCAGCTTTAGGGTGATCAGGAGAGGTTCATAAAACATGTAAGGTATTTACAAGTGCGTCTATTTTTGGCAACAATGAGATTTATTGGAGTCGCCACCCAATAGGACATTGGGAAGGGTCGTCTAGGCTCAGCGAGCCTAAGACGGCGCATACATATCCATCTTGGGCTAGCCAGAGAGATCTTGGAGGTCTCAGCCTCTACCCCCTGGAGCCTAGGATTTGTAAATTTAAGTCTTTTCGTGAAACTCAAGAGGTGTCTTAGAAGTCATAGACCTCTCGCCTCATTGAGCCCCAAAGACCATAGTGAGTTCGGGACTTCTCATTTATTCATACCTTGGTTAAGTTTATAATCGAGTTTTGAATGTATTATTTTATCCCATTTCACATACATTTAATGCAATTAATTAAAGCACACAACATACATTAAAGAAAAGTAGTAAAAGCATAAGTAAAATAAAGCACAGGTAAAAATATTACAATAAAACTAGGGGCAGAATACAACCCCCATTGTAAATAAAATACAGATCATGCATAAATCGAGATATTCATTAATGGTGAGGACATTGGTCCTCGCATGCATATTATTATAAAACAATTTTTATGTGATGATTTTGGATGGAAAAAATTGAGACATTGGTCCCATTTTTATTTAGGAAAAATACCAAGTTAATTAATAAAAATGGTTTAGTGACTTTCTTTCTAGCGGGCCTAAATACACAATTCTACAAGAAAATTATATGGAAAAAATAAATAAAAAAAAACAAAAAAAAACAAAATATTACAAATAAAGAAAAATAAATATTCCGAGCGAGCCTTTTGGACCTCCCCGTGTGCTCGCAAAAACGCCCAATCAAAAAATGAGTTTAGATATAAAAAACAAAATACAAATAAAATAATGTTAGTAATTAAATCAATTAAATCAATTAAACATACAAAATAATGAATAACAAAATAAAATAAAATAAGATGACATGAAAAGAATGATAATTGAATCAAAATGTTAACAAACCAAAATAAATGAGAAACATGCATTATATATGATAAATGATTAAATGATGTGATGAAAATAAAATAAAACATGTTAATTAATTAATACATGAAAATATACACATGATGAAAATAATGATGAAAAGTGAAAAATAATAAATGAATAAATAAACAAATAATAATAAATAAATCATGTAACAATGACAAAAAGAATAATAAAAATTAGTAAACAAAAGAATGATAAAAATGATAATGATATATGACAAGGTTAATTGATGTGTTCATAATTAATATAAACTATTTACATGGCAGGAATGATTAACAAAAATTAATTATTTGTTTGCATGTTAAAAATAATGAGGAATCAAAATAAAGTAAATTATTTACATGTTAGGAATTAAAAGAAAATAATATTCACATGAATAAAAATAAAATCATATATAAACAATTAAATGGAACAAATATAAGATCAATACAACAAATGAATAAATGAAAACAATACATAAATCAATAAAAACAATAAAATATACATGAATAAATTAAATAAAAATAAAATAGAATAGAAATTGAGCCTATAATATTTACCCTCAGAGTATTGGATTTGATGAAGGAAAAGTGATGATTTTCCGGAAAATTGCTTGAAAGAATAATTTAGCAATAAAATTAATTCTCTTTGTTTATGGAGAAAACAAAGGAATTAATTTGTATGCTTAAAATTGAAAAGAAATTGATTTCAAAGTGATGATTAATTTCTTGTGTTTATGGAGGAAGAATAAAGAAATTAATTGGAATAATTAAGAATTGAAAAATTGATTTTCAATTCCAATTAAACCTTATTAATTAAAAGAGAAATCTAAAATTTTTTGAAAAGAAAATAGAAGAAGAAGAATTCTGGAAATTTTAGGTCTAAAAAAATAAAATGCGGAGACTCCCTTTGATTTTTTATCATAAAGTATTTATAAGATAAAAAAGGTTGCCCTAATTTAATTAACGAAAACAAATTTATTTTAACACAAAATTCTTTTATTTTTAATGATAAAATCAAGTTTCGTTAATTAATTATCTAAAAAAATATTTTACAATTTAATTTGGACTCAAAAACCCAAAAAAAATGGGATAAAAAACGGATTTTTGGGTGAAAAAATCGGAAAAAAAAGGGTGAAAAATCGGAAAAGAGGGTATCAGACCCTATAGCGACGGCCAGCACAGGAGGGAAGCCCGTCGCTATAGAGGGACAGGCTTCCCGCAGCCAGCCCTGCCCGGAAACCACCCGCAGAGGCGCGGAAATTGCGCGCTCCAGCGTGCACAACGCTGCCTGTCGCTTTTTAGAGACGTGCAGCATTGGCGACGCTGCGCATCGCCTCTTCTCGCCCAGCACGCTGGGCGCCTGCGAGCTGGGTGCCAACGCGCCGCTGCGCCCGACACTCGCGATCCGAAATTTTATTTTTTCTTAATTTACAAAAATACTGTAAATCTAAGCCCCATTTTTCAAATTTAATTTTTTAAAATATTTTTTATTATTTTTCAATTTCTCACTCTAAAATGTAAATTTGATGAGAAAATCATTACTTTTAATCTGTTTAGCCTGTGAAGGCAATTCTCATCATTGGGTAACTTCGATTTAGGCTGACTCAGGACCCGGTGTCTACACTTGAGCAGCTTAAGAAGATGGGAGTAGAGGATTTCTTTAGATGGGATCAATTCTCTCCCGAGCAAGTGGAAGAGTGGCTATTCCATATTAAGAGAATTTTTGAGGTATTGCATAGTTCACCGAAAGAGAAATTTGAGGGAATGGTAGCTTTACTTCAGGGGCCAGCGTATTTTTGATGGGACACTGTCAGGAAACACACTTCACCTGAGCAGCTGAACTGGGAGTATTTTATTGATTAGTTTGAAAAGAAATATATTGGAGCTGAGTATAAAGCCACGATGCAGGATGCTTTTTAGAGACTTAGATAGGGAAACAAGACTTAGCTGAGTATGAAAAAGAATTTGAGAGGTTAAGTGTCTATCTTGATGACGTGCTGAGGACTGAGGCTAGACTGATGGAGAGATTCGAGAGGGGTCTTCACAATCGGATCAAGCAGATTGTGAGTGGACAGAGGCACCTAGATTTGAGATCCCTCGTAGCTGCAGCTATTAAGGTTGAGACATCCCAGACAGATGAGGCAGAGAGATAGGCTCGGTTTCAGCACAAGAGAAAGTCGGGTCCGTCTAGTGGTACGGGTGGTCAGATTAAATGATCCAGAGGGCCAGCCCCATCCAAGAGTAGAGGGTCAGTAGCACCGGCGCACGGTCATAAAAATCTAGCCGGCAATGGCATTCCAGCTTCATCTATGGGGAGTGCACCTCAGGGCAGAGGCAGAGGAATGCCCCAGCAGTGTGACCATTGTGGTAGATCGCACCCTGGAGAGTGCAGATATTTATTGGGTGCTTATTTTAAGTGTAGATTAAAGGATAATTTGGTGAGGGATTGCCCTGATGCAGTGCCACAGTCAGTGACATCACCAGCACCTAGTGCAAGTTCATCAGCACCTAGGGGGCTTGGTAGAGGGACATCATCCGACACAGTAGCTAGACCTCCTCTACCACCATCTCAAGGATAGGGACGCGCCACAGGCCGAGCTTATGCAGTGAGGGCCTATGATCAGGAGGACGAGCCAGATGTGATAGTAGGTAAATTTTCCTTTTTTTCAGATTCAGTGTATGCATTGATAGATCCCGGGTCCACACATTCTTCTATTAGCACAAATATGGCATGGGGAAATGGGTTGGGTAGCTCCCCTTTAGACCATGATATCTTAGTGAGCAACCCATTGGGCCGTAGTGTTATAGTGAATCGAGTGTTTAGAAATTACCCTATCAGTGCCCAGAACTGTATTTTCCCAGCCAATTTGATCGAACGTCCCTTCAAAGAGTTTGATGTTATTTTGGGAATGGATTAGTTAGCCACTCACCATGTGATGGTTGATTGCCAAAGGAAGAGAGTGACTATTCGAACTCCAGATGATCGAGTGATTTCAGTGGTGGGCCAAAGATCAAACTATCTTGCTGATGTAATTTTTGCTACTGCTGCCAAGCGGTTAATTAGGAAAGGTTGTGTGGCCTATTTGTGTTACGTGGTGGATGCAAAGAAAGGTGATTCTAAAGTGTCTGAAGTGCCTACAGTGTGTGAATTTCAAGATGTGTTTCCAGATGATCTTCTAGGCTTGCCATTAGATAGAGAGATTGAGTTCTTCATTGATGTAGCCCCAGGTACAGCTCTAATTTTGATCACTCCTTATAGAATGGCGCCAGCAGAATTAAAAGAATTAAAGATTTAGCTGTAGGAATTGCTTGAAAAAGGCTTTATCAAGTCGAGTACATCACCATGGGGTGCACCAGTGCTGTTTGTGAAAAAGAAAGATGGGTCACTCAGGCTATGTATCCATTATAGGCAGCTGAATAAGTTGACAATCAAGAACAAATATCCATTGCCACGCATTAAAAATTTATTTGATCAATTGAGGGGTGCAGGCATATTTTCAAAGATCGACTTGAGATCGGGCTATCATCAACTTAAAATAAAGGAAGCGGATGTGCCTAAAACAGCTTTCCGTACTAAATATGGACACTACGAGTTTTTAGTGATACTTTTGGGCTCACGAATGCACCAGCAGCTTTCATGGACCTTATGAACAGGATCTTCCATCCATATTTAGATCAGTTCATAGTGGTCTTTGTTGATGACATCCTGGTGTATTCCAAGACTACAAAAGAGCATGATAAGCACTTGAGAATTGTTCTACAGACTCTTAGAGATAAGAAGTTGTATGCAAATTCAGTAAGTGTGATTTCCGGTTGAATGAAGTGTCCTTTCTAGGCCATGTAGTATCGGTATAAGGAATTAAAGTGGATCCAAAGAAGATTGAAGTGGTTTTACAGTGGAGAACACCCAAGAATGTCACTAAAATTAGAAGTTTCTTAGGTTTAGCAGGCTATTACATAAGGTTTGTTAAAGGTTTTTCCATCATCGTAGCACCATTAACTCGCTTGGTACAGAAGAAAGTGAAGTTCGAGTGGACAGAAAAGTGCCAAGCCAGATTTGACAAGCTTAAGAAGATACTAACAGAAGCTCCAGTGTTAACTCAACCCGAATCAGGTAAGGACTTCGTCATCTATAGTGATGCATCCTTGAATGGTTTGGGTTGTGTATTGATGCAGGATGGCAAAATGATTGCCTATGCTTCCCAGTAGCTTATGAATCATGAGAGAAATTATCCTACACATGATCTTGAGCTTACTGCCATAGTGTTTGCATTGAAGATTTGGAGGCATTACCTGTATGGTGAAAGGTGCGATATCTTTACTGATCACAAAAGTTTAAAGTATTTCCTCACACAGAAGGAGCTTAATCTCAGACAACGAAGATGCCTTGAATTGATCAAAGATTATGAATGCTTTATTGACTACCATCTAGGAAAGGCTAATATTGTGGCTGAAGCCCTTAGTCGAAAATTCATGGCAGCTTTAAAGGCTATGAATGTAAAACTTGATGTAGCTGACTGTGGGGCATTGATAGTAGAGTTACAAGTGAAGCTTGATTTTATTCAACAAATAAAAGATGCCCAGAAGCAAGATGATAAGTTGAATGTAGTGATATCAAGTGAAAGATGGTAACAATAGTGATTACACAGTGGCTTCAGATGGTAGTGTGTATTATAAACAGAGGTTATGGGTACCTAATTAGCTAGAGTTGAAGAAGAATATTCTGACAGAAGCTCATCATAGTATTTATGCTATTCACCCAGGGGGTAATAAAATGTATGAAGACTTGAAGATGTACTATTGGTGGCTAGGAATGAAGCGGGATGTATCCGACTTTGTGGGGAAGTGTTTAATATGTCAGCAAGTGAAGGCAGAAGGAAGCATGATGCAATTTGGGTGATTATTAAAAAACTTACTAAATTCGCCCACTTTCTACCAGTGAGGATGGATTTCTCATTGACCGGGTTGGCAAAATTGTACATCAACGAGGTAGTAAGATTGCATGGTGTACCCACCTCCATCATTTAAGATAGAGATCCTCGCTTTATTTCCCAGTTTTGGAAGAAGCTACAGGAAGCCTTGGGTACTAGATTGCATTATAGTATAGCTTTCCACCCACAGACGGATGGTCAGTCAGAGAGGGTCATCCAGATACTTGAAGATATGCATAGATGTGTGCTTGAATTCAAGGATAGTCGGGAAAAATATCAACCTCTTGCAGAATTCGCATACAATAATAGTTTCCAGTCAAGTATCAAGATGGCTCCATATGAAGCTTTATATGGCCGGAAGTGTAGGACTCCTCTATGTTGGACAGAGTTAAGTGAGAGCAAGCTAGTGGGGTCAGATTTGATCAGAGAAACAGAAGAGAAAGTTCGAGTGATCAAGCAGAGGTTAAAGGAAGCCAGTGATCGACAAAAGTCATATGCTAACTTTAAGAGAAAAGATATAGAATTTCAAGAGGGTGATAAAGTTTTTCTGAAGGTTTCCCCATGGAAACGAGTTCTTCGATTTGGAAGAAGGGCAAATTGTCTCCAAGATTCATTGGGCCATATGAAGTGATACAGCGTGTGGGTCTAGTGGCATATAGATTGAAGCTTCCACAGGTTTTGGAAAAGATTCATGATGTGTTCCACATGTCGATACTATGGAAATACCGATCAGATCCCAGTCATGTGATTGAATTGGAGGAAGTGCAAGTGCAACCTGACCTGACATATGAAGAGTACCAAGTGAAGATATTAGCGAGAGAGGTTAGGCAACTCAGGAATAAGCAAATTCCACTTGTGAAAGTGCTCTGGAACCATCATAATGTGGAAGAAGCAACATGAGAGCCTGAAGAAGCCATGCGATAACAGTATCCACAGCTTTTCAGTACAAGTAAATTTTGAGGACGAAATTTTTCTTTTAGTGTAGTAGAGTTGTAATGGCCTAAATACCGGTCTAGAAGTGTTAGTGAATAATTTCAGTATTATCATGATGATCGCAGCGTCGAACTGTTTAGGGAGTGAGTTTGCCAGTGTCAAAGTTAAGTGTTAAGTGTGCCGGAGGTATAGTAATTCCGGGATGGGTAATACCCAGGTAGCTATACAGCGAACCCGGCTGTCCATTTTCAGAAAAATTTTTATTTCACAAAAATGATCTGTGGACCATAAGGAGTCTATTGGTAAAATTTGAGCTGAAAACGGAGTTAAATTGACCTCCGAAAGTCATTCTAAAGTTGGCTTCTAGTTCAGTTCAATTTGAACCGAGGTTTGACTGAGTTTTGATCGAGGGGTCATTAATAGTAAATGAGGCCTAATGGATGTTGAGTGTGTAGAATAAGATAATAGAAGTGTTATTTGTGAATTTTGACAGCTTTAGAGTTGTATTTTAATGCAGAACAAAAAGTGATCGAATCGGACCGATTTAAGTGAACCGGTGCCCAAATGGACTCCGATTGAGATGAAAATTTTCAGGTAGCCTATTTTTGATGTTTTAAGATCAATGGAATTGGTTGGAACTGAAAATAAGGAGGGGAATATACAGATGTTTAAAAACGTGTAAATGAACCGAAAAACTGAAATTTTAGTTTAATTTTGTCGGACCAGTTCGGTTCATTAGAGGGGTATTTACGGGATAAAATGGTTTGATTTCTCTAGAGAAATCCAGCCAAAGTCGGTCTCCCTGTTTTCTCTCAAGGCCAAACCCTTTTGTCTCTTTTCTTCATTTTTCCATCAATCTTTCCTCAAATTTTCACCTCATAGATATTTTTCAGCCCCTCTACTATCATATTGAAGCAATTGGAGTCCAATTTGTGCACTGGAAGTGAGAGAAATCTTGTGTACAAGGTTTAGGGCAAGTTTGGAGGTCTATGTTTTAGGTGTTTTTAATTTGAATTATTTGTTCCTATAGGGGTTTTCAAGGATGTAGATTATGATTATGAAGTTATTTTGCTAAAAAAAGTATGAATTTAATGTTATGGGCATGTCTATATTCTGTTATGGTAGGCTCTTCAAGAGAGGAGGAAAATTCTCAAGGTAAACGGAAAGAGAAACAAATCTAGAGTGATCTAAAGCTTGGAATTGAGGTTTTTGGTTACTAAATCTACATTTTTCCTTTTATTTATGTTGATTTTTAGGTTATGTCCAAGTATAGGTATATGAAAATGATGTGTTTAATTAAATCTAATGTGATATTCATGTTTAATAAACTTAATATAGTGTATAAATGTGATTAGATAAATTTAAAAAGCAATGGTATGAAAAACCTAGGGTAGGCCGAATGTGGTACTAAGGAAAATATGAAATTTTAATGAGTTTTAAGCCTTATAAATGATGATTATAATGTGTTTAATATGTTAAGATTGTGATTAAATGATTAAAAGATTTAAAATAATTTATAATGTGGTAGTGTTAGTTTGGCCGAATGGTATTAAGAGGAATAAAATGGACTATATGATGAATTATGGGATAATAATGATTTATAAGGTATGTTTAACATGAAATGAGGGTGAGTGAGTGTTTAAATTAAATTATAGTGCATGGTATCAAAAAATGAACATGTAGCCGAATGGTACTTTTAAAGGCATTTATGGGTATGTTGATAATTTATGTAATATGATGATATGTTATGACCATACAATGATAAAAGAATGTGTATGCAAATTGGCATGTGAAAATAATAAGTGTGTCGAAATACACGTTTGGTCATAATGCGATATTAGTATAAATTTCAATGAATTATTGACTTAGTAGTTGTCTGGTAGCGAAATCTAGTCCTGGATATGGATGGCTAGCCATGGGGACTTCACATCGTGGCACGAGTCATGGTGACTCAATAGTGAGAGGCCAATGATGGTTTAACATAGTGTACAGTGTAAAACAATGATCAGTGTATAATGCAGTGTAGTGACAAATGGTCCAATTGGGGGTAATTTTATAGTGTAGTTGATATGTGGGATACACGTCCCGCATATCCGGTCAGTAGATTTTCTACTGGGTCCATACTAGGGGCATTCTGGTAAATATGCAATAAAAATGGTTAAAATAATAAAATTGGTGAAAATGGGTGAAAACAGGACTAAAGTGAAGTAAATAGAAAGTTTAAGGGTAAAACGGTAATTTGGCTAGAAGTTGATAAAAATTGGTAAAAAGAGGTTAAAAATGTAAATGGAAGGGTAAAATGGTAATTTTAGTAAAATATGGTGTTAAAATAGTGAAGCAGTGAAAAAGTGATAAATTAGGGACGAAAATGTAATTTGGCCAAGTTATAAGTTAAAAAGGAGGAAAATGATGTAACAAGAGTAAAATAGTAATTAAATAAGTTAAATAAGGGTAAGAGAGGAAAAAGGGAAATAAGTAAGGTTAATAGTGTAAATATTGAAAAAATTAGGTTATTTTGGTAATTATGTGTAAAATGGGGCATAGGAGTAATTAAAATAAAAGAAAGGATATAATGTGTATTAATGTATTTGTGGGGACACAAATGTAATTAATGGAAAAGATGAGAACATCAATGGAAATTAATGAGAAAGTTAGGGATATGGATGGAATTAAGTAAAAAGATTAGTGATTAAAATGTAATTAATGGAAATTTAAGGATTAAGTGAGTAAATTGTACATGTATAGTAAATTAAGTGACTAAATAAATAATAATATGGCTAATTAGTAATTTAATAATTGGAACCAAGTATATGAACATTAGTAGTGAATATATATATAGAAAATAAGTATTCACATTATGTAAATTAAATAGGAATTAGTAGGAAATTTATGGATTGGTAACCACCACTGGTCATTCTAATGCCCAGCACGTAGTTGTTTTTGACTGCGTGTAGGTACCCGTAGGTTGGAGCAGCATACCTCAGTTTTGGGTGGAGCAAGCCAGTGCAGACGAAGTTTAACTATATTTTGTGTATGTAGTAGATATTTTTGTTATGGCATGTATATACATAAAGTTGGTCATATGATTATGGGTGGTGTATAATTATTAAGTATTATCTGTGTGGACTATTATTATGACTGTATGTTGAATGGTTGGATATGTATGGGTTGGTATGGAATGTTATATCTGCTGTGCCCTTGCCGGGGTTGTGGTTTTTGAAAAGTGTAGGTTTTGGTAATAAGAAAAACTAGTCGTTATACTGTCGAAATTTTTACCAAATAAATAGTAAATAAGACAGTTATAGGTCACCGACGATAAATGCTAAATAAGAAATATTGTTAAATGTAGTACAGTGTTAATAGTTCTATTAAGTGAAATAAAATGTGAAGTGGTTATAATGACAAGTATATAAAAAGAAAAATTTAGACGCAAATTTAAGAACCAGTGTAGGTCGACCATAGTATTATCATGGTAATCGCATGGTATACAGAGACGGCAGTATACGTATAGGGTATAAGGATGTTACAGGCCCAGCCTGCTGCACCATAGAACCCAGCTCCTCCTACGAGAGAAAATGAGCAGGAGAAGGTCAGAGAGGACACATAAGAAGAAATTCGTCCACCACCAGTGGACTTAAGGGCCAATATGTTGGCAAGACAGAGAAGAGGGCCTACCCATAGAGTAGAAGAGGATTGGGAAAAAGATGAGTACGAGGAGCCAGCATCAGTAAGGGGAAATGCACCTCAGATGGAAGAGGCCATCTAGAAGAAGATGGAAGAGAAATTCGAATCAATGTCAAGAATGTTGACTCGAGGATGAGGGACCCTGAGAACAAAGAATTGGAGGGACAGGATCTGATCCCTATGAACTTCAAAATGTCATATGTCGCAAAGTTCGACAGCACTTCTGATCCTACCGCCTATATAAAGCAGTACTCGCTGGTGATGAAGGGTACTACTTTGACGAAGAGGCAGAAGATAGAATACTTCTGCTTGAGCCTAACTGGCCCGGCGGTAGATTGGTACCGCGGTTTAGACCGGAGGACTAAGGAGGATTGGGATCTGTTAACAGAAGACTTCCTCAGGCAATATGACTGCAGCACGAGGATGGAGGTGACACTGAAGGATTTGGAATTGCTGCAACAGAAATCCGGTAAGTCAGTTCACGAGTATCTGACCCGATGGAGAAAGCGGGTGATGGAGATGAAGAGAAAGCCAGATACTCATGATCAGATCTGGCTTTTCATTAAGAATGCTAGCCCATATCTGAAAGATGGTGTGACGCGCGCCGAACCCCGGGGCGCCCCGAAGGCCTGCTTTTAGGGCGATTGGGATGAGGTTCATTAAAACTTGTAACGAATTATAAGTGCGTCTATGTTGGGCAACAAGGAGGTTTCTTGGAGTCGCCACCCAATAGAACATTGGGACAGTTCGTATAGCCTCAGTGAGCCTAAGACGGCGCATATATATCCATTTTGGGCAAGCCAAAGGGATCTTGGAGACCTCATCCCAATAGAACATTGGAATGATCCTCTAACCTCGTGGAGCCTAGGATTATTCGAGTTGGGCCTTTTGGTGGGCCACAAGAGATATTTTGGAGGCCCAATCCCAATGAAACATTGAGATGGTCCTCTAATCTCGTTGAGCCTACGACCAGAGTGGGTTCGGGACTTCCCATTTATTCATACCTTGGCTAAGTTTATGATTGAGTTTTGAATTTAGAGTTTCATCCTATTTCTCATTCATTTTAATGCAGTTTAATTAAGGCGCATGTCATCAATTCAAGGGAAAGCGATAAATAAAAGAGTAAAGTAAAGTATATGCAAATATATTACAACAATACTAGGGGCAGAATACAGCCCCCATTGTAAATAAGATACAAATCATGCATAAATCGGGATATTCATTAATGATGAGGACATTGGTCCTCGCATGCATATTTATTATGAAATAGTTTTGATGTGATGATTTTGGATGGAGAAAATTGAGACATTGGTCTCATTTTTATTAGGAAAAATACCAAATTAATTAATAAAAATGGTTTAGTGACTTTCTTTCTGGTGGGCCTAAATAATCAATTTTACAAGAAAATTACATGGCAAAATAAATGGAAAAGCCAAATAAATAAAATATTATAAATGAAATAAATAAATACTTAATCCCAAACGAGCCTTCTGTATCTCCCCGTGTGCTCGCAAAAATGCCCAAGAGGAAAAATGAGATGTGAAATAAAAATAAAACATAAATAAAATAATGTTAGTAATTGAATCAATTAAAATTAATTAAATATAAAATAAATGATAAAATAAAATAAAATGAGATAAAATGAAATGATATCAAAATAACAAATGAATTAACATGTTTACAATTTAAAATAAATGAGAAAAATGCGTTATGAATAACAAATGGATTAAAAGATGTAATTGGAATAAAATACAACATGTTAATTCATTAATATGTAAAAATATGAACATGGTAATAATGAAAATAAATAAGTGAACAAAATATTAAATATATGATAATGACAATGGAAAAGAATAAAAAATGATTAAATAAATGACATGGTTAATTGATGTATTACAATTAATACAAAACCTTTACATGGTAAAAAATATCAATTAAAATGAATTTATTAATTACATGTTAAAAATAATGAGAAATCAAAGCAAAATAAATTATTTACATGTTAGGAATTAAAAGAGATCAATATTCACATGAATAAAAATGTAATAATATATATACATAACAAAACAAATATAACAACAATAGAATAAATAAATAAATGAGAACAGTAAATAAATTAATGAAAACAAAAAAATATACATGAATAAGAATAAAATCATATATAAACAAAATAAATAAAACAAATATAAACAATAAAATAAATAAATAACTGAAAATAATAAAAATAAACATGAATAAATTAAATATGAACAAAAAGAATAAGAAGAACAAGCTCGGGATGTTTACCCTCAGAGTTTCGGATTCGATGAAGGTAAAAATGATGATTGATTTTCTTATTCTTGATTTACAAAGTTAGAATTGAATAATAAAAACAATTGTTTTGTTTGTCTTAAAATTATTTTTTTCATCAAAAATAGATTCAAAAGAAAAATCAACGCAAAAAAATTTAATTGAACACAAATAAAAAGTTAAAAAAAGAATTTCGAGAGCAAATAATTGTTATATTTGTCTCAAAAATTTAATCAAACAACAAAACTCCTTCTAAATATATGTTTAGAAAAAATTATGTTTGAAAAAGAATGAAAGATGAACTGAATTTTTGTTCTTCTTGGTGGGGAAAAAAATCTGAAATTTTTTAGAGAGAAATTGAGTGGAAGAAGAAGAGAAAACCTAAAAATAAAACCCTAAAAAATTCCCCGTTTATGTTTTCTTCTTATTCTTTTTATATAAAAAAAATAGGAAAATAATAGTAATTAAAGGGATAAAACTTAATAAAATCAGATATTAACAATTTTAAATTTTAAAAATCTGAAAAAAACCTGAAAATACCTTTAAAACGTGATAAAAAAATCGAATTTTGTGGAAAAAAACCAGAAAAATTGAATTTTGGGGCAAAATTGGGCGTTTTGTGGCGGACAGGGGCTACGGACGCCCGTCGGAGCCCCCGACGGGCGTCCGTAGCGCACACTGGGCAAGAGCGCTCACCCAGCGGGCGCACGATGCTGCGAGCGGCGTTGCGCGAACAATCGCGAGTCTCGGACGCGATAGACGTCATGCGCGCGATGCTCGAACACGGAGCGCCGCGCGATGGCGCTCCGCTCGCACGTGGAGCACAGCGCAATGGCGCTCCGCTCGCCACAGCGCGCTGTCGCAAGGCGCCGCCACGGCCAACGCTCGGAAATTTTATTTTATTTTTTTAAAGATTAACTAAAAATACTAAAATTTCTAAACCCCATTTTTCAAATCTAATTTTCAAAATATTTTTTATTATTATTATTATTTTAATTTTTGAGTCTAAAATGCAAATTTAAACAGGAAATCACCACTTTTAACCTTTTTGCCTGTGACAAGGCATCTTATCATCATTGGGTAACTCTGATCTAGGCTGTCTCAGGACTCAGTGTCTACAGTTGCCCCTAATTTTGGGGAAACTAGTGCACTAGTACCTAGATGAGCCAAAATTCAGAGAAGAAGGAAAGAGATGCGTACCTGAGGCAGCCCTTACCTTTTTGCTGTGTGGAATGTTGCGACTTGTTGCCGTTGAGCTGTAGCGCTATCAGACTGTGGCTCGTTTGCAATCTTTTCTATCACATTGTCCCGCTCGCCTTCGGTCAGCTTGCATGGCTTGAGGTGAAGTGTTGTCTAATTGCATAATCTGTTGCGATCTGTTCTATCGCTATCCCCCGCTAACCTCATCTCGGTCTGCACGGCGGCTGGTCTGTCCCACTAGCCTCATCTCAGCCTGCTCGGTGTGAGGTGAAGTGTTGTCTAACTGCATCCTCTATTGCGATTTGTTCTATCGTTGGTGTCCTGCTAGCGTCGTCCCGGCCTGCACGGTGTGAGGTGAAGTGTTGTCTAACTGCATCCTCTGTTGCGATCTATTCTATAGCTGGTGTTCCGCTAGCCTCGTCCCAGCCTACATGGTGTGAGGTGAAGTGTTGTCTAACTGCATCCTCTATTGCGATCTGTTCTATCGCTGGTGTCCTGCTAGCATCATCCCGACCTACACGGTGTGAGGTGAAGTGTTGTCTAACTGCATCCTCTGTTGCGATCTGTTCTACCACTGGTGATCAGCTAGCCTCGTCTCGGCCTGCATGGTGTCTGTGAGATGCAGTACTCTCTGACTACAACATATGTTTGCGATCTGTTCTACCGCTGGTGATCCGCTAGCCTCGTCCCGGCCTGCACGGTGTCTGTGAGATGCAGTACTCTCTGACTACAACCTCTGTTTGCGATCTGTTCTATCGCGTGTATTCTGCTGGCTTCGACTCGGCTGGCACAGTGTTTAATCTGCTAACCTCTATCCGGCTAGTGCAATGTCTGATCTGTTAACCCCATCCGGCTAGTATAATGTCGAATCTGCTAACCCCCATTCGGCTAGTACATTATCTGATTTGCTAACCCTCATCCGGCTAGTGCAATGTCTGATCTGCTAACCTCCATCCGGCTAGTGCAATGTCTGATCTGTTAACCCCCATCCGGCTAGTATAATGTCTGATCTGCTAACCCCCATTCGGCTAGTACATTATCTGATCTGCTAACCCTCATCCGTCTAGTGCAATGTCTGATCTGCTAACCTTCATCCGGCTTGTGCAACGTCTGATCTGCTAACCCCCATCTGGCTAGTTCAATGTCTGATCTGCTAACCTACATCCGGCTAGTTCAATGTCTGATCTGGTAACCTACATCCGGCTAGTGCAATGTCAAATCTGCTAACCTACATCCGGCTAGTGCAATGTGTGATATGCTAACCTACATCCGGCTAGTGCAATGTGTGATATGCTAACCTACATCTGGCTAGTAATATGTGTGCTTTTTAACTTTTTGACCCCCATCCAGTCTACTTGGTGTCTACCTATTAACCATTATCTGAATGATGTATTTGTCGATCACCATCTGGTTAACCCGGTGCCCGACCGTTGACCATCCTTGGGTTGACATGGTGACTCGTTCGTCGCCTTCTTTACTGGCGCTTGTCCTTAACCTCTACTTTTGTACTACAAAAAGAGCACAACAAATGTGTAGGGTATATAAAAGGTAGATACCTGTGGTAGTACATACCTGTTGGGGCCGATGTCAGAGTGTGCCCCCAAAGGACAGTTTGTTGTTCCCCATTTTCTTGATTGCACTTACCGTGACATGCAAGATATCGACTCCTCTATCATCTCCAATGCAGCTTCCTTGTTGAAAAGACCTGCATACTTCTCAAGAGGGTGAGAGAATTTGATGTTGAGCCTCCGGGGAGGAAAAAAGATTTTAGCTTTCTCAAAGAAAAAATTAGATTGGAAATTTTGTTGTTTGCCTGCAGACGGGTGGTTTTTCTATTTTGTTTTCATTTTTGTTTCTGTTTTTTTCTTGTTTTGTTTCTTTTGTGTTTTCACATTTTTGGACGCGTTTGAACTTTACATTTTGAATGTATTTACAGTATATTGGATTTTCAAGGCCTTGAAAATGTCTTCTACTTTTTGTTTTGTTTGTTGTTTTTGTTATTTTGGTTTGAGAAGTTATTTTTGTTGTTGTTTTGTGAGTTTGTATTCTTGTACATTTATTTTATTTGAGAATTTGTACATTTGAATTTGGCTTTGATACACTTACTATGTGATGTGTGTAAGCGTACATCTTATGAGAGAGAAACTTACCTGGTGGCTTCCGGCATGGCATGCATGAGTCTGACAATGCTAGGCTGAACTCATCTCTTGGATCATCTCTAAGCATGAGGTCTATTCGGACCCCTCATTTGAGCCATGTACATATACAAAACACTGTGCACGTGTGTGGACTGTGCAATATACATACATTTGAATCTGGATTGTGTGAGGTGTCTGAGCGTACATCTTACGATAGAAAAACTTACTTATTGGCTTTCGGCATGGTTTGCATGGAGAGGCGTATTCTTTTAAATGTATTTCCAGGAGTAGATCCTTGAGATTCCATTCTCATGAGGGCTTTATCTTGATTCGATTGTTCGGCATGGATGAGCACTGATGTAGAGTCAAAACTGTACCTTGGCCCATTTTTGCGTCTGATTTTCCTCTGACTAAGGTATGTGTGGGTAGTCTGACTTCTCAAAGGATCTTCTTTTCTGTAGATTTGCGTGATTCCGGATTGCCCTCAGCATGGTGTACCTGGATAGGCTTATTTTTCTGGGGGTTCCACCTCTATAAATATTCACCTGATTTCATGCCGGATACAGTGGCCGATAATGTTGAGCTGAACCTATCTCTTGGATCACCCTTGCTCATGAGGTCTATTCGGAGTAATGCCTCTAAGTCATGTACACAACCACATATACAAAAGATTGTGTGCATATGGAATTATGTGTGTGAAATATACATACAAAACTATATATAGAAAACACATGCAAAGGATTAATGTACAAGAATTGTGTATGCATATATAAACGTGTAAAAGACTGAATGCACGTGACATGCATGTGATATGCAAGAATGAATAGACCACATCCCAAGTAGTTAAGGGATTCATTGAGGGTGCTGCTCGGCTACTCACATTGTTTGATGCTTCCAAGGATATAGAAAAGCGTTGTCTTGGCTTTACGGACTCTGACCCAGAATCTTTTCAAGGAGAACTGACTTGTGTGCATCTTTGCCCCCCGGTCAATGAGTATTTTGCCCCCAGGACTCTGAATCAAGTTTTGCATTATGCACCACCTGCCTAAAAGAAATTTATTTGGAGTAACGCTGCCTTATCGCTCTAGGCTTCAAAGGTCATTGTTTTAAAGGTAGTACGTCACTTGTGGATTTTCACACTAGCTTTTGTTAGAGGGAAATGCATCCCTTTAGGGATTTCCACAAGACCCTGTGCCTAATTTTTGCCTAGAATGGACCCAACCCAATCCAGCGGCATTTATTCATTTTTATTTTTTGAAGGACAGACTGCCTGCTCCCAGGTTTTCACCCTGCCCTTTGGCCTAACTTTTGCTTAGAGAGCCAGTCACGGTTTCCATCTCTAACGGCCTCTCTCTTTTTTTTTTTTTTGAGACTCTCCTGCCTTTCCGGTATGGTTGAAAGAAAAGTTGAAGCTATTATCAAAGCCCGTTCCTAGGGTAATCAGCAGTTATTCTCTGAGGTATTTCTCTCTAGGCATCAGTTGCATTTCATGGCCTCCCTTGATGAATGTGTTGATAGATTGGGTGAGGTAGTAGATGAGGATCTGGTTCTTGAAAGCCTCATGAGGTTGCCTTTTACACTACCACCTATTGTGCTTGATAATTCAGAGGGATTAATGATGTAGTGAAACATTCCTAATCCTTTCGAGGCGGGGTCTTATCTTCAGCCTTTGCTTCTCAGTATCATGATCTTTGGACTGAACTACCAGAGAAAACTACTATACCCTTTTATGGGAATCATTTTGTAACTTCTACCAGCGCATATAGAGGGTGGACACCTAGCCCCGCAGTTGATAACAGGACCTGGCCACTAAGGCACCCGGCCGGCGAGAGCAGTAGTAAGGTCTAGTTCAGATTTGTATGGATTTTAAGCAATATGTTCCTTTTTAGAACAGAACTAGGAAATAATATCAATGAATGAATTTAGTTTTATTTCATTTCACAACATTGTGCCCGTTTCAGTACGATTTCAATATACATGATCACCATTTAACACTAATTCAAAAATGCTAAACTACATTCATTCACAGAGCCAAATCTTGATAGCATCACTCCTATTACCAATCAGCCCTCTTGGGTTTGATTCCTGATTCCTTGATTCCCCATCATTGCCCATGGATAATGCCCAAATGAAAAAACAAGTGTTGCAGCCAAAAATAAAAAGAAAAAGAAAATTAATGTTAGTAATTAAATCAAATAAAATGCATAAAATAAAAAAAATGAATCAAATTAAATTAAATGAATCCAACTAACAAATATATTAATTAAGCCAATCGAATAAATAATCAAATAAATGAAAAAGGATAAAAATATGTGAAGGTGAGAATTAGTGAATAAATGTGTGTGTGTGTGGACAAAATAAGCTGGCCCCATGTGAATACATGCATAAGAATTAAAAGAGAAATAAAGCAAAAATGGCCACTGTTCACGTGGCTATCATGCAAAGAAAAGGAAAAGAAAACAATTTGATTAAATTAGCAAAATAGCATGATTGAATTAAAGATGCAAAATTGATTTAATTAAATTAATTATTTACATGTTATCACAATTAACATAAATATTTCAATGGCAAAAAAAATCAATCAAAGAAAAATAAATTAATTAATTACATGTTAAAAATAATAAAAAAAAATCAAGAGAGCAATATTTACATGAACAAAATAAATAAATAAGAAATAAGAGAATAAGATGAAAATAATTATTTTGGAGCCCAAAAAATTTACCCTCATATTTGGATTTGATGGAAGGAATATGATGGTTAACCTCCTTGAAAAATTGCACAAAAAATGATTTAGAAGTGAAATTAATTTCTTTGTTTATGAAGAAAACAAATAAATTAATTTGGATGCTTAAGAATTGAAAATTGATTTTTCAATCTCAATTGATCCTTGTTAACTGAAAGAATTCAATCTGAAATTAGAGAAGAAAAATGCAAAGAAGAAGAAAGAAGAAATTCTCTAAAAAAAAAAGTGTAAAATATCATGGAGACGTCCCCTAGGTTTTTGATCTCAAACTATTTATATCCTTCATAAAAAAAGCCCTAATTCTATTAGAAAAAAAAATAATTTTAATCAAAAATTTCCATTTTTTTATGATAAAATCCGGATTTATTATTAATTATCCCAAAAAACTGATTTAGAGTACTAATTGGACTTAAAATCCCGGATTTGGGTGAAAAAATAGATTTTCGGCAAAACTGGGAACGAACAGCTAGCTGGGCACATACGACGGTCACTGGGCGCGAACGGTGAGCTGGGCACGTGCGACGGGCACTGGGCGCACATCGCAAACGCTGGAGGGGTCATACGTGTAGGAAATCATATTGTTCGGTGAGACTTTTCCTATTCCCTCTCCTTGTGTTGTGTTTGTTTGCAAGTAAATGTTTTATTCATGCACGCGTGAGATAAAAAATCACAAAAATACTTTTATAATTAAATTGAGTTTTTACTAATAAAATTGGGACCAATGTCCCTCATTTTAGCCAAGCAATGGAAAATACCACAATAAAACGAAGAGTTATCCCGGTTTTTTATCCAATGATCAAAATAACTCTTCAAACCCTCTTTAAATAAACGCGAAGGAACCAATGTTCCTAAACCTTCAAACGAGCACGAAGGAACCAATGTTCCTAAAACAAACGAATGCCCCGATTTATGTATGTTTTTCTTATGATTTTGTTTGACTGTTTTAAATTTATGTTCATTTTCTTTTGGGCACTTATAATTAATTTTGGGGCAACATTATTTGGCTTTGGGATTGTATTCCATCCCAATTTATATTTTTAATCTTCTTTCAAATGGGGTTGTATTCCGCCCTGACTTCTTTTGTAATTGTGTGCTTGTGTGTTTACTACTTTCCTTTATTGCTTCCTTTATCGCTTTTCTTTATTCTCTTTATGTGCTTGTAATGCGCCTTTAAGTTAAACGCATAAATCATGTGAGACAAGAGATAGAATTTTAGGAAATTAAAAACTCATTTATAATTAACCAAAGCATAAATAAGAGTGAAGTTCTGAACACCAATCTCTGGTCTAGACCAATAAGAGGTTAGAGACCTTTCCCAATTTCTTGGAAATTGGGTGGCGACTCCATGATACCTCAAAGGTGCCTAAAGGCATCCTGGGGCTAGATGTTCCTTTCCAATGTTCTATTAGGAAGGAAGCATCCAAGATGTCTCATGGTGCCCATGATTAAAAGGACGCAAACCAATCCCTCGAATCCTAAAAGTGGGTTCAACGAGGGCCTTAGCTAGGTTCGGCCCGCGTCACAGACGCTGTTTGAGCTAAACTTTTGTACGGATGCTATTTTTGAAATTTTAAGAATGATGGAATTAATTGGGAGTGAAAATAAGCTGAGGAACAAATAGATGCCTTGAAATAGTGAAAATTGACCGAAAAATCAAAATTTTAGTTCAAACCTATTGGACCACTTTGGTTGGACCGGTTCGATTCAATTTCGGCCTATATAAGGATGGAAAAGGTCAAATTTATCTAGAGAAATCCAACCTCCACCTCCCTTTTTTTCTTCCTTCTTTGGCCGAATTATTTCCTCTCCCTCTCCACCAAATTTCTTCATTTCTCTTCACATCTCTCCCAAAATCCAAGTCTCTTAAGCAAATTTTAAATCCTCTACAACATGGTGATGGTGATTGGAGTCCATTTGGAGGGTTAGAAGTGGGAAGAAAATAAGTGACAAAGGTTATGTCTCAAAAATAAGGTTAGTGATTTAGGATTCAAAGGTTCTAATAGGTATTTTAGGATAGGTAGAAGATGTTTATATAGTTATATTGCAAAAATGAAGCAAAATAATCATGGTTTCTTTAGATTTTATATTTGGCCACATGAGGAAATCAAAGGAGGTGATGGTTTTACAAGAAGTAAAGGCATTGAAAGCATGTTTAAGATGTGAAAACCAGGGAAATGAGGTTAGTGGATACAATGTCCTCCTTTTTCCTTGTTAAAAGTATATTTTTTAGGTTATATCTAAATATAAAGTATAAGAAATACTTATGTATAATTAAATTAAACATTATAACTATGTTTAAGAAGATGAAAAATGATGGTTTGCATGATTAAACTAAAAAGATAAAATTTTGGTAGAGTGTTCACATTGGGGCTGAATGGTATATAAAAGTTTAATTCATGTAAACTTGAATGTTGTAGCTTATAAATGATGTTTAGGTGATGTTTAACATGATATCTATTTAAAGGAATGAATAAAGAAAGAGCAAGTGAATTTAATGTGGAAGTAATGGTTAGACCGAATGGTATTTGTTATGGAAATCATGTGTATTTTGTGATAAAATACTAAAATGAAATATATCTAAGTAATTTATCATGTAATATAGCTAAATGAGTGATTAGTGTAAAATGAATAAATTAAAGTGAATGAAAGTTAACTTGGCCGAATGGTGATCATGTTTTAAATAATGTGTAATTTGATTATTTATTAAGAATAATGGCATAAAATGAATGAAGAATGAAAAATAAGTGTATGTGAGTTTATTTGAAATTAATGGAGTAAAATTATATATATTAAAGTGTGATATTGTATTATTTTTACCATGAAAATGATAGAGTATGTGTATATTTAAGTGAACTTATGGTACGAATGAAGTTTATATTGAATATTGAGTAAATGGAAATGGAATTGATGGAAAAAAAATGAAAAGGAATTGAAACTGTATTATTTTTCTTGATATTGTGGAATTTATCTCATTTGGTATATGAAGTGGAAAAATGAATTGAATGATGATTTGTGCCTTGCCCTTAGTGATCTAGTTGAAATCTAATTGAAGACGCTAGCCATAGGGACACCAGTATATGCCCCGGTAGCAAGTCATGGCGACTTGCAATTATAGACTAATGACGGTCTAATTACAAATGTCAGTGTAGTGTTGTTGAAGTGTAATTTGGCCCCCTAGTGGCCACTCCGACCCTATCGGAGTGTAATTTGGCCCCCTAGTGGCTACTCCGATACTACCGAAGTGTAATTTGGCCCCTTAGTGGCCACTTCGGTAGGTTAGGGCTATAGAGCTCAATCCTGCATATCCAATCTAGTGATAACTACCAGGTGATACTAGGGGCAAATTAAGGAATATTAAAAGAAATGAATTAAAATGAGATTATTTGAGAAATGTCATGAAAAAGGGTAATAATGGAAAATTGAATAATTAAAAGATTATATATGTAATTAAGTAATAAGATAAGAAAAAGTGATAAGATAAGATAAGTGTTAAGATAAAATTGAGATAAGATAAGTATGAGATAAGATAAGATAAGATAAGGACTAAAATGAAATTTGACTTGAAAATGGTATCCTAAGGGCTAAATGGTAATTATATAAAAGATTAGGGGCATTATGGTAAATATTTAATTATATTGATTAAAATAATGATAAATAAGAAAATAAGTCAAGATGGAACTAAAATGAAAGAAATAGAAAGTTAGGGGTAAAACAGTAATTATACACTTAATAAAAAAAATGGGGTAAGTTAAATGAAAAGTGTAATTAAAATGATAATAGCGAGAAGAAATCGAAATATAGGGATGAAAAGCTAATTTGGTGTGGAAGTAGTAAATTAGGGACTAAAATGTAATTTTGTAGGTTATAAAAGAAATAAGATGGAAAATAAGTGTAAATAAGGGCATTTTGGTAATTAAGAGAAAGAAAGGGACATAATCGTGATTATTAAAAAAGATGAGGACTTAGATGTAATTTTTTAAATTGTAAGGTTAATTGAAGGACTAAAGTGTAAATAGTTAGTAATTTGACTATATGGATAAATAAAGGACTTTTAATGATGAATTTAGTGTTTAAGGGATTAAAGTGTAATTAATCAATAATATAGGTATTATATGCATAATTGACAATTAGTGAATAAATAATCAAGGATTATAAAATATTGTTGTATAAATAAATATTAAATGTATAATAGTTTTAATTGATTTATATATGATGAATATGTATGTGTGTAAAACTTAAATAAGTTTAAATTAAAAAAGTAATTGTAAATAAGTGACAATGAAGGGCAAAAAGGTAAATTAGTGACATTATTGTAAAGGAATGGAAGTAGGGATTTAAATGTAATTGACCATAATAAGGCAATTGATAAAGTTATTGTTAAATTAATATTATTGTTAAGAGTATTGGTATAATTAATAGTGACGCGGATAATAGAATTGGAAATGTTAAAGTATAGTGACAGAAAAGACAACACATAATATAAGAATGATAAATGATCAAGGTAAGTAATTAATGTTCAAAAGATATGATTACAAAAATAAGTTGATTGTGCATGCATGTAGTAGTAGTATGGAAAATTTAGGATATGTATCCACTACTGGGCATTCCAAATGCTTAGCGCATAGTATTGTTATTGCGTTCAGATTATAGAAAGAAAAGAAGTGGTAGTGGCTGATGTTACTGATGATCGAAATAATTTACAGGACAGGAAGGATAATGATATGGGCATGGCATGTATATAACGGCAATGGATGAACTCAAGGTTATACAGGTTAAGTATAATAATAGTGTATTAGTGTAATTGTTATGTTATTGTATATGTATGATTGTGGTTGTAGAAAAAAATTTCTACTGAATCTATTGAGTGCATTACGACATGTTTCAGTGCAGTGTTGTGACATCCGATATCTGTACCATTTGCGGGTATAGGGTGTTACAATGTGTCCCACGTGTCTATACTTTGAAGATATCGGTCAGATGAATCCCACGTTTTATCAATGCAAGATGTAGAAATGCAACCAAAATTTTCTTATGATGACGAACCTAAAGAGATATTTGCTCGGGAAGTGAGATAACTTCGGAACAAGCAAATTCCATTAGTGAAAATCCTTTGGAAGCACCATGGAATTGAAGAAGCAACTTGGGAGCCCGAGTCCGTTATGAAAGCTCAACATCCTTAACTATTTAGTGAAGGTATAAATTTCGGGGACGAAATTCTTTAAAGAGGGAAGAGTTGTAAGGCCCCAACTTGCACCCTAGTTGTATGATATACCTTTAGGATACGAGAGTGGCCTAAGTTGTGCAAATGGTTAAGTATTTGTGTTGGGGACTTGGTTCGATTGAAAAGTTAAAAAAGGAGTAAATTGCATTAAAGAAAAAGTTAAGTGATTAAATTGAAGTATTTTGTTATTAATGTTAAGTGAGAGATTATTAGATTTAAGATAGATTAATTAAGCTAAGTATGTTTAAGTGTGTGTGTGAGCGGAATACATGTGTTGTGTTTAGAGTGACCCACCTAATGCATTTGCATGCATATATAAATGATGAAGAGGTGGGATTTTAGCCTTATTAAAGCCGTGTGTGGCCGGCCATTCAAGGGAAGAGAAATATGCATATTTTCTTTTTCTTCTTATTCTTAGTCCATTAGCACAAATCTTCCATTAAATGTTGCTCAAGTGTGCTTCAAGCTAGTTAACCAATTCTAGTGTTCCTCCAAGCTTAAGGTAAGAGTTTTTGTGTGATTTCTTCCTTTCTTCTCATGGGTTTGGAATTGAAATTATGATTTAATTATTGCAATTTTGGGATTTAAAGTATGATTTGTAGTGGAAAAGGCTTGTGGAGCAAAAGGAAAAGAGAAAGTGGGAGAAGGAGGAATCAAGTGAGCAAGGAAGTGCAAGAAGGAAAGAGGTTTGGGAATCTATGTGTTATTGGTTATATAATGATGAATTACATGTTCTGAAGTGTACATAAATGATTTGAGTTAAATTAAATTGAGTAATTATTGTTAGTTGTGTGGAATTGATTGATTTGGGGTATGTTGAGTTTCAAAGAGAAGCTCTGCCCAGAATTTAGATTGACATTTGATGATATTTTTGGGTATTAGTCAAGTTTTAGAACTCCAAATTTCATTATTCTATTTAAATTAGAACCGGGACATCTATGCCTAAAAATATTCTAGAAATAGCCATAAATTAATTCTAGCAAGGTCCTTAAAAGTGTCCAAAATAGTAGCTATTTTTTTTAGGAGGGTCCATGGAGTAGTGTGTGATTCCAAGGCCATAACTCCTTGGATATAGCTCCAAATGACATGAAATTTGAGCCATTAGAAAGCTCATATCTTGAGGATCAATTTTTATGAGATCACTTTGGCTAAAATTGAAGTTTCCATAGTGTTTCTAGCTTTGCAATTTGAGATTGCATTTTGTTTTGTGAGAAAGAGTTTGGTTTTAAAGTTCTTTGAAATGGATAGGCCATCCCTTAGGTGTGATTTTGCTAGGGACAGGCATACCTAGTGACTCAAGGCCGTCCCTCGAGGATGGGTAGATAAGAGAAGCTGGCCATCCCTTTAGAAAGGCTTTGCCAGGGACGGGCAGTTGTGTTGATAGACGATAGTCCCTCAAGCATGACTTTCCCAGGGATGGCCAGACGTGAGGTGTTGCCATCCCTTTGGCATGGCTTTGCTAGGGACAGGCACCTATACTGAGTGTGTAGACACCGGGTCCCGAGTAGCCTTGATCAGGATTATCCAATGATGAAATTAAATGTGCCGATTAATAGGCAAAAAGAATGAAAGTTGGAAGTGATAATTTCCTTGTCGTTTTGATTTGTTAGGAATGAATAAAAATGTATTTTAAAAATATTTTAAATATGTTTTAAAAATTATTTTGGGATAAAAAGTTAGTTTTTAAATTATTGTGTTTTCATAGGAATTTTAAAAAAAAATTGCCTGAAAAAGCACGACTGTGCTTCTTTGAAAGCACAGCTGTGCTTTGCGCTGCACAGCGTGAGCGCGGGCGAAAGCATAGCCGTGCTTTTCTCGAAAGCACAGCTGTGCTTTTCAGTGCAGTGCGCCCCCTGACGCCCCATTTCGCCCTTTTTCCGTTTTTTTGTCATAATTTCTTCATTTTAAATGCTTTTTAACACATTTGTTTTTGCATAATTCAGTTCTAAAATCCTTCTATCTTCCAACTCTCCAAATTCAGTTGTTTTTTTGAGTTATGGGAATTAAATTAATTTAATTTCTTTAATTAAAAAATCTGAATTTTTGGGGAAATAAAAAGGATTTTGGAGAGAGAATTAGGGGGGATTTTCTATAGAAAATATTTTTTTCTTCTTCTCTCTTCTCTCAACCAAATTCTCTCAATTTCTAAAGGAATTTCCAGCAATTCTTGAGACAAAAAATAGCAATTTTTGTTCTTGAGAATTTTTCTTATTTTCAATTGACAACTTTTTACTTTAAGACAAATAAACTAATTGTTTGTTCTTAAGTAAAATTTATCTTTCAATATTTTATTTTTTCTTCTAATCATTTTTTTTAAATCAAGACAAGGAATTGGATCATCTACCTTCATTTCTTCAAGATCAATTTTGAGGGTAAACATTCTTGGCTCAATTTCTTAGTTTGATTTTTAATTTCATTCCTTTTTTATTTAATTAATTAACATGTAAATTCTTTTAGTTCTATCATTTTATTCTTCTTTTTATTCTTTTGCTTTTATTCAATTGATTATCATGTAAATTCCTTTAGATCTATTATTTAATTGTTCATATTTTTACTTCTTATTTTTACTTTTTGTTTAATTGTTCATATTATTATTTTTTATTCTTATTTCTCATTTAATTGTTCATGTTCATATTATTGTCATTTTTTTTAGTTCATATATATTATTAGTATCATCATTTAACATGTTTTATCATAATTGGCTTATTTTATTTTCATGTTATTCTTCTATTTTTAATTGGATTGTTCATCTTCTTTGATTATTATTATTATTGTTATTATGTTATTTGATTGTTCATATTCTATGGTATTATTATGTTATTATTATTATTGTAGTTATTACCATCATTAGTATTATTATTATTATCCTTGTTCTTGTTTATTTTTATTATTACTATTATTATTTATTTCTTATACATGCTGATTTTTATTATTACCTTTGCTTTTTATACATGTTGGATATTGTTGTTGTTATTTTATATTTTTACACATGCTGAATTTTATGTTTGCATTTTCTATTCATGTTTTTTATGCATGTTGAATTCTATTATCATTATTTTATGTTTGCTTATGCATGTTAAATTTTTAATTTGTTAAATTGCATGTTTTTATTATGTCATTTTAATTGGTTTGTCATACATGATGCTTTTTTATTTGCTTTATTTTTTATAGTATATTTCTAAATTCATTTTTTATTATTAACATGGCTTTTATTTGTTTCTTTTATTTCAACACTTATTTTTATGTGTGAGTCTTTTCCATACCAAGTGGGAACCCATGAAGATTTGAAGATCCATTTGGATGTTGTCAATTTTTATTGTTTTCATTATTTTGCTTTCATTATTTTATTTTTATTATATAATTTGTAATAATAAATTTATTTTTATGCACGTTAATTAAAAAATCACAAAAATATTTATATTAATTAATTTGATTTATTTTCTAAATAAAAATGGGACCAATGTCCTAGCTTTCCATTCAAAATAAATTGACACTTTAAAATTGTTTTCTTAAATTATACATGAGATGACCAATGTCCTTATTTTTAATAAATAACCCGATTTATGCATGAGTTGTATTTTATTTACAAATGGGGGTTGTATTCCGCCCCTAGTTTTATTGTAATTTATTTTGCTTTCATTTATTTTATTTACCGCTTTATTTATATGTTCGATATGCATTTACTTAAATTGCATTAAAAATTGAATGAGAAATGGGATGAAATACTAAATTCAAAACTTGATTATAAACATAGCCAAGGTATGAATAAATGGGGAGTCCCGAACTTTCTCTGGTCTTTGGGCTCAACGATTACAATCCTAGGCTCCAAGGGGTAGAGGCTGAGATCTCCAAAATCTCTCTAGTTAGCCCAAGATGGATATGTATGCGCCGTCTTAGGCTCGATGAGGCTAGACGACACTTCCCAATGTTCTATTGGGTGGCGACTCCAAGAAACCTCTTTGTTGCCCAAAATAGACGCAGCTTGTAAATACCTTACAAGTTTTTATGAACCTCTCCCGATCGTCCTAAGGCGGGCTTCCGGGAGGCATTCAAGGTTCTGCGCGCGTCACAGTGGCGACTCCACTGGGGACATTAGAGACTTCCCTTCGAAAATACCTTGGTTAAAATTTACGATTGAGTTTTAAATAAAAAATTTCATCTCTTTTCGAAATTGCATTGCATCCATGTTAGAGCCTTAGATTATGCTAGTTTGGTCCCTATTTTAACCCCGGTGCGTTCCCGAAGCACGACCCTATTTTCACTCAATTTAGGGAAGTGTTAAGGATAATCACCAGCCCAAGCCTCGTACCGTCATGGTATATTAAATGGTGACCCAATCGGTCGTTATGCTCGTGATGAGCTAGACCCGTTGTTAGGGGCCATGCTTGGGTAGCCCTAAAGTAACACCACCCTTTGACCAAAGCTCATATAATGGCAATAAATACTTCTAATAGGTGAAATGTATCGTAATACCGTGCTTGCTACCTGGGCCATCATATATTGAACAAAATCAGTTAAATTAAATGGTCTTCGTCAAAGGCTTTCATGCCCCGATGGGCCCATCTTAGTTTAATTGAGGTGTTTGAATACATAATGGCCAAACACTCATACGTGTGTACATTAGATAAGAGCTGTTATGCTGCCGATTTTCCACCGTGCACCATACGCGTCTAAAGGGTTCCCTGTTAACCCTTGGATAAAGCCCACCTAGGAAAGAGACTATGCTACCTCGTGTCTGGGGGCAATAAGGTTGGAAGGATCTATCTGCTTGCATGTGTTTGTCTATGTTGCATCAACACGACCATGCATTGCATTTCAATCATGCATCATCCTAACGAGATGTATTTATTTAGGCCATCATAGATTTGCCTGGGTGGTTTAGGGGTCCCGACGGTCGGTTGAGAAGGATTCCACTCTTGGGGTTACCAGAGCTAGTGCCGTATCGGAGCACAAATTCTCATTCAGAGGGTAGTGAGACTTTCTCTTTAGAATCATCAAGCATGTCTAATCCAGCCAGTGGGTCTGATGCCACTAGGGCTATAATTGCCGAGGAAGTGGGGAGAAAAATGGAAGAGTTTGAGGCTAGAATGATGGCCATGATGGGCAATCTTGCCACTACCATAGCTGGGCAGCAAGTTGCTTGTAATGCCCCGTTATCCCCGTTGGAAGGATACCGAAGTGCCACGCGGACAAACACATATACGAATCCAAATACACACTAATAAACAAAAACTAATATGAGAAATAAAGAAACTTTTAATCATAATATAGCAAGTCCTTGAACATATATCATATCAATATCGTTTTACAAAAAGGCTCGTAAGCAAATACATATACAAAAATAGTTGTTCCTTTACAAAAGATTCATTTTGCTATGAACAAGCCATGTACAAAATAACAGCGGAAGACTCAAAAATAACTTCATCCAAAAAGACTTCTAGTGGCCGACCTGCAGATATCTGACTCCAAACCGAACTCGCCACCTGCACGGGAAAATAACCCGTGCTAAGCGATAACGCTTAGTGGGGAGGAACAAAACAAACGAACAATATACATATATAATATTTACAACATTAATATAATCTCAACGCAACATAAACGTGCAATAAAGCTATGATTCAAAATCAAAGGCATTAAAATTACATATAAACATATTTCCAAATTCCTTACTTGACATGCATAAACATACATTACAAGTAATTACTACTCAATTCATACTAGGATTAACATAATTCTCACAATTCTAAGTACACAGATACAAGGTGCATAATATAACGTTATGCAAGAATTCATGTGCATCATATACTTTTAATCCTGTCAAAAAGCATCTCAACATATGCAATACAATTTAACATATAGCCTGATTAGTCTGAAAATACTCTTTAGAAGTGGATGCGGTCATTTGGATACTGATAGAACACAGTATCCGAAGCATATAGAGACATGAGTCTCAAACATGTGATTTTCATATAGAGACCGAAGTCTCGCATTAATTTCCATATAGACCCAAACGGGGTCGAAACAAGGATCCCAACGGGACCCGCATATAACATTTTATCATATAGCAGCTGCACACACACCCTGACCTAAGTAAGCGCTTACTTATCCACCACTATGACTATTCAGGCTTAAAATAACACAACTTAAAAAGAAACTCAAGCAATAATCATATCATGAGAATTGCATTAAATACGAACTTATAACTCATGTATACATGTATATTGTTCTAATTCAGAAACATATAATATATATATATATATATATATATATATATATATATATATATATATATATATATATATATATATATATATATATATATATATCAAATACAGGAGATAATACGAACATATAACTCACATTGAAATATCCATTTTCATGTAAATTTATTAACATTTACATTATGTACATTAATTATTAATCATGTACACAAATCTCATAATCAAACAATTATTAAATTATAACTCAAATTTAAACCTGTTCTTGAGTCAAATAGTGAAAACCCCAAGCAACAGAAGCTTAAACTTTTGCTTTTTAAAACTAGGCAGCAGGGAGGGAGGCCAGTCACGAGTCACCCAGGCAATGGTTACTCGTGACGCTGGCTTCACGCGAGCACCACGCCAAAAATAGAGGCAGTCATGAGTCGTGACGCTAGAGAAGAGAGGGGATGTCATGAGTCACTCGGGCAGTGGTGACTCGTGACACGCAGGGAATGGGAGGGTCACGAGCCGTGACTCTCCATCACGTCTCGTGACTTCCCCAGGGAAGCAGGTCACGGCGTGATGCTGCATCACGTCTCGTGATCCTCTTCAGAGAAGAGGGTCACGGCGTGATTCTTCATCACGTTACGTGATCTTCTTCTCTCACTTCTGCTTCTCCTTCAGAATTTCCAGAAAATATAAAAACCAGAAAGTCGTGAAAACAGAGTTCAACCAAAATCGAAACCCCCTTTTGTCTAAAACCATTTTTCATACAATAATTATTCGGATGCATACCTTCAAGTCTCCAGAGCACATTTACAGCATTTTTTTATACAAATAACATATTTCTACTATTCGAACAGAGGCAATACCAGAACGTCAACATCCCAGGGTTCTACATTCAAACTCATGCATGTTCATCTCATTTGCATACTCAACATCATTCTTTTCTACAGGAATCATGTATACACAGTACATATCTCATGCATTTTGATATACAAACACACAGAACAACGTTCATATCAAAACAGCAAATAGGATCCAAACATAAGAAAGGACAGACACTCCCAAACCTGGTAATGAAGTTCAAAAATGACCACTGCAACTTTTAATCAACAACCTTCCCTTTTCCCTTCTCTTTTCTCTTATCCTCAGATGCTTGTAAACAGATAAAACCACATTCCATTAACCCAAGAACATAATCTTTATAAACCCAAAGGAGGAGAAGAAGGAGATTCAACCAAAAACCTAAAGAACTTCTGCCACTTACCTCTTAAAATCCCTTCAAAGCTCAAAACCTTAGCTCAAAACGGATGAACACACATGCAAATGGGAAAGAACAGAAAATGGAAAAGGGGAAGGAATGGCTAACGTGAGAGAGAGCAAGAGAGAAAGAGACTGAAATCTGATGGCTTCCTTCTGAATCTACACAAAATTTCTGAAACCCTCTTTTCTCTCTCCCACATGCACACACTCACCTTTCCATTTGGCACACATGCACTGGTTCACTTAAACCAATTACTATCAGCTCCTTCAAATCTTCTAATAGGTCCTTATTAATTACTTTTTACTCACCAATAAAAATCTGCAATTAAAATACTTTTATTTCCTTGCAATTAAATCCTCTTTCACTTGTAAATTACCCAATTGCCTTTAATTACTCTTGTAACAATTACCAATATATCCATATTTTCCAATTAAAATTGCCAATTCCAATTAGGCCACTTTTGGGATGTGACAACTCTCTCCTCCTTAAGAAAATTTCGTCCTCGAAATTTCCTCGCTTATCATATACATCTCGAACACCAAAACCGAAACAAAGCAAAACTTAACATATCAACACTTACCAGAAGGACCTGCGGTATCAGTCGCATCAGCTCCAATCAAAGCATATGCTCTATGCCGATTATGATCTTCCGTAGCACCAGGTCGTTGCACCGTCTCTGATGGTGCTTGAGGAGCTCTACTTCTATCACGGTTGCTTCGGGTGACATTGGATCTTCTACTCTCTTATTGATTCTGGTCCTCTTGTCGATTAGGGCAATTTGCAAACCGATGCTCCATACTCCCGCATTTAAAGCATGCACCGGTGATCTTGCTACATGTACCCCAATGGTACCTATGACAATGCTCACACTCCGGTGCTCGATTTCCCTTGCTAGCATGCGGTGCTACACTTCCTACTTCTGAAGGTACTTGAACAGTCCCTCTATTTCCTTGTTCAACTGGAGCACCCTTAGACTTCTTAGTACTCACTACTCCCCCATCCGGTGCTCTCCTCTTCTGTTGCATCTTTTGCTTTACCATCTCAGATTCTTCTAACTTCATTGCCGCTGCCACAAGCTGATAATACCCCACTGGTTGTAAGACGATCATAGCAGACAAAGGACCTCTGAACACCTCACGAAGTCCCTCTAGAAAGTGTCTACATCTGAACTCATCCGTCAACAACTGCTCGGGCACATACTTACTCAACCGGTTGAATTCCTTGTCATATTCACTCATGGTCATACCTCGCTGCTTCAAACTAATGAACTCTCTCCATTTAGCTTCCTGGTATGCCTTTGTCACATACTTTTGCTCAAACTCTTGCTTGAAATATTCCCATGTCAATTCGGCTGGTCGCTGAGGATTCCTCATCACAAGCTCCCACCAATCATATGCTGATCCTTGGAGTAACGATACTACACATGAAGCTCTCTGATCTACAGGACATCTAATCTCTTGCAAAATTCGACTTACCCTCTTAAGCCAAAACTCAGCCACATCTGATTCATCTAAGGCAGTCCCATGAAAATCCTCTGCTCCTCTTTTTCTTAACAACTCAATTGGAGCCTTAGGAGCAGTCAACCTATCAACCATTTGTAGCAAACCTTGCACTAATGTTGGATCCATACCAACGCCCATATTCGGACCTACCGCTGGTGCATGTTCCTGTGCAGGCCTATCTTGTCCAACCGGATTACCTCCTCTGATCGGATTATCTCTACGACCCACATTGACACTCTCCATTGTGTCGCCCATATACTCATTTGGATCCGACTCCATACAAACACTACAAAACACAAGACATCTGCATTAGGCCACGACACATAACTGACTCTCATGCATAGACTCGACTCTACACTCAAACAATCACAACATAACCCAGAACCACCAAACCTGGGCTCTGATACCAAGCTGTAATGCCCCGTTATCCCCATTGGAAGGATACCGAAGTGCCACGCGGACAAACACATATACAAATCCAAATACACACTAATAAACAAAAACTAATATGAGAAATAAAGAAACTTTTAATCATAATATAGCAAGTCCTTGAACATATATCATATCATTATCGTTTTACAAAAAGGCTCGTAAGCAAATACATATACAAAAATAGTTGTTCCTTTACAAAAGATTCATTTTGCTATGAACAAGCCATGTACAAAATAACAGCGGAAGACTCAAAAATAACTTCATCCAAAAAGACTTCTAGTGGCCGACCTGCAGATATCTGACTCCAAACCGAACTCGCCACCTGCACGGGAAAATAACCCGTGCTAAGCGATAACGCTTAGTGGGGAGGAACAAAACAAACGAACAATATACATATACAATATTTACAACATTAATATAATCTCAATGCAACATAAACGTGCAATAAAGCTATGATTCAAAATCAAAGGCATTAAAATTACATATAAACATATTTCCAAATTCCTTACTTGACATGCATAAACATACATTACAAGTAATTACTACTCAATTCATACTAGGATTAACATAATTCTCACCATTCTAAGTACACAGATACAAGGTGCATAATATAACGTTATGCAAGAATTCATGTACATCATATACTTTTAATCCTGTCAAAAAGCATCTCAACATATGCAATACAATTTAACATATAGCCTGATTAGTCTAAAAATACTCTTTAGAAGTGGATGCGGTCATTTGGATGCTGATAGAACACAATATCCCAAGCATATAGAGACATGAGTCTCAAACATGTGATTTTCATATAGAGACCGAAGTCTCGCATTAATTTCCATATAGACCCAAACGGGGTCGAAACAAGGACCCCAACGGGACCCGCATATAACATTTTATCATATAGCAGCTGCACACACACCCTGACCTAAGTAAACACTTACTTATCCACCACTATGACTATTCAGGCTTAAAATAACACAACTTAAAAAGAAACTCAAGCAATAATCATATCATGAGAATTGCATTAAATACGAACTTATAACTCATGTATACATGTATATTGTTCTAATTCAGAAACATATAAATATATATATATATATATCAAATACAGGAGATAATACGAACATATAACTCACATTGAAATATCCATTTTCATGTAAATTTATTAACATTTACATTATGTACATTAATTATTAATCATGTACACAAATCTCATAATCAAACAATTATTAAATTATAACTCAAATTTAAACCTGTTCTTGAGTCAAATAGTGAAAACCCCAAGCAACAGAAGCTTAAACTTTTGCTTTTTAAAACTGGGCAGCAGGGAGGGAGGCCAGTCACGAGTCACCCAGGCAATGGTGACTCGTGACGCTGGCTTCACGCGAGCACCACGCCAAAAACAGAGGCAGTCATGAGTCGTGACCCTCCGTCACGCCTCGTGACGCCAGAGAAGAGAGGGGATGTCACGAGTCACTCGGGCAGTGGTGACTCGTGACACGCAGGGAATGGGAGGGTCACGAGCCGTGACTCTCCATCACGTCTCGTGACTTCCCCAGGGAAGCAGGTCACGGCGTGATGCTGCATCACGTCTCGTGATCCTCTTCAGAGAAGAGGGTCACGGCGTGATTCTTCATCACATCACGTGATCTTCTTCTCTCACTTCTGCTTCTCCTTCAGAATTTTCAGAAAACATAAAAACCAGAAAGTCGTGAAAACAGAGTACAACCAAAATCAAAACCCCCTTTTGTCTAAAACCATTTTTCATACAATAATTATTCGGATAGATACCTTCAAGTCTCCAGAGCACATTTACAGCATTTTTTTTATACAAATAACATATTTCTACTGTTCGAACAGAGGCAATACCAGAACGTCAACATCCCAGGGTTCCACATTCAAACTCATGCATGTTCATCTCATTTGCATACTCAACATCATTCTTTTCTACAGGAATCATGTTCCAGAGCACATTTAAGGCGCCGATTTCGCCCCCATTTCGCCCATTTTCGACCCCCACTCGATTTTTAACGGTTTTATGACGGTTTTTGGGTAGTTTTTGAGGGTTAAAACTTTGGAAAAAATTCAGAAACAAGGGGGGAAGGGATTAAGAACATTTTAGAGCAAAAAACTAATTTTTTTGGGTTTTTACTTAGAGAAAAAAAAATAAATCTTTACATACTTGGTTTTTAGAGTTTTTCTTCAAGTTTCCAAGCATTTTCACAAGGAAGAGACAAGGAATTCAAGACTTCTACCTTCAATTCTTCAAAACTGAATTTGAGGGTAATTATTCTTGGTTTTACTCGTTAATTCTCGGTTTTACTCATTAATTCTCTTGTTAATTTCATTTATTTTTGCTTCCAATTAACACATTAAACATGTAAATTCTCTTAGTCTCCATATTCTTCTTCTTTTTTTTATCTTTAACAAGTAAATTCTTTTAAATTTTCTTATATTATTTTCATGTCAAATTATTTTTTGTCCATGTTATTATGCATGTTTAATCTAGTTTGTCAATATCTTTGATTTCTTTATGTTATATCATAATTATTATTATGTTTGCATGTGTTAAATATCATTAAAGTTTTTATTAGACTGGTTTATTGTTATCATTAGGTGCTAGTATCATTATTATCATTAATGTTATTGTTCATATTTTGCATGTATGTTAAATTTCAAATTTATTTTCTTATGCCTTTATGATAGATATTACTTAAAGCTTTATTATGCATGTTAAGTTTTATTGTTCTTATGTTACACATTCATGCACATTTTATGAGTAATAAAATTGATTGTCATTAATTTTTCATGCATGTTAACCTTTATTATTAATAAATTGCATTTGCCATGATGTTATCTCATTTTATGCATGTTAAATTGCATCATAATTATTTTTATGCATGTTATAGTATCTTATGCATGTTATATGGTCATTGTACATATTATCTTTTATGTCATATTATTTCGTTGGCTTAATCACTAACATTAATTTCTTTTATTTTTATTTTTGATTGCAAATCATTGTTTTATCCTCATTTGAGCACCCATGCACGTGAAGGAGGAGTTATAGGGGTTTGGTATTTTCTTTATACATTTTTAATTTTCATTTTATTTTAATTTCCTTGTATATATTCATTGAATAAAATGTTTTCTTATGCGCACCTAAATAAAAATCACAAAAATAGTTTTACTAAATTAATTTAGATTTTTCATAATAAAATGGGACCAATGTCCTAGTTTTCATTCCAAATAAAATTATCACATCCAAAATATTTTCTTTAATTGTGCATGCGGGGACCAAAGTCCTCATAATTAATAAATTCCTCGGTTTTATGTATGTTTGCACTTTTAAATGGGAGTTGTATTCCGCTCCTGGTATTATTGTAATTTACCTTTGATGTTATTTTTGATATGTTTATCCTATCGCGTTCAATGTGAATATTTGCGCTTTTAAATTAAAATTGCATCGTGTGGAGAGAGAGCAAATTAATGATAATTAAAATTTGATCATAAATTAATCGAGGTAGAAATAGATGAGAAATCCCGGACCCAGCTCTGGTCTTTGGGCTCAAAGAGGCTAGAGGTCTACCTTCCAAGACCCCTCTGGTTGGCCCAAAATGGATACAACGCGCAGTCTTAGGCTCTTCGAGGCGAGAGTAACTTTCCCAATTTTTTATTGGGTGGCGACTCCATGAAACCTCCCTGTTGCCCAACATAGACGCACTTGCGATTTATTGCAAGCTATCAACGGACCCACAAATGCCCCGATCGCCCTCAAGCAGGCGGTCCCATGGGCGGCCGCGGGGATCCGGCGCGTGTCACAGTGGCGACTCCGCTGGGGACGATATGGTTCGAGATTTCAATTTGAAAATACCTCGTTTAACATTTATGGTTAAAATTTAATTCATAAATTCGCTTTATCTCAAAATTGCATATCATCTCATTAGAGCTTTAGATTAAGTTAGTTTGGTCCCTTTTCAAGCCCCGGTACGTTCCCGAAGCACGACCTCATTTTCACTCAATTTGGGGAAGTGTAAAGGATAATCACCAGCCCAAGCCACGTACCTCAATGGTATATCAAAATGATGACCCGATCGGTCGCTATGCTTGTGATGAGCTAGACCCATTGGCAGGGATCATGCTTGGGTAGCCTTAAAGTAATATCTCCCTTATCCAAAGCTCATGTAATGGCAATAGATACTTCCACTAGGTGAAATGTACCGTAATACTATGCTTGCTATATGGGCCATCATATATTAAATGAAATTAATTTAATTAAATGGTCTTCATCAAAGGCTTTTATGCCCCGGTGGGCCCATCTTAGTTAAGTTGAATTGTTTAAATACATAATTGCCAAACACCCATACGTATGTACATTAGATAGGAGCTGTTATGCTGTCGGTTTTTCACCGCGCACCATACGTGTCCATTAGGTTCCACGTTAATCCATGGATCAAGCCCACCTAGGAAAGAGACCGCACTACCACGTGTGTGGGAGATATAAGGTTGGAAGGATCTATCTGCTTGCATGTGTTTGTCTATGTTGCATCAGCACGAGCATGCATTGCATTTTAATCATGCATCATCTTAACAATTTTTGCACTTCAGCCATCATAGATTCTCCTGGGTGGTCTAGAGGTCCCAACGGACAGTTAAGAAGGACGCCGCTTTTGGGGTTAACAGAGTTAGTGTCGGATCAGAGTTCAAAGTCAGTCTTAGAAGGAAGTGTGGGGTTTTCTTTCGAATCATCAATAGAAGTAAGCATGGCTAATCCATCAAATGAGTCTGATGTAACCCGGGCAATAATCACCGAGGAGGTAGGAAAGAGAATGGAGGAATTTAAAGCCTGAATGATTGCAATGATGGGCAATCTTGCCACCACCATAGCTGGGCAACAAGCTGCTGCTGCCCTATCCAAGTACCAGCTGAACAAGAGGTTGTAAGAGAAGAACGTCCTGTTGCAATTAACCAACCAGTGGTTGACCCACCTGTTGTTGAGCAAAGAGTGCCTGCACCTATTGAGCGCAGAAAGGGCACCAGGTCTGAAGCTGAATTTGGGGAAGATGAGCTAGAGGAGCATAAAGTAGCTAAAGAGAAGTCGCCAAAACTGGATAAGGCAATGTGGAGGAAAATGGAAGAAAGATTTGAGGCCATGGCAAGGATGATGACCGTGGGAAAAGGAATGAACCCAGAAGACCGAGAGCTGGATGGGGATGACCTGATTCCCCAGAATTTTAAGATGCCGGACATTCCCAAATTTGATGGCACCTCTGACCCTGCCGCACACATCAAGTAATACTCACTGGTCATGAAGGGAACGACCTTAACAAGAAAGCAAAAGATAGAGTATTTCTGCTTGAGTCTCACAGGAGCTGCTATTGATTGGTACCATGGGCTTGAGAGGAGGTCCAAGGAGTATTGGGACTTGCTAACTGAAGAGTTCCTTAAGCAGTACGATTGCAGTACCCGGATGGAGGTCACTTTGAAAGATCTCGAGTTGCTACAATAGAAGGCTGGGGAGTCCTTCCACGAGTACCTTACTCGGTGGAGAAACCGGGTTATAGAGATGAAACGCAAACCGGACACTTCTGATCAGATCAGGCTATTCATTCGAAATGCCAGCCCTTACTTGAGAGATGGACTGAAAATGAAGGGACTCAAGGATTGGGAGTCCTTGAAGGACATTGCCATAGAAGCAGAAGGAGAATATCTACCCAAGAGGGCAAATAGTGAGTCCTATGCCAGGAGGGGATACAGCAATCAGGGGACAGCCAAACCAGCAAGTTCAAGCACTGGTAACAGAGTTGGGAAGACTGCCGAGGTGTCTGCAACCGGCGTAAGTCAGAGGTATTTCTCCAACTTGGGTAAGCCTTTATCATGGGTGCTGAAGAGGCTAATAAAAGAAGGAAAACTGCGGCCCCTATCACCTAGGCCGGCTAAGACCCAAGGATAGCCAGGGCACAAAGAGAATGAATACTGCACATTCCACCAACATACCGGCCATTTGACGGATGATTGTATAACGCTAAGGCATCGGGTCCAAGATCTAATTGACAACAAGCAGATCACCGATCCTGAGAAGAGAGAAAGCAAGAAGAAGTCCGGTTATAATACGGTGCCACCTCCAGTCTTTATGATTGGATCGAGCCTATCAGAGTGGTACGTGATGCAAGATCTATATGGAAATGAGTATGTCGCTATTACTCGCCCTACAGTGAATGAAGAAGGGATTTCCGTGGCAGCGATAGACTGTTGGTCCACTAGTGAGAGTGGAGATGATGAAGATGAGAAAAATGGAGAGTTTACGGATCCGTGGGATTCAGAGGAAGAAGAAAGAGTACAAGCAGTAACAAGAAGTGGGAGGGTCATTCCAGAAGTTGAGAAGCAGCAAGACCCAACACAAGCAATCGCAGAGAAAGAGCCGGAAGAAAATTCAATAGTGAAGCAACTGAAAAAGACCACGGCTCAGATATCTATTTGGGATCTCTTGAGACAGTCTCCCTCTCACAGACAGAAGTTAGTTGAAGCATTGAGTGTATCAACTGTTGCAACTACAATCTCCCCATCTGAGCTGTTAGACCTTGTAAAGGGGGGATCTGGGGAGAAGTTGGTTTTTTCTGATGCAGATTTACCAGTTGAGGGTCGCAGCCACAACCGACCTTTGTACATCAAGGCACAGATCAATGGTAAACACACTGCTTGCATCATGGTTGATGACGGGTCGTCGATAAATGTCTGTCCTTTAGTGGCGCTCCAGACCTTCGGGTTGAATGAGAGTATGTTAAGCAAGTCCGACCTGACTATCATAGCCTATGATAACTCCAGGAGGCAAGCATTGGGAACTTTCAAAGCTTTGGTAAAGACGGGGCCTATTGAGATAGAAACGGATTTTGTGGTTCTACCGATCCCAGCAAACTTTTTCACTCTACTTGGTAGACCGTGGTTTCACAAGTTAGGGGGAGTGCCATCCATATTACACCAGATAATTAAGATACCCCATGAAGGAGAGGTAGTGACCATTAAAGCGGCAAGAGAGAACCAAGTGTCTGCCTTGAAGATCTCTAATCAGCCATTCAGTGGCTTTCATGTATCGGTGATCGGAGAAGAGCAGAGCTTAGAAGGTAGCCCTCAAGTGGTGAATATGCTGAAAAAGATGCACTTCCTCCCAAGGGCTGGTTTGGGAAAAGAGTCACAGGGACTGCAGAATGCTATCACTACACGTGGTCAGAAGGATCGAAAAGGGTTGGGCTACAAAGGAGAGTATGGTAAGAAGAAAGTATCAGAGAAGATCCCCCATATCTCGGAGAGCTTTGTGCCATCATCCTCGGTATATGCTTACATCGGAGAAGAAGAGCTGCAGTGCGTAGATGGGAAGATTACCCCGAGATTTGAAACTTTTAACGATGTCTTTGATTGGGAGATAGGAGTTGTTAAAGCTGTAGAGAACTTTTGGGATGAGGAGATTATGACCCAATGCAGCATCTGGGACAGAGATGAGCCCGAAGAGATTGTAACTGATAAGCTGTTAGCCACCAGACTTAAGGGGAAGGAGAAGATAGTGGAGCCAGAGCCGAAGATTGAAGATCTCAAGATTTCACCAAATCAAGAAGCCAAAGCACAGTCAGCTGCAGCATCGGCGTCGACTGAAGTTGATAGTCATTTAGATTCTCTTTTTATACCAGAACTCTTTGAGGACAATGTTAATGTTTCTGATTATGTTAATGAGATGAACAACTTTGCTTACTTGTGTGATGTTTCTGATGATTTCATTTCGCATGATCATAAGCATGATGCATTCATTTTTTATATTAATTCAACTGGCACAACTGCATTTAATCTCGGAACTTTGGAAAATCCAAAGGAAATTTTGCTAGCATCAGACATAACTCCTGAAGAGAGAATAAAATTTGAGCGAATATTAAAAAAATATGAAAAAGTCTTTGCCTGGACCTATGAGGATATGCCGGGAATAGATCGAGATGTTGCCGAACATGCCATCCCAACTTACCCAGAGTTTAAACCAGTCAAGCAAAAGCTTCGGAGGATTAGGCCAGAATGGACACAGAAAGTGAAAGAGGAGATCTATAAGTAGATTGAGGCTAAGTTCCTGATAGAGGTTCAATACCCAACATGGTTAGCTAATGTGGTTCCTGTAGCTAAGAAAGACGGTAAGGTTCGAGTATGCGTCGACTATCGAGACCTGAACAAAGCTTGCCCTAAAGATGATTTCCCACTGCCTCATATTGATGTGCTAGTAGATAGTGCTGCTGCTTGTATGATGTATAGCTTTGTGGATGGGTACGCAGGGTACAATCAAATCCTTAACAAGATAGTGGACCGGATCAAGACAGCCTTTATCACCGAGTGGGGGACATATGCCTACCGGGTTATGCCTTTTGGGTTGAAGAATGCAGGAGCAACCTATCAGAGGATGGCGACCAAGGTTCTCAATGGCTTAATCCACAAAGAAGTGGAGGTGTACGTCGATTACATGATGATTAAGTCGGCTACCAGAGAAGGTCATTTTGAGGCTTTAGAAAAGTTCTTTCAAAGAATTAGCAAGTATGATTTGCGCCTCAATCCCAAGAAGTGCATTTTTAGAGTTACATCAGGAAAGTTGTTAGGACATGTAGTAAGCCAGAGGGGAATCGAGGTAGATCCCGATAAAGTCAAAGCCATAAGAGAGATGCCAGTGCCCCAAAAGGAGAAGGACGTCAGAAGTTTCCTAGTAAAGCTTCAGTACATCAGCCGATTTATTGCCAAGCTAGCTTCAGTATGTGAGCCTATTTTCAAGCTTCTTAGGAAGAATCAGCCAGTGATATGGAACAATGACTGTTAATTGGCCTTTGACACCATTAAGGAGTATTTGTTAAATCCTCCGGTGTTAAGACCACCACGCCATGCCAAACCACTAATCCTGTACCTAGCTGTGGAAGATAACTCAGTGGGTGCTATGATGTCTCAGGAAGATGATTTTGGTGTAGAGTTTGCCGTTTACTATCTTAGCAAGAAATTCCTGCCTTACGAAGCCAAATATGTAGAGGTGGAAAAGATTTGTTTAGCAGTTATCTGGGCTTCTAAGAAGTTGCGACACTACTTTCATTCCTTCAAGGTACAAACGGTTGCCAAACATAATCCGCTCAGATACCTCCAAAAAGCACCCTCTCTACTAGGGAAGATGGGAAGATGGTTACTGCTATTGCAGGAATTTGACATTGAGTACATAACCAGGAAAACCATTAAGGGAAGAGCCGTAGCGGAGTTCTTAGCTGAGCATCCTATTGAGGGAGATCAGTTTGAATACAACTTCCCAGATGAAGATGTCACGGTGTGACGCGCCCGAACCCCGCTCGCGATCCGGATGGCCCTCGGAAATTCGCTTTTAGGACCCGAGACCGGATGGAGGTTCATTAAAACTCGTGAGAGCTGATCGCTTCGCAATGGACAAAAATATATCCAAACCCATTGTTGGCAATCAACTTACGAGAGCGTCTATTGGGTTATCATAAGGCAGGATCACGGAGTCGCCACCCGATAGAACACCGGGAAATAAATCTAACCTTATGAGGCCAAAACCAGAGAGAGTTCGGGACCTCACTCTTATTCATACCTTTGGTTAATATTATGTGAATGGGTTTTTGGGATCAATTATTTTATCTCTCTTCTCACACGAGTTATGCCATAAATTAAAGCGCATTCAAACAAGTAAAAAACAATAAAATAACAAATAAAGCGATAAATAAAATATACTTACAGTTATCCAGAAATAAATATAAAATCATAAAAGGAAGATATAATAATAAGGATACATACATAAACCGGGCTATTTATTTAGGTGGAAACATTGGTTCCCAACTACTTGTTTTATAAAAAGTATAAAATTCTTGAATCAATTTAAATCTTTTGGTTTTGGAATGAAGACGTGGACATTGGTCCAGTTTTATTGACAAGTTTCATTTTGTAGAAAACATTTGTGTGGTGATTCTTTTTAATGCGGTCGAAAAATCATTTTGTTATTCAGACCACAAGCGAATAAAATAAAACAAAATAATAATTACATATTTCATAATAATAAATAAACCCTAATCTACTCACCTCAACCGTGCTCCTTGGACGAGCCGTGTGCCACTCGTGGTTACAATCATGACATAAAATTAATATTGGTTAATAGTGAATAAATAAATAAGCAAATAAATAGTTGAATAAAGTAAATTGAGAAAAATAATAAAGGTTAATAATGGATTAAATTAAATTAAGTGATAAATAAATAAATAAATAAATAAATAAATTAATTAAATAAATAGAGAATTAATGAATATAAAAACGCAAATGGCAATTATAATGATCAATAACAATAAAAATAATGATGCTAATACTAATAATACCATAAAATGATAATAATGATAATAATAAATAATAAATAAACATACAATGACAATAATAGATAGGTAAAATAATAATAATAATATAAAATAAATAATGATATTAATAGCAATGATATAATATAATAATAATAATAATAATGCTGTAAAGTAATATAATAATAATGACCATGACAATATTAATTAAAGCAATAAAATAATAACATCAACAATAATAAACATAGTAATAATATTAACACAATCCTAATAATAATAATAATGACATTAAAATAATAATAACTAACCACAATAATAATAATAATAATAATAATAATAATAATAATAATAATAATAATAATAATAATAATAATAATAATAATAATAATAATAATATGACATCAACAAACATAAAATAAACATGTAATACTAATAATGGTAAAAACAGAATAATAATAATAATAATAATAATAATAATAATAATAATAATAATAAACATATAATAATAATAATAATAATAATAATAACAATAATAAAATAATAATAGTAATAAAATGAACACAGAATAATAATTAATAATAAATAAGTATAATAATATTAATAATAATAGACATAAAATGCATAAATATATAATAATAACAAATAATAATAATAATAATAATAATAATAATAATAATAATAACAACAAATATAAAAACAGAAAATAAATAATAATAATAATAATAATAATAATAATAATAATAATAATAATAATAATAATAATTAATATTAATTAAAACAGAAATTAAATAAATATATAATAATAATAATAATAATAATAAATAAATCAGAAATTAAATAATTAAATATAATAATAATAATAATATTAATAAATCAGAAATTAAATAAATATATAATAATAATAATAATAATAATAATAATAATAATAATAATAATTTAAAATAGGGAGAGGGGATTCACCTCGCCGGAGCCGCCGTCGGAGGGGGGTGGTCGACACTTCGCCCACCGGACGATAGATCAGCGCACCAGGAAGGCGGCGGCGGTGGTCACGCGCCGGAATGTCGTTGGAACTGGCCGGAAATCGCGTCGGAGCGTTGCGGGCTTCTCCTCGCCGATCTCCTCCACGCGCCGCCTTCCGGAGTCCGATGGAGGAACGGCTGACGGCGTCTGAAGCGTCTGGATGTGGGGAGTCCGCCGGTGTGGCGCGTGCGGCGATCGGCGGCTGTGGATGGCCGGCGGAGGCAACGCCTCCTCCTCCCCTTTTTCTTTCTTTTCCTTCTTCCTCCGGCGCCGTTGGTTCCCGTTGGCTGCTGGTCCTCTCCCTTTGTTTCCTTTTCTTATTTCTTCCCTCTAGCTTTTGTTTCTTTGCTTTCACTTCTTTGTGTCTTTAATGTCCCTTTGTGTTTTTCTTTGCTCTCACTTTCTATTCCTTTAATTTTCTCTCTTTTCCTTTTATTTTCTTTGATTTTTCTGGGTCTCGGTTTCCTTCTGCTCTATCTTTCTTTTCTTTTTCTTTTTGTTCTTCCTTTCCTTGTTCCAGCCGACCCCCTGCTCTCTCTTTCTCTATTTTTTTTTTTCAATTTTTGTTCAGCCGAGAGAGCCCCCCTGCTCTTTGCTCATTCTTTTCCCTTTATACCATAAAATTAGGGCTAATGGGCATAATGGTCATTTGCTCCACTCAATTATTTCCCTCCTTTTCCTTAAATTAATTTAACTTAATTCAAATAACACATACATTAATTAATTATACATATTAATTAAACTCTCTATTAATTAAACATTACACTAATTAATCCATTTAAATTATCATACATATATTTATTTTATCTAATTAATTACACACTTTAACTTTAATTTTACATGCATTTTAATTAACACGATAATATTAACCACTTAATTAACTAACATCAACTAATTAATTACCTAATTTCACACACACATATTTATATTTATATTTTTTTATTTTTTATTTTATTTATATATTTTTTTTTTATTTTTTTCGGAGGGAATAATCAAGGATCAAAAATCACCATTTTCATTTTATGCCGGACTCGGGACCCGGTGTGGGACCCGGTGTCTACAGTTGCCCCCAATTTTGGAGAAGCTAGTGCATAGACACCTAGGTGAGCCAAAATTCAAAGAGAAAGAGAGAAGGGATTACATACCTGTGTCGGGAGTTGGATAAAGAGATGCCTGAGGGCTTCAGGATTTACCTTCTCAGAGGACTTTGAGATTTGCCTCCTCAGAGGGCTTTGGGATTTTTGCCTCCTCAGAGGACTTTGAGAATTTGCCTCATCAGAGGACTTTGGTGAATTTGCCTCCTCAGAGGATTTAAGACGTAATACTTCGAAAAGACTGAGAATGCCTTTAAAGAAGGACTTAAGGATAATGCTCCGAAGAGACTGAGAATGCCTTTAACGAAGGACTTAAGGATAACGCTCCGAAGAGACTGAGAATGCCTTTAAAGAAGGAATTAAAGAGAATGCCTTTAAAGAAGGACTTACAGATAATGCTCCGAAGAGACTGAGAATGCCTTTAAAGAAGGAATTAAAGAGAATGCCTTTAAAGAAGGACTTACAGATAATGCTCCGAAGAGACTGAGAATGCCTTTAAAGAAGGACTTACAGATAATGCTCCGAGGAGACTGAGAATGCCTTTAAAGAAGGAATTAAAGAGAATGCCTTTAAAGAAGGACTTACAGATAATGCTCCGAAGAGACTGAGAATGCCTTTAAAGAAGGACTTACAGATAATGCTCCGAGGAGACTGAGAATGCCTTTAACGAAGGACTTAACTAAGAATGCCTTTAAAGAAGGACTTACAGATAATGCTCCGAAGAGACTGAGAATGCCTTTAACGAAGGACTTAAGGATAATGCTCCGAAGAGACTGAGAATGCCTTTAAAGAAGGACTTACGGATAATGCTCCCTTCTTCGGCTGAGAATGCCTTTAAAGAAGGACATAAGGATAATGCTCCCTTCTTCGGCTGAGAATTCCTTTAAAGAAGGACTTAAAGATGATGAATTTGCCTTTAAAGAAGGAATTAAAGAGAATGCCTTTAAAGAAGGACTTACAGATAATGCTCCGAAGAGACTGAGAATGCCTTTAAAGAAGGACTTGCAGATAATGCTCCGAGTAGACTGAGAATGCCTTTAACGAAGGACTTAACTAAGAATGCCTTTAAAGAAGGACTTACAGATAATGCTCCGAAGAGACTGAGAATGCCTTTAACGAAGGACTTAAGGATAATGCTCCGAAGAGACTGAGAATGCCTTTAAAGAAGGACTTAAGGGTAATGCTCCCTTCTTCGGCTGAGAATGCCTTTAAAGAAGGACTTAAGGATAATGCTCCCTTCTTCGGCTGAGAATGCCTTTAAAGAAGGACTTACGGATAATGCTCCCTTCTTCGGCTGAGAATGCCTTTAAAGAAGGACATAAGGATAATGCTCCCTTCTTCGGCTGAGAATGCCTTTAAAGAAGGACTTACGGATAATGCTCCCTTCTTCGGCTGAGAATGCCTTTAAAGAAGGACATAAAGATGATGAATTTGCCTTTAAAGAAGGACTTAAAGATAATGCTCCGAGGAGACTAAGAGTGCCTTTAAAGAAGGACTTAACGATAATGCTCCGAAGAGACTGAGAATGCCTTTAAAGAAGGACTTAAGGGTAATGCTCCCTTCTTCGGCTGAGAATGCCTTTAAAGAAGGACTTAAGGATAATGCTCTGAAGAGACTGAGAATGCCTTTAAAGAAGGACTTAAGGATAATTTTTGAGGAGACTGGGGTGCCTGTGAGATGAGCATGCTTTGGCTACAATCTCGATTTGGTGAAGTGCGGCATTCTCTGGCCACAGCTTCGATTGGTGATTGGTGAGATGCAGCATGCTTTGGCTACAAGCTCGATTTGGTGAAGTGCGGCATTCTCTGGCCACAGCTTCGATTGGAGAGATGCAGCATGCTTTGGCTACAAGCTCGATTTGGTGAAGTGCGGCATTCTCTGGCCACAGCTTCGATTGGTGAGATGCAGCATGCTTTGGCTACAAGCTCGACTTGGTGAAGTGCGGCATTCTCTGGCCACAGCTTCGATTGGAGAGATGCAGCATGCTTTGGCTACAAGCTCGATTTGGTGAAAGCTTCGATTGGAGAGATGCAGCATGCTTTGGCTACAAGCTCGATTTGGTGAAGTGCGGCATTCTCTGGCCACAGCTTCGATTGGAGAGATGCAGCATGCTTTGGCTACAAGCTCGATTTGGTGAAGTGCGGCACCCTCTGACCACAGCTTCAATTGGTGAGATGCAGCATGCTTTGGCTACAATCTCGATCTATGAGATGCAGTGTTCTCCAACTGCAGTCCCGGTTGCGATCTGCTCTATCGCTGATGTTTTTCTTGAACTTTCTTTTTTTTCTGCAAAAAAAGGAAAACGCAAATTTGTAGGGTAAATTATAAAAGAAACACGTACCTGTAATGGCACCTGCCTGTTGGGGTCATTGTCAGTTGACGCTCACTGGGAGACTTTGATGCTTACTGGGAGGTTTTGATCGAGAGGCTTTGATGCTCACTGGGAGACTTTTGATCGAGAGGCTTTGATGCTCACTAATTGCCCCCCGGCACCGCGTGGATAGGCTTGCTTTTCTAGGTAGTGTCTGACAACGTTGAGCTGGACCCATCATTTGGATCACCTGCTTGCCCCCGGTATGGCATGCATGAATAGGCTTGCTTTCCTGCTCAGAGGACTTTGAGTAGGACTTTGAGATTGTGCCTTCTCAAAGGACTTTGATATGTTATATACATGAAAGCTATGTAGGGAATTGGGTGTGTGCGATGTGTGCACTTACGACTATGTATATGAAACACGTGTAGAAAAAATTATATACATGTATGTACTGCATGCGAAAAATGCGGATGCAACCATAAAGAGCCATGTGCGTCAAAAGCACTTATGAAATATATTGGCTAAAACTCTTATGACAAAAGACATGCACCAAGAATTGTACATGTAAAACTGTTTATTGAGAATATTTGCTACAATTATGTGTAAAAACATTTGCAGAAAGCATATTTACAAAGAATATTGCTGAGAGTGTACGCAAAGTATTATTTTCATGGGTAGTGATAAGAAATACCCCAAGATTGTAAAATGAGTGCAACCTATCAGGTACCTCAAACTCAAGTTTCTAACTGCCTTTGAGCATACTGAATGAACCACATTCTCAACTGATTCAATCTTAGCAAAAGAATTCGGGAGTCATTCCCAATGAAGTGTAAGAAAGGAAACACGTAAGTATCGATGTTTACTAAATCAGCATGTGAATACGAGACATACCATGCGATCTCTGTGTGTATGTGCAAAGGCCAAAACAGAATTTTTCATTTTTTTAAAGCAAATTCTAGATGCAATATCGAGGACAAGACTCAACTCGAATGCAAATGCACTCGTGGCTTCCCGCTTGAAGCTCAAGAGACACCATACGCCTCTTCCTACGTACCAAACCTTACTAGAAGGTCATCTCCGCTAGTTAGATAAGGCCAAACCAAGAATCAATAGGTCTTACTTTGGTTGTAACGTTAGGCTTAGGTAATTGGCTATCAAAGGAGGATCAGGTCGCTAGAGAAAAAATAGCCGCAACGTTCATTTGGATGATGGAACCATTTTCGGACTAATTGTATACTGTCCAGATACTCTTGAATTTGGATTCGATAATGCTCTGAATCATCAAGCTCAGCATAAAAATTTAGTTAAAAAGATAACCACCGAACTCGTCAAGGGGTACTATCTTGGACCCTACCATATTTCTTCTTTTTTTTTTCTTTCTTTTTTGTTCTTTGCTTTCTCTCTTTTTTTTTTTCATTTTCGCAAGCTCATGTCTCTAACTACACAAAAAGTTTATCGATGATTCAAACCCCTTTCCAGAAGTGTAGACCAAAAATTATCGATGATTGAAAATTTCGTTTCCCAAGGGGTAAACCCATGTTTGTCAGGGTGATTATTGATAGCTCAAAAAAATTGTCAATGATCAAAATTCCCTTCTCGACGTGCAGACCCATTCTTATCAGGGTGATTTCAACCCACAACATTATCGATGACTGAGATTCTCTTCTCGAAATGTAGACCCATTTTCATCGGGGCAAATTTTTGATAGCTCAAGAGAATATCGTAATGTGCATCCATCTTTACTAGAGCGGCCATTCTTCTAAAGGGGAAGCCAAAATCATTTTAGGCGAAAGGTAGTTTTAATGCGTGTAACAACAAAACTGGCACGCAATTAGCATACCAAAATAAAGGCTCAAGGGGTTATCAAGCGATTGTAAAATAAGGGTAGGAAATGGTCATTTAGAGAGCTATACAAAGAAAAGGTGCCTAAATCATTTTCTAGATTCAGCCTTATCCAGGAGTCGCTTTGACGGGTAATCGGAAAGGTTCTAGTGCTCTTAGTGAGTTTTCATCCAATCCCCTAATTACAACTAGTTTTTTTTCTTTTTTTTTTTCAGTTTATTTTCAAAACGGGCCAAAAGTGCTCGAAATTTAGACATTACGTGGTATAGTCAAATATTTTCATGTGATCTAGCTCTTAAAGACCAAACATATGTACTCCTTACTTAATTCAAAGTGGAATGAAACTCGGATTTCTAGAGTTAAGATCAAATCCATTCATAATTGAGAACCACTTAGGCGGAGTCAAACCTTGAATCAGAGGTACCTTAATGAGGTGCAAACATGTCAGCGTTTTAGGGTACCACTTAACACAAAAATTTTTAACTCTATCAAAATATATATGTACAAAAATCATGCAAGTCAACAAAGAAGATTTTTTTTTTCGTAAAATATGTGCAAGCTATGCGTTAAAAATCATGTACAGGGAAAGATGCATGCAATGGTGTCATGCATACCAGTAATGCATGTAAGGAACTATATGTGCAAAACATGTGTAAAAACATATTGTATAAAAATGCATACATGAAATATGTACAAAGATGTGTGTGTGTAAAATATTACGAAAAATTATAAGTGAGTGTGAATGTGGGAACAATGCATGATGCATACATAAATTTACAGTGTACATGCAAACAACATACAACGATGGCATAAGTACAAAATATGGTATAACATGAGAATGAATATTCAAGATATATGATACATGCACACATGGCCTGATTTAGACATGACAAAAATACGTATGCGACTTAAGATGAAGGTGATCTAGCAAGATAATGTGCACTAATGAGTCGCGAGGAATGGCAAAACTCACATAGATAAGAATGCAAAATATATACAAATTATGCACATAACTTGGGACTCAATATACGAATGACTATGTACTGTAAGTGGAGTATGTGTGCAGCACGAGATATACAATGAAAGTGGTCGCAAGAAACAAATAGCGTTCACAAAGTATGCGTATTTACATGGTATGAGCATTCAAGACATGCATTGGTATATACAATGACTAACATGCATGATGGAGAAGTTATATGTACATGACATAATTCATGTATGATAGTACATGTTCATGATATGGTATACAATGTGAAAAATGCAAGGTATTTTCTGTGTTTGATGTCTAGTTTGATGAAGTATGCTAATGTGTGCACACTATGACATGCAACAGTATATGTATGTTCCAGGGCACAATGTTAATGTACATGTGTAATGTGGACATACGGATATGTACATGCTATGACACATGGTGAATGCATTTTTTTTTTTTTGATTTGATTTTCTCTTTTTTTTTTTGTCATGGGGACAGTATGTTTATACTTGCTATAATGCATGTTAATATGTACATCCGATGATGTATGCTGTATATACGGATAACGGCGCACAATTGATGTCATAAAGAATGTTAATATGTATGTATTGCGACAAGCATTATTATGTGGATGCATGACAAACGTGTTATATTTATATTCACAAATTATGATACAAGCAATTTTATATACAAAGTGCACATGTTCTATTATTGTATGGAAAGAATTATTATACATGAGACATGTGAAGAAACTATACACAGAGTAATAGGTACATAGTAATAGGTACATGTAATGATTTTATGCACAGAAAATGATGTATACATAAGGAGGAGATACAAAAAAATTTATTTGTGTATGAATGATACATTGAAATTCGTGAAAAACTATGCACACGATTATATGTACATGTAATAATTTTATGCACAAGAAAAGATGTATATATATGGGAAATGATAAGAAAGTTGTGTGTATGAATGACGTGAATATATAATACATCAATAATAACCACATGCAAGCAATAGATCCTTCCAACCTTATTGCCCCCAAGGTCAATTGGTTTCTTCCTAGGTGGGCTTAATCCGTGGGTCGACGGGAGACCCAAGGAGCATGTTAGAGCATGACGTCTCTCAAGATGCGCACACGTATGATTTTCGGCCATTGTATATTTGGACACTTCAACCAAATTAAGGTGAGGTTATAGAAGCTTTAAAGCTTTCTATAGAAGACCACTTAATTTGTTTGATCTTGTTTAATACACGATGACCCACGTAGCAAGCACTGTATTAAGGTACATACCACCTAGGGGAAGTATCTATTGCCATTATATGAGCTTTGGTCAAGGTGGTGTTGCTTTAGGGCTACCCAAGCATGATACCTGCACGACGGGTCTATCTCATCACGAGCATAACGACCGATCGGGTCACCATTTGATATACCAATTGATGGCACGAGGCTTGGGCTGGTGATTATCCTTAACACTTCCCCAAATTGAGTGAAAATGAGGCCGTGCTTCAGGAACGCACCGGGGCTAATAGAGGGACCAAACTAACATAATTCTAAGGCTCTAGCATGATGCAATGCAATTTTTCGAAAAGGGATAAAATTTCTTGATCCTACACCCATTTACATTAGATTAACCAAAGGTACTTTCGGAGCAAAATCTCATGATATCCCCAGCGGAGTCGCCACTGTGACGCGCCCGAACCCCGCTCGCGATCCGGATGGCCCTCGGAAATTCGCTTTTAGGACCCGAGACCGGATGGAGGTTCATTAAAACTCGTGAGAGCTGATCGCTTCGCAATGGACAAAAATATATCCAAACCCATTGTTGGCAATCAACTTACGAGAGCGTCTATTGGGTTATCATAAGGCAGGATCACGGAGTCGCCACCCGATAGAACACCGGGAAATAAATCTAACCTTATGAGGCCAAAACCAGAGAGAGTTCGGGACCTCACTCTTATTCATACCTTTGGTTAATATTATGTGAATGGATTTTTGGGATCAATTATTTTATCTCTCTTCTCACACGAGTTATGCCATAAATTAAAGCGCATTCAAACAAGTAAAAAACAATAAAATAACAAATAAAGCGATAAATAAAATATACTTACAGTTATCCAGAAATAAATATAAAATCATAAAAGGAAGATATAATAATAAGGATACATACATAAACCGGGCTATTTATTTAGGTGGAAACATTGGTTCCCAACTACTTGTTTTATAAAAAGTATAAAATTCTTGAATCAATTTAAATCTTTTGGTTTTGGAATGAAGACGTGGACATTGGTCCAGTTTTATTGACAAGTTTCATTTTGTAGAAAACATTTGTGTGGTGATTCTTTTTAATGCGGTCGAAAAATCATTTTGTTATTACAGACCACAAGCGAATAAAATAAAACAAAATAATAATTACATATTTCATAATAATAAATAAACCCTAATCTACTCACCTCAACCGTGCTCCTTGGACGAGCCGTGTGCCACTCGTGGTTACAATCATGACATAAAATTAATATTGGTTAATAATGAATAAATAAATAATTGAATAAATAAATAAGCAAATAAATAGTTGAATAAAGTAAATTGAGAAAAATAATAAAGGTTAATAATGGATTAAATTAAATTAAGTGATAAATAAATAAATAAATAAATAAATAAATTAAATAAATAGAGAATTAATGAATATAAAAACGCAAATGGCAATTATAATGATCAATAACAATAAAAATAATGATGCTAATACTAATAATACCATAAAATGATAATAATAATAATAATAAATAATAAATAAACATACAATGACAATAATAGATAGGTAAAATAATAATAATAATATAAAATAAATAATGATATTAATAGCAATGATATAATATAATAATAATAATAATAATGCTGTAAAGTAATATAATAATAATGACCATGACAATATTAATTAAAGCAATAAAATAATAACATCAACAATAATAAACATAGTAATAATATTAACACAATCCTAATAATAATAATAATGACATTAAAATAATAATAACTAACCACAATAATAATAATAATAATAATAATAATAATAATAATAATAATAATAATAATAATATGACATCAACAAACATAAAATAAACATGTAATACTAATAATGGTAAAAACAGAATAATAATAATAATAATAATAATAATAATAATAATAATAATAATAATAATAATAATAATAATAATAAACATATAATAATAATAATAATAATAATAATAACAATAATAAAATAATAATAGTAATAAAATGAACACAGAATAATAATTAATAATAAATAAGTATAATAATATTAATAATAATAGACATAAAATGCATAAATATATAATAATAACAAATAATAATAATAATAATAATAATAATAATAATAATAACAACAAATATAAAAACAGAAAATAAATAATAATAATAATAATAATAATAATAATAATAATAATAATAATAATAATTAATATTAATTAAAACAGAAATTAAATAAATATATAATAATAATAATAATAATAATAATAAATAAATCAGAAATTAAATAATTAAATATAATAATAATAATAATATTAATAAATCAGAAATTAAATAAATATATAATAATAATAATAATAATAATAATAATAATAATAATAATAATAATAATAATAATAATAATAATAATAATAATAATAATTTAAAATAGGGAGAGGGGATTCACCTCGCCGGAGCCGCCGTCGGAGGGGGGTGGTCGACACTTCGCCCACCGGACGATAGATCAGCGCACCAGGAAGGCGGCGGCGGTGGTCACGCGCCGGAATGTCGTTGGAACTGGCCGGAAATCGCGTCGGAGCGTTGCGGGCTTCTCCTCGCCGATCTCCTCCACGCGCCGCCTTCCGGAGTCCGATGGAGGAACGGCTGACGGCGTCTGAAGCGTCTGGATGTGGGGAGTCCGCCGGTGTGGCGCGTGCGGCGATCGGCGGCTGTGGATGGCCGGCGGAGGCAACGCCTCTTCCTCCCCTTTTTCTTTCTTTTCCTTCTTCCTCCGGCGCCGTTGGTTCCCGTTGGCTGCTGGTCCTCTCCCTTTGTTTCCTTTTCTTATTTCTTCCCTCTAGCTTTTGTTTCTTTGCTTTCACTTCTTTGTGTCTTTAATGTCCCTTTGTGTTTTTCTTTGCTCTCACTTTCTATTCCTTTAATTTTCTCTCTTTTCCTTTTCTTTTCTTTGATTTTTCTGGGTCTCGGTTTCCTTCTGCTCTATCTTTCTTTTCTTTTTCTTTTTGTTCTTCCTTTCCTTGTTCCAGCCGACCCCCTGCTCTCTCTTTCTCTATTTTTTTTTTCAATTTTTGTTCAGCCGAGAGAGCCCCCCTGCTCTTTGCTCATTCTTTTCCCTTTATACCCTAAAATTAGGGCTAATGGGCATAATGGTCATTTGCTCCACTCAATTATTTCCCTCCTTTTCCTTAAATTAATTTAACTTAATTCAAATAACACATACATTAATTAATTATACATATTAATTAAACTCTCTATTAATTAAACATTACACTAATTAATCCATTTAAATTATCATACATATATTTATTTTATCTAATTAATTACACACTTTAACTTTAATTTTACATGCATTTTAATTAACACGATAATATTAACCACTTAATTAACTAACATCAACTAATTAATTACCTAATTTCACACACACATATTTATATTTATATTTTTTTATTTTTTATTTTATTTATATATTTTTTTTTTATTTTTTTCGGAGGGAATAATCAAGGATCAAAAATCACCATTTTCATTTTATGTCGGACTCGGGACCCGGTGTGGGACCCGGTGTCTACACACGGCCATAGCAGTACAAGGGTGGCAATTATTCTTTGATGGAGCAGTCAATAATAAGGGAGCAGGCGTAGGAGTTATTCTTACGACCCCAGATGGTGAAAGGCTACCATTGGCTAAGAAGTTGAGGTATAAGGCTACCAATAATGCAGAATATGAAGCTTGCATCTTTGGATTGGAAGCATTACTTGCTCTGGGGGCAAAGACCGCAGAAGTATTCGGAGATTCTTCCTTGGTAATTCATCAGATCAGAAGGGAGTGGTCAGTCAAGGAAGGCTGCTGCCTTATGTAAAGCACTTGAGAACGTTGAGCAGCCAGTTTGAGATTTGCACTTTTCACTTCATCCCCAGAGACGAAAATCAGTTAGCTGATGCTCTAGCAACATTAGTGTCTATTAGGGATAACCCAACAGGAGTTACAATGAAACCCGTGCTGATTTATAGTTCGGAAAGACCTTGCTTTGAAGCTGAACAGGTGATGGACATTGAGGCCAATGATGGAAATCCATGGTATTATGACATTCAGAATTATTTAGAGAGATCAGTCTTTCCAGAGGAAGCCAATGAGAAGGACCAAAGAATGATCAGGAAGTTATCCACTCAATTCATCAGTGTTAATGGCACTTTGTACAAAAGGCAAGCTGATGGTATCCAGTTAAGATGTCTGGCAGAGAAAGAAGCTAAAAGAGTTATGAAAGAGGTTCATGCCGGGGTTTGTGGAGCTCACATGAATGGCTTAGCCTTAGCAAAGAAGATCATGCGCCAAGGGTCTTATTGGCTCACAATGGATACAGATTGTTCAAAATTTGTGAAGCAATGCCAGTTATGCCAACAGTACGCGAATTTGAGGCATGTGCCAGTTTCAGAGTTACATAACTTAACATCTCCATGGCCATTTGCAGCGTAGGGAATAGACATCATAGGTGAAATCCATCCTACGGCTTCTAATGGGCATATATTCATCATAGTTGCCATTGACTACTTCACTAAGTGGGTTGAGGCTGAATCTTTCAAGAAGGTTAATGCAAGGGATATGGCTAAATTCATCGAACGGAATCTGATATGCAGATATGGTCTCCCACATCACATTGTGTCTGATAATGGGGTGCAATTCCTGGCAGAGACTAAACAGATGCTCGAGAAATATGGGATCAAACATCATAAGTCTTCTCCTTACCGTCCTCAAGCAAATGGTACAGTTGAAGCGGCGAATAAGAATGTGAAGAGAATTTTGGCCAAGATGGTTCAGAACTACAAGGATTGGGCAGAAAAGTTACCCTTCGCACTTTGGGGATATAGAACAACAGTCAGAACCTCTACAGGGGCAACGCCATTCTCTCTGGTATATGGAACTGAAGCAGTCCTGCCGGTTGAAATTGAGCTGAAATCATTGAGGGTAGTCATGGAAGCTGAGATTCCTGAAGCAGAATGGGCACAACAACGTTTGTCACAGCTAAATCTGTTGGATGAAAACAGGTTACGAGCCTATTACCACAACCAAGTTTATCAAAAGAGGCTGGCTCGGTCATTTGGCAAGAAAGTATGAAAGCACCCGTTGAAGGAGGGGGACTTGGTCTTTAAGATGATGAGGCCGGGAGTTCCAGACATACGAGGCAAATTCAGACCAACCTGGGAAGGTCCATTCATTTTGAAAAAGTTGCTAACAAAAGAAGCAACAATTTTAGCAGACAGCGATGGGAATGAGTTCAAGGACCCGGTCAATGTCGATAGACTTAAAAGGTTCCATGGCTAAAGACAAAAAAATAAAAAGAAGAGAATAAATGCCCCGCGGGTCAAAAACCGAAAAGAGGCGGCCTTGCTAAAATTGGGCGCCCTGCCAGCGTGAAAACCGAAAAAAGGCATCCTGGGCAAAAATTAAGGGCCAAGAGAAAATGTTCAATCGAGAAAACCCGAGAGGGCCGATTGATAACAGGAGTTTGAGGCTGACAAAATCCACTCCGAGATTAGGTGTAGTCATATGCTTTTGAATTCTTGTCAAATGAAAATCATGTATGATGAAATCATATAGAAATGCACACAATTTTGCAACGAATAAAAGAATATATTTTCATTGTTCTTTCAGTTCTGTCTTAAAAAAAAGAAATATACCAATTGTTCATCTAATGATTATTGCTCAGTCCCTTCATTGGATATGTGTTTTTTTTCTCTTAACAGAAGCTTTGGTGATAACTTTCTCTAAAAAAAATAATAATAAAAAAAAAGAAGGCCGTTAGAGATGAAAACTGTAACTGGCTCTCTAAACAAAAGTTAGGCCAAAGGGCAGGGTGAAAACCTGGAAACAGGCAGTCTTCCCTACAAAAAAAAATAAAATAAACAAAAGCCGCTGGATTGGGTTGGGTCCATTCCAGGCAAAAATTAGGCAAAGGGTTGTGTGAAAATCCCCTAAGGGACGCATTTCTAGCAAAGAAAAGCTAGTGTGAAAATCCACAAGGGACGCACTACCTTTAAAACAATGACGTTCAATGCCTGGAGCAATAGGGCGACGTTATTTCGGATGATCTTCTTTCAATCATATAACATACAACACAGAACATGAAACAGAATCCCGGGTAAGTGATCATTGACCAGGGGGCAAAGGATGTACACCGGACGTCTCTTTCAGAAAACTTGTCGACAATCCTCAGGATTCAGGGGGCATTGTAGAGCAAACAAGCTACAACCTCAGCAAACCTTGGATCACCTAGGGCACAATCTATACATTTTTGCAATCATTTGCATTCCATATCATGCACACGTGATTTCTTGTATATTCCTATGCATACAATCTTGCAGGAGAAATCGGCGGGGAACACCAACAAAAGCCGAGTGACGACACCAGTCCAAGCATCTAAAGGAGCACAGCTCAAACATTCACAGAGGTTAGCACGATGGCGGCACTACTTACAAGAGGTTAGCACGACCACGGCACTACCAATTCACAACAGTTAGCACGATGGCGGCACTACCCATAAGAGGTTAGCACGACCACGGCAATATAATTCACAGAGGTTAGCACGATGGCGGCACTACCCACAAGAGGTTAGCACGACCACGGCAATACAATTCACAGAGGTTAGCACGATGGAGGTACTACCCACAAGAGGTTAGCACGACCACGGCATTACCAGTTACAACCAAAAGACAGCAACAGCTACCATCATCAAGCAAGAAAATCGCCGCTTCAGGTACGCGTTTCTTTCCTTTTCCTGAATTTTGGCTCACCTAGGCACCCATGCACTAGCCTCCCCAAAATTGGGGGCAACTGTAGACACCGGGTCCCGAGTAGCCTTGATCAGGATTACCCGATGATGAAATTTAGCTATGCCGGCTTATAGGCAAAAAGATTGGAGCTCAGAAGTGATTTTCCTTGTCTTTTCGGTGAGTAAAAAGTGTATTTTAAAAATATTTTAAAAATATTTTTTAAAATTATTTTGAAGAAGAAAAAGTGTGTTTTAGGTTGAGGGTATTTTATATATAATAAAAAAAAGGTGAAAAAATGATTAAAAAATGAAAAAATAGAAAAAGTGGAAAATAGGGGAAAATGATCGCGACGGAAAGGCGACGGCCAAGGGCCGTCGCGAATTTCCGTGCGCGGAGCGCGACGCCCTGGGCGTCGGTCGCTCTGCACGAGCGACGCCTTGGGTGTCTCTCGCTCTGCGCATCAGCGTGGAAACGTGCGCGAGGCGCACGTTTGACGCCGATTTTCGGCGTTAAGGCGCCGATTTCGCCCCAATTTCGCCCATTTTCGACCCCCACTCGATTTTTAACGGTTTTTGGACGGTTTTGGGTGGTTTTTGGGTAGTTTTTGAGGGTTAAAGCAGTAGAAAAACTTCAGAAACAAGGGGGGAAGGGATTAAGAACATTTTAGAGCAAAAAACTGAATTTTTTGGGTTTTTACTTAGAGAAAAAAAATAAATCTTTACATACTTGTTTTTTAGAGTTTTTCTTCAAGTTTCCAAGCATTTTCCAAGCATTTTCACAAGGAAGAGACAAGGAATTCAAGACTTCTACCTTCAATTCTTCAAAACTGAATTTGAGGGTAATTATTCTTGGTTTACTCATTAATTATCTTGTTAATTTCATTTATTTTTGCTTCCAATTAACACATTAAACATGTAAATTCTCTTAGTCTCCATATTCTTCTTCTTATTTTTATCTTTAACAAGTAAATTCTTTTAAATTTTATTATATTATTTTCATGTCAAATTATTTTTTGTCCATGTTATTATGCATGTTTAATCTAGTTTGTCAATATCTTTGATTTCTTTATGTTATATCATGATTATTATTATGTTTGCATGTGTTAAATATCATTAAAGTTTTTATTAGACTGGTTTATTGTTATCATTAGGTGCTAGTATCATTATTATCATTAATGTTATTGTTCATATTTTGCATGTATGTTAAATTTCAAATTTATTTTCTTATGCCTTTATGATAGATATTACTTAAAGCTTTATTATGCATGTTAAGTTTTATTGTTCTTATGTTACACATTCATGCACATTTTATGAGTAATAAAATTGATTGTCATTAATTTTTCATGCATGTTAACCTTTATTATTAATAAATTGCATTTGCCATGATGTTATCTCATTTTATGCATGTTAAATTGCATCATAATTATTTTTATGCATGTTATAGTATCTTATGCATGTTATATGGTCATTGTACATATTATCTTTTATGTCATATTATTTCGTTGGCTTAATCACTAACATTAATTTCTTTTATTTTTATTTTTGGTTGCAAATCATTGTTTTATCCTCATTTGAGCACCCATGCACGTGAAGGAGGAGTTGCGGGGTTTGGTATTTTCTTTATACATTTTTAATTTTCATTTTATTTTAATTTCCTTGTATATATTCATTGAATAAAATGTTTTCTTATGCGCACCTAAATAAAAATCATAAAAATAGTTTTACTAAATTAATTTATATTTTTCATAATAAAATGGGACCAATGTCCTAGTTTTCATCCCAAATAAAATTATCACATCCAAAATATTTTCTTTAATTGTGCATGCGGGGACCAAAGTCCTCATAATTAATAAATTCCCCGGTTTTATGTATGTTTGCACTTTTAAATGGGAGTTGTATTCCGCTCCTGTTATTATTGTAATTTACCTTTGATGTTATTTTTGATATGTTTATCCTATCGCGTTCAATGTGAATATTTGCGCTTTTAAATTAAAATTGCATCGTGTGGAGAGAGAGCGAATTAATGATAATTAAAATTTGATCATAAATTAATCGAGGTAGAAATAGATGAGAAATCCCGGACCCAGCTCTAGTCTTTGGGCTCAAAGAGGCTCGAGGTCTACCCTCCAAGACACCTTTTTGTGCCACGAGACTTTAGCGCTAATCCTAGGCTCCTTAGGGCGAGAGGTTTACCTTCCAAGACCCCTTTGGTTGGCCCAAAATGGATACAACGCGCAGTCTTAGGCTCTCCGAGGCGAGAGTAACTTTCCCAATGTTCTATTGGGTGGCGACTCCATGAAACCTCCCTGTTGCCCAACATAAACGCACTTGCGATTTATTGCAAGCTATCAACGGACCCACAAATGGCCCGATCGCCCTCAAGCGGGCGGTCCCATGGGCGGCCGCGGGGATTCGGCGCGCGTCACACCCACCAAGCCATGTGTCATTCCCCTACAAAGTTACAATTTACAAAGGCCAATTAATTACCCTATCACCGAAGTGGTTCTGTCGCGCCCGCAACGATTGTTGCGCTCGCGACAGGACTCACACTCACAACACTAATCTTTCTTGAACAAAAATTCTATAATTCTTCTAGGGCTATTTCGGGGTGTTACAGTACTGATACAGGATGGGAAAGTGATAGCCTATGCATCAATGCAATTGAAGCCACATGAGCATAATTACCCAACTCGTTACTTGGTATTGGCGGCAATAGTGTTTAATTTTAAAATTTGGCACCACTATTTGTATAGTGAAAAGTGTAAGATCTTTACAGATCGCAAGAGTCTCAAATATCTGCTTAATCAGAAAGAGTTAAACTTGAGACAGAGAATATGGTTGCAGATGCGTTGAGTAGGAAGTCTGTTTTAGCTTTGTCTTTGTAGTGAGTTAAGTGGAGATTTGCTTCTGATGGTGCCTTAGTGGCACAGTTGAAAGCAAGGCATGTTTTAAGAGATGAGTTGGTGAATGCACAAAAAAGTTATCCCAAGTTGCAACAAATTCTGCAATCAGTCAAAAATAGAGACAAGACTGACTATTCAGTGCAGGAACATGATGTACTGTACTACCGAGATCGTTTCTGTGTTGCAAATGATAAAGAGTTGAGAAAGAGACTTTTACATAAAGCGCATAATACAGTTTTTGCTATGCATCTAGGTGAAAATAAGATGTATTAGGACTTGAGACAATTCTATTGCTGGCCTGGTATGAAAAGAGATGTAGTGGAATATGATTCTAAGTGTTTGACATGCCAGCAAGTGAAAGCGGAACATCAGGTTCCATCTGGTTTGTTGAATCCTATACCAATTCTACAGTGGCAATGGGACAACATTACCATGGACTTTGTCATGAGATTGCTAATGATTGTTAGGTGTATTTCTACAGGCTAAATCCGCAAGCATATGGTATATCGATTATAGTACCAAAGATGCCAATCCCACGAGGAATATAGATTAACATTACGCACTATTACTACTTGATTTTAATCTTGTTTACAATGTTAACTAATTTGTAAGTTAACTCTAAACTACTCTTATCATGTAAATTAATTAAACCTAGTTAATGATAATCAAAGAAATAATGTAAATAATAAAGAACTAATGATTATGAAACTTGATTCCATCATTTTAATATAAATGTAATCTTATAAGCAAGCCAAATTGGAATATTGTTCTAATCCACTCTCTCGACATGAACTAGAATGCCTAAAATATACAATTGCAATGCTAATCCTTAACTCTCATTAATGAACTAGTTAATTCCAATTACATATTCTAAGATTAATCCCCAATCTATAGCAACTATCTTGACATACTGATCTCTCAAGTTATGTTTTGATAATGAATTTCTATTAGTTGTAAGATAAAGTGAACCTGTCAATTCTACTTTAACTTATAATGATCATGCAATAATACTAATAGACAATTCTACATTAAAAAACTAATAACATAGATAGAAGTAGAATATAACAATAATATCATTCAAGTTCCTTAAATAACATTCATTTAATTACAGAGAAGAAAGTAAAAGATAAGAGTCTGTAGAAAGAAATCTCTCAACCCTTTTCTCAAAGCCTTGTAAGAAATTTTCTCCTCCTTGGTCTTCTTCTTCAAAACGTAAAATCTAACTTTGAACTTTAACTACAGAACTATTCTCCCAGACTTACAAAAAATAAATTAGTTAAAAATATTCATCCTCTAAAATTACAGTTGAAATTAATATTTATAGTGTTCTAAAGGACATGTCCCTTGATAAGCTTCTTCAAAGAGTTGCACAAGTTGGTGAGAAGTCCCAATTGTTAAAGTGACTTTTCAAAATAAACTGTCCAACGGCTCTTTCTGTCACACTCGCGATGCTTGTCGTGCTCATGATAGAACACGGCATTTTCCCCCTTCCTTCTCTTCTTTGGCTTTGTTCTTCTGGTGGCCGACTCGTGATTCTCTGTCCGAGTCGTGCTTTGGAAATTGAGTCGTGCTATGCTTCACGGGTCGTGGTCCTTTGCACAAGTCTAGCACTGCTGTTTTAACTCTTCACGAGTCGTGCATTTCTTCATGACTCATGCACTCCTTCTTCGTTTTTCACCCAAATTACCTATGATGCAAATAAACACATAAACTAAATTAAAACACATGAAATATAAAGATATTTACATACTTAACTTCGCAAACTTACAGGAAATATGCACTAAATAATTGACCAATTAAGCAGCTATCAAATTCCTCCACACTTAATCCTTGCTTGCCCATGCAAGAGAAAAGAATAAGAAAATTTAATGCCAAAATGCAATAAGTAAACTTTATTACACAGCAATGTTCGTTATGCATATGTGATAGGATTGAAAAGAAAGCAAAGACCTTAAAGACTCAAAATACCAGCGAATCAATTCCTAGAGCATGTATTCTAAATTTAATAAGTCACCTAAGTTTACTAATTCCAAAATCAAGAATATAGAGTCTCAAAACTAAACATGCTTGAAAGAGAGAATATTAATCATAAATTTTAAAATTTTAAGGTTGCTAGTTGCCTTTTTAGGACAATTTGTAAGCACACATACCCTTAATCCAATCTCATGGCATTTTTAGACTTTTCTCTCTCTTTTTTTTTCTAAACGTGGGTATACTTTTGGACTTTATCCCATGAATTTAAAATAGCAAGAGAATGTAATATTGGGTGCATTTTATGCTCCATCGCATACTTTATTTCGATTTTAGATATACATCTTGCTTTGTTTCCTTTCTTCCTCTTTTTGCTCTTTTTGTTTTTATCTTTTTGAGTCCTCATCCATTATTGAAAGGTCCTAAGGGTAAGTATTATGGCTATAGTTTCCGTGAGGGAACTAGAACCCTACAATCTTAAACTAAATGAGCAATTCTTAACCTTAAAGCATAGTTAGTAAAGAGACTAAATAATCTAAAATGCTGAAAGAATTAAAAAGAGATAACTTGAAAAATGTAAAACACATACTACAATCTTTGAAAGACTAATAGAATGAGCATAAAAGGTAAATGACTTAACATAACAACCTATATTATATACAACAGGAACAATGCTTTATAATAAAACTCACTCAAAAGCTTAGTTGAAAAACCAATACACACAAACACAGATGCAACTAACATATAAAATATACACAAACTCATAAAACACAAAAAAACATGCATACATGCAAATATACCCCCCCTCCACACTTAGAACAAACATTGTGCTTAATGTGAAGAAATGAAATGAAAAGAATAAAATAAAAGAAAAACAAATATAAGAAACTCCCCTGATAATCATGGTGAGGGGGAGGAGAGGATACCACATATCCAGCCTGTGCAATTAAAGTGTCAACCTTATGCTCTAGCCTGCGTTGATGGCTAGCCAAATTTCGATGAGTTTGCTCCAAGGAAGATAGTTGATTTTGAATGGTAGACTGGTTCTGCAATATTTGTTCTAGAATGGATGGTATGTTATGGGCAGAAGACCCAAGAACAAGAGGCACTGCAGCCATATCAGTAGGAACATTAACCATGTCATCATCACTAGCTTTTTACTCCTCCTGCATATCCTCATCCATACTGCTCTCATCAGCAACCTCTTGCATAGCTGAAGATCCTTCCAACAAGATCTTGAATGGTGTAAAATGGCCTGAAATGCATTATTAATAACCTCACCACGAACCAAAAGATGTTTAGTAAAATACACACATGGAAAGATTCCAGCATAAGTACGAAGATCAATATCACAACCCCTAGCAATAATAGATATAACATGCCCATGTGTGAGAGGACCATCGTGATGATCAACACACTGCAATAATTGATTAAAGATCCAATATGACCAACAAACTGATTTCCTATTATGCACACACCACATCAAGAAAAGTTCTTGAAAATATACTCTATTAAACTCAGGTTTGTTAAAAACCAATGAAGCAAGAATTTTATGCAAAATCCAGTACTTTAAATCCTTAATAAACATGGATTTAGCCTCCCTAGACCTAAATGGTGTCGTCAAACCAGTGAGAAAGGTCCAAAATTCATTACGACGAAAAGATTTAGGAGGATCACACAATCTAGGTTGCTTAAAACCAAAAAATCTATGCATCATAAAATATGTGAGAGTAGTATCCTTACCAACTAAACGAAACTTCGAAAGCCTAGAGTTTTCCACATTAGACTTCAAATTGGTATAAAACTCTAATACTAAATAAAGATAGAAATGCTCATGCCGATTAACAAATCTCGGCAAACCTCATTGTGATAACATCTCATTAACTGAGTCTAACATACCAACTTACTCAAGAAGGGAAATTGGAAAATACTTACATTGAAGGATGGCTCTATCCTTAAGAGCAAGAAAATGATTACCTTCATCTACAGAGGAAATGGGGAAGCTGGCACCAAATGTTGATGAGAGGTCTCCTTGTTCTTCCTCCTGCCGCGCTCGATGGTCTCGTGAAGAGGAGGGGTTCTTAGTTCTTACCATTTTGCATTAAAGAAAGAATTGCATAGGAATTTAGATCCAAAAAGGAAGAAGAAGAAGAATGAAAGAGAAAGATGAAAGAGAAATGCAACAAATATGACAGAAGATAAGGCAACTATAAGGAGAGGAAAAGGAAGAGCACGGCTCGGAGAGAATAAGAAAAGACTTTGGAAATAAATAAAAAGGGAACTAAACCAAGAATAAGAGAATGTAAGAGGGGAAAATCGAAATGACAATGGAAACCAAAGGTCGCGACATTTCAAAAAAATTAGGGTTTTGAAAAATTTTATTTTTCTCTTTGTTATTATATTTTTTCTTTTTCTCCTCTCTTGTTTTTAAATTAAATTAAATTGGGACATACTCTTGACTGAATACGAAGAAAAATAATCAAATTAGTAGAAAAAGAAAAAGAAAATAAAAAAATTAGAAAATTACGTACAATGGATTCGACTCGGATAAACTTCACGACTCGGTCTGTCCTTTAGCATACAAGCACAAGTCGGACAGAACTGCATGACTCGTGAAGAGCACTCATTCTGGATCACTCGTGAATACGAACACGAGTCGGACGGGACTCGTGCAGCATTTTCTTCATCAAATGGACACGAGTCGGACAGAAGCGCACAACTCGTGACCTATCTGCTCCACTCGTGAAGTTCAGCACGAGTCAGACTGGCTTCTACTTTGTCACATTCTGTCGCAATCGCGATACTTGTCGTGCTCGCAACGGAATCATCTCCTCTTGCACAATCTTGCTCCTTGTTCTATTATTTTCTCCACTTTCTCCTATTTTCACTAAACACTTAAAGCAACACATAATGTATTCTAACCTGTAGAACAAAAACAAACTATGTTAGCAATATTAAAATCCAAAATATAAAAATTAAGTAATAAATTAACATAAAATAACTTAACATAACATAAAGTGCATGTAGAAAGAAAACCTAATTTAGCAACTGAAATAAAAGACTATAAAATAATAAAATTTCATGTGCTCTCTAAGATTTTCTTCTGTATTGCTTGGAAGAGAACCTATACTTCTTTATGGCAATAAATTGGCATGTTGTCCCAATTGAACCTCAAGATTGTGGATTGATGAAGCATGATTCTTAGTGATTTGGTCAACTTTTGCATTAAGCCTCTTTTGGTTCTCATCTTGAGAACTAATCTTAAAGTTGATATCCTCAATAAATTTATCAATTTTTACTTCTAATGCTCTAAACCTATCTTGTGGTTGTTGATATCCTCCTACTCCTTTATTTTGGTTATTGTTGCTATTTCCCCATGAAAAATTTGGATGGTTACGCCAACCAGAATTATAGGTATTGGAATAAGGGTTACCACGTCCTTAGCTTTGAATGAAACTCACTTGTTCCTCCTTACCAACCATTCCCAAATTGCAACCTTTACTAATATAACCTTGTTGACCACAAATAGCGCATGCATTTTATGGACTTCCTTCCACACCTAAACTATTAATCTTATGAGTCAAAGCCTCAACTTGTCCTTGCAATGCTACTACTGAATCAATTGAATGTGCCCCCCTAGCATTAGAAGAATTTGATTCCCTTACTCTTTCGGTTGGCCACATGCAATTATTCATTAATAACTCCTCTAGCAACTCAAATGCATCTTCCATTATTTTCCTCATAAGAGAACCATCGGCTGTAGCATCTATCGTCTCTCTAGTTATGGGATTCACTCCATTGTAAAATGTTTGCATTAGCAGCTCCCTTGGAAGGTTGTGATGTGGATAACTTCTCAGCAATTCTTTAAACCTTTCCCATGCTTCATAGAAAGATTCATTATCATGTTGAACAAAAGTAGTGATATCCTTAATAATTTTTGCAGTTTTGGCTAGAGGAAAATATTTAGATAAAAATGCTTCATCCAATTGGTCCCAAGTTGTAATAGATCATCTAGTTAGTGAATTCAACCAAGCTTTTGCCTTATCCTTCAAAGTAAAAGGAAAAAGCCTAAGCTTAATTGCATTCGCAGAAACTCTATTAATTTTAAAGGTATCACAAATTTCTAAGAAATTTGCCAAATGAGCATTTGAATCGTCATTTGCCGAACCATAAAATTGAATACTATTCTGAATCATTTGTAAAAGAGATAGCTTAATTTCAAATTGATTTGTATTTACCGTTGGCCTTACCACCCCTTGTTGAGCACCACTCAATACAGGCATAGCAAAGTCATCAATCTTGGTGGATTATCTTCTTCAGCATGATTAGTCTCCTAGGTTTATTCTTCTTCTTATCGGGTTTACAGTTACTTGAAATAAATCTTTCCATTTTTGGATTCAATGGTTCAAGTTCTTTTTGAAAACTCCTTGTATTAGGCATATACTTTAATTATCCAATCATGTAAAAACAAAACAAAACAAACACAAAAATAATTAAGTATTGTAATCCAAAATCATAAATGAAGGTTCATAATGGCAATAAATTTAATCATAACAGTTTCCCGACAACGGCGCCAAAAACTTGTTAGGTGTATTTCTACACGCTAAATTCGCAAGCATACGGTGTACCGATTATAATACAAAAGTTGTTAATCCCACGAGGAATATAGATTAACATTGCACACTATTACTACTTGATTTTAATCTTGTTTACAATGTTCACTAATTTGTAAGTTAACTCTAAACTACTCTTATCATGTAAATTAATTAAACCTAGTTAATGATAATCAAAGAAGACAATATAGATAATGAAGAACAAATGATTATGAAACTTAATTCCATCATTTTAATATATATGTAATCTTATAAGCAAGCCAAATTGGAATATTGTCCTAATCCACTCTCTAGACATGAACTAGAATGGCTAAAATATACAATTGTAATGCTAATCCTTAACTCTCATTAATGAACTAGTTAATTCCAATTACATATTCTAAGATTAATCACCAATCTATAGCAACTATCTTGACATACTGATCTCTCAAGTTATGTTTTGATAATGAATTTCTATTAGTTGTAAGATAAAGTAAACCTCTCAATTCCACTTGAACTTATAATGATCATGCAATAATACTAATAGACAATTCTGCATTAAAAAACTAATAACATAGATAAAAGTAGATAATAACAATAATATCATTCAAGTTCCTTAAATAACATTCATTTAATTACAGAGAAGAAAGTAAAAGATAAGAGTATATAGAAAGAAATCTCTCAACCATTTTCTCAAACCCTTGTAAGAAATTTTCTCCTCCTTGGCCTTCTTCTTCAAAACATAAAATCTAACTTTGAACTTTAGCTACAGAACTATTCTCCTAGAGTTACAGAAAATAAATTAGTTAAAAATATTCATCCTCTAAAATTACAGTTGAAATTACTATTTATAGTGTTCTAAAGGTCATGTCCCTTAATAAGCTTCTTCAAAGAGTTGCACAAGCTGGTGAGAAGTCCAAATTGTTAAAGTGACTTTTCAAAATAAACTATCCAACGGCTCTTTCTGTCCTGCTCACAATGCCCGTCGCGCTCGCGATAGAACACAGCATTTTCCCCCTTCCTTCTCTTCTTTGGCTTTATTTTTCTAGTGACTGACTCATGATTCTCTGTCCGAGTCGTGCTTTGGAAGTCGAGTCGTGCTATGCTTCACGAGTTGTGCTCCTCTGCATGAGTCTGGCACTACTGTTTCAACTCTTCACGAGTCGTGCATTCCTTCATGACTCGTGCACTCCTTCTTCCTTTTTCACCCAAATTACCTATAATTCAAAGAAACACATAAACTAAATGAAAACACATGAAATATAAAGACATTTGCATACTTAACTTCCCAAACTTACAAAAAATATGCACTAAATAATAGACCAATTAAGCATCTATCCATGACATCGAAGCAGCATAATTTTGTGTGGGTAATAGTTGATCGATTTTCTAAGTTAGCTCACTTTATACCAATTTGACTTGATTACTCCATTGATCGATTGGCTGAATTGTATGTGGAAGAGATTGTCAGATTGCATGGTATTCCTTTATCTATTATTTTAGATAGAGATCCTAGATTCACTTCTAAGTTCTAGAAGAGTTTGCAAGCTGTATTGGGTACAAGATTGAACTTCAATATAGCATTTTATCTGCAGATGTCACACCCCATTTTTCCCCCTAGTTGAATGGGCCATATATGTATGTGCGTACATTTGCATAAGTTTTGTATCATAAGGGCATTTTGGTAATTTTGCATGTTTTAAGGGTTTTGCTAGCACGTGGGTGCATGTATGGTGCCTTGGTGTGAATTAATTGGGTTAGCGTTGTGTGTGTGCATGAGTGCACCATAGTAGGATATGCACTAGTGGGTTATGGTTGTGTGTGTTGTGCATATAATTGTAGAGTATGTGTTAATTGGGAGAGTTTTGTGTGTGTGTGATGCACTTAGTTAGGGTGTGAGTGACCAAATCCCTCCACTAGGATCTTGACATGTGTCTAGGGTTAAGAAAAGAAAAGGAAAAGAAAGGAAAAGGGAAAATCAGATTTTTTTTCCTCACTTGTGTTTCCCGTTCCTCTCGCCGCCCTTCTTCTTTTCTTCTTCCTTTCTTCTCCTCGTGGACCTTAGTTGAGATTCAAGAGTTCTAGTGGGGTTTGATCATCTCTTAGTAGTCATTGGTAAGTTTTATGCATTCATTTTTTACTTTTGCTTAAGTTTCCATCTTCTTCTCTTCTCTTATTTTCGGAATTGGGTTTGAGGTTTGGATTTTGTTTTGTTTGCTTGTTCTTGGTTGGGTTCCTAGTTGAGCCTCCCCGGGATCCTAAAGGCAAGGAAGTTGCGGGATCAAGTGGAACTAAACACTAGGAGCTAAGGATTTTGAGGTTTGGGAATTTCTTCCTTTTTATGTGCAAATGTTCATGTGTGTGTTCTTGATGGGTTCATGGAATTAGGTTGTTAGATGTTCTTTATTTTGATGTTTATGATATGGGTATTTGCTTTGAAGTGTGAATCTTGCAAAAGTATGAGTTAATTATGGAATTTTAGAATTGATGTGGTTTCATGCATAAATGGGGTTTCTGATTGATTCATGAAATTGAATGTGTAAATTAATGGATTGGATGAAGTATATTGTGAATAATTGTTGTATTATGGTTGTTGATGTTATTGGATGGCTGGATTTGAGGTAAGGGACCTTTGATTGAGTTTTGTGTGGTTTGGAGAGGAAATGGAAGAGGAAAATCTGCAGAATTTCTGCAGATTTTCAAAGTCCCGACGCTGTCGCGATCGCGACAACTGTCGCGATCGCGACAGAGAGCGGTAGTGGGAGCTTCGCTGTCGCGAGCACGCGACATCCGCCGCGAGCCCGCGACAGCCGAAGTGTTGTATACCCTCTGTCGCGAGCGCGACAACCGTCGCGATCGCGACAGAGAGTATTGTTGCCAAGTACTATCGCGAGCACGCGATCCGTCGCGAGATCGCGACAGCACCTTTTGTTCTCTGTCGCGATCGCGACACCTGTCGCGAGCGCGACAGAGCCTGGCCTTTCGTCCTCCTCGCGGTCGTGAAATCCGTCGCGCGCGCGCAGCGAAGAGACTTTGGTCTCTGTCGCGAGCGCGACAGTCCCTTGTATGCTGAATGAGTTTTCTTTCTTCGCGTGTTCCTTGAATTTCAGTTTACTTTAGCAGTTATGAGATTTATGCTTGATATTCTATAAATGATATGCAAGTGTAACCATGATATGATTATGCTCGTTTGATGATGATGATTTTGGAAACTGTGAAATGGTTTGAATGGTATATATATGACCTGCTAGAGTTGTAACACCCCAAAATGGCCCTAGTCGGAATTTGCATGCGAAGTCGGGAACGGAAGGGTATTTCGGTAATTTGTGCTTGAGAAAGTTTGGTTAGTTAGGACTAAAGTGCAAAGAAAATAATTAATTAATAAGATGTTAAGTGTGGAATCATCTAGTGGAACATGTGTATGGTATTTAGGAAGTGATTGGATAAGATTGTGACACTTGGGTTTGTAGGATGATGACAAGTGGTTTATAAGGAATTGTTAGAGTGTACTTGAAGTGTATGGAAGTAGGATGTAAGTGGGCTAAGAAATGATATGGTGTGAGTGGTGTTTGTTGTATTGAAGATATTTATTCAAGAATTGTTTGTGTGTGTATGGTGTATGGTGCAAGGTGGAATAAGTAAAAAAAATGGATTAAGGAACCAATAGGATTAGGACACATGGCTTGGGTAGGTGTGCATTAAGTGTGAAAAGAAAGACAAATTGAAAGTAAGAGAGGAGTCCACGTTATTCTCCTTTCATCTTCCCGATTTTCCATTTCCTTTTTCTTGTCTTCCCTTTTCTTTGCTCAATCTCTTGGTTTTGAATAAAGTAGAAGTGATTTAGTGGAGATTGGAAGCAAGATTGTTAAGGTAAGTTGGGGTTTTAGGGTTCCTATGGTTGGGTTCTCCTTCTTCTCCTTTTTCTTTTGATTTTGTGTGAGTTAGGGTTTTGGATTAAAAGTAATTTCTGGATTTTTGGTTTGTGCAAGTTGGTGGTAACAAGAGGAAGCTCAAGGGCAAGGAAACGATTGTAGATAGAAGCTAGAAAGGGACTGTGGATTTTTGATTTCCAGGTTTGGGAAATTATTGTATATATATGAATTTTTGTTTGTATATTCATGTATGATATAAGTTCTTGATTGTGTGGTTGATGATAGATGGTGATGGTAGTGAGTGTTGGTTTAAATTGCTCAATTGTGCATGTGAATAGGTTTTTGGGTGAAACTGGGTTGGAATGTACTTGACCTCTCTTCAGTAATTAGGCTGTATTGTGCGTTTCCGAACTCCAAATCATGCGATTCTTGAACCTTTAGAATCATAAATTCTATTACTTTAAATGTCTTAGAAATATCCTTGGGCAAATTCTTGCTCTAAGACCCTGAATTGTTGATAATACTGTAGTGTTTCTTTTTGTGACGGGTTGTTTGACCAGTATGGGTTGTGGATTGCATATCTGGAGTTGTAGATGTCCAATTGATGTGAAACTTGTTTCATTTGAAAGCTAAGACGTAGGCGAACATTTGTTAAGAAGACAACGTTTCATAAAAATGAGGTTTAGAGGTCGGTTTTCACGACATTAGTTTGTAGTAAAAAGCAGTCTGTTAGGGGAGCTGAAGCGAGCCTCTGTCGCGAGCGCGACAAGGGTCTTGACCTCGCGACAGAAAAGTATGTTTTGAGTCTTTTCTTCTATATTTTTGAGTCTAGGGTTGACCCGGATCAATTCCGTACTTTTCCCATCGGTTATTATGCATGTTTAGGGTATTTAAGTGGGTATATAAGTGGTTGTCTTTGGGTAAAACCTATGAATATGATTAAGATTGGTGATTTAATAAGTAATTAAGAATAGATATAACTCCATGAAGGTTTGTTTATTGATGAGTGCTATTATGTGATGGTCTCATGAGTAACCTTAGAATGATGTACCATATGTATGGATGCATTTAATGTGGGTGCGATTGAGATGATGAACGAATAATGTTGTTATTATAGATTGTGTATATGGATATTGTTAATGGCATGTTTTATTGAAATACTTGATACGAATGTTGGATTTATGTTGTTAATGATATGTGACTGGCTGGAGATGAGGTAAGAGACCTTTGGATGTGTTTCGTGTGTTTGTGGGTGAGTTTGAGGAAGGAAAGATCTTGCAAAATTCTGCAGATTTTCGGAATCATGACTCTGTCGCGATCGCGACACTGTCGCGAGCGCGACAGAGACCGGTGATTCTGATGCTGTGCCATCGCGAGCACGCGACACTGTCGCGACCCCGCGATAGCAATATCTTGTCTGCTCTCTGTCGCGAGCGCGACAACCGTCGCGATCGCGACAGAGCATATTGTTGGCCTGTGCTATTGCGAGCACGCGACTTGTCGCGACCCCGCGATAGCAATGCTTGCCCTCTGTCGCGATCGCGATAATATCGCGAGCGCGACAGAGCCGGGCCCTTCTCTCCTTCCCGCGATCGTGAAGCCCGTCGCGCGCGCAGCGAAGAGACTATGGTCTCTGTCGCGAGCGCGACAGGGATCGCGAGCGCGACAGATGTGTTGTGTTGAATGTGTTTTCTTTGGTGATTCCAATGTTTGAGTTCCGAACTTGTGATGCCTTTAGGTGTATTCTTTGACTATTTTATGAATGTATTATGCATATCTATACTTATGATCTTTCTCTAAGATTATTATGATATGCTTAAGTGTAAATTGTATGATGCATTACTGACTTTACGAATTTATTCATATGCGTCACCTATTACTGATTATGTATAATGATATAAATTATGTGATTTGAAATATGATTTGTATGATGCATGACCTGCGAGAGTCAGTCTAGTGGATAGTTAGGCATGCCTAATAGAGTCTATGTATGTGTAGCTGCAGCGCCCCTTTGAACGATTTGGACCCTGATCAGGTCCCCGAATGGTTCCTCGCGAACCCCTATTATGTGTATGTGTATGGATCTTGTTTAAGGTCCTGTTCAACGAAATGTTGCCTTCCGACTTGTACCTGTATGGTACATTATATTATGTGTTCCCTCTGAGGTTTCCCCGGTCAGAGATTGGGCTATGTGTTCCCTCATGAGGTCTCCCTCTCAGTACTCGTTATCCACTATTGTGAGTCAGCAGGTGTATGATTTGTTATGTTGTGTTTATAAGCATGCGGTTCTGATCAGTTATGATTATAGATATGTGAATTAATAAATGCAGATTTATTAGCTCTCTGAAACACCGTGATTGGAATGCAATATCGTATAGTTGCTTATGTCAAAGATTAATGTTGCGCAACGGAAGTGTGATGGTATTGTGATTATATATCTATGCATGATGTACTTTCAAAAACTTGATTCCCCAACGTGTTTGGTAAATATATGCAAATGAGGACCTGTACTGGTATAACGATACAAGTATCGGCATATAGGTGTATTAATACTGACATGCAATGTATAGGTAAGTGCACACCTATGAAATCATATGTAGTTATGCATGAATATACTTACATCTTGTATGGTGACGTTGTTTTGGTTTGTGCCGCACATATAAGTATATGAATATGATAAGAAACATTTGAATGCACAGCTATTATATGTAAGCATATATATTTCTCGGTAAGAACTATGTGTGTATGAGATTTGTGTGTGTTATGCCTCGACGACCATGGTGAATGGCCGTCCATATTATTATGTTTGTTTTCCCCACTAAGCGTTATCGCTTAGCACGGGTTCTTTTCCCCGTGCAGGTGGCAGGTCTGGTCCGGTTCGAGTCTCATGTCACACCCCCACAAGTGGCTTATTTGGAAATTAGAATTTTAATTGGATAATTTAGGACAATTGAGTAATTTGTTAGTAAAAGAGGATTATTATGCAAGGAAATAAAAGTATTTTTTTTAAATGGCAGATTGTATTTGAGTGAGTAAAAGGTAATTTAATAAGGACCTATTAGAATTATGAGGATCAAAATGTAAAAGAGGAATAAGAGGATTAGTGATTCTTGTGCATGTGTGCCATGTGGAAGGAGGATGTGCACGTGGAGAGGGAAAGGAAAAGTCTGGGAAAATTTAGTTAGTTGGAAAACAAAGGACTGAAAAAGTTTTCTCTTTCTTTTCTGGTTCTCTCTCACGCGAACCACATTCTTCCTTTTCTTCATTTTTCTGTTCTTTCTATCATCTGCATGTGCATTTTTCTGTGGAGGAACTAAGGTCTGGTTGTGTTAGAAGCTTCAGCAGGGTAAGTAGCTACTGGTTTTACATTGGGTTCTTGATCTTCATCTTGTCTGGGATTATTCTGAGTTGTTAGTGGTTTTCTTGGGTTAATTGTATTTCGGTTTGTTGTTGGTTCATGCAAGCTATAGAAGACAGAAGGAAAGATAAATGGAAAGATAAGATTGTGGATTGAAGAAGAAATACAGTGGACGTTTTTGGGGACTTCAGTAACAGGTTTGGGAGAGTCTGTCTATCTCACTGTGGATCTTGTTTTCAGTTGTGATATAATGTATTTATGTGTGCTTGTACATCTAAATGCATGAGAAATGTACTGTGATTACATGATTTAGGTGGAAAGGAATAACATGAGTTGGTAAATGAATTGATTAAGCATTAGTTTGAATGAGGAATTTTGGAACATTGACCTTCTGGTTTTGCCTCTGTTTTAACACTTAAAATACATAGTTATGTTATAACTACAGGAAATGAATTCTTGAGTCTAGAGGGTATGTGTTTGAATGATTACTACATGAAAAATGGTTTTGGGAAAGCTGGGGTTTTGAAATTAGGAAGTACTCTATTTTCTGGATTTTCTGGGTTTTCTATGTTTTTCTGGAATTTGGTTTTGAGAAGATGATGGAGTTTGTGAAGAGAAGCAGAAGTGTTAGAAGAAGGTCACGAGACGTGATGAAGAATCACGCCGTGACCCCCTTCTCTGTTGAAGGTCACGAGACGTGAAGCAGCTTCACGCCGTGACTCCTTCTTTGCTGAAGGTCACGTGGCGTGAAGCGGCATCACGCCGTGACTTTCGCCTTTTCCTGCGTGTGACTTCTCTTCCTCTCCTCTCTCAGGCGTCACGGGACGTGACTGATGGTCACGCCGTGACTGCCTTGCTCTTCTGCCTGGCGCTCGCGTGAAGCCTGTGTCACGCGACGTGATGAATGGTCACGGCGTGACCAGCCTTCCCCTGCTGCCCTGTTTTATTAAAAATGAAGTTTAACTTCTGATTTCAAGAATTTTTGCATTACATGATAAATATTTGATTTAAAATCTGTATTGTGTTTTAATAATTGCTTAATATTAGGTTTTGTATACATGATTAATAATTAATATACATGACTTACATGTTTATAGTTTATTTAACAGGGACTTTTTCAATATGAGCTATTTGTTCTTATTACCTCTTGTAGTTAATATTTATATGTTTAAATGTTTTCTGAATTTGATTATTATACAAGTATACATGATTTATAAGCTAGTATTTAATGAAATTCTCATGATTTGATATATGAATTGTTGAGTTGTATCATTTGAGCCTGAATAGTCATAGTAGTGGATAAGTAAGCGCTTACTTAGGTCAGAGTGTGTGTGCAGCTGCTATATGATAAAATAATATATGCGGGTCCGTTTGGATCCTTGTTTCGACCATGTTTGGTCTATATGGAAATAAAGCGAGACCTCGGTCTCTATAAGAAAATTACATGTTTGAGACTTATGTCTCTATATGCTTGGGATACTGTGTTCTATCAGTATCCATTGGACCGTATCCACTTCTAATGAGTTATTCCGACTAATCAGGCTATATGTGTATATGTATTGTATATGTTGAGATGTTTATTAATAAGATTAAATGGATATGATGCATATGAATTCTTGTATAACCTGATGATATGCACCTTGTATATTGATTATAGTATTGTTGCACATATGTTATATGTATGTTGTTATTTTGTTTTGTTCCTCCCCCCTAAGCGTTATCGCTTAGCACGGGCTCTTTTCCCGTGCAGGTGGCGAGTTTAGCTTGGAGTCAGATATCTGCAGGTCGGCCACTAGGAGTCTTTTTGGATGAAGTTGTTATATTTTTGATGTCTTCCGCTGTAAATTTTTGTATATGGCTTGTGTAAAGCAAAGTAAATCTTTTGTAAAGAAACAAATATTATTTTTTGTATATGTATTGGCTTACGAGCCTCTTTTTGTAAAACGATATTGATATATGTTATATGTAAACAGGATTTTACTATTAAATGATTAAAAGTTTCTTTACATTTCACTTGGTTTTTATTTATACATGTGAATATAGATTTGTTATATGTGTTTGTCCGCGTGGCACTCCGGTATCCTTCCAACGGGGATGGCGGGGTGTTACAGCTTGGTATCAGAGCCCAGGTTTGGTGGTTCTGGGTTATGTTGTGATTGTTTGAGTGAAGAGTTGAGTCTATGCATGAGAGTCAGTTTTGTATAGTGGCCTAATGCAGATGTCTTGTGTTTTGTAGTGTTTGTATGGAGTCGGATCCAAGTGAGTATATGGGCGACACCATGAGTAGTGCCAATGTGAGTCGTGGAGGGAATCCAGTTAGAAGAGATGATCCAGTTAGACAGGATAGATATGAGCGGGAACCTGCACCAGCTGAGGGTGCAAATAGAGGTGTTGCTTTTGATCCAGCGTTAGTTCAGGGGTTATTACAAGTGGTTGATAGGTTGACTGCACCTAAGGCTCCAACTGAGTTGTTAAGAAAGAGAGGAGCAGAGGATTTTCATGGGACTGCTTTAGATGAATCCGATGTGGCTGAGTTTTGGCTGAAGAGAGTGGACAGGATTTTGCAAGAGATTAGATGTCCTGCTGATCAGAGAGCTTCTTGTGCAATATCGTTGCTTCAGGGACCAGCATACGATTGGTGGGAACTTGTGATGAGGAATCCCCAGCGGCCAGCTGAGTTGACATGGGAGTATTTTAAGCAAGAGTTTGAGCAAAAGTATATAACAAAGGCATACCAAGAAGCGAAATGGAGAGAGTTCATTAGTTTGAAGCAGCGGGGCATGACTGTTAGTGAGTATGATAAAGAGTTCAACCGGTTAAGTAAGTATGTGCCTGAGCAGTTGTTGACAGATGAGTTCAGATGTAGGCACTTTTTAGAGGGATTGCGTGAGGTATTCAGAGGCCCTTTGTCTGCGATGATTGTCTTGCAGCCAGTTGGGTATTATCAGATTGTGGCTGCAGCAATGAGGTTAGAGGAATCTGAGGAGATCAAGCAAAGAATGGCTAGCAAGAGGAGAGCACCGGATGGGGGAAATGTGAGTGCTAAGAAGTCAAAGGGTACTCCAGTTGAGCAAGGATCTAGAGGAGGTGTACAAGTGCCTTCACAGGTAGAGAGTGTAGCCCCACATGGTAATAAAGGAAATCGAGCACCAGAATGCGAGCATTGTCATAGGTACCATTGGGGTACGTGTCGCAAGATTACCGGCACTTGTTTCAAGTGTGGAAGCATGGAACATCGGTTTGCATTTTGCCCTGATCGACAAGTGGACCAGAATCAGCAAGAGAGTAAGAGATCCAATGTCATCCAAAGCAATAGGGATGCAAGTAGAGCTCCGAGAGCACCATCTGAGACGGTGCAGCGACCTGGTGCTACGGAGGATCGTAATCGGCATAGGGCATATGCTATGACTGCTGAGAATGTGACTGGTGCAGCGGGACCTTCGGGTAAGTGTTTACATGTTCAGTTTTGTCTTGTTTCGGTTTTGGTATTTGAATGTATTGGATTGGCGAGGAAATTTCGAGGACAAAATTTTCTTAAGGAGGAGAGAGTTGTCACACCCCCACAAGTGGCTTATTTGGAAATTAGAATTTTAATTGGATAATTTAGGACAATTGAGTAATTTATTAGTAAAAGAGGATTATTATGCAAGGAAATAAAAGTATTTTTTTTAAATGGCAGATTGTATTTGAGTGAGTAAAAGGTAATTTAATAAGGACCTATTAGAATTATGAGGATCAAAATGTAAAAGAGGAATAAGAGGATTAGTGATTCTTGTGCATGTGTGCCATGTGGAAGGAGGATGTGCACGTGGAGAGGGAAAGGAAAAGTCTGGGAAAATTTAGTTAGTTGGAAAACAAAGGACTGAAAAAGTTTTCTCTTTCTTTTCTGGTTCTCTCTCACGCGAACCACATTCTGCCTTTTCTTCATTTTTCTGTTCTTTCTATCATCTGCATGTGCATTTTTCTGTGGAGGAACTAAGGTCTGGTTGTGTTAGAAGCTTCAGCAGGGTAAGTAGCTACTGGTTTTACATTGGGTTCTTGATCTTCATCTTGTCTGGGATTATTCTGAGTTGTTAGTGGTTTTCTTGGGTTAATTGTATTTCGGTTTGTTGTTGGTTCATGCAAGCTATAGAAGACAGAAGGAAAGATAAAGGGAAAGATAAGATTGTGGATTGAAGAAGAAATACAGTGGACGTTTTTGGGGACTTCAGTAACAGGTTTGGGAATGTCTGTCTATCTCACTGTGGATCTTGTTTTCAGTTGTGATATAATGTATTTATGTGTGCTTGTACATCTAAATGCATGAGAAATGTACTGTGATTACATGATTTAGGTGGAAAGGAATAACATGAGTTGGTAAATGAATTGATTAAGCATTAGTTTGAATGAGGAATTTTGGAACATTGACCTTCTGGTTTTGCCTCTGTTTTAACACTTAAAATACATAGTTATGTTATAACTACAGGAAATGAATTCTTGAGTCTAGAGGGTATGTGTTTGAATGATTACTACATGAAAAATGGTTTTGGGAAAGCTGGGGTTTTGAAATTAGGAAGTACTCTGTTTTCTGGATTTTCTGGGTTTTCTATGTTTTTCTGGAATTTGGTTTTGAGAAGATGATGGAGTTTGTGAAGAGAAACAGAAGTGTGAGAAGAAGGTCACGAGACGTGATGAAGAATCACGCCGTGACCCCCTTCTCTGTTGAAGGTCACGAGACGCGAAGCAGCTTCACGCCGTGACTCCTTCTTTGCTGAAGGTCACGTGGCGTGAAGCGGCATCACGCCGTGACTTTCATCTTTTCCTGCGTGTGACTTCTCTTCCTCTCCTCTCTCAGGCATCACGGGACGTGACTGATGGTCACGCCGTGACTGCCTTGCTCTTCTGCCTGGCGCTCGCGTGAAGCCTGTGTCACGCGACGTGATGAATGGTCACCGCGTGACCAGCCTTCCCCTGCTGCCCTGTTTTATTAAAAATGAAGTTTAACTTCTGATTTCAAGAATTTTTTCATTACATGATAAATATTTGATTTAAAATCTGTATTGTGTTTTAATAATTGCTTAATATTAGGTTTTGTATACATGATTAATAATTAATATACATGACTTACATGTTTATAGTTTATTTAACAGGGACTTTTTCAATATGAGCTATTTGTTCTTATTACCTCTTGTAGTTAATATTTATATGTTTAAATGTTTTCTGAATTTGATTATTATACAAGTATACATGATTTATAAGCTAGTATTTAATGAAATTCTCATGATTTGATATATGAATTGTTGAGTTGTATCATTTGAGCCTGAATAGTCATAGTAGTGGATAAGTAAGCGCTTACTTAGGTCAGAGTGTGTGTGCAGCTGCTATATGATAAAATAATATATGCGGGTCCGTTTGGATCCTTGTTTCGACCATGTTTGGTCTATATGGAAATAAAGCGAGACCTCGGTCTCTATATGAAAATTACATGTTTGAGACTTATGTCTCTATATGCTTGGGATACTGTGTTCTATCAGTATCCATTGGACCGTATCCACTTCTAATGAGTTATTCCGACTAATCAGGCTATATGTGTATATGTATTGTATATGTTGAGATGTTTATTAATAAGATTAAATGGATATGATGCATATGAATTCTTGTATAACCTGATGATATGCACCTTGTATATTGATTATAGTATTGTTGCACATATGTTATATGTATGTTGTTATTTTGTTTTGTTCCTCCCCACTAAGCGTTATCGCTTAGCACGGGCTCTTTTCCCGTGCAGGTGGCGAGTTTAGCTTGGAGTCAGATATCTGCAGGTCGGCCACTAGGAGTCTTTTTGGATGAAGTTGTTATATTTTTGATGTCTTCCGCTGTAAATTTTTGTATATGGCTTGTGTAAAGCAAAGTAAATCTTTTGTAAAGAAACAAATATTATTTTTTGTATATGTATTGGCTTACGAGCCTCTTTTTGTAAAACGATATTGATATATGTTATATGTAAATAGGATTTTACTATTAAATGATTAAAAGTTTCTTTACATTTCACTTGGTTTTTATTTATACATGTGAATATAGATTTGTTATATGTGTTTGTCCGCGTGGCACTCCGGTATCCTTCCAACGGGGATGGCGGGGTGTTACATCTCACGTCTGCAAGGGTTGGCCACATAGGAGCTAGGAGTTTTGGTTCTTGTCCAGCTTCTTTATTTTGAATTTTGTAATTCTGAAAAATATGTATATGTAATAATATATAAAGATACTTATGTAATATTATGGGCCATGTAAATATTTGTATAGCGATGATTTAAGAGTAACTTCTGTTGTATGCTTGTAAGATTTCACAACGGTAGGCTTTTGCTTAGTGTATGCGCAGTTTGCAAAGTGTGCATGTCCAAATCTACTCTTTCAAAGTTTTTAATTATCCTGGATATGTCACTCTATTTATGTGATGTTTACTTGTTTACTCTAGTGGGATGTGACACTCCTATCTATCTTGGATTCTTCTTCCTCTAATCTGAATAGAAGTCTCCATAGTATGTGTTGGGGTGTGACAAGAGTCTTGTCAGTGGATAGTTAGGCATGCCTAATAGAGTCTTTGCTGCAGCTTCTGTATTTCCGTTTGGACCCCGATCAGGTCCCCGTTTTGTTCCTCGCGAACTTCTGTATTGTGTTTGGATCTTGTTTAAGGTCCTTCTGGAAATGTTTATGACTGAAAAGTTAAAATGGTTATTCGTATTCGATTGGTACTCGTAAAGTACTTTCTGTTCACTCGTTATCCACTACCTTGAGTCAGCAGGGTTTTCAATGCTTAAAGTACTTGTATGAATTGTTATAGGAGCAATTACATGTTTTATCCTTATGGATTCAATGATGAAAAGTACAATCTGTATTGAGAATACGATTATTGATATGAATCTTTTAGGTGAATGGCTATATGTACTTACACATGTGAATTGCCTTGACGACCGTTGTGAATGGTTGTCTTTATGCTATGTGTGTTTTCCCCACTAAGCGTTTATCGCTTAGCACGGTGTGCTTACCCGTGCAGGTGCGGAAGGAGTTGCTTTTGGGAGAGTTGTCGCCATCAAAGCCAACACAGCAGGGTCTTAGAATAGGGCTTATTTTTGTAGCGTTATGATTCTTTTTGTATAGAACTCTCTTACTTTGGTTTTGTAACAGCTTCCGCTTATGTATATGTATTTTTGGGGTTTGTAATTATCTATTGTTTCTCTCAGTTGATCAGAACAGTAATGTAATGCTTCTATTATATTAATGCATGATCAGCTTTCATGAATGGTTTTGTAAAGTTTTAAGTTACCTGGTATTTTGTTATGTATGTTTATGAATCTGTGTATGTATGTTATGTATCTGCGTGGTGGCACCTTTACCCCTACGACACCTCACTCCTTATCGGATGGGATCGCCTGAGTATGGGTAAGGGGTGTTACAGCAGATAGATGGACAATTGGAAAGGGTTATCCAGGTGTTGAAAGATTTGTTGTGGGCATATGTGTTGGATTTCTCTAAGAGTCGGGACAAGTACATTCCATTGATAGAGTTTGCTTATAATAATGGTTATTAGGTGAGTGTTGGCATGGCACTGTATGAATTTTTGCATGGTAGAAGGTGTCAGATGCCAGTATGTCGGACATAATTAAACGAGAATAAGATCATTAGTCTTGAGTTAGTAAGGGATGTAGAAGAAAAAGCAAAGATTGTAACAACCCGAAATTTACCCTAGTAGAATTGAGTGTCATTAGTGTAATATTGTGCATGATAATTAGGGTTTATAGCATTGGACTTGATTGAAATATGAAACTAGGGACCCAATTGAAAAGAAATCCACAGGGAACTCAACACCTTTAACCATCAACGGACAATTCCTATAAACTCTACTCACACTGACACTATGCCCTAATGGATTGGTCACACAAATCTCATAGTCTAACTGTTCTACCACATGCAACTTATCAATAATCTTATGCGTGCACAAATATGAGTGTGTGGAACCTGGATCTATTAGAGCATATAATTCAGTGTCATGGAGTAGGAACTTACCGGCAATTACATCAGGGGCATCCTGCTTCTCTCTGGCTCTAACTGCATACGCTCTAGCGGCCATTGGGGAAGGACGCTCAACTGTCTCAGAACCAGCTCCATCTCTAGGTCGACCGCCTCGACCTCTACCTCTACCTCTACCAATCATAGCCTGAGAAGCATTCGATCCAACCCTACTAGCTCCTCCCTGAGGGCCCGAATCTTCACCCATCTGAGGACAATTAGCCACTCGGTGCTCGGTGCTCCCACACCTGAAACACCCACCAGTAAGCCACCTACACTCACCCCAGTGAGCTTTTGTAACACCCCCATACCCCCGGTAAGGAATATCGGGGTGCTACGCGGACATATACGTGTATCTATACATGCATTAGCGGAAGCGATAGCATTAAACACATCCATTTAAAAGTAATTAAATACTACACTAGGGCCCACTTGCATTTCATATTAACTACATATACGTTTACATGTTCATATTACATCTGTTTCCATTTAGCTTTACATATACATTTACATGTAACAACTATACTCTTTTATTACATAATGATGTTACTCAAAATGTAAAACTCCAACTCTTTCTTATACAAAAAGGTGTAGCAAAAACTCCTAGTGGCCTTGACCTGCAGATGCCTGCTCACTGATCCGAACCTGTAAACCTACACGGAAGCAAACATCCGTGCTAAGCGATAACGCTTAGTGGGGATGAAAATACTACAAGGGACTTCTTTACGAAGTCACAGATAATTCACACAATCATATATCTCATGCATATAACTGGTATACATGTATAGGTAGCATTCTCAATTACCAAGTACTCTGAACTCAGGTGCATATAATATGTATTCATTTACTTGTTCATATACGCTACAACTTGTACATATCATGTATACAAATGCGAGCTATCATGTATCCACATTTATATAAACACACTCATGTAATCATATACTTGTATACAGAATTATAATGTACTTAAACATTACTTTCATGTACTATAGCTTTATTCAAAGCAACACTTTAATCATCTCAAGTTCACTACACAACATTAATAAGACAAGCCTGAATTCCTTTCATGGTGGATACGGGTAACTCTGGATACTGTTTACAGTATCTTACATGTGGAGAATTAACTCAAACTCTATGGAATACACGAGGTATTCGAACTCTGGGCACAATTAAGGCCAACATGTAGCAGCTGCACTATAGCCCTTTTATAAGCATGCTTATCTATCCACTATAACGGTAATCAGGCTCAATACCAACTCACACACTATACACAGATATCAACTCACCAACTAAAATTCAAGTGCATTTATCAAATTCAGAGGCATATAATTCATATACAATCTTTATTAATCTTATTCAACAACTAAAAACATGTAACATTTAAATTCCATGCATGCACTCTTATATAACACCATCATATACATGTATTCAACTCATTGCATAAACATATAAATCATGCAAAGCAAGACAAAAGGAAACATTCTTTAAAACAAGTAAAATAGGTCGAGAAGGGGTTCTCTGTCGCGATCGCGAGAAGAGGTCGCGCTCGCGATAGAAGACAGATTACATAAGGGTTCTATACTCTATACCAAATCATTATATCACAGGGCATCACATGGTCAACGCTAACTCTTATGCCATAGCATTGGTTACATAGATAACTAATCCTATAATCATTTGATAACCCTAAACATGTAGGGTATAAGTCACGGAAACATTCCGGGTTAATACGGGTTCATTCCGGGGAGTAAAACATCAACAAAATATACAATTTAGTCAAGGGAAAGGGTCAGGGGTTGACCCGTGGCAACTAGGAGCTCAAAAAGGAGAAGAAAATGCCTAAAATGAGGTGTTCTGTCGTGAGGTCGCGACATGGGTCGCGCTCGCGACATAAGCTCCGCTTTGGTGCCTCACAAGACTGCTTTTTACCCTAAACTTGTATCGTCTAAATGAACCTCTAAACGTCATTTTTAGGCAACGTTTTCTTCTTAACAATTCTTCTCTAGGATGTTATATTTCAAATGGGACAATATTCAGGTCATTTGGGCATCTACAACTCACGATATGATCTAAACAACCTATACTGTTCCAGTGAACTTGCCAGAACAGGATCACCTATGTTTTAACTAATTTTCGGGATACTTAGGGCCTGAATTAGATCAAGCACCCTCTTAGACATTTTTAGATACGAGTCTTATCTTTCAGATGCAATTGGAATCAGCGCAATTTGAGTCCTATAGCTCTACTTATAATAAATACTATACACAGGGGTCTAATGACAAATAAGCATAATTTCACAAAATCAAACTCTATTATCAACACAAACACTCAAATGATCAAGTTACATACTTTAAACATATATATACTTGTCATGAGCACTGTAAGTAATCAAAATGAACAATAAACCAATATACACTAAAAGAGCAATTGAGCTAGTTAAAGCTCATCATATACATCTACATCCAGTCATGGTTCCTTTTAAACACATATAATTCAATCACATGCCAGGAAAACAAAATCGCACTCGATCCCTACCTCTAGGAACTCGATCACAGTTCTCTACTCGTTCCAATCTTCTCTTTTCCTTTATCGACTCTCTTGCCTCCAACTTGCACCAAAACCACACACAAAACACTTGGGTTACAATTTATTTTCACTTTAAATCAAAAACAGAAACCAAGTAGTAGAAGAAGACTAATGCTATCATAATAGTACTACTTACCTCTTCTCAAAAATCCACTCTCTTCATCCCAACCCAAATGATTCTCTTTAGGAGCAAATGAAAAAGAGAAGAAAAGAGAGGAAGGTGGAGCACGGCAACCACCCAAAACAAAGAAAGAAAAACAAATGGCCAAAGTAGGAAACCCACGTGAAAGAGGGAACAAGTTTGGGCAAATGGTCAAACTCTATCCAAAGCCAAAGACCTCATAATTTCCCACTTACCTCATTAAAGGCCAACCACCTCACTTAATACATGTACATCTCTTTTCTTAACAAAATACATACATGTATTTTGACCAAACCAAATAATATCTTATGCCACATGTCACATCCCTACAAAGCCATGTGTCACTCCCCTACGACGCCACTTGTCAAACTCTTGGGCCGCCATGTGTCACTCTCCTATAATGACACTTGGCACCCTCTTACAATGCCACTTGTCACTTTCTACGATGCCACTTGTCACTCTTCTACGATGCCATGTGTCAACTTCCTACAACTCCAAGTCTCTTAATCCCACTTATGCACACATCTCGCGAGGGGGTTCTGTCGCGCTCGCGACAGAACGCTCACGCCCGCACCAACCAACTGAAGTTCGAAAACCGCTGGAGGGCTCTGTCGCGCCCGCGACACTTGTCGCGCTCACGACAGAACTCTCGCACATGAACTTACCTTTTTCGAACAAAACTCTGTAATTCTTCTAGGGCCACTTTGGGGTGTGACAGCTTTACTGCAGTTCGAACAAACGGGTGCAGCATCAGACCGGCCACCTCTACCAGAACCAGATACTGCAGTTGACCCTTGCCTTCTCCCTCTGGTAGCCGAACCAGCTGGAGGATCATCTTGTGGGTTCCTAGACCTCTTACCCGAAGATGAGGAAACGTCACCCCTAGCAGAATTCCTGCGCTGAGCTCTCTCTATAATCAAAGATTCCAACTTCTCTACCCTCACAGTAGCCTCAGCAATCTGATAATAATGTACTCCTGGCATACACATCAAAGAAACTAAAGCAATCTTCAAAGAATCATTCAACCCGGCTTCAAAGTGCTTGCATCTGAAATCATCCGTCATAACCGCACGCGGAGCTTAACGAGATAACCGGTTAAATCCTTCTCATAATCTGCAACCGACAAGGCCCTTTGCCTCAAACTCAGAAACTGCGCCCACCTTGCATCCTTATAAGCTGCTCATCAAAGAAATCCCATGTCAAAGGATCAGGCATCTGAGGTTGCCTACTCACCAACTCCCACCATTCGTATGCTGGACCTTGAAGCAAAGCCACAGCACACTCAGCTTGCTAATCGGGAGGACACCTGACTTCCCTCAGAGCTCTCTTAACCTTATCCAGCCACTTCTCGGCTAACTCAGATTCATCAAGTCCGGTCCCATAAAAATCTTCCACACCAGCTCTTCTCAGACTCACTATTGGAGCTTTCGGGGCAGTCACCCTTTCTAAAACCCGAGCCATGTCCTGATGCAATCTGAGCATTGCCTCAAAAGGCATGGTAGCGGCCTCGGGCTGGACCCTAGCACGTTGAGCCGACACCGAAATAGAGACAGATGAATCTATAGCTGGAGGGTTCACACTTTCAGCGGACTCCTCGAGCGCACCGTGAGCAGAATCATAATCCATCTAACAAACAAGAGGACAACCACATCAGCCAACACAGCCATAGACTTAGACATATGCACACATAACATCATGTAAACAATCACCCAGAAACGCCTAAATCGTGCTCTGATACCACAACTTGTAACATCCCTTACCCATACATAGGCGATCCCATCCAAAATGGAGTGAGATGCCGTAGGAGTAAAGGTGCCACCACACAGATACAGAAATATACATACATTCATACGTAAATATACATACCGCAATACAGGGTAAATTAAAACTTTACAAGATCATTCATGAAAGCTGATCGTGCATTAATATAATAGAAGCATTACATTACTGTTCTGATCAACTGAGAGATATAAAAGATAATTACAACTCCCAAAATTACATATACAAAAGCGGAAGCTATTACAAAATCATATGAGAGTTCTATACAAAAAGAATCCTCAAAAGGTACAAAAATAAGCCCTACACTAAGACCCTGCTGTGTTGGCTTTGATGGCGACGACTCTCCCAAAAGCGATTCCTTCCGCACCTGCACGGGTAAACACACCGTGCTAAGCGATAAACGCTTAGTGGGGAAACACACAAATAGCATAAGGACAACCATTCACAACGGTCGTCAAGGCAGTTCACATGCGTACATACATATAGCCATTCATCAGAAGGTTCATAACAATAATCATATTCTCATAGCAGATTATACTTTTCATCATTGAATCCATAAGGATAAAACATATGTTTTCTCATATAACAATTCATACAAACACTTTAACCATTGAAACACCTGCTGACTCAAGGTAGTGGATAACGTACTTTACGGGTACCAACCGATTACGAATCAAAAACCATTTAAATATTCCTTCACAAACACTTTCAGAAGGACCTTAAACAAGATCCAAACATATTACAGAAGTCCGCGAGGAACCGGACAGGGACCTGATCGGGGTCCAAACGGAAAAACAGAAGCTGCAACAAAGACTCTATTAGGCATGCCTAACTATCCACTTACTAGACTCTAGCAGGTCATACATAACCCATTCAATCCATTGCTTAACTTCCAAAATTATCATCATATATGGGCACAATCATATCATGTTCCATGTTCATAAAATACTAAGCATAATTCTCATAACTGTCAAAAGAAACAGAAGTTCAAAACCTCATGCAAAGAAGAGAACTCAATTAGCATACCAGGGACTGTCGCGCTCGCGACAGAGACCAAAGTCTCCTTACTGCATACGCGCGACGGACTTCGCAACCGCGAGGAGGACGGAAGGGCCGGGCTCTGTCATGCTCGCGACGTATGTCGCGATCGCGATAGAGGGCAATTAGTGTTGTCGCGGGCTCGCGACAGATCGCGTACTCGCGATAGCACTCGGCCAACAATACGCTCTGTCGCGATCGCGATTGAGGGCACACAACACTTCGGCTGTCGCGGGCTCGCGACAACGAAGCTCCCAACATTGCTCTCTGTCGCGATCGCGACAGCGTTGGGACTTCAAAAATCTGCAGAAATTCTGCAGATTTTCCTCCTCCAAATCCTCATCCAACCACACAAAACTCATTGCAAGGTTACTTACCTCAAATCCAGCCATCCATTAGCATCAACAACCATAATACAACATTTATTCACAATAAACTTCATCCAATCCATTAATTTACACATTCAATTTCAAGAATCAATCAAAAAGCCAATTTATGCATCAAACCACATCAATTCCAAAATTACCATAATTAACTCACGCTTTTGCAAGATTCACACTTCAAAGCAAATACCCATATCATATACATCAAGATAGAGAACATTTAATAATCAAATTCCAAGAACTCATCAAAACACATACATGAACATTTCTCATGCAAAAGTAAGAAAGTTCCCAAACCTTCAAAATCTTTAGCTCCTAGTGCTTAGTTCCACTAGATCCAGCAACTTCCTTGCCTTTAGGATCCCGGGGAGGCTCAACTAGGAAACCCAACCAAAACATACAAACAAAACAAAATCCAGATCAACCCTAACTCCAAATCCAAACTAGAGAATAGAAGATGGGAAAAACTAAAACAAAAGCAAAATGAATGCATAAAACTTACCAATGAACACTAAGAGATGATCAAACCCCACTAGTAACCCTTGAATCTCAACTAAGGTCCAAAAGAGAAGAAGAAGGAGAAGAAGAGAAGAGAGGGGCGGTGATGAACGGGAAACACAAAAATGAAAATCTGAAATCCCCTTTTCCTTTCCTTTCCTTTTTCTTTTCTTAACCTAAGACAAGTGTCAATCTCTAATTAGTGGGATTTGGCCACTCACACCCTAGATGCTTAGGTTACACACACACAAGATTCTCTCAACTAAAGCATACCCTACTTATGTGTGAGCAAGACAAACAAGTGCAACTCCCTAAACACACCCTACAACCATATGCATGTCCACACACTAAATCAATCCCACTAGTGCATATCCTACTATGGTGCACTCAACCACACATGATGAAACTCTCATGAACACACACTATAATGGTGCACTTGAGCACACACAAAACTAACCCAACTAACTCACACCATGGCACCATGCATGCACCCACATGCAAGCAAAACTCTTAAAACATGCAAAATTACCAAAATGCCCTTATGTTATGCCCAACAAATGCAAATGCACATACATATACTCTGCTCATTCAACTAGGGGGCAAACGGGGTGTGACATATTGGTTTGGGCTGTACAAAATTGTGGTGTGAATTAGTCTCAAAAGTTAGCTTCTGTTTTGCTTAATTTAGTATGTCACGGTGCCAACCAATTCATTACCACTGTGACCAGTACCCAAAGAGGCCAGAATCGCATACTAGTGGACCTCACGGTGACAACCAAGTGGTTACCAGCGTGACCCCTCCCTTTTTTATCTATTTAGGGTGTTTTTCTTCTCGAAATGCACCCGAACTTCACTATGAGTTCCCATTGCTTGCCCAATCCATGTCTATCATTATAAAATGAGTACCTTAAGCATGATGAACTATGCATGCTAATGTATATAAATATGTATGAGCTTTAAGTGTTCTAAGGGTGATGAATTAAATATGTGAATGGGTATAAATAAGGATGGTAAACCATGGATGCGAATATGATAAATGAAGTATATAAGCATGTAATTGAGATGATTATGCGAATATGTTACCATGTGAATTAGAGATGCATGATAGCCTAACTAAGCTTGAATGCATCATCATGCGAACATGTGACTATGCGAATTAGAGATGCATGATTAGCCTAACTAAGCTTGATTGCATCATAAAGCGAAATAATTACATATGCGATAAATAACTTATGTGCTTGGATTTTAACATGAGAATGAGCATTATCATGAAAATGAACCATGTAATGCGAATGAATTCTATTACGCGAATAATTATAAAATGTGAATGAATAGTGACGTGGATATGTATGTGTAGTGAATGAATAAATATACCTATAAGCCTGTGGTTGGGTCATGGATAAATAAGCATGCTTATGAAGGGCTAGTGATTTGCAACTGCTAGTGTGACACCGACGGGTGTCTAGTGATTGATACCGACTGGTATCCAGTGATATAGTGTTCGAGACCTCGGTCTCTAGTGTTTATTGAATAGTATACCCGTATCCATCTCTAAGACTATACAGGCTATTAATGAATGAGAATGATATTGTAAGTGTTTGTGATAAATATGTATTGGTATTAGTGTTTTTAACGATAGTGTGATATTTATGCCATGCTAGTGAATTAGTGATAGTGTAGTGAGCCTACAAATGGCTTAGCGTAGTGACTAATAAGCAGTGTACATGATTGTTGATTGATAGTGACTTATTGTTCTTTATTGACATAGTGAAGTGAATATTGAACTTGATAAGTGAATAGTGATTTAAATAATGTTATAGACAATAAATGATTTGTGATTAACATGAACTACGATATATTGGCACGCTAGTATAATAATGATTTAGTGAGTGTGCATGATGTGCCATGTGTGTTAAGCATGTTCTTATTTGCATAGTGCTTTGTGATTATTGTGTTAGTGCTTGTGTTTACATCCCAACTAAGCGATTTCGCTTAGCACGGGTGCTTATCTCCCGTGTAGGTTATAGATCGGAGATGCATTTTAGAAGGTTTCTGTAGGCCACATAGGAGCGTGAAGAGTTTCTTTTAAGTGTACAGATTTTTGTATATTGAGCTCCATTTTTGTAATAGTTAATCTTTTGTATATGTTTAGTGTTATAAGTAGCTTTTTATAGTGAAGCTTGTAATCTGTAATAGTGAATAGTGAAGTTCTAGTGATGAAGCATAATGTAGTGGAATGCATGGATCATAAATATTAGTGAATGTTAAAATGAAAGTAAGGTTAATAAGGTAATTGAATGCTAAGTGTTGTGTAGCGCTCCCTTGTCCTTCTAGGGGGCATTAGGGTGTTACAAAGATTATTCAGCAGCAATTGAAGGCTACAAGTGATAGGCAGAAATCGTATGCAGATTTGAAGAGAAAAGACATTGAGTTTGAAGTGGGTGATAAAGTATTTCTGAAAGTGTCTCCTTGGAGGAAGGTATTAAGGTTTGGAAAGAAAGGAAAGTTAAGTTCGAGGTTCATTAGGCCATATGAGGTGCTAGAAAGAGTGGGATCAGTGGCTTATCGGTTAGCCTTGGCTCCAGCTTTGGCAAAGCTTCATGATTTCTTCCATGTGTCGATGCTTCGGAGGTATTATTCAGACGAATCCCATGTTATTCCAGTGTAAGATGTGCAAGTGCAACCGGACTTTTACTAAGATGAGAAGCCCAAAGTAATGCTGGCACAAGAAGTGAAGCAACTACGGAATAAGCAAGTTTTGTTAGTTAAAGTGCTTTGCCAACATCATGGGATTGAGGAAGCAACATGGGAACCGAAAGCAGCAATGCGACAACAGTATCCTCAACTATTTATTTCAGGTATGAATTTTGCGAACGAAATTCTTTTTAGGAGGGGAGAGTTATAATTGCTTTAATTGTATGGTAGTAATTTTAACTTAAATGGGGTAAGTTTAATTTGGAGTTTGTTAAATTCTGGGCTTAAGTGTAATCGAATTGACGATTTAATTGAACTAATAAATAAGTTTCAGTGGCTAATTTGTAAATTTGCATCATTGGGCTTAAGTTGGATTAATTAATTAATAATGGGATTCAAATAAGCAAAAATCAGATTAGTGTGAGGGAGGAAGTGGAATCTGAGTGTCACTCAATGGAGGTGCCACCTCAGCCTCTCCCATACAATATATAACAATTGAGGAGAGAGAAAACCCATTTGTTGCATGTGTTGATCAGCTCCTTCCCTCTTCTTCCTCTTCTTCTTTGTTTCCCTTCTTTTCTTAAGTTAAGTTACTTGTAATTTCTGCTAGCTTGGGTTTAGAAAAGTTGCATGTGTAGTGTTCATCTTATCAAGGTAAGTAATTTAGTTTATTGGTTCTTCATCTTTTTCTACTCCTTGTTACAAAATAGTAATTGAAGTGGGTGTTGATGTAACACCTCCACCGTCGCCCCCGTTGGAAGGGCGCCAGCGGGCGCGCTACCCGACGCTCACTCACGTACATGCACGCATACACTAAGCGGAAGCATACATTCATACATGACAAGCATACAGAAATACAACGGAAATTAAAACTTTAAAGGAACTAGCTGAACATACAATAACCAACATACATACATATAATCATTCAATCAGCGGAAGCATAAGGCAAAGGATAGAACTGAGGAATGACTTAATACAAAATATAATAACCTTTACATAGGCCAATAAAATAACATTTAGAATTTTACAGATACATAAGACTATAGGAATAACAAAAATCCAAAATACAGAAGCGGATCACATAACAAAATTTCTAACTTCTACGTGGCCGACCTTGCAGATGCCCGACTTGAACTGAACCAAAACCTGCCACCTGCACGGGAAGGAAATCCGTGCTAAGCGATAAACGCTTAGTGGGGAGAACATACAAAAGTATGAGCGGCCATTCACAATGGTCGCCAAGGCATATCACACTCATAATGGCTAATGCGAACATTCATAACACATATATAATCAGGCTTGCATAGAAAGGAATTAATTCGAAAACTCACAACCATAACCATATACTTACGTTGAGAATAGGCCAAAACAGACATAATACAATGCTCAATACAAGTATCATCATGCAGAACTACTTACAATATCACATGCACGAACCTACAATGGTATCAAATATCAGTACCTTATCGTGCGAAGTCACATGAGATTTACACATGCAATTGTAATAACCAAGTACCCATGCATGAACTGACAACCCAATCAAATGCGACACAATTACCATATGATAACGCACCCTACTATCATGTTAAGAATACTAGCTATCTAACATACTTTGACATGCCATACACACACTAGCCAAAATCCAAGGGACGACATCCAAAGCACAACATTACCACTGCGCAACTCTGATATATAAAATATCATGCCGAAAACACTCTAATAGCGAAGACTGAAGACATAATCACATAACATCACATTCATATCATCACCATGTAGAAAATACAATTAAATCTTACATACTTATAGCCACAACTGATTCGGTTCACATGCTTATATATAACAAAACCATGCTTGAGTCACATACATAAATACATTAGTCGAATCACATTCAAAGCATTCTGAAACTTATAACACAACACATGACAAGTACGGATAATGGTGTTAGATATCCAATCATGCTTACAATATAAAGATATACATTCCGAAGCTCAAATCTACGTTCATATACATATAAACTGATTCCTCAAATCATTACTATGCTCATACGGGTGTCACATTCTTACAGTTATTTCAAAGTAAAACAAACCAACAAAGCACCTGCTGACTCACAATAGTGGATAACGAGTGCACAAATAGTACCTTACGGGTACAAATCGGCCAAAGGGTACCTTACGGGTATGAATCGAAAACCATTTTATTTTGTCACAATTAAAACATTTCACTGAGGGGGATCTTAAACAAGATCCAAACACATTAAAAAGGATCGCAAGGATCCGCACACATAAAGGGTTCGCGAGGAACCAAATGGGGGACCTGATCAGGGTCCAAACGTCCACAGGGCTGCAGTTAACGAAACTCAATTAGGCATGCCTAACTATCCACTAGACTGACTCTCGCAGGTCATGCATAAAACAATTCACGTTTCGAATCGCACAACACATATAACTATATACATCATGCATAAACCAGAGTACGATAGACATATAAATATGCTCATAAAGTCGATCATATATCATACAATTCCTATTGTAAAACATAATACAGTCAACACACTTTAACATTAAACAATGTTCTAAAGCATGTCAAAAATCAGGTATGGAAGCACTACCATGCCAATGATTAATAACGCATAACCTTTGTCGTGGAATGATACAATAAACTCTTAAGCATGGCAGATTATTCTTAGAGGAGGATCTGATCAAGGATATACATAACATATTTTACATTTTAATATGACATGCTCGGGACTAAACAATCAGAAAGTTAGCCTTCATAATTCCTTCGCATTCGAAATATGACATGTACTACAAATCACAACAATAAGCATACATAAATCCAAACCATACAGTTGAAATCCCATAATCATTTAACCGGATCACTATAATCCAAAACTTATTCCAAAAATACCACATGTAACTTATCATGGATAACATATTGTTAATCACAAATAAATTATGATAACCATTCATATAAGCAAGGTAATATAGCACACAGTAGGGGGAAAAAGCCATAAAAGCATTCGAAAGTCATTCTTCCGACGCCCGTCGCCACATCCGATGCCCGTCGGTCGGCCCTGTCCTATAAAAGCTTTGAATTTCCTCCTAAAAAGGGGTTCCAAAAATTTTCAAAAGGGGAAACTCTGCCAAAATTCAAGCGCATTTTCTCTCTCTTCCAGCAAACACATACATCAAGAAATTTCTTTTAATTTGAGAATCAAACCATTAAAAAGGAACTAAAACTAATTAGTTTTCTTTGGGTTTTTGATTCCAAAGTCAATCTTTTTGAAGGGTTAAGAAGGAAACAATCTATTTTCCTCTTTCCTGACCTTTCATTTTATTTCTCGTGGAGCGTGCGGGACTCTAATCGACACCAAGAATCTCACTAAAATATTATCTGAGGGTAAATATTCCGGACTTATTCTCCATATTATTTCATCTTTATTCTTGCTGTTCTTTTGGCTTTTTGCTTTTATTTTTCTTTATTTTGATTCTTTTCATCTCATTTTGTGATAAAAACTCATTTTTGCTCTAAAAAAGAGAGATTTTACTGTTTATTTTCGGAGATAGTGGTGACCGATGGGTCATCTATTTCACCGACGCCCGTCGGTCACCTCACTCACAGATGCCCTCCCTCTTGAGTGAGCGACGGGACATGTTGGTCACTTTGACTGACGCCCGTCGGTCACTCGACAGAGGCCGTCGCTGGGTCCTGTCTCCACATTTCCAAATCTTTTCTATCTCTCTCAAGTCTTAGAACTTTATTTATATTGAGCTTTTGTGTATTAACACCCATTAACCTTTTGTGAGCATATATTGATTTTCTTGGTCTATCCTGAGCTCGAGGGGCGATCTACCATGCTCGGAGGATTCCGTCCAATTTAGTTTTCTAACCTTCTTGGTTATTTCCTGTATTTGTCAATTCTTTAATTATTTTATGCACATGAGTATACCCTTTTTGTATCCCGCTAAATATAAAAATTGATTAATGTTTTATATTTAATAAAGAGAGGTTTTCATAAACATAAGGACCCAATGTCCTATTTTTATCCAATAATAATCCTCACGATAAAAATATCCAGTTTTAATAATGATGCATTTCGAGGACCAATGTCCTCAAAATAAGCAATGCCCCGATTCGTATATGTATCGCACATTTATAAAAGGGAGTTGTATTCCGCTCCTTGTGTTATTTTAATTTATTGCTTTCACTATTTACTTGCTCATTTGCTGCTTTCCAAATGTGAATAAATGCGCCTTTAATTAATTGCATCGTGTGGAGAGAGAACGAATTAATGATAATTAAAATTTGATCATAGAATAATCGAGGCAGAAATAGATGAGAAGTCCCAAACACAGCTCTGGTCTTTGGGCTCAAAGAGGCGAGAGGTTTACCCTCCAAGACACCTCTTGTGTCACGAGACTTTGGCTTTAATCCTAGGCTCCTTAGGGCGAGAGGTTCACCCTCGAAGACCCCTTTGGTTGGCCCAAAATGGATACTGAGCGTAGTCTTAGGCTCTCCGAGGCGAGAGAAACTTTCCCAATGTTCTATTGGGTGGCGACTCCATGAAACCTCCTTGTTGCCCAAAATAGACGCACTTGTAAATATCTTTACAAGTTGTTAACGGATCCTCAATTGCCCGATTGCCCTCAAGCGGGCGGTCAGAGGGGCGGCCGCGGGATTCCGGCGCGCGTCATAGTATCATTTATCATAAAGGATTCATAATTTGGCACATGTAAACAAGCATATTATATAGCGTACAAATGTAAAAGTTCATGAGGAAACCAGTCGAAATTCATTTTCAAAGAGAAGATAAAATCGGAAAAGCAAGGCAAGAAGAGGTCACTGTCGCGCTCGCAACAGAGGCGAACTTGCCCCAGGTCGCGACCATGGCAATCATCGCTATCTCGCGGGGGATCAGATATAACTCGCTGTCGTGCTCATGATAGTGAGCTACCAGCCCGATCTATCGCGCTCGCGACAGAGAATCACCCAAAACAGCTCGGCAGCCTAGCGCTCTGTCGCGCTCGCGACAGAGGCTTTGTTGCTTCGCTTGGCAGCGAGCTCGGACGCGTACGAGAGTTGCTATCACCGAGCTCTGTCGCGACAATGTCACACTCGCAACAACATCGGGATTTCCAGCCCTTACATGAAAAATCTGTAGAAAATCTCACTTTCACAACACCCAATCACACACACTCACCTACAAATCGATCTAAGTATGGCCTAAACACACGATTCATCAGATCCATAAAAGCCGCTGGAGCATTTGTCAAACCAAACGGCATCACAAGAAACTCATAGTGGCCATACCTAGTCCGAAATGCAGTCTTAACCACATCTGCTTCCTGAACTCGAAGCTGGTAGTACCCTGATCGAAGATCTATCTTGGAGAAGACACCCGCACCTCGAAGCTGATCAAATAAATCCTCAATCCTAGGCAAAGGATACTTGTTCTTCACAGTAACTTTATTAATCTGGCGGTAGTCAATACACATCCTCAATGATCCATCTTTCTTCTTAACAAACAGAACTGGAGCTCCCCATGGAGATATGCTCGGTCTAATAAACCCCTTATCCAATAACTCTTGTAGCTGAGATTTAAGTTCCCTCAACTCTACAGGAGCCATCCGATAAGGCGCTCTCGAAATAGGTGCTGTACCTGGCATAATCTCAATGGACAACTCAACCTCTCGCTCAAGAGGTACACCAGGCAACTCACTCGGGAACACATCACTAAACTCCCGCACTACAGGAATGTCCTCAATCTGAACCTGATCCCTCTTAGAATCTAACACAACTGCTAGAAAAGCCTCACATCCTTTCCTGATGAATCTCTTAGCTTGCATCGCAGAAATCACATTATTCACAGAACTAGCACCCAAACCTTTCAAAAACACAAGAGACTGACTCCTATCCCGAAGCACAACTGTCTTCCTATGGCAATCAACCACAGCCCGATGCTTACCCAACCAGTCCATACCCAGAATCAAGTCAAACTCTCTGAAGGGTAACTCAATCAAATCCGCTGGAAGCACAACTCCATCAACAATCAGAGGACAACTCCTAAAAACTCTACTCACACTGACACTATGCCCTAATGGACTGGTCACACAAATCTCATAATCTAACTGATCAACAGAATGCAATTTATCAATAATTTTATCCGTGCACAAATATGAGTGTGTGGAACCAGGATCAATTAGAGCATATAACTCAGTGTCATGGAGTAGGAACTTACCAGCAATAACATCAGGCGCATCCTGCTCATCTCTGGCTCTCATAGCATAAGCTCTAATGGCACCCTGAGGAGGATGCTCAACAGTCTCAGAAGCAGCTCCCTCTCTATGCCGACCACCTCTACCTTGACCTCGGCCTCTGCCACGGGTAGCCTGAGAAGCATTCGAACCGACCCTACTGCCCTCTCTCTGGGAACCTGAATCCTCATGCAATCTCGGACAACTGGCCAAGAGATGCTCAGAACTCCCACACCTGAAGCACGCACCGGAGAGCCACCTACACTCACCCCGATGTGTCTTACTACAATGAGGACAAACTGATGTAGTCTCAGCTCTACCACCCCTACCAGAACCTGATATAGCTGCAGAACCCTGACGTCTACCTCTAGAAGCCGGACCAGATGCTGACTCATCCTGTGGGTTCCTCGATCTCTTACTCGAAGAAGATCCTCCACGAGAAGAACTCCTCCTCTGAGCTCTCTCTCTCATCACAGTGTCAGACAACTCAGCTCTCACAGCAGCCTCTACAATCTGGTAATAACTGACCCCCGGTATGCACATCAGCGAAATCAAAGCAATCTTCAAAGACTCATTTAACCCAGCCTCGAAATGCTTACATCTAAAGTCATCAGTCATAACTCCACGTGGGGCATAGCGAGATAACCTGTTAAACTCTTTCTCATAGTCCGCAACTGACATGGCCCTCTGCTTTAAACTCAAAAACTGCGCCCATCTCGAATCTCTATAAGTCTGAGTAATATACTTCTTTGTGAACTCACCCTCAAAGAACTCCCAGGTAATCGGATCCGGTAGCTGAGGATGCCTGGAAACTAATTCCCACCACTCAAAAGCAGACCCCTGCAGAAGAACTAATGCACACTCTGCCTGCTGGTCGGGAGGACACCGAATCTCTCTCAAAGCACGCTTTACTTTATCTAACCATCTCTCTGCCAACTCAGATTCATTCAAACCTGTGCCATAGAAATCCTCAACTCCTGCCCTCCTCAAATTCTCCATAGGTGCTCTAGGAGCAGTCACTCTCTCCAAAACCCTAGCCATGTCCTGATGCAGTCTAAACATAGCCTCAAAGGGCATGGCTGCGGCCTCAGGCTGAACCCTAGCATGCTGAGCCGACACAGTAACAGAAACAGACGGATCCACAACTGGAGGATTCACACTCTCGGCAGACTCCTCGAGTGATCCACGGACCGAATTAGAAGCCATCTAAACAAACAAGAAACAACCGTATCAGCCAACACAGATCTAGACACATACACATCACAGAAACTCAGAACAATCACAACAACACCTAGAAACGCCTAAACCTATGCTCTGATACCACAAACTGTAACACCCCCTTCCCATACGTAGGCGATCCCATCCGAGAAGGAGTGAGATGCCGTATGAGTAAAGGTGCCACCAAGCAAGTACAAAATAAAACATACATTCATTCATAGCATACATTCAAAAATACAGAATAATTAAAAACTTTACATAAAGAAAGCAAAGGCTGATCATGCATTACTATAATAAACTATTACAATAATGTTCTGATCAACTAGCTGAAACAAAATAATATTACATATACAAAATATAGTTACAAAAGCGGAAGCTGATACAGAGAGTTCTATACAAAAAGAATCATCACTAATACAAAACTGAGCCCTACACTAAAACCCTTCTGTGTTGGCTTGATGACGGCGACTCCCTCAAAGCAAAACTCCTTCTGCACCTGCACGGGTAAAAACACCGTGCTAAGCGATAAACGCTTAGTGGGGAAACACACATAAATAATGGACGGCCATTCACAATGGTCGTCAAGGCATAACACATTCACAATGGCAGAATGCAAAAGTTATAACATAATCCATATAAACATGCTCATATTTAGAAGCCATACAATCAGTATCTCATAAACATATCCATTCCAGAATAATCCAATATATATTTCATCATTAAACTCATTCAGACAATCCATTCATAGCCAGATCAGATTAGAACAATTCCATTAACATTTAAAGAACACCTGCTGACTCTAGATAGTGGATAACAAGTGTACTGAAGGTACCTTACGGGTACGAATCGTATACTGAGGGTACCTCACGGGTACAAGTCAATTGTTATTATAATTATCAAAACATGTTATTCATATACTGAGAGGACCTTAAACAAGATCCTAATACTGAAGGGTTCACGAGGAACCAAACGGGGACCTGATCGGGGTCCAAACTGAACTGAGGGCTGCAGCTAAAAGACTCTATTAGGCATGCCTAACTATCCACTTACTTGACTCTAGCAGGTTATGCGACATTCAAATCACATTTCAGAGTACGGAACATAATTCATCAGAAAATCATGGTATCACGCATATCGAAGCATCAAACAGTAAGACATGCATCATACAACAGTAAATTCCATTCAGAAGAAATACCAAATTCATTTCTGAGTTAAAAACTAGGAAATTTCAGAAAAACGAGCTGAATGGAGAAACGGGCGAGATTGGCTGGTCACGAGACGTGACTGGCCTTCCCAACAGGCAGGTCACGCGACGTGACTTGCTTGTTCCTCGCCGATCACGTTGCGTGATCTTCGCAAATCACGCGACGCCCTCGCAGGTCACGGCGTGACTGGACGTCAGGACTCGTGACGTGCTACTCCTTCGCAGATCACGTTGCGTGATCTCGCAGATCACGCCTCGTCTTCGCAGGTCGCACGACGTGACCAAGAGTCACGTCTCGTGACTTGCTTGTTCTTCAGCTGGTCACGCGACTGGCTTCTCAGCAGGCAGGTCACGACGTGACCGAGGGTCACGTCTCGTGACTTGCCTTCTTTCGTAGCGAGTCACGCGATAAGAAGAACTTCAACAGTACCTCGATTTTCCAGAATTTTCAGAATTTTCAGAACAAAGAATTCAATCCCAATTTGACTTAAAACTATACAAACCTGTTTTTACCTTCCAGAAATCATCCCAAACAACATAAGCAACAATTATACAACTCAATTCATCAAATAATTAATCAAATCAAATCAAGAACGTATGCATTCAAACTTACAAGAACATAAACCCTAGAATTTTACAGTAAAATCAAAATCACACAATTTCACAAATAAACATTCCCAAACCTGGATTCTAAGCTTCTAACACTTAGTCCCACTGCTCCCAGCAACCTCTTTGCCTTTGGGATCGCGTGGAGCCTCAGCTAGAACACAAACACAGTAATGAACATCAACATGCAACCCTAAATTAAAACTCAACCTGAAGAAGAAGATGAAGAATTACAGCAAGGTAAAGACAAGGATATGCACTTACCAAGCTAGGGAATGCCAAGAGAGATTAACTTCACCAATTCAAGCTAGAATCCACACCACAATGCTTAGAGTAAAGAAAATGGAGAAAAAGAAGAGAAAAAACGTCAGAGAAAGAAGATAACGTGAATCTGTTATCTTCACTTCTTTCTTTTTCTTTTCTTTGCCCTAAGTATGTGTCCAAATCCTATTGGTGAAGCTAACTACTCACACCCTAACTCAACAAACATCACACACACACCTAATGCATTCCTAATTAAAACATCCTACAAATGGTATGCTCTGATGTACACAATTAATTCCTAACTAATTCACACACTAATGTCATGTAGGTACCCACATAATAATAAACCCCAAAATCATACATTTTACTGCAATACCCTTATGAAATGCTGAACACATGCGAATGCTTACACATACAGACAGACAGACAGGCTCATTCTACTAGGGGGCGAACGGGGTGTGACACAAACACTCAAAAAAACTACAACGAAAATCAAAAGATTTTTGACTTTTGTTTGATAATAAACTCAAGGTAAGGAAATTGATTTCCCTATCTCAAGCTAAGCTCAAACTCAAAATCACTTTTCTAGATTCCAGAAGATCAAAGGAAGAAATTTCACGTTTTTGAAAGATTTTTCTTTAGAGCACTCTCTCGTTCTTCTCTCCTTCTAAAGAACCCACCCCCACCCCCCCCCCCCCCCCTTTTTCTTTTCTTTTCCTTCTCCTTTGTTTTCCCTATTCTTCTCATAAAGGGAAAGGACCAAACCCCCTTTCCATTGCTCTTCCCCCAAAAATCCCTAAAAACTGAAAAAAACGGTCTTTAAAATCTGTCCAAGACCTAATTTTGCAGGTGGAAAAGGGACAGGAGGCAAACAACTCACGAGTGAGTGGCCGTACATCACGTGCCCAGGTGCGCATGCAGCAGCATGCGCGAGGTGCGGCCTTGCTGGAGGCAGTGCCTCGCAAGCGCAAGGTGCAGCCTCGTGCAAGAGGCCATGCCTCGCAAGCGCGAGGTGTAGCCCTGCACCGGAGGGCCGTGCCTCGCAAGCGCGAGGTGCGGCCTTGCATTGGAGGGCTGCTGTAATGGCCCAAAAATAATTAGTTTCATAAATAGTAAAAGTGGGCCCCATGAATAGTAACTGTGAAAAAATAAATAGTAATGTCATCAATGACTGGGTCCTATGAATAGTAACTGTGGGACAATGAATAGTGACATCATCATTGACTAGGTCCCATGAATAGTAAAATATGGGTCTTGTGAATAGTAACTATGGGTCCCACAAATAGTGATTTTAGGGTGAACAGTACTCAAAAATATTTTATTTCACCATTAGAAAGTGGATGTTAAATGGAGGACAATGGTATAATGTGGTGTAAAAACGAGGTCAAATAAGCCCCCTGAAAGTCAGTTTGAAGTTGCCTTTGGTTCGGTTCGGTTGAAACCGAAGTTTGACTGAGTTTTGACCGAATTTTTATAAATATTTAGAGTAGATTAAAGGGTCTACTATGGGAAGTGTAAAGGCTTGGAATGATTTTAGAAATTTTTGACAGCATTAGAATTGTATTTTACGGCAAACTAGAACTGAATCGAATCGGACCGGTTTAAGTGAACCGGACCCCAAACGGACTCCGATTGAGCTAAAATTTTTTAGGGAGACTATTTTTGATATTTTACGAATGATGGAATTGGTGGGGAGTTAAAATGCATTCAGGAACACTCAGTTACATCAAAACAGTGAAAAATGACCCGAAAACTGAAAATTTGACCAAACCGGCTCGACCACTTTGGTTGGACCTGGTTCAGTTCAATTGGACCCATATAAATACATCATATTTTCTGAAAATCTCTAGGATTCCCTTTTGGCAACCAGCCTCCCTCTTCCTTTCTCTTGGCTGAATTGATCTTCCTGTCTTATCCACCACTTTTCTTCCATCTTTCCTCCATTTTACCTCAAAATCAAGCTTTTCTAACATAATTCAGCGGCTCTAAAATCCAGTGGTGGTCTTATAATTTCATTTGAAGGAGTAAAAGTGGGTGAAACCTAGACTTGAAAGTTTAGGTGTAAAATTGAGGCAAGTGATTTAGGTGCTTTTTATTTAGTTTTAAGACTCTAAAGGATACTTTGGGATGTGAATAAGATTTTTATGAAGTTTATTTGTTGAAAGGAAGCTTGGTTTTGATGAAATCTTCATTTTTGTGTTTGGACATAATTATGTCATCTAGGTGAAGGAACTTCTAGCCAAGCTAAAGGTATGAAAAAGGATATTTGTGAGGTTTATTAAAAGGATTTGAGGTTTGTGATTGCAAATTCCACTTATTTCCATGTCTTATTATGTGTTTTATGTTATATTTGTTAATCAAGTAGGTGTTTAAGGCATGTTTAATTAAAAATAACATGATATTCATGCTTAGAGATGTTAAAAATGATGGTATGAATGATTAAAGTGAAGAAATAAACTTTGTATGAAAAGTTACTTCTTTGGCCGAATGTGAATCATGGGATTTCATGTGTTTTAATGATGTTTTATGCATGTTTATGATGGATCTGTGGTATTTGGCATGTGAACTAATGAATGGTATGTGTTAGAGCATTTGAAAATATCATGAGTTATGTGATATATGTATGGCCGAATGTATGTCATGTGTAAAGTTATGATTTTGATGTGTTTCTATGGAAATTAATGGTATGGTGATGTTATACAACATATAATTGGCCTAAATAAATGATAAAGTTGATAAAAAGAATTAATGGAGATAAATTAGTATGTGGGCTGTATGCATGTATGTACGTATGCATGTGTATCATGATGAAATAAGGAGTTTACATGGCATATGATGGTGTAATGATGATAATCACATGTAAAATGATGAAATCGTATGAAAAAGAATAAGATATTATGATAATATGCCATAACTTATATATATGTCATATTATTAATATGGAAAATAAAATAATATTGCCCTATGTAGTGATCTGATAATCAAGTTTAGTTCAGAATATATTGGCATGCCATAGGAACATAAGACCGCGGGTGTGAGCATGGCGTCTCACTTATTAATAGGCCAAAGATGGTCCTATTTTACTGTATTAAAATATTTTTATTGTACTGTAGTGTATTTAAAGATAGGGGTGGTCCCACCAGACTCCTCTGATACTTCTGTGAAGTTCTGGAGTTCACGTCTCGTTTATCCTATGCTCAGAGTCTGCCAGTGTGTTACAGGGGTATAATAGTAAAAATGATATTAAAATAGTTAAAATGTGATTAAAATAATATTTATGTGGAAAAAGGGCATAAATGGAATTATATAAAAAGTTTGAGGGTAAAATGATAATTTTGTGCATACGTGTGTGGATGGTTAATAAGCGTAAAAATGTAAATAAATGATTAAATATGGAAATTGGCCACTTTCTAGGGGTAAATATGTAATTTGGTATGAAAATGGTAATTGGAGGGTAAAATCGTAAATTGGTACGTAAATTAATGGTAAAATTGTAATATTAGTGGAAATAATTAAACTAGTGGCATAATGGTAATATTAGTGAATTTAAAATGAACTAATGGCATAAATGTAATTTTGGTGAAGAATAAATGAACTAAGGACATTTTCGTCATTTTGAAAAAGTTTAAGGGTATATATGAAATTTTACATAAGTTAAGGGTAAAATGGTAAATATGATTATTTATGTGTATTATTTGTGTAATTGCCCTAATTATGTAATTTAAAAATAATTAAATGTAATATTGCATGCTTAATTGGTAATTAAATTAAATATGTTATTAAATGTTATTATTTGTGGAAAATTATTTATGTATGAAAAATAAATTTAGTGGAAATTTCTGGAATTACAATCATCACTGGGCATATTTAATGCTCAATACGTAGTTTTATTTGACTGCATATAGGTACTCCGTACGATTTTGGAGCAGTGCATACCTCACATTTTGGAAGTGGTATCGAATAATAGTATTTTGGAATATTTAAGTATGTTAAGAAGTTTATAATATTCTTTTTGGATTTTGGTCTGTAATAGATTGCTAAAACTGTCATAGTTTATGTGTGTTTGGCATGCCTAATAATTGGTAGAAATTAAGTTAAAATGTAGATTTTCAACTTAAAAGAAAACTGACCAAATGAATAGTAATTTAGACAGTTATAAGTCAATCGACATAATTGATAATGAATTAAAATCGGAATATTAAGTTTGATGATTAATTAATAATTGTTAATAGACTTAAGTAAATTGTCTATTCATACGATACTATTCAAAAAAGAAATATACCGATTTTAATTAATTGTCTATTTAATAATCTAACTAGTTCAATTAGGTTAGGTGGTTCTAAGATCGGAGTGGGTCAATAGGAATAGTATAAGTACATGTACATGCCAATTAATTGTTGGACAGTATAGTGATGTGAGACTAATGTATGCTTGCTCCTTATGTTAGATTGTGAGTATGGCTTCAGATGAAGGTCATCGTGATAGCGAAGTTGAGAGTGCCGTATCTATTAGTATTAGTCGATCGAGGTCGCCTCAGCATCAGGATACTCCGCCGGATGCTGGCATATGTTCGAGACCACTCAGAGTCTACCAGATGAGATTCTTTAGGGAGCAATGGCCATGCTTCAGGGTCCTGCTTACACTTGGTGGAGTTCAGTCCGTAAACACATTTCAGCTGATCATATTACTTGGGAGTTTTTCTAGACTCAGTTTGAGAAGAAATATATCGGTTCTGAGTATAGATCTGCCTTGCAAGATGCATTTTGGAGACTCAGACAGGGGAATAAGTCAATTACAGAGTAAGAGAGAGAGTTCAAGCGGCTTAGTGCTTATCTAGATGATGAGTCCATGACTGAGCAGAAGTTATTCCACAGATTTGAAAGAGGTCTACAATTAGATTGGCTTTGGGTTCTTAGAGACATATGGATATGAGGTCCTTGGTTGAAGCAGCCCTTAGAGCAGAGACTATTATGTCAGATGAGGCTGATAGACAGTCCCGTTTCAAGCAAAAGGGGAAACCGGGTTAGTCTTCTGGTGCAGTTGTTCAGGGTAAGAAGGTTAGAGGGCCTCCTTAGTCACAGAGCCATGCATCAGCAGCACCTATTACTACTCAGAAGAACCCAGTCGGCAGCAGTGCTGCAGTTACATCAGTAGCTAGTGCACCTAGGGGTAGAGGATGAGATTCAGTTCCACAGTGCCCTCACTGTAAGAAATTTCATCAAGGCGAGTGCAGATATTTGAACATGGCTTATTTCAGATGTGGGTCCCAAGAACACCAGATCAGAGATTGTCCTGAGGCCCAACCGTCCACTGCAGCATCACCAGCTTTGGGTGGAGGCTTAGCCCCTCAAAGAGGACGTGGTAGGGGAGCAGCTCCTCCACAGCAAGTTTCAGGCCCCTCAGTACAGCCACCTCAGGGTTGTACCACTGGACGTGCATATGCTGTTAGAGCCTGTGAAATGCTCCAAATGTCATTGTTGGTAAATTCTCATTGCTTTCTCATTCAGTTTATGCTTTGATTGAGCCTGGTTCTACGCATTCCTATATTAGTACTGTTGTTGCTCGGGATAAAGGGTTGCAGGACAGTCAGTTAGACTAGGATATTTTAGTAAGTAATCCTTTGGGGCATAGTGTAGTGGTGAATAAAGTATATAGATATTGTCCTGTTAGTGCTCAGGGTTATGTGTTTATGGCCAATTTGATTGATCTTCCCTTCCTAGAATTTGATGTTATCCTGGGTATGGATTGGTTATCCACTCATTATGCCACTGTTGAGTGTAAAAGGAAGAGATTGACTCTTAAGACTTCAAATGATCAGGATATAGTCATTGTGGGTGAAAGAACAGACTTCATTTCTATTGTAATTTTAGCTACTGCAGCTAAAAGCCTTATCATAAAAGGTTGTGTTGCCTACTTGTGTTATCCAATGAAGACTAAAAAGGATGAATGTAAAGCTTCAGATGTGCCCACTGTTCGGGAGTTTCAGGATATTTTTCTTGAAGAACTTCCAGGTTTGCCACTTGATAGAGAGATAGAGTTTACTATTGACTTAGTACCTAGTACTACACCTATCTCTATTGCTCCTTACAGAATGGCGCCTTCAGAACTCAGAGAATTGAAGGTTTAGTTGCAATAATTACTTAACAGTCCTTTTTGCGAAAAAGAAGGATGGGTCACTTCGGCTATGTATTGATTACAGACAGTTGAATAAAGTTACCATAAAGAATAAGTATCCACTGCCTCGCATTGATGATTTGTTTGATCAATTGAAAGGTGCGGACGTGTTTTCCAAGATTGACTTAAGATCTGGCTACCACCAGCTAAAGATTAAAGAGTCAGATGTGCCTAAGACAGTTTTTCGCACTAGGTATGGTCATTATGAGTTCATGGTCGTGCCTTTTGGATTAACAAATGCTCTTGCAGCTTTTATGGATCTGATGAATAGGGTTTTTCATCCTTACTTGGATCGGTTTGTGGTTGTTTTTATTGATAATATTTTGGTGTATTCGAAGACTCCAGAGGAGCATGATGAGCATTTGAGGATTGTTCTACAGACTCTGAGAGATATGCAGCTTTATGCCAAGTTTAGTAAATGTGAATTTTGGTTGGATGAGGTATCCTTTCTGGGTCATGTAGTATCAGCAAATGGTATTAAAGTTGATCCTAAAAAGATTGAAGCGATCCTTCAGTGGAAGACACCTAGGAGTGTTACCGAGGTTAGGAGTTTTCTCTGAATGTCAATATAAGCATGTGATTCAAATTCTGAAAGATATGTGTAGAGACCGTGTCCTGAGGCAATCCAGATCAGAGTACCCGATGAAGAGATCAATTTCTGTCTTCAGACAAATGGATAAAAGTTGTGAGTTTTAATTCTCCAGTTTTACAAGGATTGAGGATTTTTTCTCGGCAATAGGAGATTTCGGGGAATCAGGAGGAGTTCATACTTTGAAAAGTGGGTTTTGCTCCACCGACGGGTATACCATCGGTAGAAGGGATACCCGTCGCTGGAGGGCCCGCCTCTCACGTGAGCGATGCCTGCCCTTCATGCGGAAAGGGCCCATCTCTTGCCGGAGCGACGCCCGTCGCTCGTGTGAGAGACCCGTCTCTCGTGACGAGCGTCGGCTGTCGCTCATTTGCGGATACCGTCTCTCACGTTGAGCGATGCCCGTCGCCCGTGTGAGAGACGCCTGCTTCTCGGGAGAGACATCTGTCTCTCAGCTTCCGTATCTCGTGAGGGGTTCGCCAACCAAAAGACCAAGTGTACCCCCATCAGCGACGCCCGTCGGTAGTCCACCGATGCCCGTCGGTCGATGATCTAACGTTATTTTGGCGAGATTTTCCAGATTTTTTGGATATCTCCCAAGATTTCCAAAATAGTTCCTAAATCTTTTCAAAATCTTTTAAATCTTTTCAAATATTTTTAAATCTTGGATTTGATTTTAAGAATATTCTGCAAATCATTCGGTTTTGATTTTGATTTCAGAAATCTTTTTCATGTTTAAATTCTAAATTTGAATTTATTTGAATTAATTTCCTAAACCTATATATAGGAAATGGAGACTTATTGTTCTGGGTTAGCAGTTTTTACCAAAAAAAGATTAACGATTATTTATTTTTTGTCAAATTTTTATCAAATATTCTTCGAATTAAGGCAAATCCGGGAGAATGAAACTAATTCATTTCTACTCGATCTAGCCCATTTTAGCATCCACAATTGCTACCAAAACGTCGAGAAAGAAAAATATAATTTTCTTTTCTTGATTTGTTTCCAAAAACACAATTTTTGTGACCAAAAATCCCCTAAAAACACAAATCACAGTTCAATCCTTGTAGAACTCAAGGAACAAGAATCATGCAACATTCACATTCAAAGGTAATTTTCCGAGGGTAAACATTCTGGATCGATCTCCTTCTCTTTTAATAATTTCATTCTGATTTTACACATAAAATCTTATTTTATTTAAAATAAAACGATTTTCTGCTTGAGTTGCTGAATTTTTCTGGGTCTGGAGTGATCGACGGGCAGAGGATCAACCTACGGACGTCAGTCATCCGAACGACGGGCCGTCAAGGGTTTCTGCCTCCACCCGTCGGTCAGCCCAAGGATGCACATCCTTCGCATGCCATGGGCCGTCCCTGGGCCTCTCCTTCTCCATTTCCTCCCTTTCTTTCACCACTTATTTTCTTATTATTCTTATGATATTTCTTCATGGATTTTTTTTTACATAATTTATTTTTCATCTTTTATTTTGTGTTAATTCTGGCACTAACATGATTCTTATTTTTGTAAGTTTTATTGATTTATTTGGTGGATTTGGGTTATAAAAATGGAGGACACCACGGTGATTTGAGAATCTTCACTCGGGTTTATTCTCTTACCTTTATCTTTTTTTCTCATGTATTATTATTGTAAATGTTATTTTATTCCGCTAACACATGAAAATGGCTAAAATATTTATAGTAATTGAATTGGGATTTTCGTTAATAAATTGGGACTAATGTCTTATTTCTTTCATCAAATAAAATTAACACCTTAAAATCGTTTTCTTTGTAAGTATGCATTCGGGGACCAATGTCTTCATTCTCAATGAATATCCCGATTTATGTATGACCCATATGCTATTTACAATGGGGGTTATATTCTGCCCCTAGTTTTATTGAACTTTATTGGATTTTCATTTATCTTATCTTATCTTTGCTCCTTTTTATCGCTTTCCTTATATAGCCAACTTATGCTTTAATTAACTATATTAAATTGAATGAAAAATGGGATGAAACATTAAATTCAAAACTCAATTATACTTTAACAAGTATGTGAATAAATGAAAAGTCCCGAACCATCTCTGGTCTTAGGCTCAACGAGGTTAGAGGACCATCTCAATATTCTATTGGGATGGGGCCTCCAAAATATCTCTTGTTTCCCAAAATAGGCCCAATTTGCATGGTCTTAGGCTCCACAAGATTAGATGATCCTTCCAGTGCTCTATTGGAAGGAGGTGTCCAAAATATCTCTGGCTTGCCCAAAATAGACGTATATGCATCGTCTTAGGCTTCACGAGATTAGATATTCCTTCTAGTATTCTATTGGAAGGAGGTGTCCAAAATATCTCTGATTGCCCAAAATAGACACACATGCTCTGTCTTAGGCTCAGTGAGGCTAGACAACCTTTCCCAATATTTTATTGGGTGGCGACTCCAAAACGCCTCGTTGTTGCCCAAAATAGATGCCCTTGTAACTTCTTACAAGTTCTATGAACCTCTCCCAAATGCCCTAAAAGTAGGTTTTCGGGGCCCCGCGGGGTTCGACGCGTATCACAGTAGCAACTCCGCTGGGGACTTACTTTGAGACTTCACTTAAAAAGTACCTTGGGTTAAACTTATAATTGAGTTTTAATTTAAAATTTCAGCTCTTTTTCAAAATTTGCATTGCATCTCATTAGAGCCGTAGATCTATGCTAGTTTGGTCCCTCTTTTAACCCCGGTGCGTTCCCGAAGCACGACCCTACATTCACTCAATGTAGGAAAGTGTTAAGGATAATCACCAGCCCAAGTCTCGTACCATCATGGTATATTAAATGGAGATCCGACTGGTCGTTACGCTCATGATGAGCTAGACCCATTGGCAGGGACCATGTTTAGGTAGCCCTAAAGTAACATCACCTTGGCCAAAGCTCATATATTGAAAGTAGATACTTTCCCTAAGTGGTATGAACCGTAATAGTATGCTTGCTGTATGGATTATTATGTATTGGGTAAATCCAGATATTTTGACTGGTTACAAAATCAAAGGTTTTCACGCCCCGATAGGCCCATGTCAATTTATTCGGACTGCCTAAATACACAATGATCATAACCCATGCGTCTGTGCATTAGTTAGGAGAGGTTATGCTGCCGGTTTTTCGCTGTACATCATGCGTATTCATTGACTTCCCTGTTAACCCATGGACCAAGCCCACCTAGGAAAGAGACTATGACCTCATGTGTAGGGGTGACAAGGTTGGAAGGACCTATTGCTTGCATGTGATTTGCGGATGATGCATAGCACGACCATGCATCTTATGGCATTCATGCATCATCCTAACATGACGTGTTTTACAGCCATCATAGATCTACCCAAGTGGTCAAGAGGTCCTCAAGGGCGCCTGTGCAGAAACCCGTTCTTCGAACTACCGAAAAGGGTAGAGTATTCGAATTCAATTTCTGAAACCAGTCATGCTACATCATCCCAGTTCTTCCTACATAGTGAGATGGCTAATTCACTAAGAGGGGCAAACGCCACTAGGGCCATGATAGCAAAGGAAGTGGGCAGAAGGTTTGAAGAGTTTGAAAATCATATGATGGCCATGATGGCAAATATGGCCCAACCTGTTGCACCACAGAACCCAGTTCCTCCTCCTATGAGATAAAATGAACGGGAGGAAGTCAGAGAAGACCCACAAGAAGAGGTTCATCCACCACCAGTAGAACTAAGGGCCAATGTATTGGCAGGATAGGGAAGGGGGCCTGCTCATAGGATGAAGGAGTTAGAGGATGAGGATGATTATGAAGAGCGCATGTCGCTGAGAGGGAAGGCACCCCAGACAGAGGAAGCCATCTGGAAGAAGATGGAAGAAAAATTTGAGGTGATGACAAGGATGCTGGCAAGGGGGCAAGGGATGAACCCCGAAGATAAGGAGCTAGAGGGAGAAGATTTGATCCCTATAAACTTTAAAATGCCAGATGTTCCAAAATTTGATGGCACTTATGATCCTACCGCCCATATAAAGCAGTACTCATTGGTAATGAAGGGTACTACTTTGACGAAGAGGCAGAAAATTGAATACTTCTGTCTGAGCCTGACCTGCCTGGTGGTGGATTGGTACCATAGTCTAGACCTGAGGACTAAAGAGGACTAGGACTTGTTGACGGAAGAGTTTCTCAGGCAATACGATTGTAGCATAAGGATGGAGGTGACACTGAAGGACTTGGAGTTGCTGTAACAGAAGTCAGGTGAGCCTTCCATGAGTATCTGACCAGATGGAGGAACCGGGTAATGGAAATAAAAAGGAAGCCAGACACTCAAGATGAAATCCGGTTATTTATCAAAAATGCTAGCCCATATCTGAGGGATGGACTGAAAATGAAGGTCTGAGAGAATGAGAATCTTTGAAGGATATCGCTATTGAGGCGGAAGGAGAGTACCTCTTAAGAAGAGCAAATAATGAGAGTTATGTCAAGAAAGGCAGTAGTAGCCAGGGGGCAAGTAGGTCAGTAGGCTCTAGCAGTGGCACGAGGAAGACGACTGAGGTTTCAGCCACTAACACTGCCCCAAGATATTTTTCCAATCTAGGGAGATCCCTCTCGTGGGTGCTCAAAAGGCTGATGAAGGAAGGGAAACTGCAGCCTTTACTGCCCCGACCGACTAGGACTCAGGGTTTTCCAGGGCATAAAGATAATGAATACTGCGCATACCATTAGCATACCAGACACACAACTGATGAATGTAAGGCATTGAGACATGTGATTCAGGATCTGATTGATTCCAAGCAGATTACAGATCCCGAGAAAAGAGGGAATCAGATGAAGTCCGGGTATAATAATGTGCCCTCGCATGTGTTCATGATCGGGTCCAGTTTGCTCGAATGGTTTGTGTTGAGAAATTTGTACGGCATCGATGCCAACACTGCTATCACGCGCCTCTAGGAGGTAAGTGAAGAAGGCAGTGATCGATTGCTGGTCTACTGATGAAAGTGGAGATGAAAAGGATTACTCTAAAGTTGAAGCGTTTCCCGACCCGTGGGGTTTAGAGGAGGAAGAAGAGGAGAATGAAGAGAAGAAGGTTGGAGTAGTGACCCGGAGTCGAAGGGTAGCTCCAGAAGTTGATAGGCCACATGATCCAGAGATAGGCCAAAAAGAAAAAGTGCCAGAAGATGATCCGATAATGAGGCAGCTGAAAAAGACGCCGGCGTAAATTTTGATATGGGATCTGTTGAGGCAGTCTCCATCTCACAGGAAGAAGTTAGTGGAGGCTTTATGTGAGACTACGGTGGCCACAACCATCTCGCCTACAGAGTTGCTGGATGTAGTAAAGGGGGAGCCGGGGAAAATGTGGTGTTTACAAGTGCTGACTTACCGGCAGAAGGCCGCAATCACAATCGCCCCTTGTACATACAGGCTCAGATCAATCAAAAGCATACGGCATATGTCATGGTGGATGATGGTTCATCAATTAATGTATGCCCCCTGGTGGCTGTAGACACCGGGTCTTGAGGCAGTCCAGGTCAGAGTTACCCGATGAAGAGATCAACGTCAGTTTTCGGATAAATGGATGGAATTCGGAGGTTTTCGTTTCTCGCTTTCATAAGGATTAAAATGTTTTTCTCTATAGCGTGAGGTTTTGAAAGAGTTTGGGAAATTTAGCTTGAAAATTGAGATTTTTCTCCTCAGACGGGATGACCATCAGAGTTGGGACGCCCATCTCTATTTGGTGTTCCCCGTCTCTATGTTTTGTAGGGATGGTCCGTCTGTAGTGTAAGTGGCGGACACGTGTCGGCATAGAGATGCCCGTCGCTAGTCCCACACCTCGGCCCATCTGTTATCAAGATTTCCACGCGTACCCTTCTTAGGGACGCCCCGTTGGTAGTTCTAGGGACGGCCGTCGGTAGTGGATCTGATCAGATAACGCCGGATTAGGTAAAATTTAATTTGATAAGCTTGATATCTTTCAAATTTGGATGAGATTTAGGGCAGATATTTGGTTAAAAATTGAATTTTAAAATCCTTTTAAAATTCAAACTTTAAATTGATTTTATCCTAATTATCTCCTAAAAACTCTATAAATAGTGGATTAAATTTCATTATGAGTGGTTAGAAAAATTAACAAATTTTTGGGGAGAAAAATTAGCAAATTTTGAGAGATTGGCAAATTTTTAAAGGAAAAAATCTTTTGTGAGCAATTTACTAAAATCTAAAAAATCTCTATTATTTTCAGAATTTTTTGTTTGGTAAAAATTCTTTCAATTAATTGACTTTTTTCTCAAATTCTACTTGTGAATTAAGCCAATTTGAGGTAACAAAATTCATTCATTTCCATCAATCCAGCTAATTCCAATACTTGAATCGCTGTCAAATTTCCAAGAAATAAAAACATAAATTTTCTTACCTTGATCCATTTTTATTTGATCCTTGTGAAGCGTGCGGGGACCAAAGTCATTCGACATTCACCCAAAAAGGTAAAATCCGAGGGTAAACATTCTGGATTAATATTTGTGTAATTTAATTGACTTATATTAATTATTTTTCATTTTTAATAATTTTTTACAAAGAATTTCAATTGAAATTTTGAAGGCCTTTTAACTTTTTCTGCAACCAGGGGTGACCGACGGGCAGAGTGGTTACCGATGCCCGTCCCTATTCCGAGAGACGGGATGTAGGTGACGTACCACTCCGTCCGCCGGTCACACTAAGGACGCCCGTCGGTATTGTGTTGAAGGCCGTCCCTAGGCAAATTCTCATGTTTTTAATTTATTTCTTTTACCCCTTTTTTATTTCTTTTATCTTTTAACTCATTTGTTTTAAAGTTTCTTGTTATTTTATTTTTCTTTACTTTATTCATGATTTTGACACTGACATGTTTATTTCTATGAGTTATTTTCTGACCATTTTGGAATTGGAGTTGTTAATGATGATGGTCGCGCCAATCTGACGATTTCCATTCGGGTTCTTTCTTTACCCTTGTCTTTATTCATTCTATTATGAAGATCTATTTTAATGTCATTAAAGTAAAATGGGCCAAATTTTTTATAGTAATTAATTTGGGATTTTTTCGAAAGCCGGGGACCAAAGTCCCGTTTTTAGCCAATAAAACCGACACTTCTCAAAAATAAGCTTGTAATAAATATGCATGGCAGGACCAATGTCCTCACTCTAATGAATATCCCAATTTCTGTATGAATTACATATTATTTTTATAATGGGGGTTGTATTCCGCCCTTAGTGTTATGGTAATTTATTTTGCATAATTTATTTCGTGTCAATTTGCTGCTTTATCTACATGAATGGATTGCGCTTTAATTAGCTGCATTGTATGGAAAGTTGATGAAACAATGAATTCAAAACTTAATTATAATATTAATCAAGGTACAAATAAATGAGAAGTCCTGAACTCACTCTGGTCTTGGGCTCAATGAGGTTAGAGGTCTTGAACCTCCAAAATATCTCTTATTCCCCTCCAAAAGGCCTAATTTACATAATCCTAGGCTCCAGGGGGTAGAGGATCATCCTAATGTTCTATTAGGCTGAGACCTCCAAGATCTCTCTGGTTTGCCCAAGATGGATATTTACGCGCCGTGTAATCCTAGGTTCCACGAGGTTAGAGGGTCATCCTAATGTCCTATTGGGCTGGCACCTCCAAAACCCTCTTAGCTTACCCAAAATGGATATGTATGCACCGTCTTAGGCTTGCTGAGGCTGGACGACCCTTCCCAATGTTCTATTGGGTGGCGACTCAAAGAAACCTCATTGTTGCCCAAAATAGACGCACTTGTAAATACCTTACAAGTTTTTATGAACCTCTCTCGAAAGCCCTAAAGCAGGCCTTCGGGACGTCCTACAGGGTTCGGCGCGCGTCACAGTGGCGAATCCACTGGGGACATACTCGAGACTTTGATTCAAAAGTACCTTGATTAAAAATTACAATTGAGTTTTAGTTTAAAAATTTCATCTTCTTTCAAAGGTGCATTACATCTCATTAGAGCCTTAGATATATGCTAGTTTGGTCCCTTTATTAGCCCCGGTCCGTTCCCGAAGCGCGACCCTACTTTCACTCAATGTAGGGAAGTGTTAAGGATAATCACCAGCTCAAGCCTCGTACCATTTGGTATATAAAATGGAGACCCGATCGGTCGTTACACTCGTGATGAGCTAGACTCGTCGGCAGGGACCATGCTTGGGTAGCCCTAAAGTAACATCACCTTTTGACTGAAGCTCATGTAATGGAAATAGTTACTTCCCCTAAGTGGTATGAACCTTAATACTATGCTTGCTGTATGGATCATTATGTATTGAACAAACCCAGATAATATGACTGGTCACCTATTCAAAGGCTTTCATGCCCCGATAAGCCCAGGACGATTTATTCGGACTGCCTAAATACATAACGATCATAACCCATGCGCCTGTGCATTAGTTAAGAGAGGTTATACTGCCGATTTTTTTTTCATCGTGCACCATACGTGTCCATCGGGTCCCCGGATGATCTATGGGCCAATCCCACCTAGGAAAGAGACTATGACCTCGTGTGCGGGAGTAACAAGGTTAGAAAGACCTATGTGCTTGCATGTGATTTGTAAATGTTGCGTAGCACGATCATGCATCTTAGCATGTTCATGCATCATCCTGACCCTTTACGTTTTTCAGCCATCATAGATTTTCCTGGGTGGACAAGAGGGTCTCAAGGGCGACTACACAGAAATCCATTCTTCAAGTTACCAGAAAGGGTGGAGTATCCGGACACTTCTTCTGAAATCAGCTTCGCTACTTCAGCTCAGTTTTCTTTACCCGAAGAAATGACAAACTCACCAAGAGGGGCAGATGCCACCAGGGCAATGATAGCAGAGGAAGTGGGCCGAAGGCTTGAAGAATTCGAGAGCCGGATGATGGCAATGATGGCCACAATGGGTCAGTAAGCGGCCCCACAGAACCCACCACCTCCTCCTATGAGAAATAATGAAAGGGGGGAGGTCAGAGAAGACCTACAAGAGGAAATTCACCCGCCACCTGTAAACCTAAGAGCTACTACCTCAGGGGCACAAAGGGGAAGACCAGCCCCAAGGTTAGATGATGATTGAGAAGACGAAGAATATAAGGAGCGTATGTCTGAGAAAGGGAAAGCCCCTCAAACTGAAGAAGCCATCTGGAAGAAGATGGAGGAGAAATTTGAAGCAATGACAAAAATGCTGACAAAGGGCCGAGGAATAAACCCTAAAGACAAGGAGTTAGAAGAAGAAGATTTAGTCCCAATGAACTTTAAAATGCCAGATGTTCCGAAGTTTGACGGCACTTCTGACCCCATGGCACACATAAAACAATACTCGCTGGTGATCAAGGGTACTACCTTGACGAAAAGGCAAAATATTGAATACTTCTGCTTAAGCCTGACTGGCCCAGCGATGGATTGGTACCACGGGCTCGATCATAGAACTAAGGAGGACTGGTGTAAGTACTGTGTCCCGAGGCGGTCCAGATCAGAGATTACCCGATGAAGAAATCGATGTCCATTTCTGAATGAATGGATGGAATTCAAGAATTTTGGTCCTTTAGCTTCACGAGAATTAAAGGTTTTCATTTGCCAGAAAAAAAAAATAGAAAAGTCAAGAGGTTTTAGCTTGAAAAAGGGGTTTTTTCCTCCACAGACTGCCAGCCCGTCTGTCGTGATATGACCGTTGGTCGATGAGGCGGTCCGCCTCTTGCAATGAGGGACAGGCCGTCGGTGAGGCGAGTGATGGACACATGTCCGCAGACCGACGCCCATCCCTGAAGTCCGTGCCTTGCTTGGACGGTGGCCAAAATGACCGCGCGTGTCCCTCTTTCCGACGCCCGTCTGTGGATTTTTGACGCCCGTTTGCGGTATCCTATTTCCAACAGGAAATAGGATTTAGGGTTTTTGGGGGAAAGAGCCTAAAAAAGGGGTTTTCTTACCTGATTTGGGGTTGGAGAATTTTCCTAATTTCTTTAAAAAAATCCAAAATACTCTTTTCAAGGGTTTTTTTTTTCACAAAAGTTTTGCTTTCTACTTTCTATTTTTCATTTAGTGAATCTAATCAAGTTGGGGAAGCTAAATTAATTGGTTTCCATCAATTTTCTTTGATTCCAATATTCAAAAATTACTAGTTTAAATCAAGAAAGAAATACAAACTTTCTTTTCTTGGTTTTTACACGATTCTCGTGAAGCTCGCGGGACTAAAGCCATTCAAACATTCATCCTAAAAGGTAAAATCTGAGGGTAAATATTCTGGACACGTCATTCGTTTGATTTATTTTGATTATTTGGGTTTATTGTGAATCTTTTTGTTGAAAAAATTATTATCTTGAGAAAAGTCGATTTTTTACTTGTTTTTTTGAGGAACAGAGGTGACCGACGGGCAATAAGGTCACAGAAGCCCGTCTCTCGTTTGAGCGGTGGAACGTATGTGGCACGATTATTGCCCGCCGGTCATTCCAGAGACGCCCGTCGGTCACATGCTGATGGCCGTCCCTGGGTATTTTCCTCACTTTTCCTTTACTGTTTTACTCCATTTCTTATATATTCTTTTTTCTTTTATTTCTTTTATTTCAAAATTCTTTTTTTGCTTTTCTTTAATTTCTATTTAGTTTTATTGCATTTCTGAATTTTAAATTTAATTTATATTTATCTTTGTTTTGGTCCCTTTTGTGTACTAATATGTTTGTTTGTTTTATGAGATAATATCTTAGATCTTTGAATGGTTTGAGCTTGAGAAGCCTATCCAAGCCATGAGGAATTATTCCAATTGGTTTAATTCTTTACTCCTTTTCCATTTATTTATTTAATTATGCATTTATTTTTTTATTTATCTTTATGTTTATGTAAATTATTTTATTTCGCGTTAAATAAAAATGGATAAATATTTTACATTAATTAATTTGGTGACATTTGCAAATAAAGGACCAAAGTCCCATTTTAGCCAATGAAAACGTCACATAAAAATCGTTTTCATAATAAACGCATGCGAGGACCAAAGTCCTCAATAAATTAATGAATTTCCCGTTTTATGTATGTATCGCACTTTTATAAATGGGGGTTGTATTCCGCTCCTAGTATTATTGTAAATTATTTTGGTATGTTTATTTTTATTTTATTTATTTATTAACGCTTTGACATGAATAATTGCGCCTTTAACTAAATTGCATCGTGTGGAGAAAGAGTGAACTAATGAGCTCAAAATTTAATTGTAAAATTAATCAAGGTAGAAATAGATGAGAAGTCCCGAACCCAACTCTGGTCTTTGGGCTCAACGAGGCGAGAGGTATATCCGATCACTCATTGGAACGAGACCTCTAGACACCTCTTGTGTCAAATGACTTAATAAATCCTAGGCTCTATAGGGTTAGAGGGTCATTCCCAATGTTCTATTGGGGTGATTACCTCCAAGACCCCTTTGGCTTGCCCAAAATGGAAATATGCGTCGTCTTAGGCTCATTGAGGCGAGATGAACTTTCCCAATGTTCTATTGGGTGGCGACTCCATGAAACCTCCTCGTTGTCCAAAATAGACGCACTTGTAAATACCTTACAAGTTGTCAGCGAACCTCACACTTCTCGATCGCCCCTAAAGGCGGGTTGTTTGGGGCCATCGGGGTTTGGCGTGCGTCACAGTGGTGACTCCACTGGGGACTGGTTCGAGACTTTGATTTGAAAATACCTTGATTAAAATTTACAATTAAGTTTTAGTTTATAAATTTGCTTTCTCTCAAATTTGCATTACATCCCATTAGAGCCTTAGATCTATGCTAGTTTGGTCTCCTATCAGTCCCGGTGCATTCCCGAGGCACAACCCTATGTTCACTCAATGTAGGAAAGTGTTAAGGATAATCACCAGCCCAAGCCTAGTGCCATCATGGTATATCAAATGGTGATTCGATCGGTCATTACGCTCGTGATGAGCTAGACCCGTCGGCAGGGACCATGCTTGGGTAGACCTAAAGTAACACCACCCATGGCTAAAGCTCATGTAGTGGCCATAGATACTTCCCCTAGGTGATATGAACCGTAATACTATGCCTGTTGTGTGGAGCACTATATATTGAGTGAACCCAAACACTTCGATTATTTACCTAGCCAAAGGCTTTCATGCCCCGGTAGGACCATGTCAATTTGTTTGGACCACTTAAATATGTAGTGATCATCGTCCATATGTTTGTGCATTAGCTTAGGAGAGTTATGCTGCCGGTTTTTTCGCCATGCGCCATATGCGTCCATTGGGTCCCCTATTGACCCATGGGCTAATCTCGCCTAGGAAAGAGGCTATGACTACGTGTGTGGGGGTAATAAGGTTGGAAGGACCTATCTGCTTGCATGTGATTTGTGAAGTGTTGCATAGCACAATCATGCATCATTCTAACTCTCTGTGTTTACAGCCATCATAGATCTGCCCAAGTGGACAAGAGATCCTTAGGGGAGATTGATTAGGAATCTAGTTTCGGAGTTACCGGAAAGGGTGAACTTGTCAGAGATTCAGTCAAAAACCAGCTGCCCTACATCAGAGATGGCTAATTCACCCAGGGGGGCTGATGCAACTAGGGCTTTAATTGCAGAAGAGTTGGCCGGAGGTTGGAAGATTTTGAGAATAGAATGATGAACATGTTAGCTACAATGGCCTAGCGGACTACTCCGCAGAATCCTCCTCCTCCTCCCATAAGACAAAATGAACAGGAGGAGGATAGGGAAGAGAGGCAAGAAGAGATCCGACCACCGCCGATAGATTTAAGAACCACGACATCGGGGGTTCAAAGGAGAGGACTGGCCCTAAGATTGGGTGATGATCGCGAGGATGAAGACTATGAAGAGAGTGTATCAGAAAGGGGAAAAGCACCCCAGACAGAGGAGGCCATCTGGAAGAAGATGGAGGAGAAGTTTAAAGCAATGACTAGGATGTTCACTAGGAGCCAAGGGATGAATCCTGAGGATAAAGAGTTGGAAGGGGAAGACCCGATCCCATTTAATTTCAAGATGCTAGACATCCCTAAATTCGACGGCACCTCTGATCCCACGGCTCATGTGAAGCAATACTCGCTAGTAATGAAAGAGACCACCTTGACTAAGAGGAAGAAGGTGGAATACTTCATTCTAAGCTTAACTGGCCCGGCTGTGGACTGGTACCATGGACTTGATAGCAGAACCAAAAAGGATTGGGATTTGTTAACGGATGAATTTTTGAAGCAGTATGATTGCAACATGAGAATGGAAGTAACCCTTAAGAACTTAGAGCTTTTGCAACAGAAGGCTGGCAAATCCTTCCACGAGTATTTAACTAGATGGAGGAACAGAGTGATGGAGATGAGGAGGAAGCCAGATACCCCAGATCAGATAAGATTATTCATCAAGATTGCAAGCCCGTATCTGAGAGAGGGATTGAAGATGAAGGGGTTGCGAGATTAGGAATCCCTGAAGGATATTGCCATCGAAGCAGAGGGGGAGTACTTGGCTAGAAAATCAAGCAATGAGGGCTATGCTAAGAAAGGAAACAACAGCCAGGGGGCAAGTAGGCCAGCGGGATCCAATGGTAACACAAGAAGGACGGTCGAGGTGTCTATTACAGATACAGACGCAAGGCATTTCTCAAACTTGGGAAGGTCGCTATCATGGGTCTTGAAAAGGCTAATGAAAGAAGGGAAGTTGCAACCATTACCGCCTTGACCTGCCATGACTCAGGGGTTTTCGGGCCACAAGGATAATGAGTATTGTGCTTATCACCAGCACACGGGACATTCAACTGACGGATGCAAGGCTCTGAGGCATGCAATCCAAGACCTAATTGATTCGAAGCAAATCACAGAGCCCGAGAAGAGGGAAGGACAGAAGAAAGTCGGGTATAATAAGGTGCCCCTGCCTGTGTTCATGATTGGGTCCAGTTTGTCTGAGGAAGTTGTACTGAGAGAGTTGTACGGCAACGATGTAAACACTATTGTCACGAGCCTCTGTGAGGTGAGTGAAAAAGGGATGCCAACTGCAGTGATCGATTGCTGGTCCACTGATGAGAGTGGAAATGATGATGATGATGTTGTTGAGTTTCCTAACCCATGGGGTTCAGAGGAGGAGGAAGATCAAGAGAGGGAAGGAAGAAGGAAGGTTGGAGCCGTGACCCATAGCAGAAGGGTAGCTCCCGAAGTGGTAGAGCCTCAGGGGCCAGTTGGAGGTCAAAAGCAAAAGGGAAAAGAGCCAGAGGAAGATCAGATAATCAAGCAGTTGTAGAAGACGCTGGCTCAAATTTCTATCTGGGATCTCCTGAGGCAGTCCCCATCCCATAGGCAAAGGTTGGTGGAAGCCCTATGTGAGACAACTGTCGCTACGACGATTTCACTCACGGAGCTGCTACAAGTAGTGAAGGGAGGAGCTGGAGAAAATGTAGTTTTCACGAATGCGGATTTGCCAGTGGAAGGTCGCAACCACAACCGCCCCTTGTACATTCGGGCCCAAATCAACCAGAAGCACACGGCTTGTGTGATGGTGGACGATGGTTCATCCATTAACGTGTGCCCGCAAGTGGTGATGGCAGCTTTTGGGGTGACATAAGATATGTTAGCCAAGTCGGATTTAACGATCACAACCTATGACAATTCTCGCCGACATGCTTCGGGAACTTTTAAGACAGTGGTCAAGACGGGGCCAGTGGAGACTGAGGTCGAATTTGTAGTTTTGCCTATCCCTGCCAATTTTTCAGCTTTGTTGGGGAGGCTGTGGTTCCACAAATTGGGAGGTGTTCCATCTACACTTCACCAAATGGTCAAGATACCACATGAAGGGCAATTGGTGACCATCAAGGCTGTAAGAGAGAATTAGGTATCCATACTCTAGATTGCGAGGCAGCCTTTTAGTGGATTCTATGTGGCCACTATTGGTGAGGATAAGTTGATAAAGGGCAGCCCCCAAGTGCTAGCTATGATGAAGAAGATGTCATTTCTTCCGGGTGCTGGATTAGGCAAGAACTCCCAAGGGATGCCAGAGGTCATCGCCACTAAGGGCCAGAAAGATAGAAAAGGCCAGGGCTACAAGGGTGAGATGAGGAAAGATGTGAAGCCAGCGAAGGAGATCCCCCACATTTGGGAAAGCTTTGTGCCGGCATCAGCAGTCTGCACCTACAGCGGAGAAACCGAGCCTCAGTGGGTCGATGGGAAGATCGTACTGGGTTTTGAGGTGTTCAATGATGTCTATGATTGGGTTGTTGGGATGATCAAGCCGACTGAGGGCTTCTGGGATGAAGAAGTTTTGACCAACCAAACGATCTGGGACAGAGAAGAGCCTGAAGAGGTTGTGACTGAGAAGATGGTAGCCACTCAGTTCAAAGGGAAAGCAAAGGTCAAAGAAGCCATTCAAGAGATAGTTGAAGAACTCCCAACCAATCAAGATGATGCAGGCCCGTCGACGATAGCAGATCCGCTGGTAGCAGAGGAAAAAGCCAGTTTAGATTGTCCTTTCATTCTCGAACTTTTTGATGATTTAAATGACAATTTTAATTTTATTAATAAAGTGAACAATTTTGCTTACTTGTGCGATGTTTATGATGATTTCAATATGCATGATCATGATCATACTCCATTCATATTTGATATTGATTCTATTGATGCTACTCCATTTAATCTTGGAACCTCGGAAAATCCGAAAGAAATTTTGATAGCATCAAATGTAACTCCTGAGGAAAGAGAAAGATTTGAGAGAATAATAGAAAAATATGAAAAAGTCTTTGCTTAGACCTATGAGGATATGCCAGGAATTGATCGGGGCGTCGCAGAACATGCCATTCCAACATATCCAGACCACAAGCCTGTAAAGCAGAAACTAAAAAGGCTCCGGCCAGAATGGGCGGATAAGGTGAAAGAAGAGATTCGTCAACAGATTGAGGCCAAGTTCTTGGTTGAGGTACAGTATCCCACATGGTTGGCCAACGTTGTCCCCGTGACTAAGAAAAACGGTAAAGTGAGGGTATGTGTGGACTACCGGGATTTGAACAAGGCTTGTCCGAAAGATAACTTCCCACTACCCCATATAGATGTGCTGATAGACAGCGTCGCTGCTTGCGAGATGTACAGCTTTGGAGATGGTTATGCGGGCTATAATCAGATTCTCAATAAGATAATTGACCGAATCAAGACTGCTTTTATTACAGAATGGGGGACCTATGCCTATAGGGTAATGCCCTTCGGCTTGAAAAATGCAGGAGCTACCTACCAGAGGATGGCAAAGAAAATCTTAAGTGACTTGATCCATAAACAAGTAGAGGTGTACGTGGATGATATGATGATCAAGTCCGCCACTAGAGAAGGCCATTTTGAAGCAGTAGAGAAATTCTTCCAGAGAATAGACAAGTACAACCTGCAGTTAAATCCTAAGAAGTGTATCTTTGGGGTCACTTCAGGAAAGTTGTTGTGACATGTTGTTAGCCAAAGGGGGATTGAGATCGATCCAGACAAGGTAAAGGCCATAGAGAGATGCCAGTTCCTCAGAAAGAGAAGGATGTGAGAAGTTTTCTAGGCAAGTTGCAGTATGTCAGCAGGTTTATCGCGAAGCTCACCTCAATATGTGAGCCGATATTCAAGTTGCTTAGAAAAGGTCAGCCAGTGGTGTGGAATGAAGATTGTAAGAAGGCCTTCGATACCATCAGCGAGTACTTGCTGAATTCACCAGTACTAAGACCACCGCAACCAGCTAAACCGCTCATTTTATATCTAGCGGTGGAGGATGGCTCTGTAGGTGCCATGATGGCCCAAGAGGATGAGTTCGGAATGGAGTTTGCAGTTTATTACCTCAGCAAGAAGTTCCTCGCCTACGAGATTAAATACACGGAAGTAGAAAATATCTGTCTCACTGTGATTTAGGCATCCAAGAAGTTAAGACATTACTTCCATTCTTATAAGGTACAAACAGTGGCAAAGCAGAATCCTTTAAGGTATTTGCAGGAAGCACCGTCTTTACTCGGGAAGATGGGAAGGTGGCTGTTGCTACTACAGGAATTTGACATAGACTACATCACCCGGAAGACCATCAAGGGTTGGGCAGTAGCTGAGTTTCTAGCTAATCATCCAATCCAGGGTGATTCCTTTGAGTTCAATTTTCCTGATGAGGATATAGCGACAATCGCAGTTCAAGGTCGGCAGCTACACTTTGACGGGGCTGTTAACAATAAGGGGGCAGGAGTAGGAGTTATTCTGACAACCCCAAATGACGAAAAACTCCCATTAGCCAAAAAGTTGAGGTACAAAGCTACTAACAATGAAGCTGAGTATGAAGCATGCACTTGCGGGCTAGAAGCGTTGATCGCCTTGGGGGCAAAAGACGTGGAAGTGTTTGGAGATTTGTCCTTGGTGGTCAATCAAATTTGAGGGGAATGGGCTATCAAAGAAGAGCGGCTTATGCCATATGTCGAATACCTGCGGGAGTTGAGTAGCCAATTCGAGTCATGTACATTTCACTTTGTGCCAGGAGATGAGAATCGGTTAGCTGATGCACTTGCGACTCTGGTATCAATATGGGAAAATTCGAAAGGGGTAGCCATGAAACCAGTTTTGATTTCCAGTTCTGAGAGGCCCAGCTTTGAAACCAAGGCAGTAATGGAAATAGAGGTAGCAGATGGGAAGCCATGGTATGTCGATATCATAAACTACTTGAAAAAAACAACATTTCCGGAGGAGGCTACTGAAAAAGACCAAAGAATGATTCGCAAGCTGTCTACTCAATTCATTTGTGTAAATGGGGTGTTATATAAGAGACAGGCTGATGGTATTCAGCTGAGATGCCTAGACGAAAAGGAAGCTCGGAAGGTAATGGAAGAAACTCATGCCGGTGTGTACGGGGCTCACATGAACAGATTGATGTTAGCTAAGAAAATCATGAGGCAAGGGTATCTCCATGGATGCTGACTGCTCAAAGTATGTGAAGCAATGCCAGTTATACCAGCAGTATGCAGACGTGAGGCATTTACCCGTGTCGGAGCTACATAATTTAACGTCGCCTTGGCCGTTTGCTGCTTGGGGATAGACATCATCGGGGAGATTCGACCCACGGCCTCTAATGGACACAAGTATATTATACTCGCTATCGACTATTTCACCAAGTGGATAGAAGCCGAGTCCTTTAGGAAGATTGATGCCCGGGATATGGCAAAATTCATTGAGAGGAACTTGATATGCAGATACGGCCTTCCGCATCATGTGGTGTCCGATAATGGAGTCCAGTTCATGGGCCAAACAAAGAAATTACTCGAGAAGTATGGGATTGAGCATCATAAGTCTTCTCCGTGCAGCCCACAAGCTAATGGGGCGGTTGAGGCCGCTAACAAGAACATCAAGAGGATCCTGGCCAAGATGGTCCAAACTTACAAGGATTGGGTAGAAAAGTTACCGTTCGCGCTCTCGGGCTACAGACCAACAGTCAGGACATCTAGAGGCGCCACGCCGTACTCTCTGGTGTATGGGACAGAAGCAGTGTTGCCACTCGAGATCGAGCTCAAGTCACTGAGGGTGGTTATGGAGGCACAGATTCCTGAAGTTGAATGTGCACAACAGAAGTTGCAACACTTGAACATGTTGGATAAGAGTAGATTGAAAGCCTATTACCACAACCAGATCTATCAGAAGAGACTTGCCAGGTCCTTCGGAAAGAAAATCAGGAAGCACCCATTGAAAGAGGGAGACTTGGTGTTCAAACAGATGAGACCAGGTGCACCGGATATTCGAGGAAAATTCAGACCAACATGGGAAGGGCCATTCCTCCTAAAGAAGCTGTTGTCGAAAGGAGCCGTGATCTTGTCAGATAGCGATGGCAATGAATTCAAAGAACCGATCAACATAGACAAACTCAAAAGATTCCATGGTTAAAGACTATAAGATAAAAAGAAGAGAATAAAAATGCCTCGCGGGTTGAAAATCGAAAAAAGGCGGCCTTGCTAAAATTGGGCGCCTCGACAGGGTGAAAACCAGAAAAAGGCATCCTGTGCAAAAATTAGAGGCATGAGAGAAAATGTCCAGTCGAGAAAACCCGAGAGGGCCGATTGGTAACAGGAGTCTTATGCTATCAAAGTTTGGTTCCATGAACTAATATGGTTTAGACAGTTGAATTAGTGTCAAATACTGATCATGTATGTTGAACTTCTAGAGAAATGTACACAATTTGGTGAAATAAAATAAGAATTATTCTTTTAATTTCCATCATTTTATAGTTCTGCTTTGAAAAGAAACGTAATACCCAAAAGGGTGTACAATTTAAGCTTAACTAGGCTCTACCGCTACTCTCGCCGTCTAGACGCTTGAGTCCTCGTGTCCTGTTGTCAGACGCTGGACTGAGGACCCATCTCTTGTACTCGCTGGTGGAGGCCATAGAATGAGTTCCGAATGGAGGTATGATGGTCTTCACTGGAAGTTGGCTCCACAGTTCATGATAGCGAGAAGCAAAAGCAGCAGAAAAAGCTCCTCCCTGAAAGGATAGTGGGACTCTTACCACGTCCTGGGTCATCCCGAGTTGACGAGCACATCGGACTGTAATACAGAAGGTGGCTTGACGAAGCCCGAATAGGGGAACGCACCCCGACGATCCATCAATGACTGCATGAGACAGAGGAAGCCAAGCAGGCATGAAGTTGATGTCATCATCTGATATCTCACCAAATCTAGCAATGCCTTTGTCAGGAGTTACAAGTGAATACAGTCGTTTCCGCGGGAGGAAGTGTCTCGGTGAATATTGTGCAATAACTCGGGGAGGTGGTTTTGACAACAGCTTCAGTTTCTCCTGCAACCATATCTAAAAAAAAAGCCGCTAGAGTAAGTTGGGTTTACTTCAGGCAAAAAAATAAGGCACAGGGTTGTGTGAAAATTCGAAAGGACGTACTTCCCGCTAAGAAAAGCTAGTGCGAAAATCCACAAGGGACGCACTACCTTTTAAAATAATGACGTACCTAGAGTAATAAGGGGCTCCCAGTGAATGAAGTGGTAGATCCCAAGCAAATAGAATCCAAGCCCAAAATGGTTTCAACCAGAATAAGGGGAAAGGGAGACAACCCACGATGAAAATCATCTAGAACCCCGAACAGGTAAGGATCACCAACCAAGTCTCCTGAAGTTACGGTCAAGAGGTTCATCATGCAGAATAAGAAGACAATGCTTACTCGATAAGTAGGGACATCAGAAAATCTGTCCAGCGCCTCGATTAGTGGCTCCAAGGAAAATGTGGGACCCTGTGGGACCAACCGAGCGGCCTCAAAAGGAGCTATACCCAGAGATAGGGCGATATCCTAAGTCTGAATCAGACCATAGCAGGGGATGCAAGGCAGAGCATTAGGAGGGTACCATGCTCCGGTGATGGCAGCAAACTCCTTGGGCAGAGGGCACAGTTCCTGATAAGTGAACTTGAAAATGTGAAACCGTGGATTCCAGAAATGGGTTGCAGCTAAGAGAAGGTTGTGGTCTATTTTGGCTCTACATAAATATTTCAGCCCAGACAGGGTAGTGAGGGTGTTGTTTTCCCAAGTGCGAGTGTCGTCCAAGATACGGTACATCCTTTGGAAAAGGGGAGAAGTCATCCTTTAAAAGTCAAAGATTGAGGGTAGCAAGGAATTAAAATAAGTAAGGAGGCGCAAAGTCCAAGAAAAATGGTAAAATTTATAGGGAAGCTCCACAGACGTCCTACCCGTGACTCAGTATAGGTGGCCTGCCCGTCGGTCGTCGTCCACCTGACAGATGCATGCGTCATCATTGCATTCATCACGCGCATTTATTATGCATTTAATGCGGCCATGTGGAATGACAGACGATCAACCCGTCTGTCACTACTGGAGACACCTAACCCGTCGGTCATGAAAACTATATATATGTGCACAGACGACGGACAGACAGTTTTGCACCTCTTTTCTTTTCGTTTTCTGCTTTCCACCGTTCCTCATTGCGGTTTCTTGCTTATTTTCTCCATCTTTTCGCCTTTTCTCTCTTTTTTACTTATATTTCTACGTTCCTCGCATTACCGGGCACCTGTTGGAGTATATTTTCTGTCTTTTCATCGATTTTCTTTTTTCTGTGAACTACAGGTTAGTAATTAATTTTTCTTTCTCTCTTTTTATCTTGAGTAAGTAAAGTTTAATTTTCTTATTTTGTCTATTATTGAGTGTTGCTGTTAGTGTAAATAATTCAGCCTAATAATTAGCATTAGATGCTGTTTACATGATTAATTTTAATATCACTTTGGTATATATTTTTCTTTTACTGTTGATTAGCCTTGCATGAGTATTCTTATTGCCTTGAATTTTAATGCCTTCATGCTCTTTAATAAAGCATGCTTCCATATAAAATGACATTTAATTACAATATTGTGGCATATCTAGAAATAAGATATTCTTATACATGTGTTAACTATGAAGTCAATAAATGTTGTGCCGCTGTTGGGGCCCGAGGCCTGTGGTTCTCTTTTCTTGCCTTTCTTATGCAGGAGGTTGGGCATATCCTTGCCGAGATGCTGCCAAATTTTTTATTTGTTTTATTTTATTTATTTTGTTTCTTTTTAGGCCAGACCATCCTTGCCTGGGTGATGCCCGAATTGTCTCATCTTTGAAATCAGGCCCATTAGCGGCCATTATATTAAATTAATTGCATAATTTTTCTCTTGCAAGATGCCGCCTCAATGACATGTTCCGCAGGGACAGCCCGAGCGGCAGGGATAGCCGAAGGCCCCGGATTGGATAAGCCCTGATGACAGACAGAGGTATAGGGTGTTGGCTCAGTTGGACTTTCGAGCCAGTTGCTTCATTTCTAGGCCATTCCTGGAGGTCTTAGGGATGGCAGGTGAGGTCAATGCACTTTTGGTGGGCGCAGGATGGACCGATTTTCTGACACCGGCCTTCCCGACACATCCAGAGGCAGTGCAGCAGGTCCTAGCCACACTACGCTATGGAGGGTTCCAGAGGTCAGATACGGAGCCCGGGGTGGTGTAGTTTTGGTTTGATGGTCATCATTTCAGTATCACACGCCAGCGATTTGCAGAGGCCATGGGACTCCCACGGGGTGATGGTGTGATGGTACCTCAGCGGGCGGTGAGGCACGACCATTGGGCGACCATAGCTCTACCTGGAGTGCTATATGATCACAATACAGCAAATAGTACCGTGCTTATTTCACATGGGCTCCGGTACCTACATAGAGTGCTCTCCGGCTCATACCTTGGACGGGCTGGTAACCCAATATCGCTCAATGCTGCAGAGATTTGGAGCCTATGGGCCATGGTGGCAGGCCAGCGTCTTAATGTTAGCCATGAGCATGGTGAGGGTTTCCAGGGGGACAGCCCCAGTGGTGATTATTGGAGGAGTCATTACCAGACTATTATTGGGATTGGGAGTTAGCCCAGACAGACTTAGGGATGCCTTAGATGAGGGCATATATGTAGACGCGCCGGCCGCCGTATAGATGGGGATGGTACTACAGATACCGGGATAGGCCGAGGCATTCAGGCTTCTAACCATTCATGAGACCCGGCATGCTTTTGCTCTCCCTTCACTAGCACCGGCACAGGAGCAGCCACAGGAGCAGCAGCCCCCACATCCACAGTATCTAGAGGATCAGCCTCCCCAGCATCAGGACTACCAGGAGGGGCCACCACCACAACCACGGCCAGAGGAGGAGCAGCCTAGGACCCCCTCAGACTTCGAGGTGGAGTTTACCATGGATGACCTGTTTGGCACTCCCTTAGCACCAAGGGTGCGGTGCCCCACTCCTCTTCCAGCTTCGAGGGTACAGCGGACCACTCTCCGACCATCAGGGAGGTTCCATCCTTACACCAGAGGGGACCCGGGGGCATCTACCTCCACAGCGTCACCACCAGAGCAGACTCCCGAGCCTGTTCCACCTCAGCCATCGCAGCCTAACATTTCTAAGCTCATAGTCTCCATGTTTGCATCTTTTGAGCGCAGAAGGGAGGAGAGGGATAGGGTCCTCCACGAGCAGTTCAGGTAGAGGGATAGGCTCACACAGGAGAGGCTAGACCAGCAGCACGCCACCATCCAGGAGCAGGCTAGGCTCATTGAGCGCATGGGCCAGGAGCAGGCTAGGCTCATCGATTATATGGTCCAGGAGCAGGCCAGGCTTATACAGCACATAGTACAGGAACAGGAGGGGCCCAGAGAGCAGCTGAAACAGGAGTTGAGGACGTCTCAGGACGAGGTGGCTCAGAGGATCGATGTGACTCTTCAAATGATAGATGAGCACTCGATTCTCTCAGGTTCAGAGTCCAGGGGTTGGAGGGGGTCATTCCTCCCCTTGCCCAGTCTATTCGAGGGTTCCGGGAGCACACAGAGCAGAGGCTAGATCGCATGGGGACCACTACTATTGAGCAGACCCACCAGTTGAGCAGAGCCTTCAAGGGGCTAGGGGGGATGATCACAGAGACCTTGTGCTTCATGACAGTGTGCGCGCAGCCCTTCCTAGACGGATACACTCAGGTACAGTTTCAGCAGCAGAGTTCTAAGAGACCACAGCCTCAATCTGTGCCGGTGGCAGTTCCTCCTAGGTTCCAGCCCATGGTTAGAGTATGGGACTTTCAGCAGCCAGACCCAGCAGATCCTTCTAGCCAGCCTTCCACTTCTGGGGCTGGACCTTCTACCTCTCAGCCTCAGCCTCAGCCTCAGTCGATATATCTGTCTGATAATGATGATGACCCCGAGGAGGAGCTCACAGATTATCCGCTATTATAGTCATTCAGGGAGTTTAGATGACATTTTTTTATATTTTGTTTATTATTATTATCGCAGTTGTATATACGCTGTACAAAATTGAGTTTTAGTGAAAAACATTTACTATCAGATTTACATGTTTTTTTATCTCTTTTTATCTTTATTTGTGCTTTTACTTATATTAAAGATAGCTGAGTACTTTCTCTTTATTTGCATTAAAGCTAAATGACCATGTAATCATAAAAAATGATGATGCAGTGAAAATGATGATAAACAATAAATGGTAATACAAAATCGTTTATGAGCCTATTAAACAGGGATAACTTGCATAGGAATTAACAAAAATTCTTTGCCACACAGGAACATTATTTAACATCGATCCAGGGACGGACATCAATCACAATGAAGGGTAAATAGACCTAGTGCTCCGCCCTTCAAAGATCAGATCAATCAACTACGCACCTTGCAGATTGGATGGGGGTTAGCAGGGGAGCATCTCACAATTCAAGTCATAGTCAGAAAGTACTATGCACCTTGCAGATCGGATGGGGGTTAGCAAAGCGTTTTCAACAAATTGAGACTCTAATTGACAAACACCGCTTCTCACCAATCAAAGTTGCAGTTAGCAAACACTGCTCTTCACATCGAGACTCCGGTTGACAAACACCACTTCTCACCAATCGAAGTTGCAGTTAGCAAACACTGCTCTCCACATCGAGACTCCGATTGACAAACACTGCTTCTCACCAATCGAAGTTGCAGCTAGCAAACACTGCTTTTCAGATCGAGACTCCGGTTGACAAACACCACTTCTCACCAATCGAAGTTGCAGTTAGCAAACACTGCTCTTCACATCGAGACTCTGGTTGACAAACACCGCTTTTCACCAATCGAAGTTGCAGTTAGCAAACACTGCTCTTCACATCGAGACTCCGGTTGATAAATACTGCTTCTCACCAATCGAAGTTGCAGTTAGCAAACACTGCTCTTCACATCGAGACTCCAGTTGATAAATACTGCTTCTCACCAATCGAAGTTGCAGTTAACAAACACTGCTCTTCACATCCAGACTCCGGTTGACAAACACCGCTTTTCACCAATCGAAGTTGCAGTTAGTAAACACTGCTCTTCACATCGAGACTCTGGTTCACAAACACCGCTTCTCACCAATCAAAGTTGCAGTTAGCAAACACTTCTCTTCACATCGAGACTCCGGTTGACAAACACCGCTTCTCTCCAATCGAAGTTGCAATTAGCAAACACTGCTCTTCACATTGAGACTCTGGTTGACAAACACCGTTTCTCACCAATCGAAGTTGCAGTTAGCAAACAATGCTCTTCACACTGAGGTCGTGACGAGAGGACGCTGCACCTCACCAACACTACATCCAGCCGAAGCCGCACGAGCTGAGACGAGGCCCGCCAGGCGAAGCCAACCATTTGCCATTATGCAGCCGCCAAAGGTAAGGATTGCTCCAGGTACGCATTTCTTTCCTTTTTTTCTCTGAATTTTGGCTCATCTAGGCACTTGTGCACTAGTTTCCCCAAAATTGGTGGCAACTGTAAGCACCGTGTCCCGAGGCGGTCCAAATCAGAGATTACTCGATGAAGAAATCGATGTCCATCTCTGAATGAATGGATGGAATTCAAGAATTTTGGTCCTTTAGCTTCACGATAATTAAAGGTTTTCATTTGCCAGAAAATGAAATAGAAAAGTCAAGAGGTTTTAGCTTGAAAAAGGGGTTTTTTCCTCCACAGACTGCCAGCCCGTCTGTCGTGATATGACCGTCGGTCGCTGAGGCGGTCTGTCTCTCGCAATGAGGGACGGGCCGTCGGTGAGGCGAGTGATGGACACATGTCCGCAGACCGACGCCCATCCCTGAAGTCCGTGCCTTGCTTGGTCGGTGGCCAAAATGACCGCGCGTGTAACACCCCAAAACCACCCCAGTAGTTTGAGCCTGTCCGTGTCTATATGTGTGTATTTGTATGTGTTACATGTATGTGTTTAATTGGATTATTTATTTAATTTATGTATATTAATTTGAGAAGAGGAGTTAGACTATAGTATAAGTGGGTGTATGGAAATAAAATGTGATTAAGAGATGAATTAGTGTGTATAGTAAAGTATGGGAGTAGGGTGTGATATGGGACATGTGTCTTATGGGGAGAGTGACATGTGGCATAGTGGATGGGTTAGCATTTAATGAGTTTGGTGAGAAAGAGAGAAGGCAGCTCTTCTTCCCTTTGATTCCCGTTCTTCTTTCTTCCTCACGCCGTTCTTCTTTTCTTCTTCTTTCTTCTTGTTCTTTCCTTCTTCTTGGCCCGATCTTGCTCCCTCTCCTTTCCCTTGAGAAGATTTAGTTGTTTGGCTTTTGATTTTGAAGCTCAAATGTGAGTTGGGGTTATGGGTGTTTTAGATTCTTCTTCTTCCTCTTCTCTAGGTTTTAGTTTATATGTATTTGTTTATGGGTTGTTTTAGAATTGATCTTGGTTATGGTGGATTTGTGGTTCAGAGGAGGCTCCTAGGCCGAATAAAGGAAAAGAAATCGCTAGCGGGAGCGGAGCTCGCGAATAGGAGCTAAGGAGAGAAGGTTTGGGAATGTTCATCTTTTATGTATATATGTGAATTGGGTTGGATAATTATGCTTTTGGTTTTGATTGTGGTTGTAAGTTAAATCACATTAATTATGATATAAGATGCTAGAGAATGAATATTGTTGAAGGAATTGTGAGAAATTATGTGAATAGTGATAATTGTTGTTAAATGTGCTGTTTTGGAAATTTTAGAATTGGACATGTAATTGACTTGATTTAATTGAGATAATTGGTGGTAAAGCTGGGTTTTTAATTATGTTATGAGTTGTGGATGCTTCGATTGCTGAATTTTGAGGTTTGGAATCAATTTTGGAAGTTTGGATGTGAATATTGTGTGAATTCTGCAGATTTTGGGCGTAAGAGCTGAAAAACCCGTGTCTGTCTCGATCGCGACAGAATGCGGAGGTTTCAATCCTCGCGCCGGCGCGAGAGATGTCGCGCCAAAGAACTCAAGGGAGCTCTCTGTCGCGAGCGCGACAGAGTACTCGAGCTCCGAACTTGTGCAAGGCTTCCTTCGATCGCGAGCGCGACAGAAGAGTAGCACCTTCGTCCTCTCGCGAGCACGAGATCCCTCGCGATCGCGAGTCGAGGCGAGGAGGTGTAGCTTGGCTTCTGTCGCGAGCGCGACAGACGTGACTTCCAAATTTGATTTCTTCTCCTTTTTGCTTAATGACTTAACTTCTTTTGCATGCTGTTCTATTAAAGATTTGACTATCTATTTATATGGATAATATGTATGTAAACGTGATAAGATTTTGCACAACCTGCTAATGTCGGATAAGTGGATAGTTAGGCATGCCTAATAGAGTTATGCTCCGCTGCAGCTATGTGTACGACTTTGGACCCTGATCAGGTCCCCCGATTGGATCCTCGCGATCCTTCTGTCTGAATCTTTCTTAAGATTCTATGTGAAAACATTTTTGGAATAAAGCAAATAGAATATTTTGATACCTCCGGGTATCTATGTATTTGAATTATGATACCGATACTCTCAAGTATCTATGTGTACTCGTTATCCACTCATTATGATTAAGCAGGTGTCATTGTATTTTGTACAAGAATCTTTGGATGAGAATGCAAATATCTGAATTAACTATGTATGATTATATGCCCATAATTATATTGTTATCATATGTTTTCTGTTATCGTCACTGTGAGTGGCGGTTATGCATTTTGTGTTTTCCCCACTAAGCGATCTCGCTTAGCACAGGTGTTTATCCGTGCAGGTGTGGAAGGTTTTTGATTGCCTCGGGTGGGGCGTGTCGCATCGGGAAGGCCAACGCAACTAGAGATTGGAAGTTTTATAGTATAGGCTTTCCTTTCTTTTGTAATGGATGTAATATTTTGTTAGCCCTTGGAACAATGTATCTTGGGCTTTTGTAAATTGGTTCTTTTTGTAACCTTTTGTAACATGTAAAGACTTTCTTTTTATATATTAATAAAAAGAATCCATTTTGTTCTGTATCCCTCTTCTTTCTCTTAAAGTTTTTATTTATACGAATATATGATTCCTATGTGATGTTTACATGTTTGTACTAGTGGGGTGTGACACTCCTATCTATCTTGGGTCCTTCTCGCTCTAATCACGAGTAGAAGTATCCATAATATAGGTTGGGGTGTGACATTAGGTGGTATCAGAGCAATTGGTTTAGATGTTACTGAGTTTCAGTGTGTTAGTTAGTGTGGGAGTTGTGTTGGTCTGATGCGCACTGCGTTTATGTTTTGTAGTTATGGAGTCCGCTCGTGGATCGCTTGAGGGGTCAGCGGAAAGTGCGAATCCCCAAGAGCAGGATCCCTCAGTTTCTGGTCCGGCTCAACCTCCTAGGGGGTATCCAGAGGTGCCTTTGGGACCAATGGAAGCGATGCTTCAGAGTATGACAAGGGTACTCGAAAGGGTAACAGCGCCAAGTGCACCTATTGAGAGGTTAAGAAAGCATGGTGCAGAGAATTTCTTTAGTACTAGCATAGATGAATCTTATAAAGCAGAGATGTGGTTAGAAAAGACATCCAGAGTACTTAGGGAGATAAGATGCCCACCGGAGCAAGAAGTGGAATGTGCCTTGTCTTTGTTACAAGGTTCTGCCTATGATTGGTGGAGATTGGTGGTTAGTCAACCGCAAGTTCCTAAACCGATTACATGGGAGTTCTTCGAGGGGGAGTTTCAGAACCGGTATGTGACCAAAGCTTATAAGGATGCCAAGTGGGCACAGTTTCTCACTCTTAAGCAAAGAATGATGTCTGTGGCTGAGTATGAGGATGAGTTCAATAAGCTCAGTAAGTATGCACCGCCAAGGGTCCTTACAGAAGAGTTCAGATTCAGCATTTTGAAGCAGGCTTGAATGAATCTTTAAAGGTGATTTTAATTTCATTGATGTCGGCTCCGAATGTGAAGTATTATCAGTTAGTTCAAGCAGCCTTGAGGGCGGAGCGTTCTGAGAATATATTGAGAGAAAAGGCTCAGAGAAGAAAGTCTGCAAGAGGTGGCTCTTCTTCAGGCAAGAGGCCGAGGGAATCGCAAGGGAACTTTGCTGATGAGTCTATAGTTAGTCCAGCCCCTAGAGGGAGGAGACAGGGTTCTTCTAGGGGAGCGGACTAAGGTAGAGGAGATGGCGCTCCCCAATGTACTCATTGTAATAAACAACATTGGGGTGAGTGTCGGTGGTTAACGGGAGGCTGTTCTAGATGTGGTTCTATGGACCATTTACTTGCAAATTGTATGAATCGATTTGGAGATCCTTCGGGACAACAGGAAGGGAGCCGAGCTGGATCTAATGTACCCCAAGGAAGTCGTAATCGGGGTAGAGGAAGGGGTCGAGGTGGATGGCCTAGAGATAGAGAAGCTTCAGAATCAATAGATCGCCCAGTGCCATCAGCCGGTAGAGCTTATGCTATGAAGGCCCGAGAGGAACAGAATGCTCCCGAAGTGATTGCCGGTAAGTTCTCTTCGCTTGATTCTGAAGTTTATGTTTTGATTGACCCGGGCTCTACCCATTCTTATGTGTGTTCTGGTAAGTTGTGGGATAGTTTGGGTAGTGAGGAGAAGATGGAATATGAGATTTGTGTATCCAGTCCGTTGGGTCAGAGTGTTATGGTTAATCGTGTATGTCGGAAGTGTCCTTTAAAGATTCAGGGTACCGAGTTTGTAGTGGATTTGATTTGTTTACCTTTCCATGAGTTTGATATTATTCTGGGAATGGATTGGTTGGATAAGCATCGTGCGGTAGTGGACTGTCATAGGAAAGTAATGGTTTTGAAGGATAAAGATCAAATGCCTGTTGTGGTAAAGGGAATTGGAAGCAGTTCTCTGCATAATGTGGTATCAGCTATGAAAGCCAGAAGATTTATCAGGAAAGGATGTGAAGCGTTTTTGGCTGTGGTTTTAGATTCTCGGAGAGGTCAAGTTAAGATTCAAGATATACCGGTTGTAAGAGATTTTGTAGATGTTTTTCCGAAAGAATTACCGAGATTACCTCTTGAGAGAGAAGTTGAACTGTCAGTAGAAATTCTGCCGGGGACAGCTCCGATTTCTAAGGCTCCTTACAGAATGGCTCCAATGGAATTGAAGGAATTGAAAAGTCAGTTGCAAGAGTTGTTGGATAAAGGGTTTATTCGGCCAAGTGTGTCACCGTGGGGTGCTCCAGTGCTGTTTGTTAAGAAGAAAGATGGAACCCTTCGGATGTGCATTGATTATCGACAGCTTAACAAAGTGACTGTCAAGAATAAGTACCCATTGCCAAGGATTGAAGATCTTTTTGACCAATTGAGAGGAGCTGGGGTATTCTCTAAGATAGATTTGAGGTCAGGCTATTACCAGTTAGGGGTTAAGGAAGCAGATGTGGCTAAGACGGCTTTCCGGACGCGTTATGGTCATTATGAATTTTTAGTGATGCCTTTTGGTTTGACCAATGCGCCTGCAGCCTTTATGGATCTGATGAACCGAGTTTTCCGACCGTATCTGGACAAGTTTGTGGTGGTATTTATTGATGACATTTTGGTGTACTCTAGAGACCGCAAAGAACATGAGGAACATCTTAGACTGGTATTGCAAATGTTGAGAGATCATCAATTGTATGTGAAACTCAGTAAGTGTGAGTTTTGGTTGAAAGAAGTGACCTTTCTTGGACATGTGGTGTCAGCAGAAGGTGTACGGGTTGATCCTAGCAAAATTGAAGCAATTGTTAATTGGATGCCTCCGAAGAATGTGCCAGAAGTAAGAAGTTTTCTAGGATTAGCAGGGTATTACCGACGGTTTGTTCAGGGGTTCTCAGTGTTAACGTCTCCTTTGACCAAGCTACTTCGGAAGGATGTCAAGTTTGTATGGACTGAAAAGTGTCAAGCCAGTCTTGATCGTTTAAAAGAGTTATTGGTTAAAGCTCCTGTGCTTACACAGCCGGTTTCGGGTCAAGAGTACACTATGTACAGTGATGCTTCGGGAATTGGGTTAGGTTGTGTTCTGATGCAAGGGAATAAAGTAGTAGCTTATGCATCGAGACAGTTGAAGCCTCATGAGCGGAATTACCCGACTCACGATTTGGAGTTGGCAGCGGTAGTGTTTGCGCTTAAGGTTTGGCGACACTACTTGTATGGGGAGACGTGCAGAATTTTCACCGATCACAAGAGTCTTAAGTATTTGTTAACACAGAAGGAATTAAATTTGAGACAGCGGAGATGGTTAGAGCTATTCAAGGATTATGATTGTATCATTGACTATCATCCGGGTAAAGCTAATGTGGTGGCGGATGCTCTTAGTAGGAAGTCTTTGTCTGCGTTACTGGCTAGTAGAGGCAGATGGAGATTTGATTCTGAAGGTGCTCTGATTGCTCAACTTAAAGTTAAGCCTAGTTTGAGATCGGAAATTGTAAAGGCTCAGTTAGATGATCATGTGCTTCAGCGTGTTTGTCAAGCAGTGAAAGAGGGCAAGCGGACTGAGTACTTATTAGACAGTGAAGGAGTGTTGAGGCACGGTAATCGGTTATGTGTACCTAATGTGGGTGAGTTAAGAAAGAAGCTTTTGCAAGAAGCTCATTCGTCAGTCTTCACTATGCATCCTGGTGGAGACAAGATGTATCAAGATCTGAAGCAATTTTATTGGTGGCCGGGAATGAAAAGAGAGATAACAGAATTTGTTTCAAGGTGTCTTACTTGTCAGCAAGTGAAAACCGAGCATCAAGTGCCATCGGGATTGCTTCATCCCTTACCCATTCCTCAATGGAAATGGGATGACATCACGATGGATTTTGTATCTGGTCTTCCTATGACTCAGCGTAAGCATGATTCTGTATGGGTTATAGTGGATCGATTGTCAAAGTCTGCGCATTTTCTACCAGTGCGAGTGGATTATTCGATGGACAAGTTGGCAGAACTTTATGTGAATGAGATAGTTCGATTGCATGGAATTCCGTTATCCATTGTATCAGATAGAGATCCCCATTTTACATCCAAGTTTTGGAAAGAACTTCAGGTAGCCTTGGGAACACGGTTAAATTTCAGTACTGCTTTCCATCCGCAGACTGATGGTCAGTCAGAGAGGGTTATCCAAATGTTAGAAGATATGCTTCGGGGTTGTGCTTTAGAGTTCTCAGGAAGCTGGGATCGGTATGTATCTTTGATGGAGTTTGCATATAATAACAGTTATCAGGTGAGTATTGGTATGGCTCCTTACGAAGCACTGTATGGACGAAAATGTAGAACCCCAGTATGTTGGACTGAACTGTCAGAAAAGGCTATGATAGGTCCGGATATAGTACGGGATACCGAAGAGAAGGTAAGGGTTGTGCAACAGAACTTGAAGGCTGCTAAGGACCGACAGCGTTCTTATGCTAACTTGAAGCGCAGAGATATTCAGTATGAAGTGGGTGATAAGGTTTTCTTGAAAGTGTCACCGTGGCGAAAGGTTCTCCGTTTTGGCAAGAAAGGCAAGCTAAGCCCACGTTTTATTGGGCCATATGAGATTCTAAGAAAAGTAGGTCCAGTAGCGTATCAATTAGCTTTGCCTATGGAGTTAGCTAGATTACATGATGTTTTTCATGTATCTATGCTCAGGAGATATCGGTCAGATCCTTCGCATGTGTTACCAGTGCAAGATATTCGGATTCAGTCAGACTTTTCTTTTGATGAAGAACCAAAAAGGATTTTGGATAGGGAAATCAGACAGCTTCGGAATAAGCAGATACCGTTAGTCAAAGTTCTATGGCAACATCACGGTATTGAAGAAGCTACATGGGAACCAGAAGAAGCTATAAGATTGCAGTACCCTCAGTTATTTGGAACAGGTAAGAATTTCGAGGACGAAATTCTGTTAAGTGGGGGAGTATTGTAACACCCCAAAACCACCCCAGTAGTTTGAGCCTGTCCGTGTCTGTATGTGTGTATTTGTATGTGTTACATGTATGTGTTTAATTGGATTATTTATTTAATTTATGTATATTAATTTGAGAAGAGGAGTTAGACTATAGTATAAGTGGGTGTATGGAAATAAAATGTGATTAAGAGATGAATTAGTGTGTATAGTAAAGTATGGGAGTAGGGTGTGATATGGGACATGTGTCTTATGGGGAGAGTGACATGTGGCATAGTGGATGGGTTAGCATTTAATGAGTTTGCTGAGAAAGAGAGAAGGCAGCTCTTCTTCCCTTTGATTCCCGTTCTTCTTTCTTCCTCACTCCGTTCTTCTTTTCTTCTTCTTTCTTCTTGTTCTTTCCTTCTTCTTGGCCCGATCTTGCTCCCTCTCCTTTCCCTTGAGAAGATTTAGTTGTTTGGCTTTTGATTTTGAAGCTCAAAGGTGAGTTGGGGTTATGGGTGTTTTAGATTCTTCTTCTTCCTCTTCTCTAGGTTTTAGTTTATATGTATTTGTTTATGGGTTGTTTTAGAATTGATCTTGGTTATGGTGGATTTGTGGTTCAGAGGAGACTCCTAGGCCGGATAAAGGAAAAGAAATCGCTAGCGGGAGCGGAGATCGCGAATAGGAGCTAAGGAGAGAAGGTTTGGGAATGTTCATCTTTTATGTATATATGTGAATTGGGTTGGATAATTATGCTTTTGGTTTTGATTGTGGTTGTAAGTTGTAAGTTAAATCACATTAATTATGATATAAGATGCTAGAGAATGAATATTGTTGAAGGAATTGTGAGAAATTATGTGAATAGTGATAATTGTTGTTAAATGTGCTGTTTTGGAAATTCTTAGAATTGGACATGTAATTGACTTGATTTAATTGAGATAATTGGTGGTAAAGCTGGGTTTTTAATTATGTTATGAGTTGTGGATGCTTCGATTGCTGAATTTTGAGGTTTGGAATCAATTTTGGAAGTTTGGATGTGAATATTGTGTGAATTCTGCAGATTTTGGGCGTAAGAGCTGAAAAACCCGTGTCTATCGCGATCGCGACACTGTCGCGAGCGCGACAGAATGCGGAGGTTTCAACCCTCGCGCTAGCGCGAGAGATGTCGCGCCAAAGAACTCAAGGGAGCTCTCTGTCGCGAGCGCGACAGAGTACTCGAGCTCCGAACTTGTGCAAGGCTTCCTTCGGTCGCGAGCGCGACAGAAGAGTAGCACCTTCGTCCTCTCGCGAGCACAAGATCCCTCGCGATCGCGAGTCGAGGTGAGGAGGTGTAGCTTGGCTTCTGTCGCGAGCGCGACAGTCGTCGCGAGCGCAACAGACGTGACTTCCAAATTTGATTTCTTCTCCTTTTTGCTTAATGACTTAACTTCTTTTGCATGCTGTTCTATTAAAGATTTGACTATCTATTTATATGGATAATATGTATGTAAACGTGATAAGATTTTGCACAACTTGCTAATGTCGGATAAGTGGATAGTTAGGCATGCCTAATAGAGTTATGTGCCGCTGCAGCTATGTGTACGACTTTGGACCCTGATCAGGTCCCCCGATTGGATCCTCGCGATCCTTCTGTCTGAATCTTTCTTAAGATTCTATGTGAAAACATTTTTGGAATAAAGCAAATAGAATATTTTGATACCTCTGGGTATCTATGTATTTGAATTATGATACCGATACTCTCAAGTATCTATGTGTACTCGTTATCCACTCATTATGATTAAGCAGGTGTCATTGTATTTTGTACAAGAATCTTTGGATGAGAATGCAAATATCTGAATTAACTATGTATGATTATATGCCCATAATTATATTGTTATCATATGTTTTCTGTTATCGTCACTGTGAGTGGCGGTTATGCATTTTGTGTTTTCCCCACTAAGCGATCTCGCTTAGCACGGGTGTTTATCCGTGCAGGTGTGGAAGGTTTTTGATTGCCTCGGGTGGGGCGTGTCGCATCGGGAAGGCCAACGCAACTAGAGATTGGAAGTTTTATAGTATAGGCTTTCCTTTCTTTTGTAATGGATGTAATATTTTGTTAGCCCTTGGAACAATGTATCTTGGGCTTTTGTAAATTGGTTCTTTTTGTAACCTTTTGTAACATGTAAAGACTTTCTTTTTATATATTAATAAAAAGAATCCATTTTGTTTTGTATCCCTCTTCTTTCTCTTAAAGTTTTTATTTATACGAATATATGATTCTTATGTGATGTTTGCATGTTTGTACTAGTGGGGTGTGACACTCCTATCTATCTTGGGTCCTTCTCGCTCTAATCACGAGTAGAAGTATCCATAATATAGGTTGGGGTGTGACAGCGCGTGTCCCTCTTTTCGATGCTCGTCTGTGGATTTTCGACGCCCGTCTGCAGTATCCTATTTCCAACAGGAAATAGGATTTAGGGTTTTTGGGGGAAAGAGCCTAAAAAAGGGGTTTTCTTACCTGATTTGGGGGTTGGAGAATTTTCCTAATTTCTTTAAAAAAATCGAAAATGCTCTTTTCAAGAGTTTTTTTTTTCACAAAAGTTTTGCTTTCTACTTTCTATTTTTTATTTAGTGAATCTAATCAAATTGGGGAAGCTAAATTAATTGGTTTCCATCAATTTTCTTTGATTCCAATATTCAAAAATTACTAGTTTAAATCAAGAAAGAAATACAAACTTTCTTTTCTTGGTTTTTACTCGATTCTCGTGAAGCTCGCGGGACTAAAGCCATTCATGTAACACGCCCTTCCCATACGTAGGCGATCCCATCCGAGAAGGAGTGAGATGCCGTATGAGTAAAGGTGCCACCAAGCAAGTACAAAGTATAACATACAATCATTCATAACATACATTCAGAAAATACAGAATAATTAAAAACTTTATATAAAAAGAAAGCACAGGCTGATCATGCATTACTATAATTAAGCTATTACAATAATGTTCTGATCAGCAAGCTGATATCAAAAGAATATTACATAACCCAAAATATAGATACAAAAGCGGAAGCTGATACATGAGAGTTCTATACAAAAAGAATCATCACTGATACAAAAATAGCCCTACACTAAAAACTCTTCTGTGTTGGCTTGATGACGGCGACTCTCTCAAGGCAAAACGTCTTCCGCACCTGAACGGGTAAAAACACCGTGCTAAGCGATATACGCTTAGTGGGGAAACACACATAATTTATGGACGGCCATTCACAATGGTCGTCAAAACATATCACATTCACAATGGCATTATGCAAAGGTTATAACATAGATGCTATAAGCATGTTCATATTTAAAAACCAAACATTCAGTTTCTCAATAACCATATTCATTACAGAATAATCCAACATGCATTTCATCATTAAACTCATTCAGATAATTCATTTCATAGCCAGATCAGATCAGAACAATTCCATTAACATTTTAAGAACACCTGCTGACTCTAGACAGTGGATAACGAGTGTACTGAGGGTACCTTACGGGTACGAATCGAATACTGAGGGTACCTCACAGGTACAAGTCAAATATTATATCATTTATCAAAACATGTTATTTATATACTGAGGGAATCTTAAACAAGATTCTATACTGAAGGGTTCGCGAGGAACCAAACGGGGACCTGATCGGGGTCCAAACTGAACTGAGGGCTGCAGCTAAAAGACTCTATTAGGTATGCCTAACTATCCACTTACTTGACTCTAGCAGGCTGTGCGATATTCAAATCATATTACAGAATATCATATACACATCATTGGAATAATCATAGTATTACGTAAATCGAGACATATAAAATTATGACATGCATCACATAGTAATAAGATCCATTTAAAAGAAATATTAAATTCATTTTTGAATTAAAAACTAGGAAATTTCGGAAAAACGAGCTGAGCGGAGAAACGGGCGAGATCGGCTGGTCACTGGGCGTGACTGGCCTTCTCAACAGGCAGGTCACGGCGTGACCGAGGGTCACGTCTCGTGACCTGCTTGTTTCTCGCCAATCGCGTTGCGTGATCCTCGCGGGTCACGCAATGCTTATGCAGGTCACGGCGTGACCGAGGGTCATGCGACGTGACGCTGCTTCTCCCTCACAGATCACGTTGCGTGATCTTACAGATCACGCAACGCCTCTTCTTCGCAGGTCGCACGACTTGACCGAAGATCACGTCGCGTGATTTGCTTGATCTTCAGCTGGTCACGCGACTGGCTTCTCAGCAGGCAGGTCACGTCGTGACCGAGAGTCACGCGACGTGACTCGCCTTCCTTCGTAGCGAGTCACGCGACAGAGAGAGTTTCTACAGATTCAACAGTACTACGACTTTTCCAAAATTTCCAGAATTATCAGAACAGCAATTTCAATCCCAATTTGATTTTAAACCATACAAGCCTGTCTTTATCTTCCAGAAATCATCTCAATTCACATAATCAATATACATGCAACTCAATTTAGCATTTAAACAATCAAATAAAGACTAATTGATTCAAGCTCTTCAAGAACATATAAACCCTAGAATTCACAGTAAACAACAAAATCGCACAAATCACAATCATAAATTCCCAAACCTGAATTCTAAGCCTCTATCACTTAGCTCCACTAGGACCAGCAACTTCTTTGCCCTTAGGTTCGCGAGGAGCATCAACTAATCACAAATTCAACAAGAACATTCAACAAAACAAACCCTAAGTTAAACCTAACTCAAGGAAGAAGATGAAAATGACATAAAGGGAAACTAAGATGAGAATTGCAGTGACTTACCAAGTTAGAAGCAAGAGTGACTAATTTCCACTACCACAATTTGATCTACAGCAAGTAGCAATTAGGAAAGGGAAAAGAAGAAGAAGATGGAGCTAGAAAGGGAAAAACGTGAATTGATCTTCCCCTCACTCATACTTCTTTTCTTTATTCATTTCCCTAACCTAATACACATGTCAATTTCTTGGTGGTGGAATTTAATCACTCACACCCTAACTCAACACATCACACACACCAAATGCAACCTCAATTAAATGTATTCTACAATGGTATAAGCAAATGCACGCAAATGATTCCCAACTAATAACACCCTAATATGGTATGCTCAAGTGTACACAAGTAATTCCTAATTAATTCACACACTAATGCCATGTATGTACCCACACAATAATAAAACCCCAAAATCATGCATTTTACTGAAATACCCTTATGAAATACTGTACACATGCGAATGCTTACACATACAGACAGACAGATAGACAGACAGACAGGCTCATTCTACTAGGGGGCAAATGGGGTGTGACAACTCTCCCCCACTAATAAGAATTTCGTCCTCGAAATTCTCACCTGAACTGAATAACTGTGGATACTGAGCTCTCATCGACTCCTCTGGTTCCCAAGTCGCTTCCTCGACTCCATGATGGATCCACAACACTTTAACCAAAGGAATCTGCTTATTTCTCAACTGCCTCACCTCTCGGGCTAGAATAGCTCGCGGTACCTCATCATAAGAGAAGTCTGGCTGAACCTGGATATCCTGAACTGACAGAACATGCGAAGGATCTGATCTGTACCGACGAAGCATCGAAACGTGGAACACATCATGCAACTTTGCTAAGTCCATCGGTAACGCCAATCTGTAGGCTACAGGTCCTACCTTAGCCAAAATCTCATATGGTCCAATGAAACGAGGACTAAGCTTACCCTTCTTTCCAAATCGAAGCACTCTCCTCCAAGGAGAAACTTTAAGGAAAACTTTGTCCCCGATCTCAAATTGCACGTCTTTCCTCTTCAAATTGGCATAAGATTTCTGTCGATCCTTAGCTGCCTTCAAATTCTGCTGCACTACTCTGATCTTCTCTTCAGTATCTCTAACCAAGTCTGGTCCAATCATAGATCTCTCAGATAGCTCTGTCCAACAAATCAGAGTCCTACACTGACGGCCATACAAAGCCTCATATGGTGCCATACCAATACTCGACTGAAAACTGTTGTTGTAGGCAAACTCCATCAACGACACATATCTGCCCCAACTGCCCGGAAAATCCAAAGCACAAGCTCTCATCATATCCTCCAGAATCTGAATAACTCACTCTGACTGACCATCGGTCTGAGGATGAAACGCTGTACTGAAGTTCAACCTAGTGCCCAAAGCTCTCTGTAACTCCTTCCAAAACTTGGAAGTAAACCTCGGATCCCGATCTGACACTATGGACAAAGGCACACCATGCAGCCGAACTATCTCATCCACATAGATACTGGCTAATCTGTCCATGGAGTAGTCCACTCTAACTGGCAGAAAGTGAGCTGATTTTGTAAGCCGATCCACAATAACCCAAACCGAATCATGCTTCCTCTGAGTCAAAGGCAAGCCAGAAACAAAGTCCATGGCGATGTCGTCCCATTTCCACTCAGGAATGGATAAAGGCATGAGTAAACCCGAAGGTACCTGATGCTCTGCCTTTACCTGCTCACAAGTCAAGCACTTGGAAACAAAATCCACTATATCACGCTTCATACCGGACCACCAATAGAATTGCTTCATGTCTCTGTACATCTTCTCACTGCCCGGATGCATAGTAAAGACTGAACTATGCGCCTCACTCATAAGCTGACTCCTCAAATCCTCAGACTCTGGCACACATAAACGATCTCTGAACATAAGTACCTCATCCTAAACTGAGAACTCTGACTGCTTACCCGATCCAATCTCATGCACAATCTGCTGAAGCCTCACATCATCTCTCTGAGCATCCACAATCCTCTGTCTCAAAGTAGGCTTCACACGCAACTGGGCAAGTAAAGCCCCATCTGAACCAAAACGCCATCTGAAACGCCTCAAGAACAAGGCTGAAACTGACTTACGACTCAAAGCATCTGCAACTACATTGGCCTTACCAGGATGGTAATCCACAATGCAGTCGTAGTCCTTAAACAACTCAAGCCATCTGCGCTGTCTCATGTTCAACTCTTTCTGTGAAAGGAAGTACTTCAAACTCTTGTGGTCCGAGAAGATCCTACACTTTTCCCCATACAGGTAATGACGCCAAATCTTCAAAGCAAAGATTACAGCTGCCAACTCTAAATCATGCGTCGGATAGTTCTTCTCATGTGGCTTCAACTGACGAGAAGCATAAGCCACCACTTTACCTTCCTGCATCAGCACACATCCAAGACCAACTCCAGAAGCATCACTGTAAATGACAAACTCCTTACCCGAGATGGGTTGAGTAAGGATAGGAGCCTCAACAAGCAACTGCTTTAACCGATCAAAACAAGACTGACACCTGTCTGACCACTCAAATCTAACTCCTTTCCTCAACAATCTAGTAATAGGAGCAGCAATCACAGAAAATCCCTTAACGAACCGACGATAATAACCTGCTAAACCGAGGAAACTCCTCACTTCCTGAACATTTCGAGGCGCTTTCCAATTAACTATCGCCTCAATCTTAGCTGGATCCACCTGGATACCTCTAGCTGAAATAATGTGACCCAAGAATGACACTTCTCGAAGCCAGAAATCACACTTGCTAAGCTTAGCAAACAAATGATGCTCTCTCAACATCTGCAAAACCAATCTGAGATGCTCCTCATGCTCACTCTCATTCTTGGAATACACCAAGATGTCATCAATGAACACTACTACAAATCGATCTAAGTATGGCCTAAACACGCGATTCATCAGATCCATAAAAGCCGCTGGAGCATTTGTCAAACCAAACGGCATCAAATGAAACTCATAGTGGCCATACCTAGTCCGAAATGCAGTCTTAACCACATCTGCATCCTGAACACGAAGCTGGTAGTACCCTGATCGAAGATCTATCTTGGAAAAGACACCCGCACCTCGAAGCTGATCAAATAAATCCTCAATCCTAGGCAAAGGATACTTATTCTTCACTGTAACTTTATTAATCTGGCGGTAATCAATACACATCCGCAGGGATCCATCTTTCTTCTTAACAAACAGCACTGGAGCTCCCCATGGAGATATGCTCGGTCTAATAAACCCCTTATCCAATAACTCTTGTAGCTGAGATTTAAGTTCCCTCAACTCTACAGGAGCCATCCGATAAGGTGCTCTCGAAATAGGTGCAGTACCTGGCATAATCTCAATGGACAACTCAACCTCTCTCTCCGGAGGCAACCCAGGCAACTCGCTCGGGAACACATCACTAAACTCCCGCACTACTGGAATATCCTCAATCTAAACCTGATCCCTCCTGGAATCTAACACAACAGCTAGAAAAGCCTCACAACCTTTCCTGATGAATCTCTTGGCTTGCAACACAGAAATAACATTATTCAACGAACTAGCACCCAAACCTTTCAAAAACACAAGAGACTGACTTCTATCCCGAAGTACAACTGTCTTCCTATGGCAATCCACTACAGCCCGATGCTTTCCCAACCAGTCCATACCTAGAATCAAGTCAAACTCTCTGAAGGGTAACTCAATCAGATCCGCTGGAAGCACAGCTCCCTCAACAATCAGAGGACAACTCCTAAAAACTCTACTCACACTGACACTATGCCCTAATGGACTGGTCACACAAATCTCATAATCTAACTGATCAACTGAATGCAATTTATCAATAATTCTATCTGTGCACAAATATGAGTGTGTGGAACCAGGATCAATTAGAGCATACAACTCAGTGTCATGGAGTAGGAACTTACCAGCAATAACATCAGGCGCGTCCTGCTCATCTCTGGCTCTCATAGCATAAGCTCTAACGGCACCCTGAGGAGGATGCTCAACAGTCTCAGAAGCAGCACCATCTCTATGCCGACCACCTCTACCTCGACCTCGGCCTCTGCCACAGGTAGCCTGAGAAGCATTCGAACCGACCCTACTGCCCTCTCTCTGGGAACCTGAATCCTCCTGTAATCTCGGACAACCAGCCAACTGATGCTCAGAACTCCCACACCTGAAGCACGCACCGGAGAGCCACCTACACTCACCCCGATGTGACTTACTACAATGAGGACAAACTGGTGTAGTCTCAGCTCTACCACCCCTACCAGAACCTGACACAGCTGTAGAACCCTGACGTCTACCTCTAGAAGCCGGACCAGATGCTGACTCATCCTGTGGGTTCCTAGATCTCTTACTCGAAGAAGATCCTCCACGAGAAGAACTCCTCCTCTGAGCTCTCTCTCTCGTCACAGTCTCATTCAACTCAGCTCTCACAGCAGCCTCAACAATCTGATAATAGCTAACCCCAGGAATACACATCAAGGAAATCAAAGCAATCTTCAATGACTCATTTAACCCTGTCTCGAAATGCTTGCATCTAAAGTCATCAGTCATAACTCCTCGTGGGGCATAGCGCGATAACCTGTTGAACTCCTTCTCATAATCTGCTACAGACATGGCCCTCTGTCTCAAACCCAAAAACTGTGCCCATCTAGAATCTCTATAAGTCTGAGTAATGTACTTCTTTGTGAACTCACCCTCAAAGAACTCCTAGGTAATCGGATCCGGTAACTGAGGATGCTTGCAAACCAACTCCCACCACTCAAAAGCAGACCCCTGAAGAAGAGCTAATGCACACTCTGCCTGCTGGTCGGGAGGACACCGAATCTCTCTCAAAGCACACTTCACTTTATCTAACAATCTCTCTGCAGTCTCAGACTCATTCAAACCAGTACCATAGAAATCCTCAACTCCTGCCCTCCTCAGATTCTCCATAGGTGCTCTAGGAGCAGTCACTCTCTCCAAAACCCTAGCCATGTCCTGATGCAGTCTAAACATAGCCTCAAAGGGCATGGCTGCAGCCTTGGGCTGAACCCTAGCATGCTGAGCCGACACAGTAACAGAAACAGACTGATCTACAACTGGAGGATTCACACTCTCGGCGGATTCCTCACGCGCACCATGAGCAGAATTAGAAGCCATCTAAACAAACAAGAAACAACCGTATCAGCCAACACAGATCTAGACACATACACATCTAAGAAACTCAGAACAATCATAACAACACCCAGAAATGCCTAAACCTAGGCTCTGATACCACTAACTGTAACACCCCCTTCCCATACGTAGGCGATCCCATCCGAGAAGGAGTGAGATACCGTATGAGTAAAGGTGCCACCAAGGAAGTACAAAGTATAACATACAATCATTCATAACATACATTCAGAAAATACATAATAATTAAAAACTTTATATAAAAAGAAAGCACAGGCTGATCATGCATTACTATAATTAAGCTATTACAATAATGTTCTGATCAGCAAGCTGATATCAAAAGAATATTACATAACCCAAAATATAGATACAAAAGCGGAAGCTGATACATGAGAGTTATATACAAAAAGAATCATCACTGATACAAAAATAGCCCTACACTAAAAACTCTTCTGTGTTGGCTTGATGACGGCGACTCTCTCAAGGCAAAACGTCTTCCGCACCTGCACGGGTAAAAACACCGTGCTAAGCGATATACGCTTAGTGGGGAAACACACATAATTTATGGACGGCCATTCACAATGGTCGTCAAAATAGATCACATTCACAATGGCATTATGCAAAGGTTATAACATAGATGCTATAAGCATGTTCATATTTAAAAACCAAACATTCAGTTTCTCAATAACCATATTCATTACAGAATAATCCAACATGCATTTCATCATTAAACTCATTCAGATAATTCATTTCATAGCCATATCAGATCAGAACAATTCCATTAACATTTTAAGAACACCTGCTGACTCTAGACAGTGGATAACGAGTGTACTGAGGGTACCTTACGGGTACGAATCGAATACTAAGGGTACCTCACAGGTACAAGTCAAATATTATATCATTTATCAAAACATGTTATTTATATACTGAGGGAATCTTAAACAAGATTCTATACTGAAGGGTTCGCGAGGAACCAAACGGGGACCTGATCGGGGTCCAAACTGAACTGAGGGCTGCAGCTAAAAGACTCTATTAGGCATGCCTAACTATCTACTTACTTGACTCTAGCAGGCTGTGCGATATTCAAATCATATTACAGAATATCATATACACATCATTGGAATAATCATAGTATTACGTAAATCGAGACATATAAAATTATGACATGCATCACATAGTAATAAGATCCATTTAAAAGAAATATTAAATTCATTTTTGAGTTAAAAACTAGGAAATTTCGGAAAAACGAGCTAAGCGGAGAAACGGGCGAGATCGGCTAGTCACTGGGCGTGATTGGCCTTCTCAACAGGCAGGTCACGGCGTGACCGAGGGTCACGTCTCGTGACCTGCTTGTTTCTCGCCAATCGCGTTGCGTGATCCTCGCGGGTCACGCAATGCTTATGCAGGTCACGGCGTGACCGAGGGTCACGCGACGTGACGCTGCTTCTCCCTCACAGATCACGTTGCGTGATCTTACAGATCACGCAACGCCTCTTCTTCGCAGGTCGCACGACGTGACCGAAGATCACGTCGCGTGATTTGCTTGATCTTCAGCTGGTCACGCGACTGGCTTCTCAGCAGGCAGGTCACGTCGTGACCGAGAGTCACGCGACGTGACTCGCCTTCCTTCGTAGCGAGTCACGCGACAGAGAGAGTTTCTACAGATTCAACAGTACTACGACTTTTCCAAAATTTCCAGAATTATCAGAACAGCAATTTCAATCCCAATTTGATTTTAAACCATACAAACCTGTCTTTATCTTCCAGAAATCATCTCAATTCACAAAATCAATATACATGCAACTCAATTTAGCATTTAAACAATCAAATCAAGACTAATTGATTCAAGCTCTTCAAGAACATATAAACCCTAGAATTCACAGTAAACAACAAAATCGCACAAATCACAATCATAAATTCCCAAACCTGAATTCTAAGCCTCTATCACTTAGCTCCACTAGGACCAGCAACTTCTTTGCCCTTAGGTTCGCGAGGAGCATCAACTAATCACAAATTCAACAAGAACATTCAACAAAACAAACCCTAAGTTAAACCTAACTCAAGGAAGAAGATGAAAATGACATAAAGGGAAACTAAGATGAGAATTGCAGTGACTTACCAAGTTAGAAGCAAGAGTGACTAATTTCCACTACCACAATTTGATCTACAGCAAGTAGCAATTAGGAAAGGGAAAAGAAGAAGAAGATGGAGCTAGAAAGGGAAAAACGTGAATTGATCTTCCCCTCACTCATACTTCTTTTCTTTATTCATTTCCCTAACCTAATACACATGTCAATTTCTTGGTGGTGGAATTTAATCACTCACACCCTAACTCAACACATCACACACACCAAATGCAACCTCAATTAAATGTATTCTACAATGGTATAAGCAAATGCACGCAAATGATTCCCAACTAATAACACCCTAATATGGTATGCTCAAGTGTACACAAGTAATTCCTAATTAATTCACACACTAATGCCATGTATGTACCCACACAATAATAAAACCCCAAAATCATGCATTTTACTGAAATACCCTTATGAAATACTGTACACATGTGAATGCTTACACATACAGACAGACAGATAGACAGACAGACAGGCTCATTCTACTAGGGGGCAAATGGGGTGTGACAATTCAAACATTCATCCTAAAAGGTAAAATCCGAGGGTAAATATTCTGGACACGTCATTCGTTTGATTTATTTTGATTATTTGGGTTTATTGTGAATATTTTTGTTGAAAAAATTATTATCTTGAGAAAAGTCAATTTTTTACTTGTTTTTTTGAGGAACAGAGGTGACCGACCGGCAATAAGGTCACAGACGCCCGTCTCTCGTTTGAGCGGTGGAACATATGTGGCATGATTATTGCCCGCCTGTCACTCCAGAGACACCCGCCGGTCACATGCTGATGGCCGTCCCTGGGTATTTTCCTCACTTTTCCTTTACTGTTTCACTCCATTTCTTATATATTCTTTTTTCTTTTATTTCTTTTATTTCAAAATTCTTTTTTTGCTTTCTTTAATTTCTATTTAGTTTTATTGCATTTCTGAATTTTAAATTTAATTTATATTTATCTTTGTTTTGGTCCCTTTTGTGTACTAATATGTTTGTTTGTTTTATGAGATAATATCTTGGATCTTTGAATGGTTTGAGCTTGAGAAGCCTATCCAAGCCATGAGGAATTATTCCAATTGGTTTAATTCTTTACTCCTTTGCCATTTATTTATTTAATTACGCATTTATTTTTTTTATTTATCATTATGTTTATGTAAATTGTTTTATTTCGCGTTAAATAAAAATGGATAAATGTTTTACATTAATTAATTTGGTGACATTTGCAAATAAAGGACCAAAGTCCTATTTTAGCCAATGAAAACGTCACATAAAAATCGTTTTTATAATAAATGCATGCGAGGACCAAAGTCCTCAATAAATAAATGAATTCCCCGTTTTATGTATGTATCGCACTTTTATAAATGGGGGTTATATTCCGCTCCTAGTATTATTGTAAATTATTTTGGTATGTTTATCTTTATTTTATTTATTTATTAACGCTTTGACATGAATAATTACGCCTTTAACTAAATTGCATCGTGTGGAGAGAGAGTGAACTAATGAGCTCAAAATTTAATTGTAAAATTAATCAAGGTAGAAATAGATGAGAAGTCCCGAACCCAACTCTGGTCTTTGGGCTCAACGAGGTGAGAGCTCTATCCGATCACTCATTAGAACGAGACCTCCAAGACCCCTCTTGTGTCAAATGACTTAATAAATCCTAGGCTCCACAGGGTTAGAGGGTCATTCCCAATGTTCTATTGGGGTGATTACCTCCAAGAGACCTTTGGCTTACCCAAAATGGAAATATGCGCCGTCTTAGGCTCACTGAGGCGAGATGAACTTTCCCAATGTTCTATTGGGTGGCGACTCCATGAAACCTCCTCGTTGCCTAAAATAGACGCACTTGTGAACACCTTACAAATTGTCAGCGAACCTCACACTTCTCGATCGCCCCTAAAGGCGGGCTGTTCGGGGCCATCGGGGTTCGGCGCACATCACAACTGGGATTTATTGATGGAGGACTTTTTGAGACAATACGATTGCAGCACAAGGATGGAGGTGACCTTAAAGGACCTAGAGCTGCTACAGCAGAAGGGAGGCGAGTCCTTCTATGAGTATCTAACCCGATGGAGGAATCGGGTAATGGAGATGAAGAGGAAACCGGATACCCAGGATCAAATATGGCTGTTCATAAAAAATGTGAGCCCGTATTTGAGGGAAGGATTGAAGATGACAGGACTGAGAGACTGGGAGTATCTAAAGGACATCACCATTGAGGCTGAGGGAGAGTACCTTGTTAGGAGAGCAGGTAATGAGAACTATCCCAAGAGGGGTAGTAGTAGCCAGGGACCAACAGGTTCCTTTAGTGGCACGAGGAAGACTGCTGAGGTGTCAACTACTAATGCTACCCCGAGGCGTTTTTCCAATCTTGGAAGGTCTTTATCATAGGTACTGAGAAGATTGATGAAAGAGGGTAAGCTGTAGCCTTTGCCACCCAGACCTGCTAGAACTCAAGGCATGCCAGGGCATAAGGATGATGAGTATTGTGCATATCATCAGCACATTGGGCATACGACTGATAACTGCAAGGCTTTGAGGCACGCAATTCAAGATCTAATTGACTTGAAGCAAATCACAGACCCAGAGAAGAGAGGGGGTCAAAAGAAAGCTGGGTACAATAGTATGCCCCCGCCAGTGAATATGATCGGGTCAAGTTTGCCCGAGGAGTTTATGTTAAAGGAATTGTACGGCAACGATGTCCACACTGCTGTCACGAACCTCCATGAGGGGAGTGAAGAAGGGCTTCCCGCTGCAGTGATCGATTGCTGGTCCACTGATGATAGTGGAACTGAAATCTATGATTCTGAAGTATTTTTCGACCTGTGGGGTTCGGAGGAGGAAGGAGAAAAAGTGAAGAAGAAAGAAGTAGGAGCTGTGACCCGGAGAGGAAGGGTAGCTCCAGAAGTCGAGAAGCCCCAGGAACCGGTTGAGGGCAAAAAGGGAAAAGAGCCGGAAGAAGATCTGATTGTTAAATAACCGAAAAAGATGCCGGCTCAGATTTCAATATGGGATCTCTTGAGATGGTCGCCATCACATAGACAGAAGGTAGTAGAGGCTTTGTGCGAGGCAACTGTGGCCACAACCATCTCGCCTACAAAACTTCTGGATGTAGTGAAAGGAGGATCAGGAGAAAATGTTGTTTTCACCAGTGCTAATTTGCCGGTAGAAGGCCCGTACATAAGGGCACAGATTAACCAAAAGCACACAGCCTGTGTAATGGTAGATGATGGCTCTTCGATAAATGTGCGCCCACAGGTGGCAATGGCAGCTTTTGGGGTGACAGAGGATATGTTATCCAAGTCTGATCTCACCATCACGGCATATGACAACTCGCGTAGACATGCTTCGGGGACATTCATGGCAATAGTGAAGAAGGGACCAGTAGAGTCAGAAGTGGAGTTTGTGGTACTGCCTATACCCGCCAATTTCTTAGCTCTTCTAAGCAGACCATGGTTTCATAAGTTAGGAGGAGTCCCCTCTACGCTTCACCAGATGGTAAAGATACCTCATGAAGGCCAGATTGTGACTATAAGGGTTGCACAGGAGAATCAGGTTTCAATACTGGAGATCACTAGGCAGCCGTTTAGTGGGTTTCATGTTGCCATAATAGGCGAGGAAGAGCAGAAGGAAGAAAGCCCCCAGGTGCTAAATATGATGAAGAGGATGTCATTCGTCCCTGGCGTAGGACTGGGTAAGAATTCTCAGGGGATGCCAACAGCCGTTACTACCAAGGGCCAAAAGGACAGAAGGGACTTAGGATACACAGATGTTGTAGAGAGGGGTGAGAAGCCAGAAATGGAAATTCCTCATATTCGGAAGACTTTTGTGCCAGTAACCGCAGCATGTGCCTATACAGGGGAAGTTGAACCACAGTGGTTGGATGGAAGAATTATGCCAGGGTTCGAGGTCTTCAATGATGTCTATGACTGGGACATTGGATTGATCAAGCCAGCGAAGGGCTTTTGGGATGAGGAAATCATGACCAGTAGGACAGTTTGCAACCGTGAGATGCCTGAAGAAGTGATCACTGAGAAGATGGTAGCCACCCAGCTGAAGGGGAAAGCAAAGGTAGAGGAAGCCATACAGAAGTTGACTGAGGAGCCTCCAAAGAGCCAAAGTGACCCAGGACCATCAACCGCTGCAGATGCGCCAGCAGAGGAGGAAGAGGAAAATAGTTTAGATTTTCTTTTTGCTCCAGAACTTTTCAATGATGTTAATGACAATTTCAATCTTATTAATAAATTGAATGATTTTGCTTACTTGTGTGATGTTTTCGATGATTTCACTATGCATGATCATGATCATCATCCATCCATATTTGATATTGATTCAACTGATTCTACTCCATTTAATTTTGGAACCACAGAAAACCCAAAAGAAATTTTGATAGCATCAAATATAACTCCTGAAAAGCGAGAAACATTTGAGAGAATATTAAAAAAATATGAAAAAGTCTTTGCCTAGACCTATGAAGATATGCCAGGAATCGATCGGGAAGTCACAGAGCATGCTATTCCTACATATCCAGACCATAAACCCGTTAAACAAAAATTGAGAAGGCTTAGGCCAGAATGGGCAGATAAAGTGAAGGAGGAGATTCACCAGCAAATCAAAGCCAAATTTCTAGTTGAGGTGCAATATCCAACTTGGTTGGCCAATGTTGTCCCCGTAGCCAAAAAGAATGGCAAGGTAAGGGTATGCGTAGATTATCGGGACTTGAATAAGGCCTATCCAAAAGATGACTTTCCATTGCCCCATATAGATGTGCTGATAGACAGCGCCGCTGTTTGCGAGATGTATAGCTTTGGAGATGGTTATGCGGGCTATAATCAAATTCTCAATAAAATAATTGACCGAATTAAGACGGCTTTCATCACGGAATGGGGGACCTATGCTTATCGAGTAATGCCTTTTGGCCTAAAAAATGCAGGAGCCACTTATCAGAGGATGGCAATAAAAATCTTGAATGACTTGATCCATAAAGAAGTGGAGGTATACGTGGATGACATGATGATCAAGTCAGCCACTAGAGAAGGTCATTTTGAAGCCCTGGAAAAGTTATTCCAGAGGATAAATGTGACGCCCCTTCCCAACTGTCATATTAGGCCAGCTAATATGGTCAGGAATGACCGTTACACACACAAAGCACATGCACTTTCTTATCATCAAACTCTTAGTGAAACCTGTATAATAAAATTTCTCACTTCGTATTCACATTATCATGCATTTCATGCCAATTACTTATAGATCATTCTCTATAAGCATACACTTACTAAGCATACATATATAATCCATAAGTTAGTATACTTAGTCATCATATTGTTACATGCCTTTACATACTCGTATAGACATTAACTATACCAAACTTATACATAGTTATACAAAATTTCCATAACACAAACCCCAAAACCTACACTGGTAGCACTCCTAATGTTGACCGTTATTATGCGGGAGAGTCCTTTGATCACCTCACTTCCGTACCTACACGGATTAAGGTAAACCCGTGCTAAGCGATAACGCTTAGTGGGGAACACATACACATAACAAGTAATACATCACACAAATAGAACATCATACATTATACGCAAAAGATCATACTTAAATGACCATATCACATTAAGTACCATTTTAGGCATGTCATGATTTATTTAGCATTCTCATACACATAGAGCATTAATCGACCCATCTCATAATTCCAGAATATAACATACATAATGGCTGTATTATTATTATTTCCATTTTATCGTTAAATTGCCTGCAATTCAAAGACGCGGATAATGGGTTTCGCATTGGTACCACCGAGGTACTATAATCACATTTAAAATCTCATTTATGCATTGGTACCCTCAGGTACAGTAATATCATTCCACATATAATAAAATTCAGCAAGAATTATACGCATTATAGTCGCATTGTGATTCCCAAGGAATCAGACACATTAAACGCATTGGGCTGCAGCACTTTGACCCTATAGGCATGCCTATCTATCCACTACTTGACTCGCAGGCTTAAGTTATTTAGTTATGCCATCCATTTCACATTGATCAATCTTCATAACACATATATCATTCATGATCACATTCTTTTTTACACATTCACTTTAATACATCAACTATTCACATCACTTACATACACATTGCACTTCTCAAGTTTACTTATTCATTGTCATTAATTACATACTTAGTTAAGTTCAAGAATCATCATGTCATAGGCATGTACACATCCCTTGAGCCTAACATCGCGCTTACACACAAATATTTGTCATTCCATTTGCTAGCCTTTACATAATTATATATTGTTACTTTATTAGTTAAATTACCAATCTTAATTATACTCATTTATACATATTCACATACTTGATTCATCACACTTAAAACACTTATAGCTCATACATATTTATACACATTAGCATGCATAGTTCATCATGCTTAAAATACTCATTTTATAATGATAAATATGTATTGGACAAGCTATGGGAACTCTTGGTGAAGTTCGGGTACATTTCGGGAAGAAACACACCCTAAATAGACAAAACAGGGGGGTTACGGTGGCAATGAATTGGTTGTGACCGTGACATACTAAATTAATCAAAACAGAAGCTAACTTTCGACACTGGTTCACACCACAATTTTGTACAGCGCAAATAGATATCTTACACTCAATTTCAGGCAAAGCTCCCTTCTTAACATTTCTTCCCCTATGTCTTATCTATCAAATGGGACAAGTTTCAGGTCAATTGGACATCTATACTGTCAGATATGAGCTAAACAAGCTATATTGTGCAGGTAACCCGACCCAAACAGAGACACTACGGATATGGCCAATTTTGATGCCCTTAAAGTCCTCAAATCAACAGAGATATTTCTACAATATTTAAAGATGCGGATCTTAGGGTTCTAACAAAATTGGTTTCACCCTTTTTGGAGTTGTAAAACGCAAATTACAATATAAACATATCTCGGGGGTCAGTATAGACTTCCAAAAACATATTTACACAATCAAGCTTGTAAAGCTTGAAAATAGCCAATTTGGCCAAACCAACTCTCCCAATTCAAACTATAGTTTCAATACACACTTATATGAACATTTATACTCAATCAAAATATCCATGCATCAATTACACACTATGATCAAATAAATCAGCAAACACAATTTACACATTTAAGGTTTGTTCCCAAACCTTAACTCCTTTGCTCCAATAGCTTCAATGGTGGCACTTCTTGCTTTCGTACTCCCTCTTCAGTTTTGTCTCTCCAATTTCCTCATAAAAACATAGAATATCACTCCATATTTTTAATGAAACCAAGATGGAATTCTAGAGATGAGGATCCCTACTTACCCTTCTAACTCAAATCTCTCCTTCAAACACTTGAGCTGCACTTTCTAATACTCATAGCTTGGGCTTGCAAGGGAAGAGAGGGAGGGTTGGCATGAGATGAAGAAGAAGAGGGAGAGAAGAAGACCAAAGGAAATTCACGTGAGGGAGGAGAGGGGAAGTGCAGAAATCTGATATCCCTTTCCTAAAATAACTCAAACTTATCCCATATGCCACATGTCTACTTCCTATTGGCCCTCCAAAGATTTTTATGACAATTCTCCCTTTTGGTCCCTTAATTCCTTTGTAATCCTTCCATCACATAATACATAAATATAACTTTACATTGGCCCACAATTAAATCTTACTCCCTTTAATTAAGTCCTAAATTAATACCTTTTAAATTTTCGGAGGTGGCCGCAGTTGCCGAAACTTTTACGTTAATACCGAATTCGTCCTTTTGACACACCTAATGCCACAACTCACATACATATGACATATAAATGATCCATTCTCAAAATTCAGCCCTCTTATTTATTTATTTCACTCAGTTAAATCCATATATATATGAAATTACCGAAATACCCTTGGCTCTCTTTTTCTTGATTCTAATCATATCTTTTCCTACTACTTAATCACTTCGACCATCACATCACACGATTTCAATCGTCAAAATCCTTGAAAATGTACAAATCCTTCTTGGGTACATTTCGGGGTGTTACAATAAATACGTACAATCTGCGGTTAAATCCTAAGAAGTGTATCTTTGGTGTTACCTCAGGGAAGCTCCTAAGACACGTAGTTAGTCAGAGCGGAATTGAAATTGACCCAGATAAGGTTAGGGCCATCAGAGAGATGCCAATACCGCAGAAGGAAAAGGATGTGAGAAGCTTTTTAGGTAGGTTGCAATACGTCAGTAGGTTTATTGCTAAGCTTACTTCGATCTGTGAACCGATCTTCAAACTACTCAGAAAAGACCAACCAGTAGTATGGAACGAAAGTTGTCAGAAGGCTTTCGATACTATCAGAGAGTATCTGCTGAATCCACCGGTGTTGAGATTGCCGCAGCCAGTCAAGCCATTAATTTTGTATTTAGCTATAGAAGACAGTTCTGTAGGTGCCATGATGGCCCAGGAGGATGAATTTGGAGTGAAATTTGTTGTTTACTGGCCTATGAGGTTAAGTATACAGAAGTAGAAAAGATTTGCCTTGCGGTAATTTGGGCTTCTAAGAAATTGCGGTATTACTTTCATGCCTACAGGGTACAGGCAGTAGCGAAGAATCCTTTAAGGTACTTACAGGAAGCTCCATCTTTACTTGGGAAAATGGGTAGGTGCTTATTGTTGCTACAAGAATTCAATGTAGAGTATATTACTCGAAAAACTATCAAAGGGCGTGCAGTGGCTGAATTCCTGGCAGAACACCCAATTCAAGGAGACTCGTACGAGTTTAACTTTCCAGATGAGGATGTGATAGCTATTGGAGTTCGAGGTTGGCAATTGCACTTTGACGGAGCCGTGAACAACAAGGGGGCAGGAGTAGGGGTCATTTTAACAACCCCGGATAATGAGAAGCTCCCTTTGGCAAAGAAATTGAGGTTCAAGGCTACCAATAACAAAGCTGAGTATGAAGCGTGTGCCTTTGGGTTGGAGGCGTTAATAGCTGTAGGAGCAAAAAACATGGAAGTGTTTGGTGATTCCTCCCTGGTGATCAATCAAATTCGAGGTGAATGGGCCATTAAAGAAGAAAGGCTAATGCCATACATCAAGCACTTGAGAGACCTGAGCAGTCAGTTTGAAGTGTGTACGTTCCGTTTTGTTCCAAGGGACGAAAACCAGTTAGCCGATGCGCTCGCCACTTTAGTCTCAATGTGGGACAATCCCGAAGGAGTGGTTATGAGGCCGGTTTTAATTTCTAGCTCTGAGAGACCTAGCTTCGAATCTAAATCAGTCATGGAGATAGAAGTAGCAAACGGGAAGCCGTGGTATTATGACATTACGAACTACTTAAAAAATGCGACCTTTCTAGAGGAAGCTATTGGAAAAGATCAGAGAATGATTTGCAAGTTATCTACTAAATTCATCTGCATAGATGGGGTGTTGTACAAACGACAGGCTGATGGTATCCAGTTGAGGTATTTGGATGAGAAAGATGCCAAGAGGGTGATGGAAGAAACACACGCCGGAGTATGCGGAGCCCATATGAACGGGCTGACATTGGCCAAAAAGATTATGAGACAGGGATTTTTCTGGCTTACCATGGATAATGATTGCTCGAAGTATGTAAAGCAGTGTCAGTTATGCCAACAGTATGCAGATTTATGGCATTTGCCTATTTCAGAATTACATAATTTGACATCACCTTGGCCGTTCGCAGCTTGGGGGATTGATATTATTGGAGAGATACGCCCCACGGCCTCCAATGGGCATAGATACATCATCGTCACCATCGATTACTTTACCAAGTGGGTAGAAGCTGAGTCCTTCAGGAAATTTGATGCTCGGGATATGGCAAAATTCATCGAGAAAAACTTGATATGTAGGTACGGCCTTCCACACCATGTGGTATCTGACAACGGGGTCCAGTTCATGGCCGAAACGAAGAAGTTACTCCAGAAGTATGGTATTGAGCACCACAAGTCTTCTTCGTATTGTCCTCAAGTCAACGGGGTAGTCGAAGCCGCCAACAAGAATGCCAAGAGGATCCTGGCTAAGATGGTCCAGAGCTATAAAGATTGGGCGAAAAAGTTGCCTTTTGCACTCTGGAGTTACACAACAACCATCAGAACTTCAACAGGAGCCACTCCATACTCCTTGGTATATGGGACGGAGGCAGTATTGCCATTCGAGGTTGAACTTAAGTCACTGAGGGTGATAATGGAAGCAGAGATTCCGGAGGCTGAATGGGTGCAACAACGGCTGCAACGCTTGAACATGTTGGATGAGAACAAGTTAAAAGCCTACTATCACAACCAAATCTACCAAAAGAGGCTCGCTAGGTCCTTTGGAAAGAAAGTCAAGAAACATCCATTGAAGGAGGGGGATTTGGTATTTAAACAGATGAGACCAGGTGCACCGGATATTAGAGGAAAGTTCAGACCAACGTGGGAAGGACCGTTCATCCTCAAGAAGCTGCTGTCAAAAGGAGCCGCGATTCTATCAGATAGTGATGGAAATGAATTCAAAGAACCGATCAATGTTGATAGACTCAAAAGGCTCCATGGCTAAAGGCTACAAAATCATAAGAAGAGAATGAAAGCCCCACGGGTCGAAAATCGAAAAAAGGCGACCTTACTAAAATCGGGCGCCTCGTCAGGGTGAAAACCAGAAAAAGGCATCCTGAGCAAAATTTAGAGGCTTGAGAGAAAATATCCAATCATGAAAACCCGAGAGGGCTGATTGGTAACAGGAGTTGATGCTATCAAGATTTAGTTCCACGAATGAATGTAGTCTTGCATAATTGAATTAGTGCCAAAAATGATCATGTATGCTGAAATCGTACTGAAATGTACACAATGCTGTGAAATAAAATAAGATTTGACTTATTCATTTACATCATTGTCCAGTTTGCTTTAAAAAGAAACATATTGCTCAAAACGCATGCAAAGCTAAACTATGCCCTACTACTACTCTCGCTAGCCAAATGCCTCAGTCACCGTGTTCGGTTATCAGATGCTGGACTAAGTATCCACCTCTTGTACGCGCTGGTAGAGGTAACAGAATGGTTCCTGAAGGGAGGTATGATAGTCTTCAATGGAAGTTGGCTCCAGAGCTCATAATAGTGGGAGGCAAAAGCCGCAGAAAAGATTCCACCTCGAAAGGATAAAGGGAGTCTCACCACATCCTGAGTCATTCCGAGTTAACGAGAGCAGCGAACCGTGATGTAGAAGGTGGCCTCACGAAGCCCGTATAGGGGAACGCATCCTGAAAATCCATCAATAACTGCAATAGATAAGGGAAACCAAGCGTGCATGAAGCTAATATCCTTATCTGATATTTCACTGAATCTGGTAATGCCTTCGTCAGGGGTCCTAAATAGGTACAGATGCTGGCGAGGAAGAAAATGCTTCGCAGAGTACTGACTGATGACCCTAGGAGGTGGCTCTGGCAGTAGCTTCAATTTCTCTTGCAACCAGATCTGAAAGAGGAAACAAGGGAAAATAAAAGCCAAAGAAAATAAGATTAAAAGGCAAAGAAAAGCTGCTGGAGTAAGTTGGATTTACTTCAGGCAAAAATTAGGCATAGGGTTGTGTGAAAATCCGAAAGGACGCACTTCCCGCTAAGAAAAGTTAGTGTGAAAATCCACAAGGAACGCACTACCTTTTAAAATAATGACGTACCTGGAGTAATAAGGGACTCCCAGAGAATGAAGTGGTAGGCCCAGCACGGATAGAGTCCAAACCCAAGATAGTCTCAGCCAGAATAAGTGGGAAAGGGGTCAGCTCGCGGTGAAAATTGTCCAAAATTCCAAACAGACGAGGGTCTCCGAGCAGCTCCCCTGAAGTCACAATCAGATACTTCATCAGGCAGAAAAGAAAGATGACACTTATGCTATATGAAGGAAGGTTGGGGAATTCATCCAGTGCTTCAATCAAAGGTTCTAAGGCAAATACAGGGCCCTGAGGAGCTAGGCGAGTAGTGTCAAGGAGATATGCTTAAGGACAGAGCAATATCCCGAGTTTGAACCAAACCGCAGCGAGGAACGCAGGGCAAAGCACTAGGAGGATACCAACTCCCGACAATAGCAGCAAGTTCCTTAGGCAGGGGGCATATTTCCTGATAGGTGAACCTGAAAACATGAAAGCGAGGATCCCAGAAGTGGGTTGCAGCTAAAAGAAGGTGGTAGTCTATTTTGACTCTTCCTAAAAATCTCAGCCCAGAAAGGGGGGCAAGGGTGCTATTTTCCCAAGTTTGAGCATCGTCTAAGATACGGTACATTTTGGGAAGAAAAGGGAAATTCATTTCTCAATGGCTAAAGTCGAAGTCACTAAAGGAAATAAAGAAGGAAAAGAGGAAAAACTGGAGGAAAGAACCTGCTATGAAGCTAAAATGAGAGAAAAGGCACGGAATCCAAGAAAATGGTGAATTTTATAGGATTGATCTACCGACGGCTAGCCCGTCTCTAACTCAGACGGTTATCCCGTCTGTAATTGTCCACCTGGGAGATGTTTGCATCGTACATATCACGCACATTAATTAGGTAATTAATGAGGGTTAAAAAGCGGAATCCGGAAAGACAGATGGCATTCTCGTCGCTCGCTCTAGAGACAGAAAGCCCGTCAGTTACTAAATTCTATATAAAGCTGCAAGCACCGACGGACTGTCACTTTCTTTTCTCTTTCTTTTTCTTCACACCGATGCTCTCTCCTTCTTTTTCAGTTGCAATTTTTTCTTTTTTTTTCTTTCGGTTGGTCTCCTTTGCACCAGTGTCTTGAAGTTTTTTTTTCTTCATTGAGTCTCAACTTCCAGATTAGTAAAATTCTTCTACTTTTTTTTTATTTTTATGAATAATGTAATTTTCATTTTCTGGATTAGTGTAATTAGGAACCTTGCTAATTGATTTTAGTTGCTGCTGTTTAATTTGAAATGCCATTGTTTAGTTAATATTTTGTTTTTTTAATGCTTTAAGTGCATGAATTAACACATAGAGTAAATAATATGCTGTTCTTCAGTTGATATAAAATGCATGGATATATGTTGTTTTGAGAACAATTAATGATAAATGTATTTTTTTTTCCGAGTTTTTTTTCAGTTAGATGTACAGGCATGGCCTTAGGAATGCATGCACATTGGAACTATTGTTAAGGATTAGAAAATAATTCTTGGAGCCTGAGGCCTGTCCCTCGTTGTCGCTTTTTATGCAAGAAATTGGGCACACCCTTGCTAGGGTGCTGTAAAATTTGTTTAAATCAAAGTTGTACTGTACTGTTGCTTGGGGCCTGAGGCCTGTCCTTTGTGATCTTTCTTATGCAGGAGGTTGGGCACACCCTTGTTGGGGTGCTGCCCAAATTTTTTTTGGTTTAGGCACATTCCTGCCGGAATGCTGTCCAAAGTTTTATTAGGTCCGTTTATGACTACGATGCTAAACTAATTGTTTACTTTCTTTCCAGGATGCCACCACGATGATATGCTCCGCATGATCAGCCTGAGCCTCAGGCCCCCGGCTTGGATGAGTGCCGAGGCCAGGCAAAGGTATGGAGCACTGGCTCAGGTTGATCTAGCCGCTTCATCTCTAGGCCATTCCTTGAGGCTCTAGGGATGGCGGACGAGGTCGATGCTCTGATAGCGAGTGCGGGATGGACTGAGTTTCTGATGCCGGCTTTCTAGACTCATCCGGAGATAGTTCGGCAGTTCCTTGCTACAATACAGTACGGGGGGTACCAGAGATCCGACACAGAGGAGGGTGTCATCCAGTTTTGGATTGAGAGCCACCAGTATAGCATTACCCGTCAGCGATTTGCACAGGCTATGGGGCTTCCATTTGGGCAGGATGCTATAGTGCCCCAGAGAGCAATTAGACGCCACCATTGGGCGGTCATTGCCTTACTGGGAGTGCCATATGACCATGATACGGCAAAGAGCACGGTACTCTCATCGCAGGCCCTTCGCTATGTTCATAGGGTTCTATCCAGCTCCTATCTGGGACGAGCTGGTAACCCGGGGTCTCTCAACGCTGTAGAGATTTGGAGTTTATGGGCCATGGTGGCAGGCCAGCGGCTCAACATTAGCCACGAGATTTTGGTTAACCTGGTGAGAGTATCTAAGGGGACAGCCCCTGTAGTGTATGTTGGTGGAGTCATTACTAGACTGCTTTTGAGTTTGGGTGTCCATCCAGATATCCTTGGGCATGCTTTAGATGAGAGCATTTATGTAGACGCTCCGGCAGCTATTACGATGGCTATGATATTACCGATACAGGGTCAGGCCGAGGCATACAAACTTTGCACTATTCATGAGACCAGACGTGCATTTTTCCTGCCCTCCCTAGAGCCAGTAGAGGAGCAGCCTCAGGATCAACCTCAGATGGAGCAGCAGCCTCCCGAGCACCAGTAGCACCAGGAGGACCAGCCTCCCCAACATCCAGAGCACCAGGAGGGTCAACCTCTGCAGCCGCAGCACGAGGAGGAGCATCCTTGTACACCTTCCGACATGGGGATTGAGTTCACCATGGATGACTTATTTGGTACTCCCCCGGTGCAGAGAGTACAGAGTCCTACTCCTCCTCCGCCATCAAGAGTACAGCGGACAGTTCCCCGGGCACCTGAGAGATTCAGTCCATATGCTAGAGCAGGGGACTCGGGGGCATCTACTTCTACAGCTCCACCTCCAGAGCGGGCACCAGAGTCAGCTCCCCCTCCATCCACATCATCAACTCACCCGGCAAGCCGAATTTTACTGCTATTTTGACTTCTATGTTCGCATCCTTAAAGCACAGACAGGAGGAGAGAGATAGGGCCCTTCTCGGGCAGCTCGGGGAGCGGGATAGAGTCATATTAGAGTGACTGGATTAGCAGCAGGGTATCATCCAGGAGCAGGGGAGGCTTATTGATTATTTGAGATGGGAGCAGGAAAGACTCGCGAGTTAGTTGAGGCAGGAGATGAGGGCCTCCCAGGATGAGGCGACCCAGAGGACAGACGCATCTTTATAGATGGTGGATGAGTCAGTTGAGGCCCTCAGGTTCAGGATCCAGGTTCTAGAGGGTGCCATACCTCCCATCGCCCAGTCCATTCGGGAGTTTAGAGAGCAGACAAAGGATAGACTGAGGAGTATGGGGACCACCTCCACAGATCAGACCCTCCGCCTGGGCGATGCTTTCAGAGAGTTAGGGGGTCATTACCAATACGCTGCAGTTCATGACGGTATGTGCACAACCTTTTCTCAATGGGTATGCTTAGGTCCAATTCCAGCAGCAGGACCTGGCAAGAGTGCAGCCGTTATCTATACCGGTGGCTGTACCTCCCAGATACCAGCAACAGGCCAGAGCTTCGGCTACTCAGCAGGCCGGACCATCAGCCCCTCCCAGTCAGCCATCTGCTCCAGATGCGGGACCCTCTACTTCTTCATCACAAGGCCAGCCAGTTCATCTATCAAATGACGATGATGATCCAGAGGAGGAGCCCTCAGATTATTCACCATTATAGAATGTTCAGGGAGTTCTTTTGGCTCCTATTTATTCTCATTATTGTAATCACATCTGTATATTGTAAAAAATTTATCCTTTTAGTGGAAATCATTTATGGTTAACCTGTTAAATTTACATGTTATTTGACTTTCTTCTTAAAATAAAAAAGACAATTGATCATATGGTAAAAAGGATGATAAATAATAAAGGGCAACATAAAAATGTTCATAAATCTACCAATCAAGTTAATTTGCGCAAGAATTAACAAGAATCTCTTACACTACAGGAACATGGTTTTACACCAATCCAAAATTGACCAGCAGTCAAAAGGAAGGATAAACAGATCAAGCATTACGTCCTTCAAGATTACATTCAACCAATTCAATATTACAGATTGGATGAGGATCAACAGATCAGAATCATACCTTATAGATTGGATGGGGATCAAGAGATCAGAATCATACCTTGCAGATCGAATGGGGGTTAGCAAGGAAAGTCCGCAAGCTTAAACGGGGCTAGCGGTATAAATCAGGCTCCACGCAGACCGAAATAAGGATAGCGGGGCATCAGCAATAGAACAAATCACAACCAGGATGTAGTTAAAGAACACTACATCTCACAGATATAGATATTGCGCAAGCCGGGATGAGGCCAGCAGACCACATGCGATAGAGCAAATCACAATAGAGTTTGCAGTTAGAAAACGCAGCATCTCACAACGGGATTGTAGTTAGAGAACACTACATTTCACAAACACCGTGCAGGCCGAGATAAGGCCAGTGGGACAGACTAGCCACCGTGCATGCCGAGACGAGGACAGCGGATCACTAGCGATAGAATAGATCACAACAAAGGATGCAGTTAGACAACACTTCACCTCACACCGCGCAAGCTGAGATGAGGCTAGCGGGATAGACCAGCCGCTGTCCGGGACGAGGCTAGCGGGACACCAGCGATAGAACAGATCACAACAGAGGATGCAATTAGATAACACTTCACCTCACACCGTGCAGGCTGAGATGAGGCTAGTAGGACAGACCAGCCGCCGTGCAGACCGAGATGAGGTTAGCGAGGGACAGCGATAGAACAGATCGTAACAGAGGATGCAGTTAGACAACACTTCACCTCACGCCGTGCAAGCTGACCGCAACATTCCATACAGCAAAAGGTAAGGGTTGCCTCAGGTACGCATCTCTCTCCTTTCTTCTCTGAATTTTGGCTCGTCTAAGTGCTAGTGCACTAGTTTCCCCAAAATTGGGGCCAACTGTAGACACCAGGTCTTGAGGAAGTCCAGGTCAGAGTTACCCGATGAAGAGATCAACGTCGATTTTCGGATAAATGGATGGAATTCGGAGGTTTTCATCTCTTGCTTTCATAAGGATTAAAATGTTTTTCTCTATAGCGTGAGGTTTTGAAAGAGTTTGGGAAATTTAGTTTGAAAATTGAGATTATGCTCCTCAAACGGGATGACCGTCGGAGTTGGGATGCCCGTCTCTATTTGGTGTTCCCCGTCTCTATGTTTTGTAGGGACGGCCCGTCTGTAGTGTAAGTGGTGGACACATGTCGGCATAGAGATGCCCGTCCTAGTCCCTCGCCTCGGCCCGTCTATTGTCCAGATTTTCACGTGTACCCTTCTTAGGGATGCCCCGTCGGTAGTTCTAGGGACGGCCGTTGGTAGTGGATCTGATAAGCTTGATATCTTTCAAATTTAGATGAGATTTGGGGCAGATATTTGGTTAAAAATTGAATTTTGAAATCCTTTCAAAATTCAAACTTTAAATTGATGTTTATCCTAATTATCTCCTAAAAACTCTATAAATAGTGGATTAAATTTCATTATGAGGGGTTAGAAAAATTAACAAATTTTTGGGGAGAAAAATTAGTAAATTTTGAGAGATTGGCAAATTTTTAAAGGAAAAAATCTTTTGTGATAGCAATTTACTAAAATCTAAAAAATCTCTATTATTTTCAAAATTTTTTGTTTGATAAAAATTCTTTCAATTAATTGACTTTTTTCTCAAATTCTACTTGTGAATTAAGCCAATTTGAGGTAACGAAATTCATTTGTTTCCATCAATCCAGCTAATTCCAATACTTGAATCACTGTCAAATTTCTAAGAAAGAAAAACATAATTTTTCTTTCCTTGATCCATTTTTATTCAATCCTTGTGAAGCGTGCGGGGACCAAAGTCATTCGACATTCACCCAAAAAGGTAAAATCCGAGGGTAAACATTCCCGATTAATATTTGTGTAATTTAATTGACTTATATTAATTATTTTTCATTTTTAATAATTTTTTACAAAGAATTTCAATTGAAATTTTGAAGGCCTTTTAACTTTTTCTGCAATCAGGGGTGACTGACGGGCAGAGTGGTTACTGACGCCCGTCCTTATTCCGAGAGACGGGACGTAGGTGATGCACCACTCCGTCTGCCGGTCACACTAAGGACGCCCGTCGATATTGTGTAGAAGGCCGTCCCTAGGCAAATTCTCATGTTTTTAATTTATTTCTTTTACCCCTTTTTTTATTTCTTTTATCTTTTAACTCATTTCTTTTAAAGTTTCTTGTTATTTTATTTTTCTTTACTTTATTCACGATTTTGACACTGACATGTTTATTTCTATGAGTTATTTTTTGACCATTTTGGAATTGGAGTTGTTAATGATGGTGGTCGCGCCAATCTGAGGATTTCCATCCGAGTTCTTTCTTTACCCTTGTCTTTATTCATTTTATTATGAAGATTTATTTTAATGGCGTTAAAGTAAAAAGGGCCAAATGTTTTATAGTAATTAATTTGGGATTTTTTCGAAAGCCGGAGACCAAAGTCCCGTTTTTAGCCAATAAAACCGACACTTCTCAAAAATCAGCTTGTAATAAATATGCATGGCAGGACCAATGTCCTCACTCCAATGAATATCCCAATTTCTATATGAATTACATATTGTTTTTATAATGGGGGTTGTATTCCGCCCATAGTGTTATTGTAGTTTATTTTGCGTATTTTATTTCATGTCAATTTGCTGCTTTATCTACATGAATGGATTGCGCTTTAATTAGCTGCATTGTATGGAAAGTTGATGAAACAATGAATTCAAAACTTAATTATAATATTAATCAAGGTACAAATAAATAAGAAGTCTCGAACTCACTTTGGTCTTGGGCTCAATGAGGTTAGAGGTCTAGAACCTCCAAAATATCTCTTGTTCCCCTCCAAAAGGCCTAATTTACATAATCCTAGGCTCTAGGGGGTAGAGGATCATCCTAATGTTCTATTAGGTTGAGACGTCCAAGATCTCTCTGGTTTACCCAAGATGGATATTTACGCGCTGTGTAATCCTAGGTTCCACGAGGTTAGAGGGTCATCCTAATGTCCTATTGGGCTGGCACCTCCAAAACCCTCTTGGCTTACCCAAAATGGATATGTATGTGCCGTCTTAGGCTTACTGAGGCTAGACGACCCTTCCCAATGTTCTATTAGGTGGCGACTCCAAGAAACCTTCTTGTTGCCCAAAATAGATGCACTTGTAAATACCTTACAAGTTTTTATGAACCTCTCTCGAAAGCCCTAAAGCGGGCCTTCGGGGCATCCTACGGGGTTCGGCACGCATCACAGTGGCGATGGCAGCTTTTGGGGTGACTGAGGATATGCTGGCTAAGTATGATTTAATGATCACGGCCTATGATAACTCACGAAGGCAGGCATCTGGGACATTCAAGACAGTGGTCAAGACGGGGCCAGTGGAAACTGAAGTAGAATTTGTGGTCTTACCCATTCCTGCCAACTTCTCAGCACTCTTAGGCAAGCCTTAGTTTAATAAGCTGGGAAGGGTGCCCTCCACTCTGCACTAAATGGTTAAGATTCCTCATGAGGGTCAAGTTGTGACTATAAGGGCTGCAAGGGACAATCAGGTCTCAATATTGAAAATTGCAAGACAACCTTTCAGTGGGTTTCATGTTGCTGTGATAAACGAAGAGGAACATATGGAAGAAAGCCCTCAGGTGCTAAATATGATAAAGAGAATATCATTCCTCCCTGGTGCGGGTCTAGGCAAGAGTTCGTAGGGGTCACCAACAGCCATTGCTACCAAAGGCCAGAAGGATAGGAGAGGTCTTGGGTATGAAGGCATTATGAAGAAGGGCAAGAAGACAGCGGATGAGATCCCCTATATCAGGGAAAGCTTTGTGCCAACAACTTCAGTGTGTGCTTACACGGGGGAAGCAGAGCCTCAGTGGGTCAATGGGAAGATTGTGCCGGGATTTGAGGTCTTCAATGATGTCTTCGATTGGGACATTGGATTGATCAAGCCAACAGAGGGCTTTTAGGATGAGGAAATCATGACTAAGGAGACAGTCTAGGACCGCAAAGCACCCGAAGAGGTTATAACTGAGAGTTTGATGTCTGCCCGAGTAAAAGAGAAAGTGAAGGTGGAAGATGAAGCTACCAAAGATAGTGAAGTCATGCAGGGGGTCGCTACAGTGCCTCCAAAATGTCAATTTGATTCAAAACCATCAGTTTCCACATCTGCACCGGCGGAAGAAGAGGAAGAAAATAGTTTAGATTTTCTTTTTACTCCGGAACTTTTTAATAATGTTGATAACGTTTACATTTCTATTAATAAAGTGAACAATTTTGCTTACTTGTGTGATGTTTCTGATGATTTCAATATGCATGATCATGATCATAACTCATTCATATTTGACATTGATTCAACTGATGCGACTCTATTTAATCTTGAAACTTCGGAAAACCCGAAAGAAATTTTGATAGCATCTAATGTAACTCCTGAAGAGCGAGAAAAATTTGAGAGAATCTTAAGAAAACATGAAAAATCTTTGCCTGAACCTATGAAGATATGTAACACCCTCAACCCCCACACATAGCGTATCGAAGGAAGAAGAGCTACGGTGAGTGGAGGGTGCTACCAGACAATGACATACACGGCAATATAGAAATTAGAACAATAAAATTTTTCAAAGCAAACCTCGAGACATGCACATCCTAGATCTATGACATCCACATACCATTGTTTGCATTATAAGATTTTAAAACTTATTACAAATACTTATGAATAGAACTTATATACAAGCCAAAATCAAAACACTTCCTATACCAATCTACCGACTCGTTGGCCAAAGACTCAGCGGACCGTGACGCTACTCTGATCTCTTATCCTGCACGGAATAACAACCGTGCTAAGCGATAATGCTTAGGGGCAGCCACTCACAGTGGTTGCCGAGGTAAACACATGCAAATCAACATATAAATACATAAACATAAAGGAATACCACCTAAAGCTATTACCAATGAATATCTTTATTCGGATATTAAACTTAAACAATTTCACATGTATGAGCTTCTTATAAATCGAAAATCGAAACACTTCTTTACTTTTTAAATCAAAATCTACTATACAAAACTTATCATATACTTAAAAATCGCTTAATAGCCTTGTAGTTAGTTAAACTTCAGAAGTTATTAAAATACGTTTTTAACAATTAAATATAATGCTTACGGAATCCCATTATATAAACATTTCCAAGTTATACAGATTACAGTCTTAGTGTTTATGTCATGACATTTCCCCTTATTCAAAACATTACTTATTCAAAATCAAACAAAACATTTACTTTTAGATTTGGTTCGGGCTCGAAATGCGATTTCAAGCTTCCTACGTATCCCTATGGTTGGGGAATCAGAACCACGTAGTTCTACCAAAAACTTCATTCACACAAGTTCCAAAATTATTCCTAACATCTTTCTTAAATCTGATTATCTATCTCATGCTTACAAGTCGATACGAACTCAATATATTCATTAATAGTCATCAAACAACGCACATCAATCTCTTACCAATTCACTTACCCATGCCTACGTCCCGAAGGCAGACAAAACATTAGTTACCTGTATTCTCATTTAAACATATAAACACACACACACACACACACACACACACATATATATATATATATCTACATTGACAAGGTACATTTACTAAGCTTTTCAACTATAACAATCATAGATATCAAATATTCTAACAGTTCTCTCCAAAGACATCATATAAACAAGCATACTCATAAATTTTGAATAGATTAATAACATGCATCGTCCCAATACAATTTCTTATGCAAATAAGATCTTTACATACATGCCTATTAGAACAACCTTACTTGATACCTTTCTTTCCATTTAATAGATATCGCCTTATAATACAAAAGACATGGGTATCTGAAGATGCTACACCATTCCGTATAAGTGTCCATAAAGGATCCAGAACAAAGGAGTGCGTAAAGCAATAGTCACATGGTATCTAACATCAAACGCATCCGATATACATTCACATAACCATTTGGCAAGTAATCACAGAACTTATCAATTAATTCATATTGTTTTATTCATTTTATTACCTGCTAAGTCAAAAGGGGTGGATAACGAGTATACAGTGATGGTACCTTACGAGTACGAATCGAACAGTGACGGTACCTTACGGGTACGAATCGAAACCATTTTATTTATCACAAGCAAAACATTTTACATAGGGGACCTTAAACAAGATCCAAATATAGAGGGGATCATGAGGATCCTAACGGGGACCTGATCAGGGTCCAAACAGAACAGAGGGCTGAGGCTAACAGAACTCTATAGGCATGCCTATCTATCCACGACTCGACTAACGCAGGCTAACACATACTTGTTTCCTTTAATGATGTACATGTTATTTTTAATACTATTTTCGAGGTGCATACTTTTATTATAGTCACATAATAATCATGTGCATAATTCATTTATAATGAAAGTAATGGCTCATATACAATATAACAAACCATAACCTTTTTATTTCAATCCCATCATAATTTTAACATATTTCTAAACATTCATTTCAACTATAGCTTATATGGTGTAACATATCCAAGTTTACACAACAAGTTATATGTAAAGCATAAGTAAAAACCCATGCCAAATAGCTCAACAACATACATTCATAGCATAGAGAAGAGTTATGCTCGCGACCTTAGTCGCGACCGCGACAGAAAGCTGGATGGCCTCTGTCGCGCTCGCGACAGAGCCAAGCATCATACTCCTATCAATTCTCAATTGAATACAACTTCACATAAAAACATACCTATTCTTATAATGTCCATAATAATTTCATAAACATTACTTCTCAAATTCATGCATTAAATTAAAGAACTTCAACATAAGTATCTTAGAGTATTCAAGTTATCGAGAGTCATTCATTATTTAGACAGTCATATAAAACCATTTGAGATACAAAAGATTCATTTCAATTTTGGTTTATTACACACCTAAAACAATCATTTAATTCAATCTTAACATCACATACAACTCTTATCTAGAAATAAGCCTACTCAAGACTTGAATCACTAATGGCTCAACAAACTTTTATCAATCTTACACATACGTGCCACATTTATTCTTCTAAAAGACTCTCAACATGATGATGGATAAGTTTTAGATAATTTTAGGGAAGTTCGGATGCATTTCGGGAGGAAAAACATATCAAAATACACAACCTAGGGAAGGGTAAAGAAGGGCAAGAGTCCCTACCAACCATGAGGTTCAAAAGAAGAGGAAAAACCTTCAACAATTAGGTTCTGTCACCCTCACGACAAGGGTCACGCTCGCGACAGAAGCCTCTCCCAAGTGCCCTACGAAAAACGGGCTAACGAGATTGCTTCTCACCCTTGACTTTTTACTGCCTAAATCAACCTCTAAAACTCATTTTTATCCAAAATGTCCTCTTAACAAATTAACCTTAGGATTATATCTTTCAAATGCAACAAATTTTGGATCAATTGGACATCTATAACATCAGATATAAGCTACACAACCTACACTGCTCCAGTGAACCCGTCTAAGCAAAGGCACCTCAGTTTTTACCATTTTCAAGGCTCTTAGAGCAAGAATTGGCTTCCGGTCCTTCAGAGACTATTTTAGGTATATGAATTATCTTTCCAATGGCATTGGTCTCACATAATTATGATATCTATAACTCAACTTATAGCTAAAGCAAGCACTAAAGGTTCAATAAAATATGGGCAGAGTTTTTCCCAAACTCAACCCCACCAAAACTTAGCAAACCCACACAACAAAATAACACAAACAACCCAAATTTGACAAATAAGTATCAAACATCAGAAAAATCCAATCATCCATACACACACATACATATATGTCAAAAGATATATTTCCCAAACCTGAACATCCTATGCTCCAATTAGCTTCAATAGTTGCACTTCCTTGCTTCCATACTCTTTCTACAGTTTTATTGCTCCAATTTTCTCATCAAAAACATAGAATATTACTTAATATTTCTAATTGAACAAAGAGGAAATTTTAGAAATTAGAACTCAAAACTTACCCCTTTATCTCAAATCTTTCATTAAGAACACTTAAGTTGTAAATTCCATTGTACAAATCTTGGTGCTTGCAAAGAAAGAGAGAGAGGATGGCGTGAGAAGAAGAAGAAGAGGAAGAAAAGAAGAAAAAGAGGGGAAACGTGAGGGAGGAGAGAGGGATGAGCATAAATTTGCTCTCTCTCACATTCTCTCTCTCCTTAATTACCCCAACCACCACCATCTTATCTCTAATGCCACATGTCCTTTTCCTATTGGCCCCCACTAGATTTTTATATCCAATTATCCCTTTAAGTCCACATCCTCTCCTTTAATCTTATAATAACCTAATACATAAATATAATTCTTACATTGGCCCACAATTAAATCATTACCCCCTTCAATTAAGTCCCAAATTAATATTTTACAATTTTGGAATTGGCCGCACTTGCCGAAACTTTTACATTAATACCAAATTCGTCCTTTCGGCACACCTGACACCACAATTCACATACATTTGGCATATAACCGATCCATTCTCAAAATTTAGCCCTCATAGTTAACTATTCCATTATATTAAACCCGTATATGCAAAATGACAAAATTACCCTTTTTCTTAATTCTAATCATATCTTTTCTCCTATATAATTACTCTGACCATCAAATCGTACAATTTTGATCACCAATATCCCTAGACATATATAAATCCTTCTAGGGTACATTTTGGGGTGTTACAAGATATGCCAGGAGTAAACCGTGAAATCGCAGAGCACGCCATTACAACATACCCAGACCATAAGCCTGTCAAGCAGAAGCTTAGGAGGCTCAAGCCGGAATGGGTAGATAAGGTGAAAGAAGAAATTTATAAATAGATTTAGGCCAAGTTCTTAATTAAAGTACAATACCCTACTTGGTTGGCCAATGTGGTCCCAATAGCCAAGAAGAATGGCAAGGTATGTGTATGTATGGACTATCAGGATTTGAATAAGTCTTGTCCAAAGGATGACTTTCCATTGCCTCATATAGACGTGTTAGTGGACAGTGCAGCTGCTTGTATGATGTATAGCTTCGTGGATGGTTATGCAAGCTATAATTAGATCCTCAACAAAATAGCCGATCGGATCAAAACAGACTTCATCACTGAGTGGGGGACATTTGCTTATAGGGTAATGCCATTCGGTCTGAAGAACGCAGGCGCAACCTATCAGAGAATGGCAACGAGGATCCTAGATGACTTGATCCATAAGGAGGTAGAAGTTTACGTGGATGATATGATGATCAAGTCAGCCACCAGGGAAGGTCACTTTGAGGCTCTATAAAAGTTCTTTCAGAGGATCGATAAGTACAACCTGCAGTTAAACCCTAAGAAATGCATCTTCTGTGTCACCTCAAGGAAACTTTTAGGACATGTGGTCAACCAGAGGGGGATTGAGATTGACCTGGATAAGGTTAAGGCCATCCAAGAGATGCCGGTACCTCAGAAGGAAAAGGATGTCAGAAGCTTTTTCGGTAAATTGCAGCATGTTAGCAGATTTATCGCTAAACTTTAATTTGCGAGACAATTTTTAAACTACTCAGAAAAGACCAATCTATAGTATGGAATGAAGATTGTTAGAGAGCTTTTGACACTATCAAGGAATATTTGCTGAATCCACCGATTTTGAGACCACCACGGCCAGTCAAACCGCTTATCCTGTAGTTGGTCATTGAAGATAGCTCTGTAGGCGCCATGATGGCTCAGGAGGATGAGTTTGGAGTGGAGTTCACAGTCTATTACCTCAGTAAGAAATTCCTTTCCTTTGAGGTCAAGTACGCAGAAGTAGAGAAGATTTGCCTTGCAGTAATCTGGCTTTTAAGAAGCTGAGACACTACTTCCACTCTTACAAGGTACAAGCAGTCGCGAAGCAGAATCCTCTCAGATACCTACAGGAAGCCCCATCTTTGCTTGGCAAAATAGGGAGATGGTTATTACTATTACAGGAATTCAATGTTGAGTACATCACCCGAAAAATCAATAAGTGGCGCGCAGTGGTGGAGTTTCTAGCTGAACACCCGATCCAAGGAGATTTATATGAGTTCAACTTACCGGAAGAGGATGTGGTAGCTATCATAGTACGAGGTTGGCAATTGCACTTTAACGGGGCTGTAAATAGCAAGGGGGCAGGGGTAGGAATTATTCTAACAGCCCTGGATGATGAAAAACTCCCATTGGCTAAGAAACTAAGATATAAAGCCACCAACAATGAGGTCAAGTACGAAGCCTGCACTTTCGGGTTAGAAACCTTGATAGCCCCGAGATTCATCACTGGTAATCAATCAGATTCAAGGCGAGTGGGCCGTTAAAGAAGAGCAGCTGGTGTCCTACGTGAAATACTTAAAAGATTTAAGCAATCAGTTTGAAGTATGCACCTTTCATTTTGTTCCAAGAGACGAGAATCAGTTAGCGCATGTGCTTGCAACTCTAGTGTCAATTTGGGATAACCCAGAGGGGATGGTTATGAAGCCCGTGTTGATTTCTAGTTCTAAGAGGCCTAGTTTTGAATTCAAGCCAGTCATGAAAATGGAAGTAGCAGACGAAAAACCGTGGTACTACAATATCAGGAACTACTTAGAGAACATAGTATTCCCAGAAGAGGCTACTGAGAAATACCAGAGGTTGATCCTCAAGCTATCCACTCAGTTTATCTACATAGATGGGGTATTGTACAAATGACAAGTCGACGATATCCAATTAAGGTGCCTGGATGAGAAAGAGGCCGGAAAGGTAATGGAGGAAACCCATGCTGGTGTTTGTGGGGCCCACATGAATGGTTTAATGCTGGCCAAGAAGATCATGAGACAAGAGTTCTACTGGCTCACCATGGATACGGACTGCTCGAAGTATGTAAAGCAGTGTCAGTTGTGTCAGCAGTATGCGGATTTGAGGAACTTGACGATTTTGGAACTACACAGTTTAACGTCACCTTGGCCGTTCACAGCTTGGGGGATAGACATTATTGGAGAAATACGCCCTATGGCCTCCAATGGACATATATTCATCATAGTCGCCATCGACTATTTTACCAAATGGGTTGAGGCTGAATCTTTCAAGAAAGTTGATGCCTGGGATATGGCCAAATTCATTGAAAAGAACCTGATATGCAGATATGGTCTTCCACATCACGTTGTGTCCGATAATGAGGTCTAGTTCATGGCTGAGATAAAGAAGTTACTTCAGAGATACGGCATCGAGCATCATAAGTCTTCTCTGTACCATCCTCAAGCCAATTGGGCAGTAGAAGCCTCCAACAAGAATGTCAAGAGAATCCTGGCCAAAATGGTTCAAAGCTATAAGGATTGGGCAAAAAAGTTGCCTTTTGCACTCTGGGGTTATAGAACGACCGTCAGGACTTCTATAGGGGCCACGCCATATTCTTTAGTGTATGGGACGGAAGCGGTACTACCTGTTGAGATAGAACTCAAATCATTGAGGGTGGTCATGGAGGCCCAAGTTCCGGAGGCTGAATGGGCACAAGAATGGTTGCAACATCTGAACATGCTAGATGAAAGCAGGTTAAGGGCCTATTATCACAATCAAATTTATCAAAAGACTCTTGCCGGGTCATTCAAGAAGAAAATCAAGAAACACCAGATAAAAGAAGGTGATTTAGTGTTCAAACAAATGAGACCGGGTGTGCCGGACATAAGGGGAAAATTCAGACCAACGTGGGAAGGACCTTTCATCCTCAAAAAGCTATTGTCAAAAGGGACAACAATTCTGGCAGATAGCGATGGCAATGAGTTCAAGGAGCCGATCAACATTGATAGGCTCAAGAGGTTTCATGGCTAAAGACCAAAAATCAAAAGAAGAGAACAAAAGCCCCGCAGGTCAAAAACCGAAAAAAGGCGGCCTTGCTAAAATTGGGCACCTCTTCAGGGTGAAAACCAAAAAAATGCATCCTAGGCAAAAATTAGAGGCTTGAGAGAAAATGTCCAATCAAGAAAACCCGAGAGGGCTGATTGGTAATAGGAGTTTGATACAATAAAGATTTATTCCATGAATGAATGTAGCTTTGCATTTTGAATTAGTGTTAAATGATGATTATGCATACTGAAATCATACTGAAATGTATACAATTTTGCGAAATGAAATAAAACTGAATTTATCCGTTTACATTATTTTCTAGTTCTATTTTAAAAAGAAATACATCGCTCAAAATGCATGCAAATCTAAACTAGGCTCTATCACTACTCTCGCCGGCCAGGTGTCTAAGTTGTTGAGTCCTATTATCAACTGTGGGGCTGAGCACCCATCTCTTATATGCACTGGTAGAAGTGACAGAATGATTCCTGGAGGGTATGACGGTCTTCACCAATAGCTCGGCCCAAAGATCATGATATCGGGAAGCAAAGGCTGAAGATAGTACTCCACCTCGAAAACATAAAGGGAGTCTCACCACATCTTGGGTCATCCTGAGCTATCGAGCACAGCGAGTTGTGATATAAAAAGTGGCTTTGTGAAGCCCGCATAAGGGAACACATCCCGAAGAGCCATCGACTATCGCGGCAGAGAGGGGAAGCCAAGCCAAGCATTCATAAAATTGATATCCTCATCTGTTACCTCGCCGAGTCTGGTAATGCCTTCGTCAAAAGTAGCAAATGAATACATTCGCTAATGAGGAAGGAAATGCCTCGGAGAATATTGACTGATAATCCTGGGAGGAGGTTCTGACACCAGTTTCAGTTTTTCTTGCAGCCATATCTGAAAATGAAAAAAGGGAAAAATAATTAAAGGAAAAAATAAAAATTAATAAAAGCCGCTGGAGTGAGTTGGGTTCACCCCAGGCAAAAATAAGGCATATGGTTGTGTGAAAATCCAAAAAGGACGCACTTCCCGCTAAGAAAAGCTAGTATGAAAATCTATAAGGGACGCACTACCTTAGAAAATAATGACATACCTGGAGTAATAAGGGACTCCCAAAGAAGGAGGCAGAAGGCTCAGCCCGGGCAGAATCCAAACCCAGAATAGTCTCCGCAAGGATCAGTGGGAAAGGGGTTAGGCCACGATGAAAATCATCCACTATCCCGAATAGATGAAGGTCACTAGTCAGCTCCTCAAAAGTCACAGTCAAATATCTCATGAGGCAGAACAAGAAGATGACACCCGTACGGAACTAGGGAACATTAGAGAAATCATCTAGTGCCTCAATCAGGGGCTCTAAGGTAAAAGTAGAACCCTGAGGGATCAACCGGGCAGCATCAGAAGGGGGAATGCTCAAGGCTAATGCGATGTCCCGGGTATGAATCAAACCGCAACGGGGAATGCAGGGTAAGGCGCAGGGAGGATACCAGGCCCCAATGATTGCAGTAAATTTTTCGGGTAAAGGGCATAGTTCCTGATAAGTGAATCTGAAGATATGAAAACACGGGTCCCAGAAGCGGGCTGTAGCAAGAAGAAGGTTGTGATCTATCCTAACTCTCCTCAGGAATTTCAGGCCAGAAAGTGAAGAAAGGGTGGTATTTTCCCAAGTTAGGGGGTTATCCAAAATTCGGTGTATCTTGGTGATGATAGTCATTTCCCAAGTGTTATAACTGAGAAATTAAAATTAAAGTAAACAAGAAAAGAGAGAAAAACCTGGAGAAAAGGCTTTGGCTGAGGCTTGAAGTATTGAGAGTGCACAAATTCTAAGGAAAAATGAGTATTTATAAGGAAGAGGCGACCGACAGGGCACCTGTCTGTCGTGGATCCGACGGGAAGCCCATCGGTCAACCTCGTTGACCCTGGGCAGATTTATTTCCTGCATATTTCATGCATGTCACGCGCATAAAATAATTTTTGCATATTTCTATCGTTTTCATAAATTTGACTAGTATGTGCACCGGACATGAAAATTGGAGAAAATATTTAGGGAGTATATTAAAGAAAAAGTTTTTAATTGTTTCATTAATGGCTTATTAAATAGGCCATTAATGAAGGGGGCAAAGACGAAGCAGAAAATGGAATTTTTAATGACCGATGGGATGCCCGTCGCTTGGTGTTCCTTCAGGCAGCCCGTCGGTCATAAAAAATTATAAAAGGGGCGCCTAGCAATGCCCCTTCAGTTTTCTCTTCTTCTTCCTTTTCTCTCTCACCAAGGCTAATGCCCTCTCTGCGTTTTTTTCCCCTTTTCTCACTCATTTCTTATCCGTTTTGTGCATCACTTGTGCCAAAATGACCATTGCACCGTCGCGCACCTTTAGGATTACTTTTTTTCGCACTTTCATCAAGTTTTTTTTAGTAAATTTCGTCGACTACTAGGTTAGTTTATCATGTGTTTTCTACTCTTCTTTTTACTTCTTTCTAAATAATTTGCATGAAAAATGCATGTTTAGCATATTTTAGCAAAATGTAGGACTAATTTCTGCCCGTTTATACTTAGGAGTAGTCTGAACAAGGCAAGACACGAAAATAACTTACAATGATGAAATTGTTGCTTGGGGCCTGAGGCTTGTCCCTTTATTGTGTTTTTTTATGCAGGAAGTTGGGCACATCTGTAAGCACCGTGTCCCGGAGTGATCCGGATCAGAGATTACCCTATGATGAAATCGGCATTCGAGCCTATACAAACGGTTTGGATTCGGAGGCTTTAGTCCCATGCTCCATGAGAAATGAGTCTTTTTACCTTTTGTAGGCAGAGGGGGAGAAAACGGGGAGTTTTTAAAATCCAAAAAAGTATATTTTCCTCGACGGACAGCCAGCCCGTCGGTCGGAGGCCAGCCCGTCGGCCAGGTGGCAGGACGTCGGATGAATCCTTATGTCAGAAGGATTCTTCTGATGCCCATCGGTCGGTTGGCAGGACAGTCGGATGAATCCGTGTGTCAGAAGGATTCTTCCGACGCCCATCGGTCAAAATGGCAGGCCCGTCGGTCAGGTTGCAGTGCCGTCGAATGAATCCTTATGTCGGTAGGATTATTCTGACGCCCGTCGGTCACCCCTGGCCTATAAAATCTTTGAATTTTCTCATAAAATGGGGTTGGAAATTTTGCAAAAATAGGGGAAACTCTACAAAAATTCACGCGTGTTTTCTCTTTCTTCCAACAAACATGTTTCTAAAAAGATCTAACTAATTCAAGAATTCAAATCTTCAAAAGAAAGAGGATCTAGTTGAATTTTTTCACGGGTTTTTGATTTCCCAAAACTCAATTTTTGTCGAACTGTTGAGGACACACCCTATCTTCAACATTTGATCTTTTTGTTTCGGACTTTCTCGTGGAGCGTACGGGAAGCCAGACAACAACAAAGAATCCAACCAAGAGGTTGTTCTGAGGGTAAATATTCTGGACCCTTTTCTGTCCCTTTTTTTACCTTCATTTTCGATATTATTTTTGCTCTTGTCCCCTTTTTGTATTTCTTGCTTCTATTCTTCTTGGGACTATGTAAAATTTGTATTTTTCTTTTGAAAATTTTCTATTTTTTCAGGACAGTGGTGATAGACGGGTCATCTACTTTGACCGATGCCCGTCAGTCACCTTTAAGAATAACCCGTCGGTCACCCTCATAGATGGCTCCCTTCGAGTGAGCGACGGGCTGTAATGGTTACCTTGACCGACGCCCGCCGGTCATTCAGCATAGCCCGTCGGTGGGTTCTATCCCACATTTTCAAATCTTTTTCTTTTCCTTTTTTGTTCACTCAAATTTGTATGTTTATTTATAGCTTTTCTTCTGTATTTTAACATCCTTTTGGCTTATTTTGTGAGAGTATGTCCTTGTTTCTTGGACTGGCTGGAGCTTGAGGGAGTTCTCCCATATATGGAAAGTTCGCCTGGTTTAGTTCCCTATCCTCCTCTCTTTTGTATTTCATGTATTTATTTATTATTTCTCCTGTATATGACAAAATTGTTGTATTTCTCGCTAATGTAAAAATCGGCCAAACGTTTTATATTTATTAAACTGAATTCTTCATAAAATCAAGGACCCAATGTCCTATTTTTATCCAATAAAATCCTCACAATAGAAATATCCATTTTAATAATGATGCATACGAGGACCAAAGTCCTCAAAATAAGTAATGCCCCGATTTGTGTATGTATCACACATTTATAAAAGGGAGTTGTATTCCGCTCCTTGTGTTATTGTAATTTATCGCTTTCATTATTTACTCGTTCATTTACTGCTTCCCAAATGTGAATAAATGCGCTTTGATTCAATTGCATCATGTGGAGAGAGAACGAATTAATGAAAATTAAAATTTGATCATAAAATAATCAAGGTAGAAATAGATGAGAAGTCCCGAACCCAGCTCTGGTCTTTGGGCTCAAAGAGGCGAGAGGTCTATCCGATCACTCAATAGAACTATGACCTCCAAGACACCTCTTGTGTCACGAGACTTTGACGTTAATCCTAGGCTCCTTAGGGCGAGAGGTTTACCCTCTAAGACCCCTTTGGTTGGCCCAAAATGGATACTAAGCACAGTCTTAGGCTCTCCGAGGCGAGAGAAACTTTCCCAATGTTCTATTGGGTGGCGACTCCATGAAACCTCCTTGTTGCCCAAAATATATGCACTTGTAAATATCTTTACAAGTTGCCAACAGATCCACAATTGCCCGATCGCCCTAGAGCGGGCGGTCAGAGGGACGGTCGCGGGGTCCGGCGCGCGTCACAGTGGCGACTCCACTGGGGACTTATGGTTCGAGACTTCGATTTGAAAATACCTCGCTTAACATTTATGATTAAAGTTTAATTCATAAATTCACTTTCTTTCAAATTTGCATTTACATCCCATTAGAGCCTTAGAATATGCTAGATTGGTCCCTTCTTAACCTCGTTACATTCCCGAAGCACAACCCTACGTTCACTCAATATGGGGAAGTATTAAGGATAATCACCAGCCCAAGCTTCGTACCTAATGGTATATCAAATGATGACCCGATCGGTCGTTATGTTCATGATGAGCTAGACCTGTAGGCAGGGATCATGCTTGGGTAGCCCTAAAGTAACATCTCCCTGGTCTAAAACTCATGTAATGGCCGTAGCTCCTTTCCATAGGTGATATGAACCGTAATTCCATGCTTGCTGTATGGATCCTTATGTATTGGGTGAGTCCAGATGTCTTGCTTGGTAACCTAGCCAAAGGCTTTTATGCCCCGGTAGGGCCATGTCAAAATTTTTGGAATGTCTAAATACATGATGATCATTATCCATTTGCTTGTTCATTAGCATAGGAGTGTCATGTTGCCGGTTTTTTGCCGTGCACCATGCGCGTCCATTGGGTCCCTCGCTGACCCTTGGGCTAATCCTGTCTAGGAAAGAGACCGCGCGACCACGTGTGTGGGAGAAATAAGGGCGGAAGGACCTATCTGCTTGCTTGTGTTTTGTGGGTGTTGCATATCACAATCAAGTATTGCATCTGCATTCCATACATCACATCTAACGCCTTGTCCCTGCAGCCATCATAGATCTGCCTAGGTGGACTAGAGCGCCTACCGGACGGTTGATCTGAGTTCCTGCATCTGAACTGCTAGATAGAGAAGGCCTTCCAGGGATCTTACCAGAAGTCAGCTGCACCATATCTGAGATGGGAAACTCACCTAGGGGAAATGATGCCACCAGGGCCATGATTGCAGAGGAAGTGGGCCGACAGTTTGAAGAGTTTGAGGGTAGAATGATGAACATGCTAACTGCTTTGGCACAACAGAATGCTCCGCAGAATCCACCACCACCTCCTCCTCCCATGAGATAAAATGAGCGAGAAGAGGAAAGAGCTGAGAGATAAGAAGAACCTATTCGGCCGCCACCAATAGAGCTGAGGTCAGTAGCTTCGGGAGGTCAGAGGAGAAGACCAGTGCTGAGGATAGATGATGACAGGGATGACAAAGACGACAAAATGAGTTCTGTATCTGAGAGAGGGAAGGCACCCCAAACTGATGAGTACATTCTAAAGAAGATGGAAGAGAGGTTTGAAGCCATGGCCCGTATGCTGAGTAGAGGTCAGGGGATGAACTCGGAGGATAAAGAATTGGAGGGAGAAGATCCGATTCCTTACAATTTCAAGATGCCTGATGTGCCAAAATTTGACTGTACCTCTGATCCGACTGCCCATGTGAAGCAATACTCTCTGGTCATGAAAGGGACCACTTTGTCCAAGAGGCAGAAGGTGGAGTACTTTTGTTTGAGTCTGACTGGCCCTACCATCGACTGGTGTCATAGCCTCGATCATCGAACTAAGGAAGATTGGGATCTACTCACGGAGGAGTTCTTGAGGCAATATGATTGCAACACCAGGATGGAGGTGACTCTTAAGGACCTTGAATTGCTCCAGCAGAAGGTCGGGGAATCTTTTCACGACTATCTCACGCACTGGCGGAACAGGGTAATGGAAATGCGAAGAAAGCCAGACACCCAAGACTAGATCCGCCTATTTATCAAGAATGTAAGCCCGTATTTGAAGGATGGTCTGAAGATGAAAGGGATGAAGGATTGGGAGTCTCTAAAAGACATAGCCATTGAGGCAGAGGGAGAATTCTTTGCCCGAAAAGCTAGCGATGATAGTTTTGCAAAAAGGGCTAACACCGGTCAGGGAACCAGTAGGCCAACTGGTCCCAATAGCAGCACCAGAAGATCTGTTGAGGTGTCCGCTACTGACATCCAGCGTGCGAGGAAATTTTCGAACCTAGGGAAACCCTTATCTTGGGTTTTGAGGCGATTGATGAAGGAAGGAAAGTTGCAACCTTTGGCTCCTAGGCCAACTAAAACGCAAGGGAAGCCAAGTCACAAGGACAATGAATACTGTGCATTTCATCAGCACACAGGCCATCTAACAGACAATTGTAAGGCGCTGAGACATTCTATTCAAGATCTGATTGATGACAAGCAGATTTTTGACCCTGAGAAGAGGGAATCCAAGAAGAAGCCTGGTTACAATGCTGTGCCGCCACCAGTTTTTATAATCGGATCCAGCTTGTCAGAGTGGTACGTACTGTAGGACTTATATGGGAGCGAGAGTATTGCTGTTGTTTGTTTTGAAGATAGAGAAGGAAGAGCAGTTGTAGCGACCATTGATTGTTGGTCGAGCAGTGAGAGTGGTGAAGAGGCCGAAGAGGAAGGGGAGACGAACTGTGATCTGTGGAGATCTGATGAGGATGAAGAAGAGGTAGGGGCTGTGATAAAAAGTGGGAGAGTGGTCCCTGAGATTATAAGGGTACCAGAACCAGCGCAGCCATCAACGAAAAAGGAGCCGGAGGAGAACCAGATTGTTAAGCAGTTGAAAAAGACCGCGGCTCAGACATCCATCTGGGATCTCTTAAGACAGTCCCCTTCTCATAGGCAGAAAGTGGTAGAGGCCTTGACAGAGTCCACTGTTGCCACCACAATTTCCCCCTCAAAGCTTTTAGGCCTAGTTAAAGGAGGATCGGGGGAGAGATTGGTTTTTTCCGATGCCGACCTGCCAGTCGAAAGCCGCGATCATAACCGACCCCTGCATATCAAAGCACAAATTAACGGCAAGCACACCGCTTGCGTTATGGTAGATGATGGATCTTCTATCAATGTTTGCCCTCTGATAGCTCTTCAGGCTTTTGGATTGAGTGACGATGTGCTCAATGAATCAGATTTGATGATTACAGCCTATGATAATTCAAGAAGACAAGCCTCTGGAACATTCAAGACCCTAGTCAAAACGGGACCCATTGAGGTAGAAGTAGAGTTTGTGGTTCTGCCCATTCCAGCTAATTTTTCAGCCCTGCTCGGGAGGCCTTGGTTTCACAGACTAGGAGGAGTACCATCCACGCTACATCAAATGATAAAGTTCCCACATGAAGGGGAGGTGGTAACTATTAAGGCAGCCAGGGAGAATCAGGTGTCGGCTCTAGAAATTGCTAATCAGCCATTTAGTGGCTTCCACATGTCGATGATAGGAGAAGAGCACGGACAAGTTGATAACCCAGCAGTGGTTAACATGATGAAGAAGATGCACTATCTCCCTGGGGCTGGTTTGGGTAGAAACTCTTAGGGGTTGCAGACTGCGATCACCACTCAAGGTCAGAAGAACCAGAATACAGAGGCGGTTTTGGCAAGAAGAAGACGGCAGATAAGATCCCTCATATCTCGAAAAGTTTCATACCAGCTTCCTCAGTATGTGCTTATACGAGTGAAAACGAGCCGTAGTGGGTGAATGGGAGGATTGTCCCCGGATTTGAGATCTTCAACGATGTATTTGACTGGGATGTCAGAATTATCAAGACCGCTGAGAGCTTCTGGGATGAAGAGGTCATGACTCAGTGCATTGCTTGGGACAGAGGTGAGCCCAAAGAGGTAGTCACAGAACGGATGTTGATTGCTAGGCAGAAGGGGAAAGAAAAGATGGCAGGAACAGAATTGAAGATTGGGGATTTAAAGATTTCCTCAGACATACCTGAAGGGCCTCTATCGAATCAAGAAGCCGATGAGCAAGCTGCAGCAGCATCAACCTCTAGGGAGGCAGAAGAAGACTCTAGCTTAGATTGTCTTTTTATTCCAGAACTTTTTTATGATGTAAATGATAATTATAATATTATTAATAAGGCAAATGATTTCTCTTACTTGTGCGATGTTTCCAATAATTTCAACATGCATGAACATGATCATATTCCATAAATTTTTGATATTGATTCCACTGATATAACGCCTTTTAATCTTGGAACCTCGGAAAATCCGAAAGAAATTCTAATAGCATCAAATATAACTCCTAATGAGAGAGAAAAATTTGAGAGAATAATAAGAAAATATGAAAAAGTCTTTGCCTGGACCTATGAAGACATGCCAGGGATCGATCGGAACGTAGCAGAACATGCTATCCCGACTTATCCAGACCATAAGCCTGTAAAACAGAAGTTGAGAAGGCTCAGGCCAGAATGGGCAGACAAGGTCAAGGAGGAGATTCGGCAGCAGATTGAGGCCAAGTTCCTTGTTGAAGTGCTGTATCCTACATGGTTGGCAAACGTAGTCCCTGTAGTGAAGAAAAATGGGAAGGTCAGGGTATGTGTGGATTATCGAGATCTGAACAAGGCCTGCCCTAAAGATGATTTTCCACCACCCCACATTGATGTCTTGATAGACAGTGCCGCCAACTGCGCGATGTACAGCTTTGGGGATGGTTATGTGGGCTACAACTAGATCCTAAACAAGAAGGTTCTGGTCAACTTTGACCCGACGCAGATATTTTAGCCCAGACAGAGAGGAAAGGGCGCCTTTTTCCCAAGTGTGCTTGTCATCTAGGATGCGGTGCATTCTTTGGAGAAGAGGGGAAGTCATTTTGAGAAGAATGAGGGGCTCAAGCTGTTCGAAAAATGAAAAGACACAAAAAAGCAAAATTTTTGGAGGAATTTATAGAGAAGCACCACCGACGACCTACCCATCTCTCACAAGAGACGGCCTGCCCGTCGGTAAAAATCCACCTGGCAGATGCATACATCAGCATAGCATTAATCACGAGCATTAAATTCGCATTAATTGGGGAATAGGGAACGACAGAGGGGCAGCCCGTCGGTCGCTCCTAGCGACGCCCAGCCCATCGGTCACGAAACTCTATATAAGGGCGAGTGACGGACGGGCAAACAGCTGCTGTCATTTTCACTTTCCCTCTCAAAAACAGTTTTTTCCGTTTTTTCTGCATTTTCAAGTATTTCTTCTCCTATTTCTTGCAATTTCTTTATCTTTTTGCGTTCTCCACTCACTGGACGCTCGGACACTCATTTTTCTTTAGTTTTTCTAAACTTTTCGCGACTACAAGTAAGTAAAATAACTAATTTACTTTTTAATTTAATTTATTTCTTCTTTTCTTCTTCTTTTAGCCTTAAAAATTGTTAGGATGCTTTAGATGCTTTGAATATCTAGGGAGAATGCTGCCCGTTTTTTTTAGTAATTTTTAGTGCAATTAATCTGAGCCTTTGCATGATCACATAGAAATAGGACTTCTCTATACCTTTGTCGCCTTAGAAATAGGCTTTCTAGCGCATATGTGTGTTGTTGGGGCCTGAGGCCATTTTTTGTGCAGGATTGGGGGTACACCCTTGCCAAGGTGCGGCCCATTATATATATATATATTGTGGTTGGGGCCTGAGGCCTGTTTTGATGCCTTTCTATGCAAGAGGTTAGGCATACCCTTGCCGGGGTGCTGCCCAAATTTTCATTTTTTTGAATTTTTATTCTAAAATTGATTATTTTTGTGTATAATGCATGTCTTAGGGTCTAAAAAAGCCCATTTTCATTCGCTTTCAGAATATCTTTTTCTACGCCAAGGTGGGGCACACCCTTGTCGGGGTGCTGCACATTTTTATTAATCTTTAATTCTTTTTATGCCAACTGCATATTTTTCTGGTTTTGATATGTGCGAAGCATGCTGGACAACGTCCCTTGATAGGATGTTGCCCATTTTTTTTATCTGTTTTGTTTCACCTCGAAAATGAGCCTAATAACGCCTGTTTCATCAAATTTTCGTTATCTAACATTCCTTTCGCAGGATGCCTCCTAGACGCAGAGCACCACAGGCCCAGCCCAAGGTCAAGGTTCCAGGCTGGATGGACGGTGAGTCAGCCCAGAGATATAGGGCGCTGGCTCAGGTGGAGATCCGGGCTAGACGCTTTGTGTCTCGGCCGTTCCTAGAGGCCCTAGGGATGGCCCCGGAGGTCGACGTACTTATCAAGGGCACCGGATGGACAGAGTTCCTTGAACCTGCTTTCTAGACCTTCCCTGAGGCTACCCGACAGGTGCTAGCCACCCTACGCTATGACGGTTTTCAGAGATCAGATAAGAGCCGGGGGTGGTACAGTTCTGGTTCGACGGCCAGCATTTTCGCATCAGCAGGTAGAGGTTCGTAGAGGCCATGGGGCTTCCCAGAGAGGAGGGGGTCGAGATCCCACGGCAAGCGGTGAGACGCGCCCACTGGGCGGCCATTGCCTTACCAGGAGTGCTGTATGACCACGATACAGCGAAGAGCACCGTACTGGTGTCTCAGGCACTCCAGTACCTGCACAGAGTGCTATCCAGCTCATACCTCAGTCGAGCTGGTAATCCAGGGTCGCTTAACGCAGCCGAGATCTGGAGCCTCTGGGCCATGGTGGCAGGCCAGCGCCTCAACATTCACTACAAGAAAATAGAGTTTTAACGACCAAAATTTAGCGAAGGGACAAAAATTCGGTCGTAAAAAGATAAAAACAACGAAGGGAATTTAATCCGGTCGTTAAAACTCAAATTTTAGTATTATTTAACAAGGGGTATATTTCCGGTTGTTAAAAATTTCAAAATCCGGTCGTAAAACGATAAAATTAACGAAGGGATTTAATCCGGTTGTTAAAACTCTAATTTTATTGTTATTTAATGAAGGGTATATTTTTATCGTTAAAATGTCTCAAAATCTGGTCGTTATTAAGTTGAAACAAAATAAACCATTTTACATCAAAAAAAGAATAACCTGGTTTGCGAGCTTTGCTCACCTCTTCTTGTACCAAAAAAAAAAAAAAGAATAACCTAAAATAACAAAATGTATTTTCCGCAAACTTCAAGTCCTCAGCTCTCCATGCCTCTCTCGCGTCGCCCCCACCATCGTGAGCCACCAAGGGCCAAATCCGGTGTCGTCCCCCACCTGGCCATCGCTCGCCCCCACTCCGACATCGCAAATCCTATCTTGCCACTGCCGCTGTCTTGCTCGATGTCAGTTCGCTGCCATCGCTCGTCGCAGGTAAGTAAATAGAAATTATTATCTCATTTAGCTTTAAAATCTTGTATTCCTCTTGAATCCACATCTCTGCTTTCAATTTAGAGTTTGGGTCAATTTTTCAGTTTTGATTTTCTTAATTTCATACGAAGTTAAAATTGTGCAAATCTCGTTCTATTCTTATTCCTTCCCCCAACATCTGTTCTTCTCTATAATTCGTTTCTGTATAATTTGTTATTCTTAATCAAATTAGAGAATGAATCAAATTAGTAAAGAGGTTTGCAAATTGAGAATTTCCTGGACACAATCAAATCCTAGCAAGAGATTCTACAATTGCAAGGTTGGAAAGGTAAGTATATTTCATTGAACCTGTGAAATACTGATTGTATTTTTTTGGTCAAGGTCTAATTTTGTAAATTGAAATGTAATTGCAGAAACATGGTGAGTGTGGCTAAGCCTGGTCAAGGTCTAATTTTTTTTCTTTTCTAAAATTTTGAGCTTCTTTACTTTTCTTTTCAACCGTCTGTTTGTTTACAGAGAAATTGAAGAGAAGTGTACAATGAATTTTGACGCTCTTTTCTTTACTTTTCTCTCTCTGTTTTTTCCCCATCTTTCTATGTTCTATTGCGAAATGGGTTCACTTATCTGGAGTGGATGTTATTGGCAAAAATTTCTCATGTGGCCTGCTTGTACTGGGTTCTTCGAATTTGTTCATTTAAGTTTGAGTAATGTTAATGGTTTTAGCATTTTCATTTCCAAAGGAAAATCAGTTACAAGATGCTCTTCGTTATATTTGAGCTTTATAACAATGAATGGTTTTATTCAATTCACTTTGCCTTGTCATTTTTTATCAGAGATAATGCTTACAGTGCCACATGTTTTGGAAATGCAAGTTCAAGGTTAGGAGAAGTAAATGAAATGGACCGGGAAGCGCATTTAAATAAGAAATTGGCCAATATGAAATGTCAAAGGGTGAGTAAATTTTTGTTACTAGAGTTTTGTGGTATTACTACACCAAGCACTGAAATTCCCTGATTTGTCATGTTTGCTCAATAATCTTGCAATGCTGGGGGAATTTACCTTACTTCCATGTATTATGTCTTGTTCCTCGCTCATTTTGGTTCCAATCATTGCTGAATGAATTGGTGGTTGGGAAATTATTGTTCTTAGGTGTTTTTTATTTTGGCATGATGCGTATAATTCTGTGTACATTATAAAACTTGTGATTTTTAGTGATAAATGGATGTATGTAGCATGCTTTTTCATTGATAGTTCCCTCATGTGCACTGTGTAAATGTTGTATAGTTTTTTTAGGAAATGCCTTTTGGCATATGATTTACATTACCTTATATTTATAATTTGTCAAGGCTGCTTTCCAAATGGCATTATATGAAAACTTTCGTCCCTTGAACAGTATTCAGAACTAAGATGGCATTTTTAACATTCTCTTTTGTACTTTTTTAAGGAAAAAGTACATGAATCTTCTGTTCCTCCATTGGAAGACGAAACAACAGAAGTTAAGCATTTATTTGCTGAACCTAAGCCTGATCATGTTTCCGTAGATGGTGTGTTATGTCTTTGGTAAGGAGAATTCATGGATAAACTTAGAGATTGAGGATTTTTGCTATGGATTTGAGTATGAACTAAGAAGAAAATGTGGTAATTTTCTAATTGTGTTCATCTTCTCTTTATCAATGCTTTCGTTGGTTTTTGAAGTTCAGACTTTGAGTGTCATTAAGATATTAAGAATCAAATCCTTATGTGCTAAAATCTTATCTGTAAAAATTCCTGCTTCAACTAGTCTTTGCTCTTCTTGAGATCTCCTGGTTACATCTTACTACGAGGCACAAGGATACCACAAAAATGAAAATTAACTTAAATAATTGAGATAATCTGCACATGCTTAAGAGAATAATTGGGTTTCAACTACCTCATCCCAAATGGTTCACATTTATTCTTCTTTCTCTCATTAATCTTATCTTATCTATAATTTATAGATAACCAATTTCCTTTCTCATTTAAAATTCTAGTTGAATGTCCCTTGTTCTAATGAATTGTCTCGAGCCATCCATTAGCCGCTAAAAACTCTGTTACATGCAACACAGAAGCAGCCTTCAGTGCAGAACTTATATGACCAAATAATTATTGATTTTTGATGCAAAAGATTGTATTGTGTAGATAGCAGAAGAAGACTGCTACTGTTGGGAGTTGGAACACTGACAACAATTTTACTTCAGGAAAATCCTCTTTTTGCTGAAGGTATCACATGTTGTTTTATCTCTATTTATGATGTAGTTGGTGTTTTAATTGATTTATCACAAATTGGATTCACATAGTCGATACATTTAGAGTTAATTAATTGAAGGAATGTTTCAAGTAACAACTTTAATCTGCAGATTTCTTGGGCATTATCTAATTTACTTACAAATGACAGCTTATCACACCTTTGTTATGTTTTGGCATTCTGTAGAGGTACCGAAGAATTATAGGGCGTTTGTTGACTCACGAGATGGATATTCTTATAACTATCCCTCAGATTGGATAGTAAGTTATGCTCTAATTTAATGAATATGTAGAAATCTGACTTTTAGCTTTTGAAACTCAGAACAATTTCTTGCTTCTCTGCTTAGGATTTTGATTTCCGTGGCCATGATTCTGCATTTAAGGACCGATACCTGCAACTGCAGAATTTTAGAAAGGTATAATACAGTTTCTAATAACTTCAATCTTTATTGCCTTTCATTTTATTTCAGTTCTGCAGTAAGTTATGTTTATAGAATTGTTAATGTTTGATCATGGCATGGTGCTTCTATTAGTTTATATTGATTTAATTTTTGTGTCATTCTTCACATTGGCTGGTTAATATTTTTTTCGCTGTACTGCGTATTTTGACTGAGAAGTCATGTCACACGAACTAATGTGGGAGCCTTATGTAGATCTTGCTATATATTCATTTTTGCATGTTGTGTAGAGCACCTGAAATTTCTGTTGCTGTGCATAACCATTGAATTGTTTGGATGCAGCATTCTTAGGCTGCAGTGAATACTGCAACGAATGGGACTGGGCCTCTATTCTTCCTGATATAATGTTGGGTTCTTTAATCTGTTTATTTATATATGACTTTATTTTATTGCTTAATTTAGTTATATCTTCGTGAGTGTCTATTGATGTGAGCACTGCAATTAATTGCCAATATAATGTGTTGTTTAAAGAATGGCTATATCCTTGTCAATTCCATTTTTTCAGTCTTTGATATAAACATATGGAAAAATGAGATCCAAGATATTTAAACATGAGAATAACCTAATCATATATCTTTCACGATCGACAAAATAAGACTAACAAAAATAATAAAATTTTTGTTGTGTTTCTCATCTACTGGCTACCAGATATTTATTTCAGCTTGAAACAAATTTATGTGATGCAAGGCTGGCTGTTTTGATGTATGCTATTGTATTTTTGAAGTAGCTAACTCGCTCTCTCTCTCTCTCTCTTTCTATTATTGATATTTTTGTTTGTGCTCATGAATATTAATTTTAGCTTTTATTTTACATTTTGCAGGTCTTTAAAATTTTGGACAGCGAAGTTAGGAGGTTTATTTTTCACATTTTTCTTAAAAATCGTTTGAATATAAATTAGTACAGAACGGAGTTATTTTCTTGAACTTGTCATTGATAGTTTTTATACTTTGTAAATATGACTATACTTTATAACTTTTCTTTTTCAATATATGAAAAGAGTTTATTATATTTTTATATAAAATATATGTGAATGATATGTACCGTACATGTGATATTATAAAATGGTAAAAACTATCTTCAAAAACCAAAAATTACTTCGTTGAAAACGAATAAAATTAGCAAATGGAAAATTTGATCGGTAAAATAGTATTTTTAACGACAGGAAAAAATGAAAAGTGAATATAATTAACGAAAAAAAAATTCGGTCGCTAAAAAATATCTTTAACGACCGAAAATCTTTTCGTTTAAATTGAATATAATTAACGAAGGGAAAATTCGGTCGTTAAAATGTATTTTTAACGACCGAAAATCCCTTCGTTAAAAGTGAATATAATTAGCAAAGGGAAAATCCGGTCGTTAAAATATATTTTTAACGACCGAAAATCCCTTCGTTAAAAGTGAATATAATTAGCAAAGGGAAAATCCAGTCGTTAAAAATCACTATTCAACGACCGGAAACATTCCGGTCGTTAAAAATTTTAACGACCGGATTCATTATCCGGTCGTCTATACCTTTAACGAAGGGGCTTTTACCGACCGGATTTTCCGGTCGTTAAAGGGTTTTAACGACCGGATTTTAACTTTTAACGACCGGATTTTAACTTTTAACGACCGGATTTCCCTTCATTAAAGAGCATTTTTCTTGTAGTGATTAGCCATGAGATCTTGGCTAACCTAATCAGGGTTGGCAGAGGAGTGACGCCCATGGTGATAGTAGGGGGAGTCATCACTCATTTGCTTTTGGGGTTAGGAGTCGCCCCGGATAGGCTGACATGTGGATGATTTCACAGCTGTGGGATACATGTGGATGCCTCTGCAGCAGTACAGATGGGGATGATTTCACAGCTGTCAGGGCAGGCAGAGGCTTTCAGGTTGCTATCTATCCACGAGACTAGGCGGGTCTTCTCCCTTCCACCCTTGGGTCCAGACCCAGAGCAGCAGCCTCCCCAACCAGAGCCAGAGCAGTAGCCTCCTCAACCAGAGCCAGACCAGCAGCCTCCTTAGCCACAGATTCAGCCGGAGCCGCCCCGGACTCCATTGGATTTCGACGTGGAGTTCACCATGGACGAGCTATTCGGTACTCTACCGGCATCCAGGGCGCCGACTCCTGCTCCGTTACCGAGCACTAGGGTACAGAGGTCTACCTTCAAGCCCCCCGAGAGGTATCACCCATACATCCGGAGCGACCCGGGGGCATCTTCTTCCACAGCCCCACTGCCAGAGCCAGCACAACAGCAGCCAGCACAGCCTGATTTCTCCCAGCTCCTCACTTATATGTTCGCAGCCTTCGAGTGATGACTGGATGAGAGAGACGGAGCTCTATAGGAGAGGCTAGACCGTCAGCAGGTTGCTATCCAGGAGCAGTCCTGGATGATAGAGTGGTTGACCCAGGAGCAGGTCAATTTTATTGAGCACATAGTACGAGAGCAAGCTCAGGTCGTGGAGACCTTCAGGGAGGAGCAGGCGAGGCTGGTAGAGCAGATTGCCCAGGGCCAGAGGGAGCTCAGATAGCAACTCACTCATGATCTGAGGACGTCCCAGGACCAGGCGTCTCAGAGAGTTGATATGACTTTACAGATGATCGATGAGTCACTCGACTCCCTGAGATCCCGGGTCCAGGCGATAGAGGGGATCCTTCCTCCCTTGTCCCAGACCATGAGGGAGTTTAGGGAGCAGATGGAGCAGCGCCTAGATCAGATGAGGAGGACCGCTAGCGAGCAGACTGTTCAGATGAGCTAGGCATTTAAGAAGTTAGGAGGCACAGTCTCAGAGACTTTGGAGTTCATGAGGACGTGCACCCAGCCCTTCTTGGATGGCTATGCTCAGATCAGGTTTAGACAGACCCACGATACTGGGGCAGGATCTTCCATGGCTCAGCCTCCACCTCCGACACAGTCAGCTCCACCTGCACCTCAGCTAGGGACGGTGCATATCTCAGACGATAAGGATCCTGACGAGGAGCCCTCCGACTACACGCCCCTCTGATGTTCAGGGAGTCATTTTTTTTTGTATTTTCACACATTTTCACTTTGTATATACATTGTACAAAAGTGGATATCTTTAGTGAGAAACTTTTATTTTCAGTTTTGTGCATTCATTCAGTCATTTATGATTCATTCATATTACATATAAGTGTATGCTTTCACATTTACTCATGTTCTAAAATGACGACATAACAAACGAAAGGGAAAATAATAACAAAAGATAACCAAGATTTGAAAAATGACAACTTAAAAAGAAAAAAAAAAGAATATAAATGAAACATGACATGGTAAATAAAACAAAACCACATCATTCATGGACATGTTAAAAAGATAATAACTCAAACATGAATTAACAAAACCTTTTATCACACAGGTACAGAGAAACATTGATCCGGACACAAGCATCCATCAAAAGTCCGAACATGAGCGCCTAAGATTCATGTCTTCTTGGAAAGAGGTCTCCTCCTCCACAAAATCAAGATTACAGTCAGAAAGTACCTTGTCTCACAGTTCACGCGGTAGTAAGAGAGTACTACACACCATACTAGCCAGATGGGGGTTAGCAGATCAAACTTTATACTGACCGGATGGGGGGTTAGCAAGAGAATGCCAATGAACAGAGATTGTGGTCAGAGAGTACCGCTTCTCAACAATTGAAGTTGTAGTTAGAGAATACTACTCTTCACCTCGAGACTGTGGTCAGAGAGTACCGCTTCTCACCAATCGAAGCTGCGGTTAGAGAAACACTGCTCTTCACACCAGGTTTATAGTCAGAGAGTGCTACATCTCCTCAACACTGCGCGAGCCGAGACGAGGGCAGCAAAAGCAGAAGCTGCGGTTAGAGAAACACTGCTCTTCACACCGAGTTTGTAGTCAGAGAGTGCTACATCTCCTCAACACTGTGCGAGCCGAAACGAGGCCAGCAGAAATAATTGAAGTTGTGGTTAAAGAAACACTGCTCTTCATATCGGGGTCGTGGCTAGAGAATGTTATATCTCACCAATAACTGCAGGTCGAGACGAGACCGATAAGGATATCTTCACCCGTCGAACAGACTAAGATGAGGTCTACTCGGTAAAAGGCACGGAAGGTAAGAACCGCCAAAGGTACGCTTTCTTCCTTTCTATCCTTTCTCTGAGTTTTGGCTCATCTAGGCGCTCGTACACTAGTTTTCCCAAAACTGGAGGCAACTATAAGCACCATTGTAAGCACCGTGTCCCGGAGCGGTCCGGATCAGAGATTACCCTGTGATGAAATCAGTATCCTAGCCTGTATAAATGGTTTGGATTTGGGGGTTTTAGTCCCACGTTCCACGAGAAATGAGTCTTTTTACCTTTCGTAGGCAGAGGGGGAGAAAACAGGGGATTTTCGAGTCAAAAAGGTTTTTGTCCTCCACAGACGGCCATCCCGTCTGTGAAGTCAGCCCGTCGTATAGGGGTCACCGACGGCTTGTGGTACTGTCAGAACGCCGCCTAGTTTCCCGGAGCACGCAACCCTTCCGACGCCCGTCGGTGGATGTGGCAGGGCCGTCGGACGAATCCTTGTGTCAGAAGGATTCTTCCGATGCCCGCCTCCATACACCGACGCCCGTCGATCGTGTCTGGCTTATAAAAGCTCCGAATTTTCAATAGAAAAGGGTTCCAAAAAAATTTATGAAGAGGGGAAACTCTGCCCAAATTCAAGCATATTTTCTCTCTCTTCCAACAAACACATTTTATAAAGAAATCTATTTCAAAGGAGAATCAAATCCATCAAAAGGGACTAAAGATTAATTAGTTTTCCTTAGATTTCGATTCTAAAGATATTATTTGAAGGGTTGAGGAGGAAATAATCTGTTTTCCTTTCTTTGATCTTTCATCTTACTGTTCGTGGAACACGCGGGGCTCTAATCAACACAAGAATCTCACCCAAAGCGAATATCTGAGGGTAAATATTCCGGATTCCTTCTCCATATCATTTCATATTTATTCTTTATTTGTTGATTCTTTCAATTTTGCCATCATCCTTCTTTATTTTGACTCTCTTTATATGATTTTATGATAAAACCCTTTTTTTGGCTTTAAAAGGAGTTTTCTTTTTTTTTCTATTTTTTTCGGAGACAGTGGTGGCCGACGGGTCATCTCCATCACCGACGCCCGTCGGTCACCTCACCTACAGATGCCCTTTTTTTGAGTGACAGACGGACATGTCGGTCATCTTGACTGACGCCCGTCGGTCACCTAAGAAAGGCCGTCGGTGGGTTCTATCTCTCCCCTTTTAAATGATTTTCCATCTTTTTTTAAAATCCTTTTGGCTTCCCATACATTAATTTTATGTATATTGACATCTTTTAACTTTTTATGAGTGTATATTGATTCTCTTGGACTATCCCGAGCTTGAGCGGCTATCTACCATATTCGGAGGATTCCGTCCGGTCTAGTTTCCTAACCCTCTCGATTATTTCCTTTATTTGTTATTCATTGATTATTTTATGTATATGGATATACTCTTTTCATATCTCATTAATGTATAAAAATGACTCAATGTTTTATATTCAATAAAATGAGGTTTACACAAAAGCAAGGGGTCCAATGCCCCATTTTTATCCAATAAAAATCATCACGAACAAGAATATCCAATTTTCATAATGATGCATGCGAGGACCAAAGTCCTCAAAATAAACAATGCCCCGATTCGTGTATGTATCGCACATTTATAAAGGGAGTTGTATTCCGCTCCTTGTATTATTGTAATTTATCGTCTTTTGATATTTACTTGCTCATTTACGGCTTTCCAAATGTGAATAAATGCGCCTTTTATAATTGCATCGTGTGGAGAGAGAGCAAATCAATGATAATTAAAATTTGATCATAAAATAATCGAGGTAGAAATAGATGAGAAATCCCGGACTCAGCTCTGGTCTTTGGGCTCAAAGAGGCTAGAGGTCTACCCTCCAAGACACCTTTTTGTGCCACGAGACTTTAGCGCTAATCCTAGGCTCCTTAGGGCGAGAGGTTTTCCTTCCAAGACCCCTCTGGCTGGCCCAAAATGGATACAAAGCGCAGTCTTAGGCTCTCCGAGGCGAGAGAAACTTTCCCAATGTTCTATTGGGTGGCGACTCCATGAAACCTCCTTGTTGTCCAACATAGACACACTTGCGATTTATTGCAAGCTGTCAACGGACCCACAAATGCCTCGATCGCCCTCAAGCGGGCGGTCCCATGGGCGGCCGCGGGGGATCCGGCGCGCGTCACAACCGTGTCCCGGAGCGGTTCGGATCAGAGATTACCCTATGATGAAATTGGTATCCGAGCCTGTACAAATGGTTTGGATTCGGAGGCTTTAGTCCCATGCCCCATGAGAAACGAGTCTTTTTACCTTTCGTAGGCTAAGGGGGAGAAAACGGGGAGTTTTTAAAATCCAAAAAAGTATGTTTTCCTCAACGGACGGCCAGCCCGTCGGCCAGGTGGCAGGACGTTGGATGAATCCTTGTGTTAGAAGGATTCTTCCGACGCCCGTCGGTCGGCTGGCAGGACCGTCGGATGAATCCTTGTGTCAGAAGGATTCTTCCGACGCCCGTCAGTCAAAATGGCAGGCCCGTCGGTCAGGTTGCAGGGTCGTCGGATGAATTCTTATGTCGGTAGGATTCTTTCGACGCCCGTCGGTGAACCACAGACGCCCGTCGGTCACCCCTGGCCTATAAAAGCTTTGAATTTTCTCATAAAATGGGGTTGGAAAATTTGCAAAAATAGGGGAAACTCTGCCAAAATTCATGCGCGTTTTCTCTCTCTTCCAACAAACACATTTCTAAAAAGATCTAACTAATTCAAGAATTCAAATCTTCAAAAGAAAGAGGATCTAGTTATTTTTTTCACGGGTTTTTGATTTCCCAAAACTCAATTTTTGTCGAACTGTTGAGGACACACTCTATCTTCAACATTTGATCTTTTTGTTTCGGACTTTCTCGTGGAGCGTGCGGGAAGCCAGACAACAACAAAGAATCCAACCAAGAGGTTGTTCTGAGGGTAAATATTCTGGACCCTTTTCTGTCCCTTTTTTTACCTTCATTTTCGATATTATTTTTGCTCTTTTTCCCTTTTTGTATTTCTTGCTTCTATTCTTCTTGGGACTGTGTAAAATTTTTATTTTGCTTTTGAAAAGTTTATATTTTATTGAGAAGTGGTGACCGATGGGTCATCTACTTTGACCAACGCCCGTTGGTCGCCGTTAAGAATAACCTGTCGGTCACCCTCACATACAGCTCCCTTCGAGTGAGCGACGGGCTGTATTGGTTACCTTGACCGACGCCCGCCGGTCATTCAGCATAGCCTATCGGTGGGTTCTGTCCCACATTTTCAAATCTTTTTCTTTTCCTTTTTTGTTCACTCAAATTTTTATGTTTATTTATAGCTTTTCTTCTGTATTTTAACATCCTTTTGGCTTGTTTTGTGAGAGTATGTCCTTATTTCTCTAACTGGCTGGAGCCTGAGGGAGTTCTCCCATATATGGAAAGTTCGCCTGGTTTAGTTCCCTATCCTCCTCTCTTTTGTATTTCATGTATTTATTTATTGTTTCTCCTGTATATGACAAAATTGTTGTATTTCTCGCTAATGTAAAAATCGGCCAAACGTTTTATATTTAATAAACTTAATTCTTCATAAAATTAAGGACCCAATGTCCTATTTTTATCCAATAAAATCCTCACAATAGAAATATCCATTTTAATAATAATGCATGCGAGGACCAAAGTCCTCAAAATAAGCAATGCGCCGATTTGTGTATGTATCGCACATTTATAAAAGGGAGTTGTATTCCGCTCCTTGTGTTATTGTAATTTATCGCTTTCATTATTTACTCGTTCATTTACCACTTTCCAAATGTGAATAAATGCGCTTTGATTCAATTGCATCGTGTGGAGCGAGAATGAATTAATGAAAATTAAAATTTGATCATAAAATAATCAAGGTAGAAATAGATGAGAAGTCCCGAACCCAGCTCTGGTCTTTGGGCTCAAAGAGGTGAGAGGTCTATCCGATCACTCATTAGAACTATGACCTCCAAGACACCTCTTGTGTCACGAGACTTTGACGTTAATCCTAGGCTCCTTAGGGCGAGAGGTTTACCCTCCAAGACCCCTTTGGTTGGCCCAAAATGGATACTAAGCGCAGTCTTAGGCTCTCCGAGGCGAGAGAAACTTTCCCAATGTTCTATTGGGTGGCGACTCCATGAAACCTCCTTGTTGCCCAAAATAGACGCACTTGTAAATATATTTAAAAGTTGCCAACGGATCCACAATTTCCCGATCGCCCTAGAGTGGGCAGTCAAAGGGGCGACCGCGGGGTCCGGCGCGCGTCACACCATCCCTGTCAGGGTGCTGCCCAAAAATTTTTAAAATTTTTTGGGTAGGCTTATCCTTGCTGGGATGCTGCCTAAATTTCTTTAGATAGACACATTTCAGCCGAAATGCTGCCGAAATTTTCAAAATTTATAATCTTTGGATCAGCTTTTATTTGCAATAATAATGTTAAACTAACTTTCTTTTCTTTTCAGGATGCCTCCACGACATAACGTTCCTCGTGACCAGGCTGAGCCTCAGGCTCCTCTTTGGATGAGCGATGAGGCTAGGGAGAGATTCAGAGCATTGGCTCGTGTGTAGTTCCGAGCCAGCCGCTTCGTCTCCAGACCTTTTTTGCAGAGTATGGGGATGCTGGAGGAGGTAGATGCTTTGGTAGCAGTCATAGGATGGACGAAGTTCTTGTGGCCATCATTCCAAACTCACCCCAAGGTTGTCCGGGAGTTTTGGGCTACCCTTCACTACGGGGGATTTCAGAGGTCAGACACCGAGGAGGGGGTCATACAGTTTTGGGTTAGCAGATACCACTACAGCATTATGCGCCAGAGGTTCTCCAAGGTCATGGGACTATAATTTGGAGATAACGTCATAGTTCCCTAGAGGGCTGTTAGGAGACAGCACTTGGAGATGATCGCCATGCCAGGAGTGCTGTATGACCACGATACAGTGAAGAGTACGTTACTCTCATCACAGGCACTGTGGTATGTACACAGAGTACTCTCTAGCTCTTACTTGGGACGGGCAGGTAATCCGGGTTCAGTGAACGGAGTGGAGATTTGGAGTCTATGGGCCGCGGGGGATCCGGCGCGTGTCACAGTGGTGACTCCACTGGGGACGTTTATGGTTCGAGATTTCAATTTGAAAATACCTCGCTTAACATTTATGATTAAAATTTAATTCATAAATTTGCTTTCTCTCAAATTTGCATTCGCATATCATTAGAGCCTTAGAATATGCTAGTTTGGTCCCTCTTTTAGCCCCGGTTCGTTCCTGAAGCACGACCCCATTTTCACTCAATTTGGGGAAGTGTTAAGGATAATCACCAGCTCATGCCATGTACCTCAAATGGTATATCAAAATGATGACCCGATCGGTCGCTATGCTCGTGATGAGCTAGACCTGTCGGCAGGGATCATGCTTGGGTAGCCTTAAAGAAACATCTCCCTTGCCCAAAGCTCATGTAATGGCCGTAGTTATTTTCCCAGGTGAAATGAACCCTAATTCCATGCTTGCTGTATGGATCCTCATGTATTGGGTGAGTCCAAATTTCTCACTTGGCAACCTAGCCAAAGGCTATCATGCCCTGGTAGGGCCATGTCGAAATTTATGGAATGTCCAAATACGTGACGATCATTATCCATCCGCTTGTACATTAGCATAGGAATGTCATGCTGCCGGTTTTTTTCCGCGCACCATGCGTGTCCATCGGGTCCCTCATTGACCACTGGGCTAATCCCACCTAGGAAAGAGACTGCACGACCACATGTGTGGGAGAAATAAGGGTGGAAGGACCTACTTGCTTGCTTGTGCTCTGTGAGTGTAGCATATACCATGCATTGTACCTGTATTTCATGCATCATGGCTAACGTCTTGTCCCTGCAGCCATCATAGATCTGCCCAGGTGGACTAGATCACCAACCGGACGACTGATCCGAGTTCCCACCTTTGAGCTGTCAGATAGAGAGGGTCTACCAGAAATTTTATTAGAAATCAATGGTACAGTATCTCGGATGGCAAACTCGCCTAGAGGGGATGACGCTACCAGGGCCATGATCGCGGAAGAAATGGGCCGGCGATTTGAGGAATTCGAGGGCAGAATGATGAATATGTTGACCGCCTTGGCACAACAGAATGCTCCACAGAATCCTCCTCCTCCTCCTCCTGTGAGACAGAATGAGCCAGAGGAAGAAAGGGCTGAAAGCCGGGAAGAGCCTGTCAGGCCGCCGCCAGTAGAGTTAAGGTCAGTGGCCTCGGGAGAGCAGAGAAGAAGGCCTGTGCTGAGAATTGATGATGATAGAGATATCGAAGATGATAGGATGAGCATTGTATCTGAGAGGGGGAAAGCACCTCAGGCTGATGACTTCATTTTAAAGAAGATGGAAGAGAGGTTTGAAGCTATGGCCCGTATGTTGAGCCGGGGTCAAGGGATGAACCCAGAGGATAAGGAATTGGAGGGAGAGGATCCGATCCCTTACAACTTTAAGATACCAGACGTGCCGAAATTTGATGGAACTTCTGACCCAACTGCTCATGTGAAACAGTATTCTCTGGTCATGAAAGGGACCACGTTATCTAAGAAGCAGAAAGTAGAATACTTTTGTCTGAGTTTGATCGCTCATGCCATCGACTGGTATCATGGTCTCGGCCGTCGCACTAAAGAAGATTGGGATCTGCTCACTGAGGAGTTTTTGAAGCAGTATGACTGCAACACCAGAATGGAGGTGACTCTAAAAGATCTTGAACTGCTCCAGCAGAAGGCCGGAGAATCTTTCGATGATTATCTCACCCGATGGCGGAACCGAGTAATGGAGATGCGAAGAAAGCCTGACACCCAGGACCAGATTCGTTTATTCATCAAGAACGCAAGCCCGTACTTGAAAGATGGGTTGAAGATGAAGGGGTTGAAGGACTGGGAGTCTCTCAAGGATATCGCCATCGAGGCGGAGGGAGAGTTCTTGACTCGGAAAGCTAATAATGATAATTTCGCCAAAAGGGCTAGCCCCGGTCAAGGAACCAGTAGGCCGGCGGGTCCCAATGGTAGAACCGAAAGAACAGGTGAGGTGTCTGCTACTGAGGTAACCACCCAGAGGAAGTTTTCGAACTTGGGGAGACCACTGTCTTGGGTCTTGAGAAGGTTAATGAAGGAGAGAAAATTGCAGCCCTTAGCTCCTAGACCTGCTTTGATGCAGGGGAAGCCTGGGCACAAAGACAATGAATTCTATGCGTTTCACCAGCACTCAGGCCATATCACAGATAAGTGTAAAGCGCTGCGGCACTCTATCCAAGACTTGATTGATAGCGAGCAGATTTCTAATCCTGAGAAGAGGGAAGCTGAGAAAAAGCCCGGTTACAATGCCGTACGACCACCCGTGTTTATGATCGGATCTAGCTTGCTAGAATGGTACGTGCTACAAGATCTATATGGAAGCGAGAATTGTGCTGCTGATTGTTCTGAAGATAGAGAAGAGAGGGCAGTTGTGGCGACCCTTGATTTCTGGTCTAGCAGTGAGAGTGGCGGAGAAGCCGAGGAGGAGGGAGAGATGAACCTTGACTTGTGGGGGTCTGATGAAGACAAAGAAGAGATAGGGGCTGTAATGAGAAGCGGGAGAGTGGTCCCCGAGATTACAAGGCTGCCTGAGCCAGCGCAGACGCCAGCAGAGAAAGAACCAGAGGAGAATCAGATTGTCAGGCAATTGAAGAAAACTGTGGCTCAAATATCCATCTGGGATCTTTTGGGACAATCCCCCTCTCATAGGCAGAAGGTAGTAGAGGCTTTGGTTGAGGCCACGGTCGCCACCACGATTTCCCCATTAGAGCTTTTGGGCTTAGTTAAGGGAGGATCCGAGGAGAGATTGGTCTTTTCTGATGCCGACCTACCGGTCGAAGGCCGTAATCATAATAGACCCCTGTACATCAAAGCGCAGATTAACGACAAGCACACTGCTTGCGTTATGGTAGATGATGGGTCTTCTATCAATGTGTGCCCCCTGATAGCTCTGCAAGCTTTTGGTTTAAACGAGGATATGCTCAGTGGATCAGATCTGACTATCACAGCCTATGATAATTCGAGGAGGCAAGCCTCGGGGACCTTTAAGACCTTGGTCAAGACAGGACCCATTGAAGTGGAGGTAGAATTTGTAGTTCTGCCCATCCCTGCCAACTTCTCAGCTTTACTTGGGAGACCCTGGTTTCACAAATTAGGATGAGTGCCATCCACGCTGCATCAAATGATAAAGTTCCCACATGAAGGGGAGGTGGTGACTATCAAGGCAGCCAGAGAGAACCAGGTCTCAGCACTTGAAATTGCTAATCAGCCATTTAGTGGCTTCCACGTGTCCACGATAAGAGAAGAGCACAAGTCAGTGGATAACCCAGCTGTGGTTAATATGTTGAAGAAGATGTATATTATCTCCCTGGGGCTGGTTTGGCAGAAACTCTCAAGGGTTGCAAATCGCGATCACCACTCAAGGCCAGAAGAACCGAAAAGGTCTGGGGTACAGAGGCGGCTTCGGCAAGAAGAAAGCGGCAGACAAGATCCCTCATATTTCAGAAAGCTTCGTGCCAGCATCCTCGGTTTGCGCATATACTGGCGAAGATGAACCGCAATGGGTGAAGGGGAGGATTGTCCCTGGGTTCAAGATCTTCAATGATGTATTTAACTGGAGAGTCGGGTTTATCAAGACTGCTGAAGACTTCTGGGATGAGGAGGTCATGACTCAGGGTATCACTTGGGACAGATGCGAGCCTGAAGAGGTCGTTACCGAGAAGATGATAGCTGCCAGGCTGAAAGGGAAAGAAAAGATAGCAGAATTAGAGCCGAAAATGGGGGGTTTGAAGATTTCCTCCGACGTGCCTGAGGGGCCTCTGCTGAATCAAGAAACCAATGAACAAGCAGCGACAGCATCAACCTCTAGAGCGGCAGAAGAAGACTCTAGCTTAGACTGTCTTTTTATTCCAGAACTCTTTTATGATGTAAATGACAATTATAATATTATTAATAAGGCAAACAATTTCTCCTACTTGTGCGATGTTTCTAATGATTTCAACATGCATGAACATGATCATATTCCATCAATTTTTGACATTGATTCCACTGATACAACGCCTTTTAATATTGGAACCTCGGAAAATCCGAGAGAAATTCTAATAGCATCAAATATAACTCCTGAGGAGAGAAAACATTTTGAGAGAATAATAAGAAAACATGAAAAAGTCTTTGCCTGGACCTATGACGACATGCCAGGAATTGACCGAGACATGGCAGAACATGCTATCCCAACTTACCCAGATTACAAGCCTGTGAAATAGAAGTTGAGAAGGCTCAGGCCAGAATGGGCAGACAAGGTTAAGGAGGAAATCCGACAGCAGATTGAAGCCAAGTTCCTTGTTGAAGTGCAGTATCCTACATGGCTGGCAAATGTGGTCCCTGTAGCGAAGAAGAACGGAAAGGTCAGGGTGTGTGTGGATTATCGAGATCTGAACAAGGCCTACCCCAAAGATGATTTTCCACTACCTCATATCAATGTGTTGATAGACAGTGCCGCCAATTGTGCGATGTACAGCTTTGGAGATGGTTATGTGGGCTACAACCAGATCCTGAATAAAATAGCTGACCAGGTTAAGGCCACTTTCATCACGGAATGGGGGACCTACGCCTACCGAGTCATGCCTTTCGGCCTGAAGAATGCAGGGGCCACATACCAGAGGATGGCGACCAAGATCTTAAGTGACCTGATCCACAAAGAGGTAGAAGTGTATGTCGATGACATGATGGTCAAGTCAGCCACCCGAGAGGGACACTTTGAAGCTCTAGAAAAGTTCTTCACCAGGATCGACAAGTATAATCTGCGACTTAACCCCAAGAAGTGCATTTTTGGAGTGACTTCAGGAAAACTATTGGGATATGTCGTCAGTCAGAGGGGAATAGAAATTAACCCGGACAAGGTGAAGACCATCATAGAGATGCCTGTGCCATAAAAAGAGAAGGATGTAAGGAGTTTCCTGGGCAAGCTGCAGTATGTCAGCCGATTTATCGCAAAGCTCACTTCGATATGCGAGCCTGTTTTTAAACTGCTTAGAAAGAATCAACCTGTGGTCTGGAACGAAGACTGCCAGAAAGCCTTTGACAGCATCAAGGAATACCTGTTGAATCCGCCAGTGCTAAGGCCGCCACAACCGATCAAGCTGCTTATCCTGTATCTAGCAGTAGAAGGCAGTTCAGTGGGCGCCATGATGGCTCAAGAGGATGAATTTGGGGTGGAATTCGCAATTTATTACCTCAGTAAGAAGTTCCTGGCTTATGAGATAAAATATGCTGAAGTAGAGAAGATCTGCCTTGCAGTGATTTGGGCGTCAAAGAAGCTGAGACATTACTTCCACTCATACAAAGTTCAGGCAGTGGCCAAGTAGAATCCGTTAAGATATTTGCAGGAAGCACCGTCTCTGCTTGGTAAGATGGGGAGGTGGCTACTCTTGCTACAGGAGTTTGATGTGCAATACATCACTCGCAAAACTATTAAGGGGCGAACTGTAGCAGAATTTCTTGCTGAGCATCCTATTCAAGGAGACACTCCCGAGTTTACCTTTCCTGATGAGAGCATAGTCGCGATTTCTATCCAGGGATGGCAGTTACACTTCGACGGGGCGGTAAATAATAGAGGGGCCGGAGTCGGAATTGTCCTGACAACCCCAGATAATGAGAAGCTTCCCTTAGCCAAGAAGCTGAGGTACAAAGCAACCAACAATGAGGCCGAATATGAAGCATGCACTTTTGGGTTGGAAGCTTTAGCGGCATTGGGGGCAAAGAATGTAGAAGTCTTCGGTGACTCATCCTTGGTAATTAACCAGATCCGAGGTGAGTGGGCTGTAAAAGAACAGCGGCTGGTACCCTATGTCGAATACTTGAAAGAGGTATGTGGGCAGTTCGAGACTTGCACTTTCCACTTCGTGCCGAGAGATGAGAATCGTCTGGCTGATGCGTTGGCAACCTTAGTGTCGATGTGGGATAACCCTGAGGGAGTGGCTATGAAGCCAGTGCTAATTTCGAGTTCTGATAAGCCCAGCTTTGAGACCGAGCCTGTAATAGAAGTAGAAGTGGAAGACGGGAAACCATGGTACTTCGACGTCATGAATTACTTGGAAAACAATAAATTTCCAGAAGAAGCTACTGAGAAAGACCAAAGGATGATTCGGAAGCTATCTACTCAGTTCATATCCTTAGAAGGGGTGTTGTACAAGAGACAGTCGGACGGGATTCAGCTCAGGTGCTTGAATGAAAAAGAAGCCCGCAAGGTAATAGAGGAAACCCATGCAGGTGTCTGCGGGGCCCACATGAACGGTTTGACCTTGGCTAAGAAGATCATGAGACAAGGCTTCTATTGGCTTACGATAGACAATGACTGCTCAAGATATGTTAAGCAAATGCCAGTTGTGCCAACAATACGCAGACTTGAGACACCTGCCAGTATCAGAGTTACATAACCTGACATCACCTTGGCCTTTCGCTGCTTGGGGGATAGATATCATTGGAGAGATTCGCCCTACAGCATCCAATGGGCACAGATACATCATAGTCGCAATTGACTATTTCACCAAATGGGTAGAGGCGGAATCCTTCAAGAAGATTGACGCAAGGGATATGGCCAAGTTCATAGAGAGAAATTTGATCTGCAGATATGGCCTTCCTCATCACATAGTGTCTGACAACGGAGTGCAGTTCATGGGGGAAACCAGGAAGCTCCTCGAGAAGTATGGTGTCGAGCATCATAAATCCTCTCCTTACCGACCACAAGCGAACGGAGCAGTAGAAGCCGCGAATAAAAATATGAAGAAGATCCTGTCCAAGATGGTCCAAACCTACAAAGACTGGGCTGAAAAGTTACCCTTCGCTTTGTGGGGGTATAGGACAACGGTAAGGACGTCTACAGGCGCTACACCATTTTCCCTGGTATACGGAACAGAAGCAGTATTGCCAGTTAAGATAGAGCTCAAATCACTAAGGGTGGTCATGGAAGCCCAAGTTCCGGAGGCCGAATAGGCGCAGCAGAGGCTACAGAACTTGAACTTACTGGATGAGAGTAGGCTGAAAGCTTATTATCATAATCAGATTTACCAGAAGAGATTGGCAAGAACTTTCGGAAAGAAGGTGAGAAAGCATCCGCTGAAAGAAGGGGACTTGGTGTTCAAGCAGATGAGGCCAGGCATACCAGATATTAGAGGGAAATTCAGACCCACCTAGGAGGGACCGTATATCCTTAAGAAGCTGCTGTCCAAAGGAGCCGCAATCTTGTCGGATAGTGATGGCAACGAGTTCAAAGAACCGATCAACGTCGACAGGCTCAAAAGGTTCCATGGCTAAAGACCAAAATAAAAAGAAGAGAATAAAATGCCCTGCAGGACGAAAACCGAAAAAAGGCGGCTGTGCTAAAATTGGGCGCCTCGACAGGGTGAAAACCGAAAAAAGGCATCCTGTGCAAAAATTAGAGGCATGAGAGAAAATGTCCGATCGTGAAAACCCGAGAGGGCCGATTGGTAACAGGAGTTGATGCTGTTAAAATTTGGTTCCTTGTATTAACGGTGCGTAAGTAGCCGAGTAAATGCCAAAACTGATCATGTATGCTGAAATTATATGGAAATGTATACAATTTCGTGAAATAGAGTAAATATTATTCTTTTTATTTTTGTCATTTTCTAGTTCTGCATTAAAAAGAAATGTAGCACCAAAAGAAATACATATGAAAGCTAAGCTAAGTCATGCTGCTGCTCTCGCCGACCAGATGCTTGAGCCCTCGAGTCCTGTTATCAGATGCTGGACTAAGGATCCACTTCTTGTACTCGTTAGTCGAAGACACAGAATGGTTGCCAAACTTCGGGATAACAGTCTTCACTGGTAGTTTGCCCCACAGCTCATGATACCGAGAGGCAAACGCGGCCGAGAGAGCTCCTCCCCGAAAAGATAAGGGAACCCTCACTACATCCTGGGTCATCCCGAGCTGGCGCGTACATCGAGAGGTGATGCAGAAGGTGGCTCGGCGGAGCCCACAGAGGGGAACACACCCCGATGGTCCATCAATGACCACATGGGACAGTGGGAGCCAGGCAGATGTAAAACTGATGTCGTCATCAGACAGCTCGCCAAATCTGGTAATGTCTTCACCAGTAGTGGCACACCCTTGCAGTTGTCGACGCGGCAGAAAATGGCTCGGCGAGTACTGTGGAGTAACTCGAGGGGGTGGCTCAGACAACATCCTCAGTTTCTCTTGTAGCCAGATCTGAAAAAAATAATAATAGTAAAAAAAAAGAAAAAAAAAAGAGAAAAAAATATAAAATAATAATAATAAAAAAAAAGAGAAAAAAAGAGAAAAAGAAAGAAGAGAAGAAAAGAAAAAAAGTCGCTGGAGTAAGTAGGGTTTACTTCAGGCAAAAATAAGGCATAGGGTTGTGTGAAAATCCGAAATGACGCACCTCCCGCTAAGAAAAGTTAGTGTGAAAATCCATAAGGGACGCACTACCTTCAAAATAATGACGTACCTGGAGCAATAAGGGGCTGCCGGTAAAGGTTGTAGTGGATCCAGAGCTCACAGCGTCCAAGCCCAGAATGGTTTCAGCCAGAATGAGTGGTAAGGGTGATGATCCCAGATAAAAGTCGCTCAGGACTCCGAACAGGCGAGAGTCACCTGTCAAACCCCCTGGAATAACAGTGAGAAAGTTCACCATGTAAAACAAGAATGTGATGCTTACCCGATAGGAGGGGATGTCAGTGAACTGATCCAGAGCCTCGATCAGTGGCCCCAGGGCAAAGGAAGAGCCCGGAGGGATCAGCCGGACGGCCTCAGAAGGAGGTACGCTGAGAGCCATGGCTATGTCCCGGGTCTGGAATAGGCCGCAGCGGGGGACGCAAGGCAGAGCGCTAGGAGGGAACCAGGCTCCAAGAATGGTAGCTAGCTCTTCAGGCAAAGGGCACAGTTCCTGGTAGGGGAACCGGAAGACGTGGAACCGAGGGTTCCAGAAGTGGGTCACCGCTAGGAGGAGGTTTTGATCGACCTTGACCCGGCACAGGTATTTCAGCCCAGACAGAGAGGAAAGGGCGCCTTCTCCCCAAGTGTGTTTGTCATCTAGGATACGGTGCATCCTTTGGGCTAGAGGGGAAGACATGTTGAGAAATATGAAAGGCTCAAAATATTGGAAAATGAAGAGACTCAAGAAGAGCAAAAATTTTGTGAGAATTTATAGGGAAGTGTCACCGACGGCCTACCCGTCTCTCCTAAGAGACGGCCTGCCCGTCGGTATAGATCCACATGGCAGACCTCAGCATTGCATTCATCACGCGCATTAACTTGCATTTATTGCGTGACAGACGGTCACCTACAGATGCCCAGCCCGTCGGTCACGAAATTCTATATAAGGGCGAGTGACAGACGGTGCAAACGCTGCTGTCCCTTTCATTTTCCTCTCTCAAACCGTTTTTTAGCGTTTTTTCAAGCATTTCTTCTTATTTTTTCCCGATTTCTTCATATTTTCGCATTCTCTACTCACCGGGTGCTTGGATATTTATATTTCTCCAGTTTCTACACTTCTTGCGACTACAAGTAAGTAAATAACTACTTTCTTTTAAATTTTATTTCTTCATTTCTTCTTCTTTTAACTTTAGAAATGTTTAGAAAGTTCTAGATGCCTTAGGAATTTAGGGAGGATGTTGCCCATTTTTTTTTTCTTTGTTACTCTAGTGCAATTAAACCTGAACCTTTGCATGATCACATAGAAATGGAATTTTTTTTATAACTTTGGTGCTTTAGAAATAGATCTTTCTAGCGCACTATTCTGTGCATATATTGCTTGTGAGGCCTGAGGCCATTGTTTTGTGTTGTTGGGGACTCACTCTTGCCGGGGTGTGTCCCGTTTACATGCGTATATTATTATTGAGGCCTGAGGCCTATTTTGTTGCCTTTCTATGCAGGAGGTCGGGCATACCCCTGCCGGGGTGCTGCCCAAATTTTTATTATTTATTCTAGAATTGAATATTTTCATGCGTAATGCATGCCTTGGGACCTAGAAAGCCCATTTTCTTTATTCGCTTCAAATTATTTCCATGCTAATTGCATGTTGTTTTTGCCTTGATATGTGCAAAGCATGTGGGCAGCCTTTGCCCTTTTCATTTATTATCAGTTTTCTTTATCTAGTTTTCGGGCCGCCATTGCCCTGGTGAGGCCCAAATGGGCCGTCACCTTGAAAATAAGTCTAATAATACTTGTTTTGTCAAATTTTCATTATCTAATTTTTCTCCTTTTGCAGGATGCCTCCCAGACGTAGAGCACGGCAGGCCCAGCCCGAGATCATAGTTCCGGGTTGGATGGATGCTGAGTCAGCTTAGAGGTATAGAGCGTTGGCTCAGGTAGAGCTTCGGGCCAGCTGTTTCTAGAGGCCCTAGGGATGGCCCCAGAGTTTGATTTGCTCGTCGAGGGTGCTGGCTAGACAGAGTTCCTTGAGCCTTCCTTCCAGACTTTTTCAGAGGCTACTCGCCAGGTCTTAGCCACTCTCCGCTATGCCGGTTTCCAGAGTGCAGATACCGACCCAGCGGTGGTTCAGTTTTGGTTTGACGGCGACCACTACAGTATCACCAGGCAGAGATTCGCGCAGGCCATGGGGCTCCCTACAGAGGAGGGGGTCGAGATCCCACAGCGAGCTGTGAGACGCGCCCATTGGGCGGCTATTGCCATACTGGGAGTGCTGTATGATCATGATACAGCAAAGAGCACCGTACTGGCGTCTCAGGCACTCCGGTATTTGCACAGAGTGCTATCCAGTTCGTACCTCGGTCGAGCTGGTAATCCAGGGTCGCTTAATGCGACCGAGATCTGTAGCCTCTGGGCTATGGTGGTAGGCCAGCGTCTCAACATTAGCCATGAGATCTTGGCCAACTTGACCAGAGTCGGCAGAGGGTTGACACCTGTGGTGATAGTGGGAGGAGTTATCACCCGGCTGCTTCTGAGATTGGGAGTTACCCTTGGCAGATTGAGAGCACCCTTGAGGGAGGGGATCCATGTGGATGCCACAGCGGCAGTGCAGATGGGGATGATCTCCCCGATATCAGGGCAGGCAGAGGCCTACAGGGTGCTGACCATTCATGAGACCCGGCGGATGTTCTCACTTCCCCACTTGGGTCCAGATCCAGACCACCTGGAGCACCCAGAGGATCAGCCTCCGCAGCCAGAGCTCCAGCCTCAGCCCGAGCCTCAGCCAGAGCCCCAGCCTCTACGTCCAGAGCTAGAGCCCCAGCCTCCTCAACCTCCTCAGCATCCGACTGTGCCACCGCCACAGCAGCAGGAGCAGCCCAGGACCCCTTCGGACTTCGATATAGAGTTCACGATGGATGATCTTTTTGCTGCCTCACCAGCATCCTGAGCACCGACTCCTGTCCCATCGCCGGGCTTCAGAGTGCATAGGACTACCCACGGGCCCCCCGAGAGATATCATCCTTATTCTAGAGGCGACTCGGGGGCATCCACTTCTACAGCACCGCCTCTAAAGCCACCACAGCAGCAGCCAGCACAGCCCGACTTCTCTCAGCTCCTCACTTCCATGTTCGCAGCCTTAGAGCAACGACAGGATGAGAGGGACAGAGCTATTCACGAGAGGTTAGACCGCCAGCAGGCTGCTATTCAGGAGCAGTCCCAGTCAGTGGAGCGGTTAGCCCGGGAGCAGGCCGGCTACATCAAGCATACTACGCGAGAGCAGGCTCGGATCATGGATGCCTTCAGGGATGAGCAGGCTCAGGTCATAGAGACCTTCAGAGGTGAGCAGTTGAGGCTGATCAAGCAGATTGCTTAGGGTCAGAGGGAGCTTAGGCAGCAGCTCGCTCATGATTTGAGGACGTCACAGGACCAGGCATCTCAGAGGGTTAACATGACCCTGCAGATCATTGACGAGTCACTTGACTCTCTGAGATCCCGCGTCAAGGCGATAGAGGGGATTCTCCCACCCTTGTCTCAAACCATGAGGGAGTTCAGGGAGCAGGCAGAGCAGCGCTTAGAGAACATGAAGAGAGCCGCCAGTGAGCAAACCACTCAGTTGAGCCAGGCGTTCAAGAAGTTGGGAGGCACAGTATCAGAGACATTGGAGTTTATCAGGACTTGCACCCAGCCTTTCTTGGATGGCCATGCTCAGATCTGATTCAGGCAGACCCATGACGCTGAGGCAGGACCCTCCACAGCTCCGCTTCCACCTCTGGCACGGCCAGCTCCGCCTCCACCACCGCCCGAGACAGTGCACATAACGGATGATGAGGATCCTGATGAGCCCTCTGACTACACACCCCTATGACGTTCAGGGAGTCATGTTTTTGTATATTTATACTTTGTATATACGTTGTACAAAATGGATATTTCTAGTGAAAAACTTTTGTTTTTAAAATTTATGAATTTATTCAGTCATTTATGATTCATTCATATAGCAGATGAATATGTACCTTCACATTCACTCATATTCCAAAGCAAGGAAAATAAAAATGATAAATAACAACTCAATAAAAAAGAATAAATGAAACATGGCATAGCAAATAAAGCAGAATCACGCCATTAATAAACAGGTTAAAAGATGACCGCTCGAACATGAACTAACAAAACATTTTTATCACACAGGTACAGAGAGCACTGCTTCTCACGATCGAAGCTGCAGTTAGAGAAACACTGCTCTTCACATCGAGTTTGTGGCCAGAGAGCGCTACATCTCTTCAACCCTGCGTAAGCCGAGACGAGGCCAGCAGAAGCAGAGGCTGTGGTTAGAGAGTGCCACGCTTCACCAGACTGAGATTGTAGCCAAAGCATGCTATATCTCACAGTTCGCGCGGTAGCCAGAGAGTGCTACGCACCTTGCAGATCGAATGGGGGTTAGCAAGGGAACTTCAGATCGAAGCTGCAGTTAGAGAAACACTGCTCTTCACCAGACCGAGATTGTAGCCAAAGCATGCTACATCTCACAGTTCACGCGGCAGCCAGAGAGTGCTACGCACCTTGCAGATCGGATGGGGGTTAGCAAGGGAACTTCAGATCGGAGCTGTGGTTAGAAAAACACTGCTCTTCACCAGACCGAGATTGTAGCCAAAGCATGCTACATCTCACAGTTCGCGCGGCAGCCAGAGAGTGCTACGCACCTTGCAGATCGAATGGGGGTTAGCAAGGGAACTTCAGATCGAAGCTACAGTTAGAGAAACGCTGCTCTTCACCAGACCGAGATTGTAGCCAAAGCATGCTACATCTCACAGTTCGCGCGGCAGCCAGAGAGTGCTACGCACCTTGCAGATCGGATGGGGTTAGCAAGGGAACTTCAGATCGAAGCTGCAGTTAGAGAAACACTGCTCTTCGCCTCGAGTCCGTAGCTAGAGAATGCTACGTCTCGCCAACCCCTACAAGTCGAGACGAGATTGGTAGGGATATCTTCGCATCTCCGAACAGACCGAGACAAGGTCTACCCGGCACAAGGCGCGAAAGGTAACCGTCGCAGGTACGCCTTCTTTCTTTCTGTCCTTTCTCTGAGTTTTGGCTTATCTAGGCGCTTGTGCACTAGTTTCCCCAAAACTAGGGGCAACTGTAAGCACTGTGTCCCGGAGTGGTCCGGATCAGAGATTACCCTGTGATGAAATCAGTATCCTAGCCTGTATAAATGGTTTGGATTTGGGGGTTTTAGTCCCACATTCCACGAGAAATGAGTCTTTTTACCTTTCGTAGGCAGAGGGGGAGAAAACAGGGGATTTTCGAGTCAAAAAGGTTTTTGTCCTCCACAGATGGCCAGCCCGTCTGTAAAGTCAGCCCGTCGCTTAGGGGTCACCGACGGCTTGTGGTATTTTCCGACGCCCGTCGAAAAATCACCGGCCCTATCAGAACGCCGCCTGGTTTCCCGGAGCACGCAACCCTTCCGATGCCCGTCGGTGCATGTGGTAAGGCCGTCGGACGAATCCTTGTGTCAGAAGGATTCTTCCGACGCCCGCCTCCATACACCGACGCCCGTCGGTCGTGTCTGGCTTATAAAAGCTCCAAATTTTCAATAGAAAAGGGTTCCAAAAAAATTTCTGAAGAGGGGAAACTCTGCCCAAATTCAAGCATATTTTCTCTCTCTTCCAGCAAACACATTTCATAAAGAAATCTATTTTAAAGGAGAATCAAATCCATCAAAAGGGACTAAAGATTAATTAGTTTTCCTTAGATTTCGATTCTAAAGACATTATTTGAAGGGTTGAGGAGGAAATAATCTGTTTTCCTTTCTTTGATCTTTCATCTTGCTTTTCGTGGAACACGCGGGGCTCTAATCAACATAAGAATCTCACCCAAAGCGAATATCTGAGGGTAAATATTCCGGATTCCTTCTCCATATCATTTCATATTTATTCTTTATTTGTTGATTCTTTCAATTTTTCCATCATCCTTCTTTATTTTGACTCTCTTTATATGATTTTATGATAAAACCCTTTTTTTGGCTTTAAAAGGAGTTTTCTTTTTTTTCTATTTTTTTCGGAGACAGTGGTGGCCGACGGGTCATCTCCATCACCGACGCTCGTCGGTACCTCACCTACAGACGCCCTCTTTTTGAGTGACAGACGGACATGTCGATCATCTTGACTGACGCCCGTCGGTCACCTAAGAAAGGCCTTCGGTGGGTTCTTTCTCTCCCCTTTTAAATGATTTTCCATCTTTTTTTCAAATCCTTTTGGCTTCCCATACATTAATTTTATGTATATTGACATCTTTTAACTTTTTATGAGTGTATATTGATTCTCTTGGACTATCCCGAGCTTGAGCGGCTGTCTACCATATTCGGAGGATTCCGTCCGATCTAGTTTCCTAACCCTCTCGATTATTTCCTTTATTTGTTATTCATTGATTATTTTATGTATATGGATATACTCTTTTCATATCTCACTAATGTATAAAAATGACTCAATGTTTTATATTCAATAAAATGAGGTTTACACAAAAGCAAGGGGTCCAATGCCCCATTTTTATCCAATAAAAATCATCACGAACAAGAATATCCAATTTTCATAATGATGCATGTGAGGACCAAAGTCCTCAAAATAAACAATGCCCCGATTCTTGTATGTATCGCACATTTATAAAGGGAGTTGTATTTCGCTCCTTGTATTATTGTAATTTATCGTCTTTTGATATTTACTTGCTCATTTACGGCTTTTTAAATGTGAATAAATGCGCCTTTTATAAATTGCATCGTGTGGAGAGAGAGCGAATCAATGATAATTAAAATTTGATCATAAAATAATCGAGGTAGAAATAGATGAGAAATCTCGGACTCAGCTCTGGTCTTTAGGCTCAAAGAGGCTAGAGGTCTACCCTCCAAGACACCTTTTTGTTCCACGAGACTTTAGCGCTAATCCTAGGCTCCTTAGGCCGAGAGGTTTACCTTCCAAGACCCCTCTGGCTGGCCCAAAATGGATACAAAGCGCAGTCTTAGGCTCTCCGAGGCGAGAGAAACTTTCCCAATGTTCTATTGGGTGGCGACTCCATGAAACCTCCTTGTTGCCCAACATAGACGCACTTGCGATTTTTTGCAAGCTGTCAACGGACCCACAAATGCCTCGATCACCCTTAAGCGGGCGGTCCCATGGGCGGCCGCGGAGGATCCGGCGCGCATCACAACCGTGTCCCGGAGCGGTTCGGATCAGAGATTACCCTATGATGAAATCGGCATCCGAGCCTGTACAAACGGTTTGGATTCGGAGGCTTTAGTCCCATGCTCCACGAGAAACGAGCCTTTTTACCTTTCGTAGGCAGAGGGGGAGAAAATGGGGAGTTTTTAAAATCCAAAAAAGTATGTTTTCCTCGACGGACGGCCAGCCCGTCGGCCAGTTGGCAGGACGTTGGATGAATCCTTGTGTTAGAAGGATTCTTCCGACGCCCGTCGGTCGGCTGGCAGGACCGTCAGATGAATCCTTGTGTCAGAAGGATTCTTCTGACTCTCGTCGGTCGGCTGGCAGGACCATCGGATGAATCCTTGTGTCAGAAGGATTCTTCCAACGCCCGTCGGTCAAAATGGCAGGCCCGTCGGTCAGGTTGTAGGGCCATCGGATAAATCCTTATGTCGGTAGGATTCTTTCGACGCCCGTCGGTGAACCACAAACGCCCGTCGGTCACCCCTGGCCTATAAAAGCTTTGTATTTTCGCATAAAATGGGGTTGGAAAATTTGCAAAAATAGGGGAAACTCTGCCAAAATTCACGCGCGTTTTCTCTCTCTTCCAACAAACACATTTCTAAAAAGATCTAACTAATTCAAGAATTCAAATCTTCAAAAGAAAGCGGATCTAGTTGATTTTTTTCGCGGGTTTTTGATTTCCCAAAACTCAATTTTTATCGAACTGTTGAGGACACACTCTGTCTTCAACCTTTGATCTTTTTGTTTCGGACTTTCTCGTGGAGCGTGCGGGAAGCCAGACAACAACAAAGAATCCAACCAAGAGGTTGTTCTGAGGGTAATTATTCTGGACCCTTTTCTGTCCCTTTTTTTACCTTCATTTTCGATATTATTTTTGCTCTTTTTCCCTTTTTGTATTTCTTGCTTCTATTCTTCTTGGGACTGTGTAAAATTTTTATTTTGCTTTTGAAAATTTTCTATTTTTTCGGGACAGTGGTGACCGATGGGTCATCTACTTTGACCAACGCCCGTCGGTCGCCTTTAAGAATAACCCGTCGGTTACCCTCACAGACGGCTCCCTTCGAGTGAGCGACGGGCTGTATTGGTTACCTTGACCGACGCCCGCTGGTCATTCAGCATAGCCCGTCGGTGGGTTCTGTCCCACATTTTCAAATCTTTTTCTTTTCCTTTTTTGTTCACTCAAATTTGTATGTTTATTTATAGCTTTTCTTTTGTATTTTAACATCCTTTTGGCTTGTTTTGTGAGAGTATGTCCTTGTTTCTTGGACTGGCTGGAGCCTGAGGGAGTTCTCCCATATATGGAAAGTTTGCCTGGTTTAGTTCCCTATCCTCCTTTCTTTTGTATTTCATGTATTTATTTATTGTTTCTCCTGTATATGACAAAATTGTTGTATTTCTCGCTAATGTAAAAATCGGCCAAACGTTTTATATTTAATAAACTGAATTCTTCATAAAATTAAGGACCCAATGTCCTATTTTTATCCAATAAAATCCTCACAATAGAAATATCCATTTTAATAATGATGCATGCGAGGACCAAAGTCCTCAAAATAAGCAATGCGTTGATTTGTGTATGTATCGCATATTTATAAAAGGGAGTTGTATTCCGCTCCTTGTGTTATTGTAATTTATCGCTTTCATTATTTACTCGTTCATTTACCGCTTTCCAAATGTGAATAAATGCACTTTGATTCAATTGCATCGTGTGGAGAGAGAATGAATTAATGAAAATTAAAATTTGATCATAAAATAATCAATGTAGAAATAGATAAGAAGTCCCGAACCCAGCTCTGGTCTTTGGGCTCAAAGAGGTGAGAGGTCTATCCGATCACTCATTAGAACTATGACCTCCAAGACACCTCTTGTTTCACGAGACTTTGACGTTAATCCTAGGCTCCTTAGGGCGAGAGGTTTACCCTCCAAGACCCCTTTGGTTGGCCCAAAATGGATACTAAGAGCAGTCTTAGGCTCTCCGAGGCGAGAGAAACTTTCCCAATATTCTATTGGGTGGCGACTCCATGAAACCTCCTTGTTGCCCAAAATAGATGCACTTGTAAATATCTTTACAAGTTGGCAACGGATCCACAATTGCCCGATCGCCCTAGAGCGGGCAGTCAGAGGGGCGACCGCGGGGTCCGGCGCGCGTCACAGCATCCCTGTCAGGGTACTGCCCAAAAATTTTTAAAATTTTTTGGGTAGGCTTATCCTTGCTGGGATGCTGCCTAAATTTCTTTAAATAGACACATTTCAGCCAAAATGCTGCCGAAATTTTCAAAATTTATAATCTTTGGATCAGCTTTTATTTGCAATAATAATGTTAAACTAACTTTCTTTTTTTTTCAGGATGCCTCCACGACATAACATTCCTCATGACCAGGCTGAGCCTCAGGCTCCTCTTTGGATGAGCGATGAGGCTAGGGAGAGATTCGGAGCATTGGCTCGTGTGTAGTTCCGAGCCAGCCGCTTCGTCTCCAGACCTTTTTTGCAGAGTATGGGGATGCTGGAGGAGGTAGATGCTTTGGTAGCAGTCACAGGATGGACGAAGTTCTTGTGGCCATCATTCCAAACTCACCCCGAGGTTGTCCGGGAGTTTTGGGCTACCCTTCACTACGGGGGATTTCAGAGGTCAGACAACGAGGAGGGGGTCATACAGTTTTGGGTCAGCAGATACCACTACAGCATTATGCGCCAGAGGTTCTCCAAGGTCATGGGACTACCATTTGGAGATAACGTCATAGTTCCCTAGAGGGCTGTTAGGAGACAGCACTTGGAGATGATCGCCATGCCAGGAGTGCTGTATGACCACGATACAGTGAAGAGTACGGTACTCTCATCACAGGCACTGCAGTATATACACAGAGTACTCTCTATCTCTTACTTGGGACGGGCAGGTAATCCGGGTTCAGTGAACGGAGTGGAGATTTGGAGTCTATGGGCCATAGTAGCAGGTCATCGCCTCAACATTAGCCACAAGATTGTGGCTAACCTGGTTAGAGTGTCATGGGGAGTAGCCCCCATGGTATGGGTAGGAGGAGTGGTGACCAGATTGCTGCTGCAGTTGGGAGCTATTCCAGATAGTCTTGGGCCGGTACTAGAGGAGAGCATTTATATGGACGCACCGGCAGCCCTGACCATGGGGATGATTGCACAAGTGACAGGTCAGGCTGAGGAGTACCGGCTGCTCTCCATACATGAGACTAGGCGTGCATTCAACCTGTAACAACCCGATTTGGCCCTAGTAGAATTTCGAAATCTTTGTTCGGGGAACTCAAGAGTTTGTATGTAAAAGAGAGTGTATTTGAGCAAGTGGCTTGTGTGTGGGTTCTTTCGCAAGCGCGACAGTGTCGCGGGCGTGATAGAATGCTTCACGTGAAGTCTACTTAAATTAGATTATTTGATGTGTATCGGACACGTGGCGGCGTAGGAGGTTGACAAGTGGTATTGTAGGGTTTGGACACATGGCATGAGTTAAGCTTATGTTATGTAAAGAGATATGCATGTAATTAATTTGGTAAGTGGCATTTATGTGCTTTGGTGGACTTTGACTAGGAGTAATGAGCTTTGGATAAAGATGGACCAGCTGCTCATTTTCTTTTCACGTTGGTTTGCTTTTGGGTTTTGTTATTTCTTTCTTTTTCCTTTGATTTTCTGCCGTTCTCTTCTCTTGCTCTTGCTTTTGTTCCTTTCTTCTTCCTTTGGTCTATTTTGAGAGAATCCCTTCGATTGGTTTGAAGAGAATAAGTCAAGGGTTGAGTTTGGTTCTTAAAAAGAAGGTAAGTAGCATGATTTTAGCATTGGTCTTCTTCTTTTGTTTAATTCCTATTTTTGATTTAAAGTGAAGTCTATGGATTAAGTGTTATATTGGTTGATTTGTACATGAAAGCTGTGGACAAGAAGTTGGACAAAGGCAAAGAGAAGATAGGAACAAGTAGAGAGCTGTAATCAAGCTCTTAGAGGTTGGGATCGAGTGTGGTTGTATTATTCTTGCATGTGTTTACATGAAATATGTTTGAATAGAGACATGTTTGCATAGAGAGATGCTTGATGAGCTTTAATTAGCTCAACTGCTCTTTTAGAGGATATTTGTTAGACATTTATTTTGATTGCTTGCGGTGCTTATGATATGTGTATATATTTTTATAATTATATAACTTGATCATTTGTATGTGTATTGATGTTGTTAGACGGGTTACCATATAGTTGTGATGATAAAGTTTGGTTTGGCTAATTCTGTTCAGTTGTCATCTGACCTTCGTATAATGTTTTTGTCATAAGTATAGTTATAGATCTTGAAATTGAGTTATTCTTAAGCCATTAGAACCCTGATTTCTATTTCTACAAATGTCTGAGAAATGACCTTGAGCTAATTCTTGCTCTAAGACCCTAGAAATTGGCCAAAACAGAGGTGTCTCTATCTTGGCTGGTTCATTTGACCAGTTAAGATTGTTTAGATCATTTCTGATGTTATAGATGTCCAATTGACCTGAAAATTGTCCCATTTGAAAGTAACATCCTAGGAAACAATTATTAAGAAGAGATTTTTGCCTAAAAATGAGGTTTATATGTTGGTTTAGGCTGTAAAAAATAGAGTAGAGAAGCAGTCTCATAAAGGTTCCTGACGGAGCCTTCTATCGCGAACGCGACAGTGGTCGCAAGCGCGACAGATAAGGTCATAAGAGTGATTTTCCTCTTGATTTAGAGCCCATGGTTGACATGAATCAATTCCCCACCTTTCCCCTCAACTAATTTGTATATTTTTATGTGTTTTTCTCCCCGTATTACCCCCGAATGTTTCCGTGGTCTATACCATGCATGTTTAAGTTTATCAAATGATTATAAGATTAGTTATCTGAGTAAATAATGCTATGGCATAAGAGTTTAATAATGAATTTAAATGTATGTATGCTTTTAAATTATTAAACATGATATGCATGTGATATTGATCATGTATGATTGGATCATAATGTGTGAAGTTTATGAACATGTAAAATGAATTGTGTATTTGATTAATTAGTAATGTGTAGTGCAAAGATTCGTTGATATGGTATTGCTACATGGGAGTATATGCATGGTTTGCTCAGTTAATATGTAAATAGTGTATAGTGTTCTTGAATGAACAGTAGAGTACATGCAATGTATATGATTTAGTTGTAAAGTTCTTAATCGAGCCTGAATGGTCATAGTAGTGGATAGATAAGTATGCTTATAAAGGGTTAGAGTGCAGCTGCTACAGTGACCTTAATTGGTCTACCGACGAATACCCAGAGTATTCATTTTGAGTTAAGTCTCTAGAGTTTGATACTGTTTATCAGTATCCACAGTAAAGTACCCGTATCCACAATTGTTGAAAGTTCAGGCTAAAGTGTATTTTGTAGTATACAAGAGGTATAATGGAGATATGTATATGTATATGAATATTGTGTGACGATATTGGTATTGTTTGCCTTATTTGGATATTTGCACATGGAACTAATCGGAGTGAATGTTATCTGTTACAAGGTTATGTATATGTATATGAGCACATTGAGATTGTATCGATACTTATATATGTATTTGAGGTGTTACTGATACCGTTTGCCATGTTTGGATTTCTGCACAAGAATGGATTAAAGCATGATAATATTTTTCTTAGAAGATACTGAATATGATTATGTGTATATAACATGACTATTGATACGCATGTTGTCACACCCCGTTTGCCCCCTAGTAGTATGAGCCTGTCTGTGTGAGCATGCATTTGCAGGTGTTCGGCATATCATAAGGGTATTTTGGTAAAAATACATGTTTTTAGGGTTTTATTAGCATATGGATGTATGTTTGGCATTAGAGTGTGAATTAATTGGGAAATGATTGTGTGCATTTGAGCATATCATATTAGGGTGTTTTAAGTTGGGAGTGCATAGTGTGTGTGTTCATACCATTGTAGGGTGTGCATTAGTTGGGAGTGCATTGGGTGTGTGTAGTGCATGCTTGTTGGGTGTGAATGATTGATTCCCACCAATAGGGAGATGACATGTGTCTAGAGTTTTGGAAAAGAAAAAGAAAAAGGAAAGAAAGAAGGGGAAGGGCAGAATTTTACGTTTCCCTTCTTCCCCTCACTCTTCTTCTTCTTCTTCATTTTTCTTCACTCTAAGAGCTCTTGTGTGGATTCAAATCTTTATTGGTGGAATTAATCATCTCTTTGCATTCTTCTTGGTAAGTGAATCTATTCTTTTCATTTTGTTTTCATCTCCTTCTTCTTCTTTGGGTTTAGATTTAACTTAGGGTTTATATTTTTTGTTGTTCTTGGTGTGTTGGTTGTTAGTTGATCCTCCTCGTGATCCTAAGGGCAAGGAAATTGCTGGGACTAGCGGAGCTAAGTGATTTGAAGCTTAGAATTTCAGGTTTGGGACTTGTTTTAGAAATCTTGTTTGAGAATTTAAGTTACTGTAATTTTTAGGGTTTGTGTTCTTGAGAGAATTGAATGTGTTTATGCATGGGTTTGGTTATGTTGATTGCTGAATTAAGTCATTTTTATGTCATTTATGATGTACGGAAGATCTACTGGAAGGTAAGATGAGATTTGTAGTGTTTTGAATCAAATTGGAATTGATTTTGTTGAGTTCTTGAATTCTGGGAATTTCTAGGAAGAGAAAATCACGAACCTGGTGAATTTTCGTTTCCAGTACGTGAATGTGAGGCGTCCGACTCGTGCTCCATCCTCCGACTCGTGCTCCTTCAGTGTGTGAGTCGGATTGTGGAGTGCAAGACGAAGGAAATGAGAGGAGGCATCCGACTCATGCTCCATCCTCTGACTCGTGCTCCTTCAGTGTGTGAGTCGGATTGTGGAGTGCGAGACGAAGGAAAATGAGAGGAGCTTTTGGCACGACACAACTCGTGCTCATCAGCACGACTCGTGCTGTGCTGAAGCCCCTTCATCTCGTGCTTCATAGCACGTCTAGGAAGATTGGACACGAGTCGTGTCCTTCAGCACGACTCGTGTCCCTTGCTCCTTTTCCTCCAGAATTCCAAAAATGTATTTTTAAATGTATTTTTCATGGTTTTTCTGTACTGTATGTTATACAAACTTGTGTATACGACTGTTATTGTATTTATTACGTATGATAAATTATATACTGTGATTTAAAACAGAATTTGGGTTATGCATGTTTTATTTTTGATTCATTGATATGAATGTGAGTATTATTATGAGATTACACTTGAAATCATAATTTGAATGATGCATAACCTGCTAGAGTCAAGTAAGTGGATAGTTAGGCATGCCTAATAGAGTCTTTTAGCTGCAGCCTCAGTTCAGTTCGGACCCCGATCAGGTCCCCGTTAGGTTCCTCGCGGACCCCTCAGTATTTGGATCTTGTTTAAGATCCCCTCAGTAAAAATATTATGTTATTGATAAAAATGAAATGACTTTTTATTTGTACCTGTGAGGTACCCTCAGTAATCGATTAATACCCGTAAGGTACCCTCAGTTCACTCGTTATCCACTACCTCGAGTCAGCAGGTGTTCGATTGGTTTGTTCTGCTCTGATTTAACCATATAATTGTGTTATCTGAATGAGTATAATGATGAGATGTATGTTTGGTTATTTTGGAATAGACATGAATTTGAGATGCAGAATGTATGGCTTTAAATTGTGAGCATGTTTATATGGAGTATGTTATAAACTATTGCATTTGCCATTGTGAATGTGTTATGCCTTGACGACCATTGTGAATGGTCGTCCATATTTTATGTGTGTTTCCCCACTAAGCGTTTATCGCTTAGCACGGTGTTTTTACCCGTGCAGGTGCGGAAGGAGTTTTGCTTTGAGAGAGTCGCCGCCGTCAAGCCAACACAGAAGGTTTTAGTGTAGGGCTTAGCTTTTGTAATCGTTGATGATTCTTTTTGTATAGAACTCTCTTGTATCAGTTTTATTATAGTTTTCGCTTTTATACTTATATTTTGGTTATGTATTATCTTTTGTATCAGCTAGTTTGATCAGAACATTATTGTAATGATTTATTATATTAATGTATGATCAGCTATGGCTTTCTTTTCCCTTAAAGTTTTTAATTATCTCGTATTTCGGTATATATGTTATGAATGATTGTATGGTTTGCTTTGTATCCGTTTGGTGGCACCCTGACTCATACGACATCTCACTCCTTATCGGATGGGATCGCCTTCGTATGGGTAGGGGGTGTTACAGTTTTTGGTATCAGAGTCCCGGTTTAGGCATTTCTGGGTGTTGTTGTTGTTGTGTTGAGTTGCTTAGATGTGTATGTGTCTAGATCTGTGTTGGCTGATGCGGTTGTTTCTTATTTGTTTAGATGGCTTCTAACTCTGCTCGTGGATCACTTGAGGAGTCCGCCGAGAGTGTGAACCCTCAAGCTGTAGATCCATCAATTTCTGTGTCGGCGCAGCATGCTAGGGTTCAGCCCGAGGTCGCAGCCATGCCTTTTGAGGCTATGTTCAGATTGCATCAGGACATGGCTAAGGTCTTGGAGAGAGTGACTGCTCCTAGAGCCCCTATGGAGAACTTGAGAAGGGCAGGCATTGAAGACTTCTATGGCACAGGTTTGGATGAGTCTGAGTTGGCTGAGAAATGGGTAGACAAAGTGAAGCGTGCTTTGAGAGAAGTTCGGTGTCCTCCCGACCAGCAGGTAGAGTGTGCATTGGCTTTACTGCAAGGGTCCGCTTATGAATGGTGGGAATTGGTTTGCAGGCATCCTCAGCTACCGGATCCGATTACTTGGGATTTCTTTGAGGGAGAGTTCACGAAGAAGTATGTAACTCAAACTTATAGGGATGCTAGATGGGCACAGTTTTTGAGTTTGAGGCAGAGGGCCATGTCAGTTTCAGACTATGAGAAAGAGTTTAATCGATTGTCCCGCTATGCTCCGCGTGGGGTTATGACAGATGATTTCAGATGCAAGCATTTTGAAGCGGGGTTGAACGAGTCTTTGAAGATTGCTTTGATTTCTTTAATGTGTATGCCTGGGGTAAGTTACTACCAGATAGTAGAAGCTGCTATGAGGGCTGAGAGGTTAGAAACTGTGCTGAGAGAGAGGGCTCAGAGGAGGAACCCTTCTCGCAGAGGATCTTCTTCTTCATCCTCGGGTAAGAGATTAAGGAACCCACAGGATGAGTCATCATCTGGCCCGGCTACTAGAGGTAGAAGACAGGGTTCTGCAACTGTGTCAGGTTCTAGTAGAGGTGGTAGACCTGAGACTACATCGGTATGTCCTTATTGCAGTAAGACTCATCGGGATGAGTGTAGGTGGCTCACTGGTGCGTGCTTCAAGTGTGGGAGCACTGAGCATCTTTTGGCTAGTTGCTCGAGATTGTATGAGGATTCAGGTTCCCAGAGAGAGGCCAGCAGGGTTGGTTCGAATGCTACTCAGGCTACCCGTGGTAGAGGCCGTGGTAGAGGTCGAGGTGGTCGACCTAGAGAGGGTGCTGCATCAGAGATAGTGGAGCGTCAGTTGCCAGTCGCAGCTGGAGCATATGCTGTGCGAGCCAGAGAGGAGCAGGATGCGCCTGATGTTATTGCTGGTAAGTTCCTACTCCATGACACTGAATTGTATGCTCTAATTGACCCTGGTTCCACACACTCATACTTGTGCACAGATAAAATTGTTGATAAGTTGCATGTGGTTGATCAGTTAGATTATGAGATATGTGTGACCAGTCCATTAGGGCATAGTGTCAGTGTGAGTAGAGTCTTTAGGAGTTGTTCTCTGATGGTTGAGGGAGTTGTGCTTCCAGCGGATTTGATTGAGTTGCCTTTCAGAGAGTTTGATCTGATTCTGGGTATGGACTGGTTGGGTAAGCATCGAGCTGTAGTTGATTGCCATAGGAAGACAGTTGTGCTTCGGGATAGAGGTCAGTCTCCTGTGTTTATGAAAGGTTTGGGTGCTAGTTCTATGAATAATGTGATTTTCGCGATGCAAGCCAAGAGGTTTATCAGGAAAGGTTGTGAGGCTTTTCTAGCGGTCGTGTTGGATTCCAAGAGAGATCAAGTTCAGATTGAGGATATTCCTGTAGTGCGGGAGTCTAGTGATGTGTTCTCGAGCGAGTTGCTTTGTTTGCCTCCTGAGAGAGAGGTCGAGTTGTCTATAGAGATTATGCCGGGTACCACACCTATATCAAAAGCACCTTATCAGATGGCTCCTGTAGAGTTGAGGGAACTTAAGACTCAACTACAAGAGCTATTGGATAAGGGGTTTATTCGACCTAGCATATCTCCTTGGGGAGCTCCAGTTCTGTTTGTCAAGAAGAAAGATGGATCTCTGCGAATGTGTATGGACTATAGGCAGATCAATAAGGTCACAGTGAAGAATAAGTATCTGTTGCCTAGGATTGAAGATTTGTTTGATCAGCTTCGGGGTGCGGGTGTTTTCTCCAAGATAGATCTTCGGTCAGGGTATTACCAGCTGCGAGTTCAGGATGCGGATGTGGTTAAGACTGCATTTCGGACTAGGTATGGCCACTATGAGTTCCTTGTGATGCCGTTTGGTTTGACCAATGCTCCAGCGGCTTTTATGGATTTGATGAATCGAGTGTTTAGGCCATACTTAGATCGATTTGTAGTAGTGTTCATTGATGACATCTTGGTGTATTCCAAGGATGAGAGTGAACATGAGGAGCATCTCCGATTGGTTTTGCAGATGTTGAGAGAGCATCGGTTGTTTGCCAAGCTTAGCAAGTGTGATTTTTGGCTTCGGGAAGTGTCGTTTTTGGGCCACATTGTTTCAGCTAGGGGTATTCAGGTGGATCCGGCCAAGATTGAGGCGATAGTTGATTGGAAAGCGCCTAGAAATGTTCAGGAAGTAAGGAGTTTCCTTGGTTTGGCAGGTTATTACCGTCGGTTTGTTAAGGGTTTTTCTGTGATTGACGCTCCGATGACTAGATTGTTGAGGAAAGGGGTCAGATTTGAGTGGTCAGATAGATGCCAGGCTTGTTTTGATCAGTTAAAGCAGTTGCTAGTTGAGGCTCCTATACTTACTCAACCCATCTCGGGTAAAGAGTTTGTCATTTATAGTGATGCTTCGGGTGTTGGTCTTGGATGTGTTTTGATGCAAGAAGGTAAGGTCGTGGCTTATGCTTCTCGACAGTTAAAGCCACATGAGAGGAACTATCCGACGCATGACCTAGAGTTGGCGGCTGTGATCTTTGCTTTGAAGATTTGGCGTCATTATCTGTATGGGGAAAAGTGTAGGATCTTTACGGACCATAAGAGCTTGAAGTACTTCCTCACACAGAAAGAGTTGAACATGAGACAGCGCCATTGGCTTGAGTTGTTTAAAGACTATGACTGCATTGTGGATTACCATCCTAGTAAGGCCAATGTAGTCGCTGATGCTTTGAGTCGGAAGTCAGTTTCAGCCTTGTTCCTGAGATGGTTTAGATGGAGGTTTGGTTCAGATGGGGCTTTGATCGCTCAGTTGCGTGTGAAGCCTACCTTGAGACAGAGGATTGTGGATGCTCAGAGGGATGATGAGAGGCTATAGCGGTTTGTCCAAGAGGTCAGATCGGGTAAGCAGTCAGAGTTCTCAGTTTAGGATGAGGTGCTTATGTAGAGAAATCGCTTGTGTGTGCTAGAGTCTGAGGATTTGAGGAGATAGCTTATGAGTGAGGCGCATAGTACAGTTTTTACTATGCATCCTGGCAGTGAGAAGATGTATTGGGACATGAAACAGTTTTATTGGTGGTCCGGTATGAAGAGAGACATCGTGGATTTTGTATCCAAGTGCTTAACATGTCAGCAGGTAAAGGCCGAGCATCAAGTTCCTTCGGGATTGCATACGCCTTTATCCGTTCCTGAGTGGAAGTGGGATGATATAGCCATGGACTTTGTTTCTGGTTTACCTTTGACTCAGAGGAAGCATGACTCAGTTTGGGTAATAGTGGATCAGCTTACGAAGTCAGCTCACTTTTTGCCAGTTAGAGTGGACTACTCGATGGATAGATTGGCCAGTATCTATATGGATGAGATAGTCCGGTTGCATGGTGTGCTATTATCCATAGTGTCAGATCGGGATCCGAGGTTTACTTCCAAGTTTTGGAAAGAGTTGCAGAGAGCTTTGGGCACTAAGTTGAACTTCAGTACAGCGTTTCATCCTCAGACAGATGGTCAGTCAGAGCGGGTCATTCAGATTCTAGAGGATATGATGAGGGCTTGTGCTTTGGATTTTTCGGGTAGTTGGGACAGATATGTGTCGCTTATGGAGTTTGCCTACAATAATAGCTTTCAGTCGAGCATCGGTATGGCACCATATGAGGCTTTATATGGTCGGTAGTGTAGGACTCCGGTTTATTGGACCGAGCTATCCGAGAGATCAGTGATTGGGCCAGAGTTGGTTAGAGATACCGAAGAAAAGATCAGAGTGGTGCAGCGAAATTTGAAGGCTGCCAAAGATCGACAAAAGTCTTATGCCAACTTGAAGAGGAAAGACGTGCAATTTGAGATCGGGGACAAGGTTTTCCTTAAAGTTTTGCCTTGGAGAAAAGTGCTTCAGTTTGGAAAGAAAGGTAAACTTAGTCCTCGCTTCATTGGTCCTTATGAGATTTTGGCTAAGGTTGGACCGGTAGCCTATAGATTGCGTTACTGATGGAGTTGGCAAAGTTGCACGATGTGTTCCATGTTTCGATGCTTCGTCGGTACAGATCAGATCCTTCGCATGTTCTTTCAGTTCAGGATGTACAGGTTCAGCCAGATTTTTCCTATGACGAGGAACCGAGAGCCATTCTAGCCTGAGAGGTGAGACAGTTGAGAAGTAAGCAGATCCCATTGGTAAAAGTGTTATGGATTCATCATGGAGTCGAAGAAGCGACATGGGAACCGGAAGAGTCGATGAGAGCTCAATATCCGTAGTTGTTCAATTCAGGTGAGAATTTCGAGGACGAAATTCTTATTAGTAGGGGAGAGTTGTCACACCCCGTTTGCCCCCTAGTAGTATGAGCCTGTCTGTGTGAGCATGCATTTGCAGGTGTTCGGCATATCATAAGGGTATTTTGGTAAAAATATATGTTTTTAGGGTTTTATTAGCATATGGATGTATGTTTGGCATTAGAGTGTGAATTAATTGGGAAATGATTGTGTGCATTTGAGCATATCATATTAGGGTGTTTTAAGTTGGGAGTGCATAGTGTGTGTGTTCATACCATTGTAGGGTGTGCATTAGTTGGGAGTGCATTGGGTGTGGGTAGTGCATGCTTGTTGGGTGTGAATGATTGATTCCCACCAATAGGGAGATGACATGTGTCTAGAGTTTTGGAAAAGAAAAAGAAAAAGGAAAGAAAGAAGGGGAAGGGCAGAATTTTACGTTTCCCTTCTTCCCCTCACTCTGCTTCTTCTTCTTCATTTTTCTTCACTCTAAGAGCTCTTGTGTGGATTCAAATCTTTATTGGTGAAATTAATCATCTCTTTGCATCCTTCTTGGTAAGTGAATGTATTCTTTTCATTTTGTTTTCATCTCCTTCTTCTTCTTTGGGTTTAAATTTAACTTAGGGTTTAGATTTTTGGTTGTTCTTGGTGTGTTGGTTGTTAGTTGATCCTCCTCGCGATCCTAAGGGCAAGGAAATTGCTAGGACTAGCGGAGCTAAGTGATTTGAAGCTTAGAATTTCAAGTTTGGGACTTGTTTAGAAATCTTGTTTGAGAATTTAAGTTACTGTAATTTTTAGGGTTTGTGTTCTTGAGAGAATTGAATGTGTTTATGCATGGGTTTGGTTGTGTTGATTGTTGAATTAAGTCGTTTTTATGTCATTTATGATGTACGGAAGATCTACTGGAAGGTAAGATGAGATTTGTAGTGTTTTGAATCAAACTGGAATTGATTTTGTTGAGTTCTTAAATTCTAGGAATTTCGGGGAAGAGAAAATCACGAACCTGGTGAATTTCCGTTTCCAGTACGTGAATGTGAGGCGTCCGACTCGTGCTCCTTCAGTGTGTGAGTCGGATTGTGGAGTGCGAGACGGAGGAAATGAGAGGAGGCATCCGACTCGTGCTCCTTCAGTGTGTGACTCGGATTGTGGAGTGCGAGACGAAGGAAAATGAGAGGAGCTTTTGGCACGACACGACTCATGCTCATCAGCACGACTCGTGCTGTGCTGAAGCCCCTTCATCTCGTGCTTCATAGCACGTCTAGGAAGATTGGACACGAGTCGTGTCCCTCAGCACGACTCGTGTCCCTTGCTCCTTTTCCTCCAGAATTCCAAAAATGTATTTTTAAATGTATTTTTCATGGTTTTTCCGTACTGTACGTTATACGAACTTGTGTATACGACTATTATTGTATTTATTACGTATGATAAATTATATACTGTGATTTGATATAGAATTTGGGTTATGCATGTTTTATTTATGATTCATTGATATGAATGTGAGTATTATTATGAGATTACACTTGAAATCATAATTTGAATGATGCATAACCTGCTAGAGTCAAGTAAGTGGATAGTTAGGCATGCCTAATAGAGTCTTTTAGTTGCAGGCCTCAGTTCAGTTCGGACCCCGATCAGGTCCCCGTTAGGTTCCTCGCGAACCCCTCAATATTTAGATCTTGTTTAAGATCCCCTCAGTAAAAATATTGTGTTATTGATAAAAATGAAATGACTTTTGATTTGTACCTGTGAGGTACCCTCAGTAATCGATTCGTACACGTAAGGTACCCTCAGTTCACTCGTTATCCACTACCTCGAGTCAGCAGGTGTTCGATTGGTTTGTTCTGCTCTGATTTGACCATATAATTGTGTTATCTGAATGAGTATAATGATGAGATGTATGTTTGGTTATTTTGGAATGGACATGAATTTGAGATGCGGAATGTATGGCTTTAAATTGTGAGCATGTTTATATGGGGTATGTTATAAACTATTGCATTTGCCATTTTGAATGTGTTATGCCTTGACGACCATTGTGAATGGCCGTCCATATTTTATGTGTGTTTCCCCACTAAGCGTTTATCGCTTAGCACAGTGTTTTTACCCGTGCAGGTGCGGAATGAGTTTTGCTTTGAGAGAGTCGCCGCCGTCAAGCCAACACAGAAGGTTTTAGTGTAGGGCTTAGCTTTTGTAATCGTTGATGATTCTTTTTGTATAGAACTCTCTTGTATCAGTTTTATTATAGTTTCCTCTTTTATACTTATATTTTGGTTATGTATTATCTTTTGTATCAGCTGGTTTGATCAGAACATTATTGTAATGATTTATTATATTAATGTATGATCAGCTATGGCTTTCTTTTCCCTTAAAGTTTTTAAATATCCCGTATTTCGGTATATATGTTATGAATGATTGTATGGTTTGCTTTGTATCCGTTTGGCGGCACCCTGACTCATACGGCATCTCACTCCTTAATTGATGGGATCGCCTACGTATGGGTAGGGGGTGTTACACATGTGATATATCTGTAACTTCATTCGAAGTCTATTATGTTTGTTTATCCCCACTAAGCGTTATCGCTTAGCACGGGTATTTTTCCCGTGTAGGTTTTCAGGTTCGGATCCTCGAGAGCGTGCATCTGCAGGTCAAGGCCACTAGGAGCTTTTGTTACACCTTTTTGCATAAGATAGAAATAGAGTTTATGATGTTTTGAGTAACATCATTATGAAATGTACATGTACAGAAATGAGTATAGTAATCACATGTAGATGTATATGTAAAGTTAAAAGAAAATAAGTTGTAATATGAACATGTATAAAGATAAATATGTATATATATGTGAAGTTAATATGAAATACATGATGGGCCCTAGTGTTATTTGATTTTATTATCTTGTATTGATGTGTATTTTGCTATCACTTCTGCTAGTATACGTATGTGTACGCGTTAGAGTTCGCGTGGCGCCCCGATATCCTTCTAGGGGGTATGGGGGTGTTACACAACCTCCCTTTGCTGTAGCTAGCAGAGGAGGAGCCTAAGATGGAGGAGCAGCCTCCACAGCAGTCTCAGGCAGAGGAGGAGTAGCCGCAGACCCCCTTTGACATGGGCATAGAGTTTAGTGTGGACGAGCTGTTAGTTACTCCTCTGGCACAGAGCCCCACTCCTCCTCCTCCATCGCGGGTCCAGCGATCAACGTCCCGGGAGACTGGGAGGTTCCATCCTTACAGTAGGACAGGACATCTGGGGGTATCTACCTCCATGGCACCTCCTCCGAATCACATAGCCGAGCCGGGACCTTCCACCCCATCGCCATCACCTCAGCCAGCCCAGTCGGATCTTATGGCAGCCATGACCTCCATCCTCGCCTCCATGTAGCATCAACAGGAGGAGAGAGACCGAGCGCTCCTCGAGTGTCTCGAGGAGCGAGACTGAGCTATGCAAGAGCGGCTGAGCCAACAAGAGAGGGTTATATAGGATCAGGGGAGGCTCATTGAGGAGCTGAGGCATAGTTTGAGCGCCTCCCATGACACAGCGGCTCAGAGGGCAGACACAGCTGTCCAGATGGTGGATGAGTCGGTCAGCGCCCTCAGGTTCCAGATAGAGGTCTTGGAGGGTGCCATACCACTTGTATTTGCGTCCCTCAGGGAGTTTCGGGAGCAAATGGACACCAGTCTCGCGGGCATCACGGACTATGCTGGGGATCAGACTATGAGACTGTCGAGGGCCTTCACAGAGCTGGGTGGCATAGTCAGAGACACCTTGGAGTCCTCAGGGTTTGCGCTCAGCCTTTCCTAGATTGATATGCTCAGGTCCAGTTCCAGCAAGCCACCCCAGCAGCAGGACAGCCAGTATCTGCACCGGTAGTCATCCCACCGCATTTTGATCCAGGGGCCAGGCCCTCAGCACCTCCCAGTCGTCCCTCTACCTCCAGAGCCGGGCCGTCCGCATCATCATCTCGGAGCCAGCCAGTGCATGTATTGGATGATGAGGAGGACTCGGAGGAGCCCTCGAATTACTTCCCTCTCTAGCTTGTTCAGGGAGTCTATTTGATTGTATTTGTATATGTATTGTACAAAATTTGTATTTTGTTAATGGAAACTTACATTTGCATTTTGTTAAATTTATGTTTCATTTTGTATATTTATATTATTGATAACATCTTATTTACATTCTCCGATCGTTTGATGACACGATAAGTAAGAGAAAGAAATAAATAAATGACAACATAAAAACTGTTTATGAGTTTACAAAACAAATCAACTCGCAATGAATTAATAAAAAACTCTTATAACACAGGAACACGATACCATGCCGACCCGAGGATGGTCAACAATTAAGGGATGATTAGTAAATCAGACGATATATCATTCAAATAATATTTGATCAAAAGTCATAACTTACAGATCGGATGGGGATCAGCAAATCAAAAGTTTTACATTATAGGCCGGATGAGGGCCAGCAAAACAGAATGTTCAATCACACGTCTTGCAGATCGAATGGGGGTTTGCAAGGACACCATGCAAGCCGAGATGAGGCCAGCAGGACACATGCGATAGAACAGATCGCAACAGAGTTGTAGTTAGAGAACACTACTCTCCACAACATTCAGGCACCGCGCAAGCCGAGATGAAGCCAGCAGGACACACGCGATAAAACAGATCGCAATAGGGTTGTAGTTAGAGAACACTACTCCCCACATCACTCAGATGCCGTGCAAGCCGAGACAAGGCTAGTGGTACATATGCAATGGAACAAATTGCAAGTGGGTTGCAGTTGAATAACACTACCTCTCATGACGCTCATACATTATGCAAGCCGAGATGAGGTCTGCAGTATAAAGGTGGTCGGGTAAATTGCCGAGGAATTGTGGTAGAATACGCTATTACTCTGCAGCAAGAGGTCACCGAATCCAACAAAACGGTAAAAAGGTAAGGACTGCACCAGTGTACTAGTTTCCCCAAAATTGGGGGCAACTGTAGACACCAAGTCCTAAGGTAGTCCAGATCAGAGTTACCCGATGAAGAGATCAATGTCTGTCTTTAGACAAATGGATGAAAGTTGTGAGTTTTCATTCTCCGGTTTTACAGGGATTGAGGATTTTTTCTCGGCAATAGGAGATTTCGGGGAATCAGGAGGAGTTCATATTTTGAAAAGTGGATTTTGCTCCACCGACGGGTATACCATCGGTAAAAGGGATGCCCATCACTGGAGGGCCCGCCTCTCGCTTGAGTGGCGCCTGCCCCTCATGCGGAACGGACCCATCCCTCGCGGGAGCGACACCCGTTCCTCACGTGAGAGACCCTTCTCTCGCGACGAGCTCCAGCTGTCGCTCACTTGCGGAGACCGTCTCTCACGTTGAGTGATGCCCATCGCTCGTACGAGAGATGCCCGCTTCTCGCAAGAGACGGCTATCTCTCAGCTTCCGTCTCTCGTGAGGGGTCCATTGACCAAAAGACCAAGCATGGCCCTATTAGTGACGCCCGTCGATACTCCACCGACGCCCGTCGATCGATGCTCTGACGTTATATGGGCGAGATTTTCCATATTTTTTGGATATCTCCCAATATTTCCAAAATAGTTCCTAAATCTTTTCAAAATCTTTTAAATCTTTTCAAATATTTTTAAATCTTGGATTTGATTTTGAGAATATTCTGCAAATCATTCGATTTTGATTTTGATTTCAGAAAGCTTTTTCAAATTTAAATTCTAAATTTGAATTTATTTGAATTAATTTCCTAAACCTATAAATAGGGAATGGAGACTCATTATTCGGGGTTAGGAGTTTTTACCAAAAAAAGATTAATATTTATTTTTTGTCAAATTTTTATCAAATATTCATCAAATTAAGGCAAATCCGAGAGAACAAGATTAATTCATTTCTACCCAATCTAGCCCATTAGCATCCACAATTGCTACCAAAACGTCGAGAAAGAAAAATATAATTTTCTTTTCTTGATTTGTTTTCAAAAACACGATTTTTGAGACCAAAAATCCCCTAAAAACACAAATCACAGTTCAATCCTTGTAGAAATCAAGGAACAGGAACCACGCAACATTCACCTTCAAAGGTAATATTCTGAGGGTAAACATTCTGGATCGATCTCCTTCGCTTTTAATAATTTCATTCTGATTTTACACATAAAATCTTATTTTATTTAAAATAAAATGATTTTCTGCTTGAGTTGCTACATTTTTCTGGGTTTAGAGTGATCGACGGGCAGAGGATCCACCGACGGCCATCAGTCATCTGAGCGACGAGCCATTGAGGGTTTCTGCCTCCACCCGTTGGTCAGCCCAGGGACGCCCGCTGCTCGCATGCCATGGGCCGTCCCTGGGCCTCTCCTTCTACATTTCCTCCCTTTCTTTCACCACTTATTTTCTTATTATTTTGTGATATTTCTTCATGGATTTTTTTTACATAATTTATTTTTCATCTTTTATTTTATGTTAATTGTGACACTAACATGATTCTTATTTTTGTAAGTTTTATTGATTTATTTGGTGGATTTGGGTTACAAAAATGGAGGACACCACGGTGATTTGAGAATCTTCACTCGGATTTATTCTTTTACCTTTATCTTTTTTCTCATGTATTATTATTGTAAATGTTATTTTATTCCGCTAACACATGAAAATGGCTAAAATATTTATAGTAATTGAATTGGGATTTTCGTTAATAAATTGGGGACCAATGTCCTATTTCTTTCATCAAATAAAATTAAAACCTTAAAATCGTTTTCTTTGTAAGTATGTATGCGGGGACCAATGTCCTCATTCTCAATAAATATCCTGATTTATATATGACCCATATGCTATTTACAATGGGGGTTGTATTCTGCCCCTAGTTTTGTTGTAGTTTATTTGATTTTAATTTATCTTATCTTATCTTTGCTCCTTTTTATCGCTTTCCTTATATAGCCAACTTGTGCTTTAATTAACTGAATTAAATTGAATAAAAAATGGGATGAAACATTAAATTCAAAACTCAATTATACTTTAACCAAGGTATACATAAATGGAAAGTCCCGAACCTTCTCTGGTCTTAGGCTTAACGAGGTTAGAGGACCATCTCAATGTTCTATTGGGATGGGGCCTCCAAAATATCTCTTTTTGCCCAAAATAGGCCCAATTTGCATGGTCTTAGGATGCACGAGATTAGATGATCCTTCCTGTACTCTATTGGAAGGAGGTGTCCAAAATATCTCCGGCTTGCCCAAAATAGACGTATATGCATCGTCTTAGGCTTCACGAGATTAGAGGATCCTTCCAGTGTTCTATTGGAAGGAGGTGTCCAAAATATCTCTGATTGCCCAAAATAGACACACATACGCTATCTTAAGCTCAGTGAGGCTAGACAACATTTTCCAATGTTTTATTGGGTGGCGACTGCAAAACACCTCCTTGTTGCCCAAAATAGATGCCCTTAGAAATCCTTACAAGTTCTATAAACCTCTCCCGAACGCCCTAAAAGCTTCAGGGCCCTATGGGGTTCGACGCTCGTTACAATATGTTGAGATGTTGTATACTTGAGTTTGGTAACCGTTGGGAGAGGTACTTGCCTTTAGCAAAATTCGCCTACAATAATAGTTACCAGACTAGTATCAATATGGCTCCTTATGAAGTTTTGCATGGTAGAAAGTGCAGAACTCCTCTTTGTTGGACAGAACTCAGTGAGAACAAGATTATGGGGTCAGATCTGATTCGAGAAACTGAAGAAAAGTTTTGAGTGATTAAAGATAGATTGAAAAAAGCCATGGATCGACAGAAGTCTTTTGCAGATCTGAAGAGGAAAGATATAAAGTTTCAAGTGGGAGATAAAGTATTTCTGAAAGTTTCTCCATGGAAGAAGATCCTGAGATTTGGAAGGAAAGGCAAGCAGAGTCCGAGGTTCATTGGCCCGTATGAGATTATTCAGTATGTTGGACCAGTAGCTTATAGACTGAAGCTTCCACAAGATTTAGAAAAGATTCATGATGTCCTCCATGTCTCTATGCTTCGAAGGTACCGTTCAGACCCCAGTCATGTCATCAAGCCTGAGGAAGTTCGAGTTCAGTCAGACATGACCTATGAGGAATATCCAATGAAGATCCTGGCTAGATAAGTGAATCATCTCAGAAGAAAATAGATTTTACTGGTGAAGATTCTCTGAAATCACCACAATGTCAAGGAAGTGACGTGGGAACCCGAAGAGATTATGAGACAACAATATCCCCAGCTCTTCAGTTCAGGTAAATTTTGAGGACAAAATTTTTAATTGGTAGGGGAGAATTGTAATGGACCAAAAATAATTACTTTTATTAATAGTAAAAGTAGGCCCTATGAATAGTAAAAGTGGGCCCTATGAATAGTAAAAGTGGTCCCATAAATAGTAACTGTGGGATAATGAATAGTAAAGTCATCAATGACTGGGTCCCATGAATAGTAACTATGGGATAATGAATAGTGACATCATCATTGACTGGGTCCCGTGAATAGTAAAATGTGAGTCCTGTGAATAGTAATTGTGGGTCCCACAAATAGTGACTTTAGGGTGAACAGTACCCAAAAATATTTTATTTTACCATTAGAAAGTGGATGTTAAATGGAGGATAATGGTATAATGTGGTATAAAAACGAGGTCAAATAGGCTCCCAAAAGTTAGTTTGAAGTTGCCTCTGGTTCGGTTCGGTTGAACTGAAGTTTGACTGAGTTTTGACCGAATTTTCATAAATGGTTAGAGTAGATTAAAAGGTCTACTGTGGGAAGTGTTAAGGCTTAGAATGATTTTTAGAAATTTTTGACAGCATTAAAATTGTATTTTACGGCAAAACCGAACTGAATCGAATCAGACCGGTTTAAGTGAACCGAACCCCAAGCGGACTCCGATTGAGCTAAAATTTTGTAGGGAGACTATTTTTGATATTTTAAGAATGATGGAATTTATTGGGAGTGAAAATGAGTTCAAGAACACTTAGTTACATCAAAACAGTGAAAATGACCCGAAAACTAAAAATTTAACCAAACCGGCTCGACCACTTTGGTTGGACCTAGTTCGGTCCAATTGGACCCATATAAATACATCATATTTTCTGAAAATCCCTAGGATTCCCTTTTGACACCCACTCTCCCTCTTCCTCTCTCTTGGCCAAATTGATCTTCCTCTCTTCTCCACCATTTTTCTTCCATCTTTCCTCTATTTCACCTAAAAATCAAGCATCTCTAACATAATTCAGCTCCTCTAAAATCCATTGGTGGTCTTGTAATTTCATTTGAAGGAGTAAAAGTGGGTGAAACCTAGACTTGAAAGTTTAGGTGTAAAATTGAGGTAAGTGATTTAGGTGTTTTTAATTTGGTTTTAAGACTCCTAATGATACTTTGGGATGTCAATAAGATATTTATGAAGTTTATTTGTTAAAAGAAAGCTTGGTTTTGATGAAATCTTCATTTTTGTATTTGGACATAATTATATCATATAGGTGAAGGAATTTCTAGCCAAGATAAAGGCAAGGAAAAGCATATTTGAGAGGTTTATTGCAAGGATTTGAGGTTTGTGATTGCAAATTCTACTTATTTCCATGTCTTATTATGTGTTTTAGGTTATGTTTGTTAATCAAGTAGGTGTTTAAGGCATGTTTAATTGAAAATAACATGATATTTATGCTTAGGGATGTTAAAAATGATGGTATGAATGATTAAAATGAAGAAATAAACTTTGTATGAAAAGTTACTTCTTTGGTCAAATGTGAATCATGGGATTTTCATGTGTTTTAATGATGTTTTATGCATGTTTATGATGGATCTATGGTATTTGGCATGTGAACTAATGAATGGTATGTGTTAGAGTATATGAAAATATCATGAGGTATGTGATGTATGTATAGCCGAATGTATGTCATGTGTAAAGTTATGATTTTCATGTGTTTCTATGGAAATTAATGGTATGGTGATGTTATACAACATGTAATTGGCCTAAATAAATGATAAAATTGATAAAAAGAATTAATGGAGATAAATTGGTATGTGGGATCCATTAAGGTAGATAAAAAGAATTATCTATTTAATAATCTGACTAGTTCAATTATAATGAACAGTTAATTAATCGGAACGTAAGGTATTAGAGTGTTACATCAGTACTGTGGCATCCGGTATCTGTATCACATACAAGCATAGGGTGTAACAGCCATGCCTTGTAAGCGCGAGGTGCGGCCTCGCGTAGGAGGCCGAGCCTCGCGTGCGTGAGGTGCGGCCTTACGCGCGGCGCCTCTCTGGCCTGCACTCAGGCATTGTGCCTCGTACGCGCCCGCACGCCGGCACTACGCCTCGCACAACCCCGCACATAGGTGTTGCGTCTCCGGCGCGCCCACACGCAGGCGCTGCGCCTCGCCCGCGCTGCACAAGCCGCTTCAGCGGTAAGCCACCGAAAACCCTAGAAAATAAAATAAAACAAATAAGAGAAAATAGATAATAAAAAATGATGAACACAACAAAAACCAAAGTAAATATAAAATTCAAAAGCATTGTGGTACCAATATGAGAACCTGACAAAGGGAGTTGATCGATCCTCACTTTATTGTCGACAAATCGGTTCTTACTTTCATCATTGGGCAATCCTGATCTTGGATCGCCTCGAGACCCGGTGTCTACAGTTGCCCCCGATTTTGGGAAAACTAGAATGTAGGTGCTTAGGTGAGCCAAAATTCAGAAAAAAGGAAAGAAGTGCGTACCTGAGGCGGCGACCTTCTGCACTGTCGTCTATGATTGTGGTGTATTTAGCCTTTGCCAGCTTGTCGGCACGTGAAACCGCGATCAGGTTGCATGATTGATAAACATCAGCTTGTTGACGTGTGATACCATAGTTGGGTTGTGGGATTGATAAATGTCAGCTTGTTGACGTGTGAAATCATGGCTGGACGATTGATAAACACCAGCTAGTAGGTGTGTGAAACTGCTAGACTTTGAAGAACGTGACTGATAAACACCAATTTGTAGGCATGTGAAATCACTATTGAGATTTTGTGCCTGAAGCGGCGACCTTCCTACTACAACGAGAAGGAAAATGTCTCTTCTAGTCACCATCTAGACTGTGGAGGGATTGTCATCTTTCTGGGTTGCACCGAGTCTGCTTCAGACTTACGAAGTATAGAGTTATTTTATAGTATAGCCTCAGCTGTCCCCTGAATAAAACAAACACTGTTAGATCAATTTATCATGATAATCATTTTGATCATTCACCTCTCATGAAGGTTCAATTGTTATTATCTCATTTTATCATTTTATCATTTATGGTTTTGTCACCTCAATATATTATTTTTGTCTTTGTCGTGTCAAAAAGTGTGCTAACGAAAAATAAATACATAAAGGAAGCAAATGATCGCCACCATACAAAATGTATTTATTTTGTACAAAACAAACAAATCTACAAATCATGACAGAGGGTCTCCCTGAGTGTCCGGTCACGCTTTTCCGACTAATTTTCATTGTCTAATATTCCCTGCAGTATTAAGCCAAAATTGTGCTAAAGGAACAAAAAAATAGAGATAATAAAGGATCATCTATATATCAAGTGTCTGTTTGCCATAAAAATGAACTAAAGTAGATATCATAATGGGCGGTCTCCCTAAAAATCAGTGGTCTCTAATTTGGCCGGTCATGTCTGTAAATCTAGTGTCCACACCCTCCTGCGGAGGCTTCACTAACCGGGATGTGCCTTATGCCGACCCCTTTGACCATTTCCTCCATGAGCCGCTCCATGCACTGCAACCTCCCGTCCATGGCCTGTAGCCTCTCCTCGATACGCAGCTCCATGGCAATCAGCCTCTCGTCAAAATGCCGCTCCACAGCCATCAGCCTCTCATCCACATGCTGCTCCATAGCCATCAGCCTCTCATGTATGGCTTGGACCTCCGTGCTCGTCTGGCTCCGCTCTATCCCTGGCCCAGGTGGCAGTGGTGGAGTTGTCGAAGTAGTTGCCCCCGGCAAATCTAGATGACCGCCGGGATGATACCCCTCAAATGCCTGAGAATCTAGCCCCCAAGTATGTATATGAGGAGGAGAGCGTATCTGATCCCTTGGAGGTGATAGCGATGATAGAGTGCAAAAAAGATCCTCCAGATCTATATCTATATCCATACCATCTAGCGGCAAGTGAGGCTCTCCTCCCCCTGGCTACAGATAATAATACCCCTCATCTGGCTGAGGCAGTGGAGACTCCTCCTCGGCTTGAGGCTGATCCTTAGGTGGCGCTGCTGTTGAGAGCGAAGGTAAACGGTATATCTGCAGAGTCTCTGCCATGGTAAATAGCCTATATCCTCCTACCTGCTCGACGTAAATGTCCCCGACCACGGGGGGGCAAAATGTGCTGGGGTCTTGACCCAGATGCAGTAACAGTTTGGTGACTACTCCACCTATACATAGCAGTGATGTGGCCCTCTGACCCTGTCTGACTATACCGGCCACAATCTCATGACTGATATTGAGCGGTGTCCCTGTAGCCATAGCCCATAGGCTCCAAATCTCCATGGTGCTAACAGTGCTGGGGCTACCTATTCTGCCCAAATAACTGCTAGCTAAGACCCTCTGAACATATCTGTACACCTATGAGGCCAAAAGAGTGCTCTTCGTTGTGTTACGGTCATAACGAGCCCCTGGCACTGCGATTACCTCTCATTGGCATGCCAAATCAGCCTTGTCTGACACCTGCATATGGTCTCCAGTCGGGAGACCCATAATCTCTGCAAATTTTCGACGACTCATCGTGTGCCCTATGTCTTGGACCCGGAACGATATGGCATCAGGGTCTGTATCCAATCTTGAGAAACCTCCATACTTAAGTGTAACCAGGAACTCTCTTGTAACTTCTGGGTATGTGAGAAAAGCCGGTGCGAGGAAATCCATCCAGCCCACGGCTGCTAACAACATGCGGACTTCCTCCCACATGCCCATCTGTTACAAGAACTCCCGGGACAGAAACTTACTTGACAAAAACTGTGGGCGACATAATGCCTTAAACTTTTATCTCTGTGCAGTGGTCATCCATGCTGGGGGTGGAATATCTGTCGATTTCCTAGGCGGGCCATGTCGCGGAGGCATCCCTAAAAAAAAGGAAACTTGAACAGTCATTCATTTATTATTTTTTGAATACTCCCTGAATGCTTTGGGGATACTTTTTTGGGTAACCTTCACTGCCGATATTTCCTGCAAAATTAAAATCCATATGCAAGGGTAAGTTATGCGCATGAATGTGCATATGCCATGCGGGATGCGAGTGACACCATTCATCCGAGTGGCCAAGGTGTCGGGGCACAATATCACTCTTTGATAACCTCCACTGATATGATGTCGTGGCTCGGTTTCCCTCTGTGCCAACTTCGCAACTTGTGACTGAAAGTCTCCGATTACTCTCGGTGTTGTTTGTCATTATTTTAAAGGTAGCGCGCCCCTCATTGATTTTCACATTAGCATTTTTTAGTGGGAAATGCGTCACTTTGGGGATTTTCACATGACCCTGTGCCTAACTTTTGCCTGGAATGGACCCAATTCAATCCAGCGGCTTTTATTAAATTTATTTTATTACTTATTATCATTTTTTATAGGATAGACTGCCTGTTCTTAGGTTTTCACACTGCCCTATGGCCTAATTTTTACTTAAAGAGCCAATCATGGTTTTTATCTCTAACGGACTTTTTTTTTTAATGTTTGATGTTCCTCAAGGGAAGATGGCTAATGGCCCTTGCCGGCAAAAGCAACAATGGATAAGTTGCACGCATCCGATGGAAAACGATGCATTGTCTTTTCACAAGGGAACTAGATGACACTAATTATACGAAATGAATTAGCTTGAGCATATCATCGCATACATGTATACGTTTCCGCATGATTTCATTACACAAGATCACTATTTAAAGTCAGGCTCAAAATACAAGACCATATCTGATCTCGGGATGGATCCTGAAAGCATCATAACTCCTGTTATCAATCAGCCCTCTCGAATTTTCATGATTGAACATTTTCTCCTGGCGCTTAATTTTTGCCCAAGGCGCCTTCTCGGTTTTCACCTTGGCAAGGTGCCAAATTTTAGCAATGATGCCTTTTCTGGTTTTCGACCTGTAAGGCATTTATTCTCTTCTTTTGATTTTGAACCTTTAGCCATGGAACCTTTTCAATCTATCAACATTGACCGGCTCTCTGAACTTGTTTCCATCGCTGACTGTTAGGATTGCAGCTCTTTTGGACAATATCTTCTTCAGAATAAAAGGTCCTTCCCAAGTCGGTCTGAATTTGCCATGAAAGTCTGGAACCCCTGGCCTCATTTGCTTGAAGACTAAATCCCCTTCTTTTAGGGGATGTTTCCTGACTTTCTTCCCGAATGACCGAGCCAGTCTGTTTTGGTAAACCTAATTGCGGTAATAGGCTCGCATCCTATCTTCATCCAACAAATTCAATTGTAGCAACCGCTATTGCACCCATTCTACTTCTAGTAGCTTGGCTTCCGACATACCCTCAAGGATTGAAGTTCAATTTCTACTAGTAAAATCGCTTCCGTCCCATAAACCAAAGAAAAGGGGGTAGCTCCTGTTGAAGTTCTTACAGTGGTCCTGAAGCCCCACAGTGCGAAATGTAGCTTTTCTGCCCAATCCTTATAGGTCTGCACCATCTTAGCCAGTATCCTCTTTACATTCTTATTGGCTGCCTCGACCGCCCCGTTGGCCTGTGGCCGATAGGGAGAGGATTTGTGGTGCTGGATGGCATACTTCTTGAGCATCTGCTTGATTTCAGCTTGGAATTATACCCCGTTATTTGACACAATGTGATGCGGGTGCCCATATCTACAAATCAGGTGTCATTTAATGAACCTAGCCATCTCTCTAGCACCCAGTTTCTTGAAGGATTTAGCCTCTACCCACTTAGTGAAGTAATCAATAGCGACTACGATAAATCTATGCCCATTAGAGGCTATTGGATGTATTTCTCCCATGATGTCAATCCCCCAAGCTGCGAACAGCCACGGAGATGTAAGATTGCATAACTCTAAAACCGACAGGTGTCTTAGGTTGGCATATTGTTGGCATAGTTGATACTGCTTCACATATTTGGAATAGTCTATATCCATCATGAGCCAGAAGAACCCTTAGCGCATGATTTTCTTTGCCAGAGTTAGACCATTCATATGAGCTCCACAGACCCCAGCATGGGTCTCCTCTATAACCTTCTTGGGCTTCTTCTCGTCTAAGCATCTTAGCTATATGCCATCAGCTTGCCTCTTGTACAGCACACCATCTACACTGATAAACTGGGTGGATAGCTTGCAAATCATCCTTTGGTCCTTTTCAGTGGCCTTTTCTAGGAAGATTGACTTTTCCAAATAATTCTGGACATCGTAATACCACGGCCTTCCATCAGTAACCTCAACATCCCCGAACTGTTCAGTTTCAAAGTATAGCTTGTCTGAACTAGAAATGAGTACAGGTTTCATAACTATTCCTTCTGGGTTATCCCACATAGACACTAGGGTTGTCAAGACATCTGCTAATTGGTTCTCATCTCAGGGCACATAGCTAAAAGTGCAGATTTCAAACTAACCACTTAGTTCCTTCAAGCACTTAATGTATGGTAGTAGTTGTTCTTCCTTGATGGACCATGCACCCCTAACCTGATGGACTACCAAGGATGAGTCTCCGAAGACCTCTGCTACTTTTGCCCCCACGGCTGAGAGTGCTTCCAACCCAAAAATGCAAGCCTCATACTCAGCTTCGCTGTTGATAGCTTTATATCTCAGTTTCTTAGCTAAGGGAAGCTACTCACCCTCTGGGGTTACCAAAATTACTCCTACTCCAGCTCCTTTGCTATTCATTATTCCATCAAAGTACATCTGCCACTTTTGCACTGTAATAGCTGCCACATTTTTGTCCGGGAATTCATATTCAAATCGGTCACCTTCGATCGGATGGTCGGCTAGAAATTTTGCAACTAACTAGCCCTTGATGGTCTTTCTAGTGATGTACTCCACGTCAAATTCTTGTAGCAATATTAACCATCTTCCCATTTTTCCTAGCAAGGAGGGTGCTTCCTAAAGATATCAAAGAGGGTTTTATTTGGCAACTGCCTGCACCTTATAAGAATAGAAGTAGTGTCTTAGTTTTTTCGAAGCCCAGATTACCGCTAAATAGATATTTTCCACCTCAACATACCTGGCCTCGTAAGGAAGGAATTTCTTACTAAGGTAGTAAACTGCGAATTGAACCCCGAATTCATCTTCTTGGGCCATCATGTGGCCACAAAATTTTCCTCTATTACCAGGTAAAGGATTAATGGCTTAACCGGCCATGGTGGTCGCAGGACTGGAGGGTGTAGAAGATATTCTTTACTGGTATCAAAAGCTTTATGGCAATTGTCGTTCCATTGAACTGACTGATTTTTCCTGAAAAGCTTAAAGATCGGTTCGCACACTAAAGAGAGCTTGGAGATGAACCTGCTGATGTACTGCAATTTGCCTAAAAAACTCTTGATCACGTTCTCCTTTCAGGGTATTGGCATTTCTCTGATAGCTTTGGCCTTATCGGGATCTACCTCAATTCCCTTTTGAGTTATCACATGGCCCAGTAGTTTACCCTAGGTGACTCCGAATATGCACTTCTTGGGGTTGAGGCGAAGATTGTACTTGTCAATCCTCTGAAAGAACTTCTCTAAAGCCTCGAAATGGCCCTCTCGAGTAACTGACTTGATCATCATATCGTCGACATACACCTCTACCTCCTTATGGATTAGGTCATCAAGAATTTTGGTGGCCATTCTCTGATAGGTCGCTCCAGTGTTTTCTAACCCAAAAGGCATAACCTTGTAGGAAAAAGTACCCCATTCTATGATGAAAGCTGTCTTGATTCGATCTGCTATCTTGTTGAGGATCTGATTATACCCAGCATATCCGTCCACAAAACTATACATACTGCAGGTGGTGGTGCTATCCACTAGGACATCTATGTGAGGCAAAGGAAAGTCATCCTTCGGGCAAGTTTTGTTCAGGTCTCGGTAGTCAACACACACCCGAACCTTTCCGTCCTTCTTGGCTACAGGGACAACATTAGCTAACCACATTGGGTATTGAACCTCCACCAAGAACTTAGCCTCAATCTGTTTGCAGCTCCTCTTTTACCTTCTCTGCCCACTCTGGTCTGAGTCTTCTGAGCTTCTATTTGACTGGCTTGCACTCTAGATTGGTCGGAATGGTGTGTTCAGTAACTTCTCAATCAATCCCCGGCATGTCCTCATAGGTCCAGGCAAAGAATTTTTCATATTTTTTTAATATTCTCTCAAAATTCTTCCTCTCTTCAGGAGTTATATCGGATGCTATCAGGATTTCCTTTGGGTTTTCCAAAGTTTCGAGATTAAATGAGGTAGTATTAGTTGAGTTAATGTCAAATATGAATGATTCATGTTCGTGATCATGCATAATGAAATCATGAGAAACATCACACAAGTAAGCAAAGTTGCTCATCTTATTGAAATATTTAGGATTATAAACATCATTGTTAAATAGTTCAGGAATGAAAAGTACATCTGAAAAGTTCTCATTAACATCTTCTGCTGATGCTGGCACAGAAGTCGACGGTCTGCCGTCTCGATTGTCTACAATCTTTAGGTCTCCAAATACTGGCATTGTTACCTTAACTTCCACCTTTTCCTTGTCGTTCACCTGAGTGGCCAATAAACTGCCAGTGATGATTTCTTCAGGGACTTCCTGATCCCATGCGAAACTTTGGCTGAGAATCTCCTCGTCCTAGAAACCCTCTACAAACTTGACCGTTCCATTCTGCCAATCAAAAACATAATTGAAGATCTCAAATCCCGGGGTGATCTTACCATCAATCCATTGTAGCTCGGCCTCTCCGCAATAAGCACATAATGATGCAGCTGGCATGAAACTCTCCAAGATATGAGGGATCTCCATGGGCTTCTCCTTAGGCTTGTTCTTTCCAGCTTCGACCGTATAACCCAACCCCCTTCTATCTTTTTGCCCCCTTGTGGTGATGGGTGCCTGAGGCCCTTGTGAGTTCTTTCCTAAACCAACTCCTGGGAGAAAGTTCATTCTTTTCATCATATTGACAACCTGAGGGCTCTTCACTGAATCAACCTCTTCATTTATCATGGCCACATGGAATCCGCTGAAAGGTTGGTTAGAAATCCCGAGGATAGATACTTGATTATCACTGGCCACCTTAATGGTCACAACTTGGCTCTCATAAGGGATTTTGATCATTTGGTGGAGGGTAGATGGAACCTCCCCCCCCCCCCACTTATGAAACCACGGCCTCCCAAGTAGCACAGTAAAATTGGCCAAAATAGGCAGGACAACAAATTCAGCTTCAGTCTCAACTGGCCCAGTTTTCACCTGCGCCCTGAAAGTCCCAGTTGCTTGCCTCCTCGAATTTTCATAGGCGGTGATGGTCAGGTCAGATCTGTTCAACATGCTCTCATTCATCCCGAAAGCAGGTAGCGCCATGGGCGGACATACATTAATGGAAGAGCCGTCATCCACCATGACGTAGGCTGTGTGCTTGCCATTGATTTGGGCTCTGATATACAGGAGTGGTTGTGATTGCGACCCTCAATTTGTAGGTCGGCATCAGTGTAGACCACATTCTCTCCAGACCCCCCTTTTATCATATCTAGCAACTCGGTAAGTGAAATGGTGGTAGCAACTATTGCTTCGCACAAGGCTTCCACTAGCTTTTATCTGTGACTTGGAGATTGCCTCAGTAGGTCCCATACCAATATCTGACCCGGCGTCTTCTTTAACTATTTTAAGACTTGGTTCTCTTCTGGCTCTTTCTCCATAGTTGGGGGTATCGGGTCCTATTGTTTCTCAATTTTCGGTACCACTCTCCCACTTCCAGTGACAGCCTGCACTTTCTGCACCTTCTCTTCACCCTCAAAGTTCCACAAGTCTTTCGGGTCATCAACTTTCTTAGCCTCACTCTCACTGGTTGAATCCCAACAATCTATCATGCCAACTTGAGGCCTCTCTTCATTGGCCCTCTGCTCAGGATGAATAACAGCCGCAAAGTCATTGCCATAAAGGTCCTTCAGCACATACCATTCCGGTAGACTGGAGCCTATCATAAAAACGGGCGGGGGAACAGTATCATACCCAACTTTCTTCTTCTTTTCTCTCTTTTCGGGATCAAAGATATGTTTACTGTCAATCAGGTCCTGGAATCGATCCCTTAAAGTCCTACAGTAATCAGTGGAATGGCCAGTGTGCTAGTAAAAAGGCATAATATTGGTCCCCCCTGTGGTTCGGCTGGCCATGATTCTTAGCCGGCCTAGCTGGCAACTGCTGAAGTTTCCCTTCTTTCATTAATCTCTCTAAAACCCAGGATAACGATCTTCCTAGATTTGAGTACTGCCTTTGATTCATATCAGTGGCTGAAACTTCTGCTATCTTGCTAACTCGATTATTGCTACTTTCGGCAGCACTCAACTTATTCCCTCCTTAAAGCCCATAGTTTTTCTGAGTGAAACTATCGCTGCTGGTCTTCTTTGCCAAGTACTCTCATTCGGCTTCTATGGCTATATCTTTCAAGGACTCCCAATCCTTAAGCCCTTTTATCTTGAGCCCTTCCCTTAAGTACGGGCTTGCATTCCTAATGAACAGCCTGATCTAATCTGACATATCAGGCTTCATTTTTATCTCCATGACTCGATTTCTCCATCGAGTAAGGTAGTCATGGAAGGACTCACCATGCTTCTGTTGTAAAAGCTTAAGGTCTTTCAATGTTATCTCCATCCTGGTGCTACAGCCATATTGCCTCATGAACTCTTCTGTCAGTAGATCCCAATATTCCCTGGACCTCCTATCTAACCCACGGTACCAATCGACTGTCAGGCCCATCAGACTAAGGCAAAAGTACTCCACCTTTTGTTTCTTTATCAGCCCCATGCCTTTTATGATCAGGGCATATTGCTTACTGTGCGCAGAAGGGTCCGAAGTACCGTCAAATTTTGGCAAGTCTGGCATCTTAAACCTCTGGGGCAATAACTCTTCATCACCCAACTCTATATCTTCAGGGCTAATCCTTTTCCCGACTGATAGTAGAAGCATAATCGCTTCAATCTTTTCTTCCATCTTATTCACCACATCATCCTCTACCTTGGAAACTTTATTTCTCGTAGTCTGAGGGATTATTAGTTCATCCTCCTCCTCCACTATGAAGTCATCTTGTGGGTCAGGAATCCTCACTCTCCTCTGCTCAGCCGGTGTCGCTGCTCTCGGCTCAATGACTGGTTGTTGTACGGTAGCATTTGCTGCAGGAGTCTCTCCCACAATAGGCGGTTCAAGTCATTCCACAGCATGAGCTATGGGTGGTTTCCCGGCATTTGTCACCATTTGAGCAGCAATATTTCCTATCATGGCTAGCATCCTCCTCTCAAAATCCTTAAGTCTCTTGTCCAGTTCCTGTACTATCAAAGCACCAGTTTCTTGTGGTGAATCTACCATTACGGACCCTGAAGATAGTTCCAAATAGAATTCTAAGCTTTTGTCCCAATCTGAACCCGATGCAGGCACTAACCCTAGCGATGGATTTCTGATGAGTCATCCGTCGAATCCCCTAAACCACTCGGATGACTTAATAATGGCTATAAAACCTTGAAGGGTTAGGATGAAGCATGAATGAAATGCAATGCATATGGCCGTGAATCGTGCAGCATTTACAACCACATGCGAACAAGTAGACCCTTCCAACCTTTTAACTCCCGCACATGAGGTCAATTGGTTCCTTCCTAGGTGGGCTTAATTCATGGGTCAACACGGGACCCGATGAACACGCATAGTGCACGATAAAAATTCGATTGCATAACATCTCTCAAAATGCGCATACGTATGAGTTTCGGCCATTATGTATTCAAACACTTCAATCGAATTAAGGTGACCCCACCGGGGCATGAAAGCCTTTTATGGAAGACCACTTAATTCGTTTGATTTTGTTCAATATATGACGGCCTACATGACAAGCATTGTATTACAGTTCATCTCACCTAGGGGAAGTACCTATTGCCATTATATGAGCTTTAGTTAAGGTGATGTTACTTTAGGGCTACCCAAGCATGGTCCCTGTCAATGCGTCTAGCTCATCACGAGCATAACGACTGATCGGGTCTCCATTTGATATAGCAAAAGGTACTAACCTTGGGCTGGTGATTATCCTTAATACTTTTCTACATTGAGTGAACATAGGATCATACTTCGGGAACGCACCGGGGTAGAATAGGGGTACAAACTAGCATAATTCTAAGACTCTAAAATGATCCAATGCAAGTTTCAAAAAGAGATAGAATTTTAGGTTTTAAAAACTCAATTATATATTTTAACTAAGGCACTTTCAGAGCAAAGTCACAAAGGCCCCAGTGGAGTCGTTGTGACGCGCGCCAAACCTAGCAAAGGCCCTCGTAAACGAGACCCGCTTTTAGGGCTCGAGGGATTGGTTTGCGTCTTTTTGATTTTGGGTGCCATGAGACATTTTGGATGCCTCATTCCCAATAGAACATTGGAAAGGATCATCTAGCCTTATGGCACCTTTAGGCACTTTTGAGGTATTTTGGAGTCGCCATCCAACTTACGAGAAATTGGGAAAGGTCTCTAACCTCTATTGGTCTAAAACTAGAGATGGTGTCCGGAACTTCACTCTTATTTATGTTTTGGTTAATTATAAATGAGTTTTTAAATTCGTAAAATTCTATCTCTCCTCTCACACGATTAGTACATTTAATTAAAAGCGCATTACAAGCAAAAAGCAATAAATAAAAGCTGTAAATAAAGTAGTAAATAAAGCGATAAAAAAAACAATAAACACGTCAAGCATATAATTACAAGAGAAATTAGGGCGGAATACAACCCCAAATGAAAGTTAAATAATATTGCCCCAAAAATGATTAATTACAAGGGCCCAAACGGAAGTTCATGCATATGAATTTAAAACAAACAAGCAAAGTCAAACATAAAAAATGGCATATATAAAGGGACATTCATTTGGCTTAGGAACATTGGTTCCTTCACGCTCATTTAAAGAGGGATCGAAGAGTTATTCGATTGTTGGTTTGAAAATCGGGATGAGTGATCCTATTTTTGAGAAAACTTTAACTCTTCATTTTGATCATGATATTTTACATTTTTTGGCTAAAATGAGGGACATTGGTCCAAATTTTATTAATAAAATTCCTATAACATCCCAAAATTGGCCTAGTTGAATTGCATGTTTAATTGGACTTTTGAAGGGTAATTTAGTAATTGTGTAAATGAATTGGGAGTTTAATTAAGGATATATAAGAGTTTCATTGAGGATAAAAAGGAAAGGAAGAAAGTCAAAGAAGTGGAAAATAAGGTCCAATGAGAGATGGACATGTGGCTTAGTAGGTGAGTGCATTAATGGAGATTTGAAGCGTGAAGAGAGAGGGAGAGCAGAAAAGAGTTGCTTCCCGTGGAAGCCACCATTTGCTCATCTTCCTTGCTTTTCCTATTTTCTCACTCCCTCATCTGTCTCATTTTTTTGCTCTCTACTCTTTCCTATATTGTTCTTCACTTTGAGCTAGGGTTTGTGATCAAGAGTGGTTTTTCCAAGAGGTAAGTGGCTGGGTATACTGATTTGCTTCTTCATCTTCATCCTTTTGGGTTGATATGGGTTATATGGTTTGTTCATGTGTTAACTGAGCTATTGTTTTGGTTGGTTTATATGCAAGAATCTAAAGAGAGAAGAAAGAGCAAAGGAAAAGGAAAAGTGGTATCTTGAAGATAGTGATTAAAGCTCCAATTCCAGGTTTGGGAGCTTTGTGTTTGGCTGTATACAATTGGGAATGTTTGTCCATTTCTCTTCGGATCTTTGTGTGATATTAAAATACCTATTATTTGTGTGGTTTGATACATGAAAATGCATGAGTATAATAGATTTATGTATATGATTTGAGATGATAGAGTCATAAGTGTTTACATGTCAATTTTGAGTGAACATACATGAACATGAGATGGATTTTCTTTTGCAACCCTTGTTTATGTTGTTTAAAAGCATGTTAAAATTGTATAAATGAGTTATTATGGTTATAAGCACGATTTGAAGGCACTAGAGGTAAGATTTTACATGATTTTGCATAATACATGGTTTTGGGGAAGGATGGGCTTTTGGTTTCCAAGCTCTATTTTTCCAGCATTTTGCTGAGGAAAGGAAAACACGCTCCTGTCGCGAGCGCGATAGAAGCAAGTCATCCTTTCTCTCGTGGTAATCCGATCAGCTTGCCATCCTTCACGAGTCATGAAGAATGGCTAGCTCGGTAAGAGGTTCTTCACGACACGTGAAGTCCTTCACGAGTCGCGAAGAAGAGGTCGCTCGGTATTGGCCCTCTCGGCATAAGGGCCATTCGGCTTGAGAGTCTTCATGACACGTGAAGTTCTTCACGAGTCGTGAAGACAGCCCGTTCGGAAGAAGCCGCTCGACGTGGGTGCCCATTCGGCAGGAAGTGCCCCGCTCGGCTGATCGTGCAAGACATGGAGGGAGGTGCACGACTCGGCAGATCGTGCACGTCTCAGCTGCTTGTGCACGGCTCGGCAGATGGAGCATAACTCGTGCTTCCTTGGCTACTGTTGCGAGCGCGACTTACTGTCAGTGTGACCCATATGCCTGCCTACCTGTTTTCCCAAAAATGATTTTTCAAGCTTCTTTTACATGGGTTTTTACTACATGGTACATGATTTATCTTATATATGGGCTATTAAATGATAAGTTATATGTTATTGATAAAATCTGTATATGATTTATATGTCTTCGAAATTGATCAACATACATGTATACATGAAACTATATGATTATACTTGATTGTATTCTTTGTTATATGATAATAATATTAGAGTATAGCTGAGTGGTTATACGAGTCTGATAGTCATAGTAGTGGATGGATAAACGCTTATCAAGGGTTAGAGTGTGAGTACAGCTGCTATATGTTACAAGTTACATGTTGTCCCCGATTGGGTTTATATGATTTGAGACTTCGGTCTCCGGTATACCTTCGAGTATACATGTTTACACATGATTCGAGACTCTTGTCTCTATATGCTTGGATACTGTGTCCTATCAGTATCATTAGTACCTGTATCCACTAGTTAGTGAGTAATCAGGCTATTACATGAGATTTTTATATGAGACCATTATATATAACTATGATATGTGTTCCCACTGATACGAAAATGGATATATGTTACATGTATATGTACATGCGATAGGACAAGATATGATGCGATACTTGTAGTTGGATATGAATGGCTAAATGTTTATATTATGGAGATGCATATGAAGAATGATTACTTGGAGATGAATGGTTAATTACTCTATCTTGTGAATTCGCATGTGATGAATAAGCAGTGGTCACATTCCTATATACATGTGTGTGATAAATACTTGTTATAAGCATGAGTAGTATACGTTCATATGCTTTATTTCTAGTTAAACTCATATATTGTTATTGCAATTATGTATATGCATGTTTTGTTCCTCCCCACTAAGCGTTATCACTTAGCACGGGTTATTTTTCCATGTAGGTGGTAGGTTCAGTTTAGAGTCGAACATCTGCAGGTCAGCCACTAAAAGTCTATAGTTGGAGTTCTTTTTGTCTTCCGCTATAAGTTTTGTATATGGATTTTGATTTTGGTAATGTAATTTTGTAAAGGAATGATTTTGTATATGTATATGTCAAATGTTTACAAATCTTTTTGTAAAATGATATAATCATATATGGATTTGGCATCTTTTTTTATTAAATGTATTTGTTTATCTTATCTTAATCGAGTATACGTATATGTATTTGAGTTGCATATGTATCTATGAGCGTAGCGCTCCGGTATCCTTCCAAAGGGAAATATCGAGGAGTTACAGTTTTGGTATCAGAGCGTCGGTTTAGTCGGTTCTTATCTATGTGATGCTTGAGTATAGAATACTTGCATGAGAGTCTGTCCAGAGTTGTGGCCTAATGCAAATGTTATTTTGTGTAGTGTCTAGATGGAGTCAGATCCGAGTGAGTATATGAGCGACAAGATGGAAAGTGTTAATCCGTTCGGACAGGATAGACCTGCACGCACCAGCTGAAGGTCCGGGTTTTGGGTTTGAGAATCCGGTATTGGTACAAGGGCTATTGCAACTAGTGGATAGATTGACTGCTCCCAAGGCTCCTTCTGAGCTTATGAGGAAAAGGGGAGCGAAAGAGTTCCATGGAACCTCTTTGGACCAATCAGATGTGACAGAATTTTGGTTAGAGAGAATTGATCTGATTCTACAAGAGATAGCTTGCCCTTCGCATCAATGAGTTGTTTGTGCCGTATCGCTTTTACAAGGATCGGCATATGATTGGTGGAAGCTTGTGCTTCTCAATCCACAGAGACTAGCTGAGTTGACCTGGGAGTTTTTCGTGCAAGAATTTGAGCAAAAGTATGTTACCAAGGCCTATCAAGAGGCAAAATAGAAGGAATTTATAAGTTTGAAGCAAAGGAACATGTCGGTCAGTGATTATGAGAAAGAATTCAGTCGCTTGAGTAAGTATGTGCCTACTACATTGTTGACTGAGAATTTTAAGTGTCAGCATTTTCAAGATGGGTTAAGAGAAGTGATTAGAGGTCCGTTGTCGGCTATGGCGGTTATGCAACCAGTTGGGTTTTACAGTTAGTGGCAACGGCAATTAAGTTAGAAGAATCTGAGATGATAAAACAGAGAATAAAACAGAAGAGGAGAGCTCCGGATAGTGGCATTGTCGATAATAAGAAGCCTAAAGGTGCTCTGATCGGACAAGTGACTAAAGGGACTGCTCAAGTGCCTTGGAAGTGGAAAGTGTGGCATCGCTTACTAGTAGGGAAAGTAGAGCACCCGAATGTGAACATTGCCAAAGGTACCATTGGGGTACATCTCGCAAGATCACTGGAGCATGCTTCAAGTGCGAAAGCATGGAGCATCGGTTTGCTAATTGTCCCAACCGGAGGGAGAATAATAGCCAACAAGAGAGTAAAGCGGGTGGAGGCAAATCGAATGTAACAAGAAGCAATCGGGACAGAAGTAGAGCTCCTCAGGTGCCATCGAAAATCGTGCATCAAATCCCAACTGAAGGAGATTATGTTCGGCCAAGAGTCTATGCGATGATCAGAGAGGATACACTAGAGCCCGCAGGTCCTTCTGGTAAGTGTTAACTTATTAAGTTTTCATTTGAGTTCAGTTCTGGTGAATGGGATGTAGATGATTAGCGGGGAAATTTCGAGGACAAAATTTCTTAAGGAGGAGAGAATTGTAACATCCCAAAAATGGCCTAGTTGAATTGCATGTTTAATTGGACTTTTGTAGGGTAATTTAGTAATTGTGTAAATGATTTGGGGGTTTAATTAAGGGTATATAAGAGTATTATTGAGGATAAAAAGGAAAGGAAGAAAGTAAAAGAAGTGGAAAATAAGGTCCAATGAGAGATGGATATGTGGCTTGGTAGGTGAGTGCATTAATGGAGATTTGACGGGTGAAGAGAGACGGAGAGCAAAAAAGAGTTGCTTCTCGTGGAAGCCACCATTTGCTCCTCTTCCTTGCTTTTCCCATTCTCTCACTCCCTCATCTCTCTCATTTTTCTGCTCTCTACTCTTTCCTACATTGTTCTTCACGTTTGAGCTAGGGTTTGTGATCAAGAGTGGTTTTTCCAAGAGGTAAGTGGCTGGGTATACTGATTTGCTTCTTCATCTTCATCCTTTTGGGTTGATATGGGTTATATGGTTTGTTCATGGGTTAACTGAGCTATTATTTTGGTTGGATTATATGCAAGAATCTGAAGAGAGAAGAAAGAGCAAAGGAAAAGTGGCATCTTGAAGATAGTGATTGAAGCTCCAATTCCAGGTTTGGGAGCTTTGTGTTTGGCTGTATACAATTGGGAATGTTTGTCCATTTCTCTTCGGATATTTGTATGATATGAAAATACCTGTTATTTGTGTGGTTTAATACATGAAAATGCATGAGTATAATAGATTTGTGTATATGATTTGAGATGATAGAGTTATAAGTGTTTACATGTCAATTTTGAGTGAACATACATGAACATGAGATGGATTTTCTGGGTTTTTGCAACCCTTGTTTATGTTGTTTAGAAGCATGTTCAAATTTTATAAATGAGTTATTATGGTTATAAGCACGATTTGAAGGCATTAGAGGTAAGATTTTACATGATTTTGCATGATACATGGTTTTGGGGAAGGATGGGGTTTTGGTTTCGAAGCTCTGTTTTTCCAGCGTTTTGCTGAGTAAAGGAAAACATGCTCCTGTCATGAGCGCGACAGAAGCAAGTCATCCTTTCTCTCGTGGTAATCCGATCTGCTTGCCATCCTTCACGACAGGTGAAGTCCTTCACGAGTCGTGAAGAATGGCCAGCTCGGCAAGAGGTTCTTCACGGCAAGTGAAGTCCTTTATGAGTCATGAAGAAGAGGCCGCTCAGCATAAGCCCCGTTCGGCATGAGAATCTTCACGACACGTGAAGTTCTTCACGAGTCGTGAAGACACCCCGTTCCGAAGAAGCCGCTCGGCGTGGGAGCCCATTTTGTAGGAAGTGCCCTGCTTGGCTAATCGTGTACAACATGGAGGGAGGTGCACGACTCGGCAGATCATGCACGTCTCGGTTGCGTGTGCACGGCTCGGCAGATGGAGCACGACTCGTGCTTCCTTGGCTACTGTCGCGAGCACGACAGTGACCCATATGCCCGCCTACCTGTTTTCCCGAAAATGATTTTTCAAGCTTCTTTTACATGGGTTTTTACTACATGGTACATGATTTATCTTATATATGGGCTATTAAATAATAAGTTATATGTTATTGATAAAATATGTATATGATTTATATGTCTTCGAAATTGATCAACATACATGTATACATGAAACTATATGATTATACTTGATTGTATTCTTTGTTATATGACAATAATATTAGAGCATAGCTGAGTGGTTATATGAGCCTGATAGTCATAGTAGTGGATGGATAAGTGCTTATCAAGGGTTAGAGTGTGAGTGCAGCTCCTATATGTTACAAGTTACATGTTGACCCCGATTGGGTTTATACGATTTGAGACTTCGGTCTTCGGTATACCTTCGGGTATACATGTTTACACATGATTCGAGACTCTTGTCTCTATATGCTTGGATACTGTGTCCTATCAGTATCATTAGTACTCGTATCCACTAGTTAGTGAGTAATCAGGCTATTACATGAGATTTTTATATGAGACCATTATATATGACTATGATATGTGTTCCCACTGATACGAAAATGGATATATGTTACATGTATATGTACATGCAATAGAACAAGATATGATGCGATACTTGTAGTTGGATATGAATGGCTAAATGTTTATATTGTGGAGATGCATATGAAGAATGATTACTTGGAGATGAATGGTTAATTACTCAATCTTGTGAATTCGCATGTGATGAATAAGCAGTGGTTACATTCCTATATACATGTGTGTGATAAATACTTGTTATAAGCATGAGTAGTATACGTTCATATGCTTTGTTTCTAGTTAAGCTCATATATTGTTATTGCAATTATGTATATGCATGTTTGTTCCTCCCCACTAAGCGTTATCGCTTAGCACG